>JBBGZY010001060.1:0-1200000 GCA_037952925.1 Lithobates clamitans | reverse complement strand
TAAACAACTTTTGGTCCTGTCATCTAATAAATCAATTAATCTCCTTTATTTGCACATTCTCACGACTTTTCTTTCCTAGAATTGACATCTGAACAATGTATTTGTTCTTACTCTGCTAAGGCATATAATTTGTCCACAGATCCCGATTGTACTTACATCAAGGCAGGGTTGAAGAATTACTGGAGGTACAAACTCCTCAGACAAAAATAAATACCATAGGTCATGGTTTTCTTTTTTAACTAGCATGTTGATTGTTTAATCAGTCTGGCTCTCACACTTGTATAACCTTAAAGAAAAGAGCTATTTTTACATTTCCACTATGAGCCTATTTATCCAGAAATAACTTTGTCATTACATAGGATGCCTTAACTTACATCATATGCAGATCAAAGCTCCCCCATTTGATCCCATGGAGGCAGAGTTTTTCCGTTTTTTTTCTCGTGTCGTCGGTGCTGTGATTGAAGATGAATGGACATCGCGGGACAATTTTTTTTTTATAAAGGAATTGTCCAAAACTGTCTGTGATTTTTACTTTTTTGACATTTTTGGTGAATGTGTAGTGATACAATGTACCCGAAACCTATTCACACAGGGGGGTGGGATCTGGGGGCCCCCCGCCTGCAGACCCCCACAACCACTGGGCAAGGGTTGTGGGGAAGAGGCCCTTGTCCCCATAGACATGGGGTCAAGGTGTTTTGGGGTGACCCCAAAGCACCCTCCCCATGTTGAGCGCATGTGGCCTGGTACAGTTCAGGAGCGCCTGTGGCCTGCTAGGTTTCGTGCTCAGATAAGGGTCTAGTATGGATTTTTTTAAATTTTGGCATGGGGTTCCCCTTAAAACCCATACCAGACCTGTAGGGACTGGTAGGGATTTTGGGGGGCCCCCACGCCATTTTTTTTAAATTTTGGCATGGTGTTCCCCTTAATATCCATACCAGACCTAAAGGGCCTAGTATGGATTTTGGGGGGACCCCACGCCATTTTTTTTTTAATTGACGTGGGCTTCCCCTAAAATTCACACCAGACCCAAAGGGCATAGGTCCCCAAACACTTTTTATGGCAATAACTTGCATATAAGCCTTTAAAATGAGCATTTTTGATTTTTCACGTTCGTGTTCCATAGACTTTAACAGTGTTCACTCAAATTTTTTGCCTTTTCGCTTGTTTGGCTGTGAACGAACCGGGGGGGGGGGGGGTGCTCGGCTCATCCCTACCAACAAACAAACCTATTTTTTAAAGCAAACTTTTATTTTCAATGCAAAATCAGGCTATTTTGTAGCCCCCATTCCCAAAATAAAATGACTTAAACACATTATTGGTAAATAAGAAAAATGTTACTTTTCTGGTAAGGAGGTTTTTGTTTTATTTCTGTCTAGCAATTTTACATGGGCGTTTGGGATAGGGGGGTTGCAAAATATCTAAACCAATTGCTTTTTATGTAGCCCACAAGGCATACAAGCTCCAATTCCTCAAATAGTCTTTATAGTTTGCCAACCAAACACCATTTTGAGGGTCTGCATCAACAGGCTTTGTGTTTGCTTTTAAAATGTTTTGCACTCAGATACACGTCAAAGGGGTTGTAAAACTTGCTTGAAGCAGGTAAAATGCAGGTCAGAAGGATTTTAACTCCAGGACAAATGCATATATCATTGAAATCTGAATGATCTCAGAAGGTTCTCAAACTCCAGAAAGAGTGTTCTCAAACTGATGTCAAACTGATGCCATCAACACAAGCCTAAAGTTGTCCACAAAGGCCTTTGTAGAGCCAAATTTAACCAAGATAGTCCCCCACCAACACCTCAAAGTATAGAACTGATACATTTTTTTATGCAAACTTGATAGCTTTATGAACTTTACTTCTTTTGAACATAACAGTAAAGGAGAGCTTTTGCTCCTTTTATGTGATGGGGATCAAAGAGATTACAAAGTGATTGTCAATCCCACTTATCCACAGGAACATCCAGCTTTAGAAATGTACTTTTGTTTTGAGCACAATAATTCCATCCAGATACTCTGGAATACCTCTAAATGTCAAACCATATAGTAGATGAAATGGCTTCTGATCAAATCACCCCCAGAGATTATATGTGTATGTGACTATGGTCGATACAGTAGACTGTAAGCTCCTTGGGGCAGGCTCTGACATAAGTCATTCTATTTATTCTGCATTTTTTTTATATGCTTCCATTATATAATTCAGGAGAATAGCAGAAATCTGGAAAATGCTAGTTTTTTACAAGATTCTTGAAAAATTGAATATTCAACACACAGTAACAACAGAATGTAATGTGTTTGTATAATCAAAACTTTGTTTATCTAGTTTTTGGATATAGCAGAGACGGATTTGTTTTTTTGCTATCTGTCCCCCTAGATAAATTGTCTTTGTGATCATTTTTACAGAGACATTTTTACAGAGACATAAAGTATTAGGAAACAGAAACATCTGTCACCAAAATAAGATATGGGGTGGTCGATTTCCCACATGACAGTTGTTTAAGAGGGGAATTCACTTCACTGCTTCCTTTTTCATCTCTGGGACAGGAAGTAAATTGGCACAGGATGTTAAGGGAAGTCTCCCAAATGGCAAACAGTCAGCAAAAAACAAACTGGCAGGGATTTTAACTATTCCCTACTCTTTCCAAAACTAAAAATATATTTAACACTCTGTGGTTAATCTGCTAATTCTGGTGCGGTGATCCTGAAACTGAGGTATAAGTAAGCGAGGGAACAGAATTTTTAAGATGGACTGAACATTCAAAATGCATGTATTAAAAAGAATAATAATAAAATAAAAATAACAATAATAGTGTGCCTTATAGCTAAAAGGTTCTACTTATGGTACATAGGAATGAACATCCAGCAGCCAACATATATCTAACAGCTTTATCAGGACTCATGCCAAATAATATTTCACTACAATGGTTTTCTAACAACAGAACTGCATCAAGCCAAACAAGACAGTTTGTTTGCAGCCCTCCAGCTACCTAACAGCTACAAGAAAGCTAGGGCCGAAGACTGGCAACAAAAATTGATTGGCGTGTCTTTCACCAAATGAGCCTCTCAACTTTCCTTGAGGACAAAAAAATTAAAAATATTGTTATAAAATAAACCACCCTTAAAAAATCAAAAAAGTAAATTCTAACAATACTTACAAATCCATTTGATAAATGTAGCATTGCAAATAAGAAAATAATGCCAAACACATTTGTGGGAAACATGGCTCAAGTATAAATGTTCTTTTTCAAATCCAGATAGTCTGTGTGAAAAATGTAATTGCAAAGAAAGAAGAGAATGAGATCTGATAGGTATTATGAGGTTTACAGAAAGCCACAAGGCGTGTCCTGACTAAAAGATTGGCTGTCTAACAAATCCATTTGTTTGAAATGTCACTTTGTTCGTTGCAGTTTGCTAGAGCTGAAACAGAAGATAAAACAAATTTTAAAGATAATGCAAACAGCAAACTTAATCTGGGAAGCAGTTATCAAATACAGAAATGATATTGGGTTAGGACATGTGGAATATTAAATATCAATTAGCAAATCACACCCATGGATTTGGAACTAGAGCAGAAACAGAGGACAGCTACACATGGAAATTTTTATGGTAACTAAGAGACCAAATCTGAGTCAGACAATGCAAATATTGATGGATTATAAGATAGGTAAAGCAGAACTGTAGGCAAAATGCAAAAAAAAATTAACAATATGTGTACAGTAAGTAAGTGAAAAGATCTTTATATGTGTAGTGGTACTTGCTAGGGAGCTGCTGGATAGATAGGTCCTTCTGTACCTTCCCCAGTGGTGAACCACCCTGAACAAATCCAAAACCTATTGATACATCTTTAGCATAAACATGGCTTTATTTTAAGCTAGTTCTCTTGCAGTTGGGGACCTAATTACATTATGCCAGCGTTGAGGGCCTGGGTCTGCTTTTGGACTGTTCTCTATATAGAGTGTTTATAATCCCAAATTGAAGCTCCAAAAAGTTCTGGATGTCCCTGGATGCCAACAAGGTCTTTAAAATGGCAGATAAAACAAAAGAACATATGTAGCCAGGAAGCCTCTCACCACAAACACTGGTCTCAGGCAGTCCCTGAGAGGCCAGGCATGAGGTCATGCCACACACTGAGGCTTCAATCTGAAGACGATGTTAGCTGGATTCCTTAGTTTCCTCTCTAGCTTGGGTTCTCTATTTGAAAAATGTTGTACGAGAGGCTTGAAAGACCATGTTTATCTAGAGTGCATCTGTTATTCAGCCCTAAATAGCATACATAAAAATGTCCCAAACAGAGGGGGGAAAGAAATTATGGCTTTTAGAAATAACAGAATTCGGTCACTATTAGATAAAGTATAAATTCTTTATTAATTGTTCAAAACATGGTTAGTGGATATAAAGGTTAGTATAGGACTGTTTATATCCAGTTTGGCTGACCATAATAGACTATTATGGTCAGCCAAACTGGATATAAGCAGCCCTATACTAACCTTATGAATTTATACTTTATCTAATAGTCACAAAATTCTGTTATTTCTAAAAGCTTGGGTTCTCTGTCTGCCAATGGCACTGCCCTATATTGCTTTGGCACAGCACAGGAAGTCCCAGAGTTATGAACACAATAGGGACTGTAGATTTGTTCGTAAGTTGAAGTTATTCGTAAGTCGCAACACTGCAATTGTAAGTGTAACTTCCGGTCGGAACACTGTATTCGTAAGTGTAACGTCCGCCTGTGCATGGATGTGGGATGTTCCAGGCACTTGTTATGTTATCTGGGGCTCTTCTGGCCATGCAGTACAGGTAGTACTGCAGTATGGGATGTGTCCGGAGGTATCCAGGACCAGTGTGGAGCACAAGTGGCCGGCATTTGAGGCCATTCGTAAGTAGGAGTCGTTTGTAACTCGGGTGTTCGTAACTCGGGGACTGCCTGTAGTCCTCTGCAGTCAGTCTCTCTTCCTTCTGGAGTCAGTAGTCTTTCCCTATGCAGCACAGGGCACAGCACTCTGCAGCTCTGCTCCCTGAATCTTGGTTCTCAATGCAAGGGGCACCTCTGCTCACACTTCATCCAACACATGACCCTCTCATGCCCAAAGTCCTTGAATGCCACCACTCTTCCTCTAGCCAGGTCCAGTAAGCAGGGCTAAAGTCCAAGGCCTAGTCTTCACCAAGAAGTATTTCTTCTTTGCTTGGGACACATTTTCCTCAGTTCTGGCACCAGTAGGCAGGGCCAAAGTCTTCTGGACAATGAAAAATCAGCTTTCTCTCTTCTTACCGCTTACAAGTTTATCCAGCAACAGGAGACATAAGGCACCCTCCTTTCCTCTCCTGTCCTTTGACCCAAGTATACTGTAGATGTTCTGCTGTACAGTTTAAAGGGGTTGTAAAGTTGTTGTTTTTTTTTTTTTTAAATAACAAACATGTTATACTTACCTTCACTGTGCAGCTCGTTCTGCACAGAGTGGCCCCGAACCTGGTCTTCTGGGGTTCCTCGGCGGCTGTTTCAGCTCCTCCCCGCAAGCATTTACCACCTTCATGCGAGCTCCCTCGCACGGTGGTGAGTGCTTGCGGGCGTGCTCCCGTGATACAGCTGGCGGCTATAGCCGCTCGCTGTATCACTCGGCCCCGCCCCCCCGGTGCGCCGCGTCATCGGATGTGATTGACAGCAGCGCGAGCCAATGGCTGCGCTGCTTTCAATCCATCCACTGCAGCCAATCAGCGACCAGGCTGAGCTGCAATGAAGCTGACGAGGACGAGGAGAGAAGATTCGAGGCGTCAGGTAAGTAAAACGGGGGGCCTGGGGGCGGCGGTACTGTCAAAAGTTTTTTCACCTTAATGCATAGAATGCATTAAGGTGAAAAAATTTTTACCTTTACAACCCCTTTAAAGTGCTGACAGCCAGGCTATAAATCTATCTGATTTATTTTATTTTTTAGATACACATTTTAAAGAAAATAATAATTTGCTATAAAATTTTGGACCCATAGTAGGAAGCTGTATGACTTTTGAGCAAAAAATTACAAAAAAACACCATAGGTTGGACTTGATGGACTTGTGTTTTTTTTCAACCTCACCTACTATGTAACTATATAACTATTTTATAGAATACAAATACATCCAGCAATGATTCTGTCATCACACTCTGTTTATCTCCCCATGTAAAAAATGTTTCTATACACTGAGTGCATGTGTTCTTGTGTAAAACTAGCACTTCCAATGTTCTAATTATGACCCATACAGTTAATATACCCATACAGTATATCTGAATCAATAAATTAATGGTCCCCTGAACAAATTCAAGGCTTTTCTGTCCACCTCCTCCATATGTAGATTAACTACAATAAGAGAAACAATGGAAGATACAGGTGATCCTGTTGCACAACCATGCTTTTGTCTGTAGAAGTTATCCTTGTACTTGAAAGAGCTGTTGTTAATACAAAGATCAATTATAAAAATTCACATGGTGATGCTGATAATAGTCATGATAGTTTTGGAATCCATGGAGAAGAGATGGGGGAGAGGAGTGATATGCACTTGCATTAAGCATGACTTTTGATTTTGTCAGAAATTCAGAGCTATCCTGTGTCCTCTGCGATATCTCAAACAGATCTCCTAGGTCTTGTTTTGGGCTACAAAATAAATTAATTTATAATGCTATAGTGACCTGTGTGTGGGAATGGGTGCTTGGGTGGGGGAGAGGAGAGGCTTAAGTGCTAGAGTCAACTTGTGGATCAAATGGAAGAACTATTCCATCCTCTCTCCCTGTGGCACCCATTTAGTGTATGTAAGGGCACTTTGGGTAAAGTTACATTGTGGATACAGTAATTAATGTAGTCACAGACTACAATTGTAAAAAACTTAATTAAAAGGTATATGAAGTATAGTTACAAGTGCAATAAACATTGTTATTTGTGTAGCACTACCCCATAGGAGCCTATGAGTATATGCTCATGATTCTTTTCCAGGTAATTGCCCCACAGCCAGGCACACAATTCTGATCACTCTTCAGACTCATTACCAGTCTAGGGGTATGCTTTTTGGATGTTTTAATGAAAACTTGAACTTGGATAGGTAGTGGTTAATGGTAAGATACCCCAGTAACCTTTAGTAGTAATTTGAGGACACTAAACTTTCTTCTTTAGAACTGTGAGCAAAGTCCTTGCACAAATAAATGATGGAATGAGCTTTACAGTAGCAACCTGAGTTGAGTAATCTTCCTCTCGGAAATCCAAGCCAATTCTTTTCACTAAGAATTAAATAGACTGAGCTCTTCAGGACACCAGACACAATGTCCCCTTTAAACACGCTGACTTTAGCATAAGAGGGATGGCAGCAGCACATAGTCTCTAGGATCTCTCAAACCAGTCTGTACTCACTAATGTCCTTGGATAATTGGTTGCCCCCTTCCAATATCTTCCAGACACTTTCACCGCATGTTACCAGATGACAGCTCCTCAGTCAGCTTCAGCAACTATCAGCTAAGTAGGCCTCCAGATAGCTCCACTTAGGCTTTGATAACCTGCAGTCACAAGGCAGAATTTACTAAGAGGCAAACAGTCCCCCTTGGCGGTGATCTTCTCCTCAGGCAATAAGACCCTTCTGCTCTCAATCTCAGAGTATTCAGACACACTCTCAGCCACCATCTGGGCACCTCTCCCCAGGGACTGGCCAAGGCTGCCTAAATATTCAGCTGCTGATTAGACTGCCCCTGCCCACTGCCCTTGCCCAAAACATTTCTGGACAAACTGGGGGAAGCAGTTAATCCTGCAGCCACTGAAACACAGAATAGACCAGAACAATCAATCAAAGCTACACTGTTTACAATGAGCCAGAACTAAATTTGTCTAGCAATGAAATACAGCTCCACTGGATACAGTGGGCCAGAACTAAATGTACCTAACCTAGCACCTATTAAGGAGGGTGCTACATTTGAACGATTTGTTTATTCTCCACAGTGTGTCACTTACCTGGTGTAGGAGCCTGACCTGATGAGGACAACTTCTTTTGCACCTCCGACTCAGGTCCCCTGGTAACAGGAAGCATCAGGGGTAACAGGAAGCATCAGGGGGTGAAGTGACACAAGTGCCTCATAGTTCTTGCCAGCAGCTGGCATAGGTAGTCTAAACAACTGTAGAATCAGGCAGGGCAGCAGGTAAAAGATCACCGAAGGCTGGCTGGCAGCAGTCAGGTAATCAGGCAGATGCATATTCCAGGGACAAGCCATGGTCAGTGCAGGTGGAGATCCGAAAAAGTCAAGAAAGGCTGGAACAGTAAAAGGTAGTCAGATAAAAGAATCAGATAACAGGTTTTACAGGAGAGACTGTAGACCAGACAATACCCATTACGTGCCTGATGAAGTCACGTGACACGTGATGATACACATCAGGATTGGACCACAGATAGACCGGAAGTGACATAGAAGTATGAGCTCACCACTCGTGGATTTTATACCTTGCAAAAGCTTGTTACTGTGAGTAAAATTTTAGGCCTTTTTACAATAAACTACTTTGTGAAACTATATCACACTATTGGAGCACCTTTGTTTGCATACCATCACCACAGAGGTGAATAGGAGGAACCCCGAGATTACACTCAAGGAGGTAATGCCATATATCCAGCCCCAAGGACAGCATCCATTACAGAGAGATCCCCAGGGAACAGTTGAGGCCCAAGGATTGCCCATGAGAGTTACTTAAGTCAATGCTGTTACCTTACAGCAGTAAGGTGAAAGGCCTGTGAGCACTGAGGTGTCATATACACTATAATGCAGCGTACACACAGTCGGATTTTCCAAAAGGAAATGTTGGATGTGAGCTTGTTGGCTGAAAGTCCGACCATGTGTATGCTCCATTGAACATTTGCTTTCGGACTTTCCCCCAACAAATGTTGGTTCTCAAATTTTCCGTCAACAAAAGTCTGTTGACAGCAAGTCCGATCGTGTGTACACAAGTCCGTGCACAAAAGTTCACGCATGCTCGGAATCAAGTACGAGCCGGAAGCGCTCGGTCTTGTAAAACTAGCGTCCGTAATGGAGATATCACATTCGTCACACGGCAAATTATGAAATCTCTCAATGCAGCGCATTCTCTTCTTTTTAATGCTATAATAATGACGTTGCTTTGCTGCTGATATTCACAGAGTTCTGACAAACTGATTTTTTATTCTTTTTAGTGATCTCCTGAAAAATATTTGTTTTTGTTAGTTTTTTTTACTCGTGATCTCTAGAATAATCTTTTTTTTTTTAGTGATCTCCATATTTTTTTTTCTTGTGATCTCCAGAATAATCTTTTTTTTTCTAGTGATCTCCATAATTTTCTTTTAAATTTTTTCTCGTGATCTCCAGAATAATCTTTTTTTTCTAGTGATCTCCATAAATTGTTTTTCGTGTTGTGTGTCAAGTTACCACAACACCATTATTATCTTGTATTTTTTAACCTCAAAGGTACAACTATGTTGGTGTCCCTTGTTAATTTGTCATTGTATTTTTGAAATGTACCTGCCTACTCACAAACAAACTGTCCTTTTTGAAGTAAAACACATAGCCAAGTATTTGTACAAACAAAATTTGAAATTTAATAGGGAGCACAAGGTCATAACAAAATTAAGAGGAAGGCAACGCTGGAGAAACAGTTGGAATTGGTGAAGCACAGACATCAATTATTTGACTGTCAAAATTGGTAACCTGAGGAGTCCATTTAATAGGGAGCACAATATGGTCCAGGACTCCGAGAGATCAGGAGCAGCAGCAGATGACATATATGTCCCAAGGCTGTGGTCTTACAACAGCCTGCGTTTTTTGCCAGACCACACCAAACCCAGGCCATCACTTTCAACACTTCCTTCCATGCTTCCTTCCATGCTGATGTGGTGGGTGGAGTGGCTGTGGTGTTGGTGGAGGTGGTGGAGGAGTATGGTTCAACTCACATAGGTGGGTTTGAGTTGTGAGTTTGCCCCTCATCCCCTTGTTTAGGGTCGTCAAAATTATTTCTTCACAGATTGTGTGTTGGCCCTCCTCCATGTGTTCTAGTTTGCTTGCAGTGACAAGTCCAAATGCCTTGTGGCCACCAGGGGTCGTGTTAAGTGCCGCCTGTTAGCCTGTTTTAAGAAAGCAGCTCCTTATTATATGTGCTCCTCAGGCTACCAATTTTGGCCTTCAAATAGTTGATGTCTGCCGTTACAATTGTACCTTCGTTTGAACGATCGATGCTTACGATCCTCCGTCCCCCACTCACAGATCATACGTACGTCACCCACGTGTTATGTTTTATATACACTTCGCATGCGTCAAACTCCGCCCTGTCCTTTTTCCTAGTGTATTCCCCACCTCTTCTCTTTTGGGGCAGTGAGGAAGGTGTGTGCTGTTCTCAGCAACGACGAGGAAAGCCCGGAGCAAGGCAGTTCCACATCCAGGAGGAGATATAAGGCCTCAAATATGTCCTTTGAAGAAATGGTGGAGATGGTGGACATCTTGAAGAGGATAGATTATGATGGGAATCATGGACCGTACAGAAACCCAAATGTGAGAAAGGCCAAGATCATGACTAAAGTTGTGAGAAGTCTGCACAGGACTTTTGGGGTACGACGATCCAAGGAGCAATTGAGGAAACGCTGGTCAGACCAGAAATTGAGGGAGCAGGATCAGTATAGAAGGATCAAGAAAGTGCTGCAAAAAAGTAAGTATCTGTCGTGTGCTCCAATAATATTAGTACTTTCGTGCTGGTACATGTGCTTTTCTTTACTGATGTACAGTTTAAAATGCCAAGTTTGAGGTTTGTGGGCACAGTATAATCATTCGTATTAAACATTGTTCGTTCAATCACTAATACGACATTTTTGGCAGATGCAGGTTAACTACATTGGTTCATGCCTATTTTAATTAAAAGAAGCTTATTACATTGTTGTCTAGATGTGTCCTGAAACTAGAATGAAATGACAACTTGATTCAGTATAAGGAGAGGACACTCAGCAGCTGTTTACACATCTGGACACAGGAGCACTAGTGTGGTACACCATAACAACCTTTTTATGAAGAAGGGGAACTCAGCACACAACCTGAGAATGTGGATGCAGAGGTTCAGTAAGTGGTCGAAATGGTGTCCACAACAGGTCAGTGTCTGAGACCACAGCTTCAGGTAATAGATGTATGACTGCATATTTATAATACATGGTGTGTTTTTTTATTTTTAGGTGATGTGGATGTTGTGGAAGAAGAAACTCACTTTAACAATGCAAGTGCACAAGTACTCATCAGTGATTTAGAAAAGGTCAAGCAAAATATCAATGATGTTCAAAAAAGACTGGCCAACATCATTGATGTTTTAGGCAAAATCTAAAAACACCAAAAAATGTAAATTTTGTCGTTATTGTTGTACATTTTTTAAAAGTTTTAAAGTAATTGCAAAGCCAAATTTTGAAGATGCACACAGTGTGTCAACATGTGCTATCTGTCATCATGGGATATCAATGTACGCGTTTTGTGGGTGCAACCCCTTCCTCAAAACTAAAGTAGGTGAGGGGAAGGGGTTGCACCCCCGAATTTGATCCCCCATGATGGGAGCTAGCACATGTTGACACACTGTAGCTTATTTCAAAAAAGCAAAACCACTTTGCACTACAAGTGCAACGCAACTGCATTTGAAAGACCCAAAAATCATTTTTTGACATGTTTTTTGTTGATCAGTAAAGCCATATCTCTCCCTGTTGTTGACAAGGCTGATAAAAAGCCATTTGATCACAGACGATCCTGATGATATGGCTTTTATTCGTCAACAAAGCCATTAATTCACCCATAATTTTGAAAAAAATTTCTATGGCGTTATTGAGAAAAAGAGAACAAGATAAGGTTATTTCAAGAAATATTTCAAGACATAAGCTGGTTTAAAACAATATATCCCGGTAGAGAAAACAAATAAAAATAGGTGGAATCATATGCATAAGAACTCCAACAACAAGGAAGATGGGTAATGCCCCCCATGATCCATTAATAAAGCCAAAAGGAAACACTATTCTTAAGAGTAGATTGACTCTTCACCAGAAAACAAGGAAATGGATTGGGGGGGGTAGTCAGTGTTAAAGAGGTGTATATTACAAAGGGGTTAGAAGGAGATCCTCAGTAGATCCAAAGAATATCACTGATCAGGATACACCTTGTCAGAGTACAACATAAGGGCAGAACAGGTGAATGCTAGTATTTAGAGCTCTCAGATCAGTAAAGAATCTATATGGATATAGTGGGGCATTTAGGCCTTGATTCATGGAGTACAGGTTTTACAAAATGTAATCATATTATTATTGTAGTGCTGCAAGCTTCTCGCAAGTCATAATCTGGGAAACTAGGGCCTTGAACTCTGCAAGAGGTAGGAGACCTCTACACCAGGGCCAACACCCGATTGGCGGCCATAAGCATGTGTATCACCAATGTAATTGGTTAGCTATAACAGACTGACAGTGCTGCAGTCTGCTGTGCCTCCTCTGCTCATTCCTCCAGAGTTGTGTCTCCCTAAAACAGAAGGTGTGTTGCTGGCAAGATCTCCAGGTGAAAACAAAGGGAAGAAAGCCATAGAAAAGAAAACTGATACAGCCACCACATCTAATGATTGGTAAGCTTCAATATATTACACTTTTGGTTTTGGGTTTAATATCGCTTTAATCGTCTGATGAAGTTGTGCCACAGAGAGACCTTCTGGATATGTACAATGGTTACTTAGGTTTCAAAAAGTCTCAGCGAGGAGTTAGAAATCCACACCATATAATAACATCTATTACACACACAATTGTGAAATATTATAACATCAATGATTACTTACTCCTCTTTGATAGATTGTCTTGTAAGGTCTGAATTGATGTTAGGTTTAGAGTAGCGGCCATATAGAATAGGTATTTAAAGCTGAGTTCCACCCAAAAGTGGAACTTCCACTTATCTGTCTCCTCCCCCCTCTGGTGCCACATTTGGCTTTCCGGGGGGAGTGGGTACCTGTTTTTAACAGGTACCCTGTCCCCACTTCTGTCTGACCTCACCGTAGTGAGGTACATCAGAAGTCTGGCCCCCTCCTCCTTCACCTGCTGTTGGGCCAGTAGGAGAGCGTAGCCAGTAGGGAGGGTTGCCTTACCGGCAATGGTGGCGGCAGCACCCGACAGCCGATAGAAACATCGGCTGCTGTGCCGACATCGCTGGACTCCAGGACAGGTAAGTGTCCTAATATTAAAAGTCAGCAGCTACAGTATGTGTAGCTGCTGACTTTATTTGTTTTGAGGGGAAAGCGGAACTCTGCTTTAGGGCTACTTTCACACTGGGGCGGGCGGGCGTCAGCGGTAAAGCGTTGCTATTTTTATCGCTTTTAACCCCCGCTAGCAGCCGAAAAAGGGTTAAAATCACTGGCAGCAGTGCTTTGCCGGTGGTTTGGCTGTGCTGCCCCATTGATTTCAATGGGCAGGGGTGCTTTAGATGCACCACCACTCCTATAGCGCTACAAAGATGCTGCTTGGAGGACTTTTTTTACCATCCTGCAAGCGCACTGCTCCAGTGTGAAAGCACACGGGCTTTCACACTGGAAAGACAGGAGAGGCGCTATGCAGGCGCTATTTTTAGCGCTGTAGCGCCTATAAAGCACCTCAGTGTGAAAGTAGCCTAATAATAAAAAAATAAGGGTTAAAACACATTAAATTAATCAAATGAAAAAAATTTTCTGAAGGTTTATACAGTGGGGAGAACAAATATTTGATACACTGACTATTTTGCAGGTTTTCCTACTTACAAAGCATGTAGAGGTCTGTAATTGTTATCATAGGTACTCTTCAACCGTGAGAGACGGAATCTAAAACAAAAATCCAGAAAATCACATTGTATGATTTTTAAATAATTAATTTGCATTTTATTGCATGACATAAGCATTTGATCACATACCAACCAGTAAGAATTCCGGCTCTCACAGACCTGTTATTTTTACTTTAAGAAGTCCTCCTGTTCTCCACTCATTACCTGTATTAACTGCACCTGTTTGAACTCATTACCTATATAAAAGACACCTCTCCACACACTCAAACAGACTCCAACCTTCCCACAATGGCCAAGACCAGAGAGCTTTCTCAGGGAGAAAATTGTAGACCTGCACAAGCCTGGGATGGGCTACAGAACAATAGGCAAGCAGCTTGGTGAGAAGGCAACAAGTGTTGGCGCAATTATTAGAAAATGGAAGAAGTTCAAGATGACGGTCAATCTCCCTCGGTCTGGGGCTCCACGCAAGATTTCACCTCGTGGGGTATCAATGATCATGAGGAAGGTGAGTGATCAACCCAGAACTACACAGCAGGACCTGGTCAATGACCTGAAGAGAGCTGGGACCACATTCTCAAAGAAAACCATTAGTAACCCACTACACCGTCATGGATTAAAATCCTGCAGCACACACAAAGTCCCCCTGCTCAAGCCAGCACATGCCCAGGCCCATCTGAAGTTTACCAATGACCATCTGGATGATCCAGAGGAGGAATGGGAGAAGGTCATGTGGTCTGATGAGACAAAAATAGAGCTTTTTGGTCTAAACTCCACTTGCCGTGTTTGGAGGAAGAAGAAGTATGAGTACAACCCCAAGAACACTATCCCAACCGTGAAGCATGGAGATGGAAACATCATTTTTTGGGGCTGCTTTTCTGCAAAGGGGATAGGACGACTGCACCGTATTGAGGAGAGGATGGATAGGGGCATGTATCGTGAGATCTTGGCCAACAACCTGCTTCCCTCAGTAAGAGCATTGAAGATGGGTCATGGCTGGGTCTTCCAGTATGACAATGGCCCAAAACACACAGCCAGGGCAACTAAGGAGTGGCTCCATAAGAAGCATCACAAGGTCCTGGAGTGACCTAACCTGTCTCTAGACCTGAACCCAATAGAAAATATTTGGAGGGAGCTGAAAGTCCGTATTGCCCAGCAACAGCCTTGAAACCTGAAGGATCTGGAGAAGGTCTGTATGAAGGAGTGGGCCAAAATCCCTGCTGCAGTGTGTGCAAACCTGGTCAAGAACTACAGGAAACGTGTGATCTCTGTAATTGAAAAGAAAGGTTTCTGTACCAAATATTAAGTTCTGCTTTTCTGATGTATCAAATACTTATGTCTTGCAATAAAATGCAAATTCATTATTTAAAAATCATACAATGTGATTTTCTGGATTTTTGTTTTAGACTCCGTCTCTCATAGTTGAATAGTACCTATGATAAAAATTACAGACCTCTACATGCTTACAAATGGAAATGGCATGAAAAAGACAAGAACAGAAGCTGCTCATAGTACAGTACCATTTAGAAAATGTATTCAAAATATACAGGTTGCACTTACATAAGCAGAAGATAAAATCGCATTTTGTAAAATGGCAGGGACGCCAACAGTGTTCCACCTGTGTTCCATTGCACAAGCCCGCAAACAGTTTGCTGAAGACAAGCAGACTAAGGACATGGATTACTGGAATCATGTCCTGTGATTTGATGAGACCAAGATAAACTTATTTGGTTCAGATGATGTCAAGCGTGTGTGGCGACAACCAGATGAGGAGTACAAAGACAATTGTGTCTTGCCTACAGTCAAGCATGGTGGCGTTAGTGTCATGGTCTGGGGCTGCATGAGAGCTGGTGAGCTACAGTTCATTGAGGGAACCATGAATGCCAACATGTACTGTGACATACTGATGCAGAGCATGATCCCCTCCCTTCGGAGACTGGGCCACAGGGCAGTATTCCAACATGATAATGACCCTAAACACACCTCCAACATGGCCACTACTTGCTAAAGAAGCTGAGGGTAAAGCTGATGGACTGGCCAAGCATGTCTCCAGACCTAAACTCTATTGAGCATCTGTGGGGCATCCTCAAATGGAAGGTGGAGGAGTGCAAGGTCTCTAACATCCACCAGCTTCATGATGTTGTCATGGAGGAGTGGAAGAGGACTCCAGTGGCAACCTGTGAAGCTCTGGGGAACTCCATGCCTAAGAGGGTTAAGGCAGTGCTGAAAAATAATGGTGGCCACACAAAATATTGACACTTTGGGCTCGATTTGGACATTTTTACTTAGGGGTATACTCACTTTTGTTGCCAGCAGTTTAGACATTAATGGCTGTGTGTTGAGTTATTTCGAGGGGACAGCAAATTTACACTGTTATACCAGCTGTACACTCACTACTTTTCTTCAGTGTTGTCACACGAAGATTTAATAAAATATTTACACAAATGTGAGGGGTGTACTCACTTTTGTGAGATACTGTATTTGCCCAGCGCTGAAAACATGTACAGCTTGCACTACTTTTTTTCAGCCTAATGCACTGTGCTTAAATGCATGAAAATTTGCACAAACGCACATAAACGCAATGCACTGCCCCCAGGTGGCAAGAAATCCCATGTCAAAAAAGGGTTCATCTGCTGGTGGCACTGTGGCTCCCAAATCAATAGGCTGCAGTTCCAGTGTCCAGCGGGTGTCCCTCAGCAGCCAGAAGCACACATCATCTCATGCAATCAGTAATCACCTAATGCTGGTTGCAGGAAGTTTTTTTAACCACTTCAGCCCCAGAAGAATTTACCCCCTTCCTGACCAGAGCACTTTTTGTGATTCAGCACTGCGTCGCTTTAACTGACAATTGCGCAGCTGTGTGAAGTTACACCAAAACAAAGTTTTTGTTTTTCCCACAAATAGAGCTTTCTTTTGGTGGTATTTGATCACCTCTGCGGTTTTTATTTTTTGCGCTTATTGATTGGTTTGCGCAAAAGTTAGAGCGTCTACAAAATAGGGGATAGTTTTATGGGATTTTTATTATTATTTTTTTATTTTATTAGTAATGGCAGCGATCTGCAATTTTTATCATGACTATGACATTATGACGGACACATCGGACACTTTTGACACTATTTTGGGACCATTGACACTTATACAGCGATCAGTGCTATAAAAATGCACTGATTACTGTGTAAATGACACTGACAGGGAAGGGGTTAAACACTAGAGGGTTATCAAGTGGTTAAGTGTGTCCTAGGGAGTGATTCTAACTGTGGGGGGATGGGCTACCACTGACATGACAACGATCACTGCTCCAGAATGCATATGGAACGTGATTTTCCTACACCTCTTTCTGGCAAGAATGGGCCCTCAGTGTATGTAATGGCAGTTTGGATAAAGTTACACAATGGTTGTGGAAACCTGACATAAAAGATACTAAGAATGCCAAAATGTGTGCACCGCTCAGGTAAATGAATGATCAGCAATCCAGTGTGGGTGCTGGCCCTTGCCCGACTCGCCATTGTGCAGTCACAAATATAGATTAAGAATCAGGAGCACATCACCATGGAGCTTGAACGAAATGAAGTCCTCGATTTACACATGTCAAGCATCAGACAGGAAAAAACAAGATACAATTGGTAGACGCGTTTCATACGAACACAGCGTGCTTGTTCACTACCAGAGTTGTGAAAATCTGGACAGAATTCAGGCCTCAGGATTTCCCATAAGGTGTTGCTGATAGTACAGGGTGCAATGTGTATAGAGTAGTACATCTACATCTTGGGGTACACAGCAAAGTCTCCATCAAATCCCCCCGAGTAAACAGTCAAAAGTAATTCATGTAGCGCAATCCCTAACAGGATATAGGATCTCCATAGTGCTGTGTCCAGTCCTAGTAGTGGCCCTCTCACCAGGTCTGCTCAAGTGGAATTCCACTTGGGCAGACCTGGTGAGAGGGTCACTACTAGGACTGGACACAGCGATATGGAGATGAGATATCCTGGCAGCCTATGTTAGGGATTGTGCTACATGAACTACTTGACTGTTTACCTGGGGTAAATTATTAGCAACACCTTATGGAATATCCTGAGGCCTGAATTCTGTCCAGATTCTTCATATGTTGAATGACAGATTGCATACACATTGTCTCTTTGTTTTTAAAGCCACTATGCTGAGTTTCTAACATGATAATCCACCTTAATACTTATGCCGCGTACACACGATCGCACATTCCGACAACAAAATCCATTTTTTTTTCTGAAGGATGTTGGCTCAAACTTGTCTTGCATTCACACGGTCACACAAATCTTGTCGGAAATTCTGAATGTCAAAAACGTGGTGACGTACAACACGTACGACGAGCCGAGAAAAATGCAGTTAAGAATAGCCAGTGCGGCTCTTATGCTTGATTCCGAGCATGCGTGGAATTTTGTGCGTCGGAATTGTATACACACGATCGGAATTTACGAGAACGGATTTTGTTGTCGGAAAATTTGAGATCCAGATCTCAAATTTTGTTTGTCGGAAATTCCGACTGAAAATGTCCAATGGAGCCTACACACGGAAAATCCAACCGCATGTAGCGCTCCAATCTGCTACATCAAACACACACCAAGCCCGATCAGATATTGACAGCCATAACCTACTGGTGCATTGTATATGGCTATGATGAGGCCTTATTGGTGGTTTTGCTGATGGTTTTGCTTGATTTGGGGTAGAACGCTATCGTGTGAATTTTAATTTACACCACTATGCTTTTAACTAAATTGTAATAAAAGTTATATTTTTTATAACAAATACTTGTGTACCCTGGTGCTTATAAAGTCCATAAGGGTTTACCAACAAAAAAAATTGCTATCAATCTTGGGATGTGGCACTGTTTTAATTACTCGCATCCACAGTTTTAGCCTGTGAGGATGCAAACATACTATATTGACACATAATATTACCCTGCCATATGTTACGTTGTCACTGATTTATAGATGGATACAGTAATTTATTTAGTCCTGGACTGCAATTGTAAAAAAATAATTAAAAAGGATCCCTGCCCAGCTGGTTCATTTATATGAAGTACAGCCACAAGTACAACAAACATTGTTATTTGAATGATTCATTTATTCTCCACAGTAGATATAACTTTTAGAGAAAATTTCTGAGAAATTATAGAAAAACACCTTTTTTAAAAATTTTTGTCACAAAATAATGTATCATTAAGTCACTGCAGTTTACAGATTACCATTTATGCCTCTAAAAAGCTGCCTAGGGCATGGTAGAAGAGGGTGGGCCAGTGATACAGGATGACTATTTTAACTACTTGTCTACTGGGCACTTTTACCCCCTTTGTGCCAAGACTAAATTTCAGCATTCAGCGCCGTCACACTTAGAATGACAATTGCGCGGTTATGCAGCACTGTACCAAAATTTTTATCATTTTGTTTACACAAATGGAGCTTTCTTTTGGTGGTATTTAATCACCACTGTGTTTTTCTTTTTTTTTTTTTGCTAATGAAAATGAAAAAAGACCAAAAATGTTCTGTTATAAAATTTTACAAACAGGTAATTTTTCCTCCTTTACTGATGTGCGCTGATGAGGCTGCACTGATTGGCATTGATGAGGTGGCACTGATGGGCACTGATGAGGTGGCACTGATGAGGAAGCACTGATGGGCACTGATGAGGTGGCACTGATGAGGAAGCACTGATGGGCACTGATTGGCAACAATGATGGGTATTGATGAGGCGGCACTGGTGGCCACTAAAGAGGAGGCACTAATGAGGCTGCACTGATATGCGGCACTAATGGGCACTGATAATCAGTACTGATTGTCATCACTGCTGGGCACTGATTGGCAGCACTGATGGGCACTGATAGGTGGCACTGATTGGCAGCACTGATGGGCACTGATTGACAGCACTGATTGGCAGCACTGATAATCAGGACACTGATGATCGTTGTCCTAATTATCAGTGCAGATGTCCCCTTTCACACTAGCTGGTTACTGGCTCTCTCCTCTCCTCATGCTGTGACAACGTGAGGAAAGGAATGCCGATAACTGGCAAGTGTGTTTACATCATGATCAGCTGTGATTGGACACAGCCCATCATGTGGTAAAGAGCGGCTGTCATTGGCTCTTTACCCTGATCTGTCATGCGCTGTGTCACAGCTCACAACCGATCGCTGCGCACATGTGCAGCAAGAATTAGAGCGTTCAAACTAGTTAAGTATGAAATATTAAATATGGTTACCCATCACCCAGATGAAGCAGGAAGACTCTACTCTTGAGGCAATAAAGACCTAGGAACCATTGAGTGACATGGCTTTGTTGATGAACAAAGCCATATCGCACAATGTTACTGTAGGACAAGGCTGAAAAAAACAATGTGACTATAGACGATCCTGAGCACATGACTTTTATTTGTTAACAAAGCCATTAATTGACCCATAATTATTATAATTTTTTCAAAGGCATTAATGAGAAAAAGAACAAGACAAGTCTACAGCTAGAAGTATTTTAAGGCTTCATTCTCATGAGCCGGATCCGCTGCCACGGAGTCCGCCTCTGTCCGCCAGCTCAGCGGGAGATCTCTCCATTGATATCCACTGAGCTGGCTGATGACAGGTCCCTCTCTGCTCACTGATTGGGGAGGGGCTTGTCGAGCACCGCTGGTTGCTATGGAGAGATCCGGCGAAAACGGACAGCATGTCCATTTTTATCAGATCTCACCCGATCCAATCCGCCAGGGACAGATGTGAACGTAGGGCCATCCATCTGATTTTAGCGGATCGGACCGGGTCGGATGTCAGCGGACATGTCACCGCTGACATCCGTCGCTCCATAGACTAACATGGAGTGCCCATTCAGGTCCGCCAACAAAACTGACAGGCGGATCTGAACGATCCGACAGTGTGAAAGGGGCCTAATAAGATGACTTAGAATAGAGAAAATAAATATAGATTGGCAATCATATCATACGAACTCCAATACCTATGAAGATGGGTAATACCCCGTCATCCATTAATATATAGCACTACCGCAGTAAGGGCCGCTGGATTTATTTGGGTCTACCCTCACATGCACAGCCAGGCAGCAGGAATTTCCCAGCACTCACACAGATTTCAAGTACCAGTCCATGGTGTTTTGTTTTGTTTTTGGTTTATTAGAGGATAAACTTAGATAGGTAAGGGAAAGCATGAGATGCCAAGAACTGTAACTGAAGACTTGATACTGTCTCTGGCTGCTAAAAGTTACTAAGCTGTCCTCCCTTAGGATTGATGGAGCAGCTCGACTGGTAGCAAAAGTCCCAAACACTGGGTGCAGATGCTGCTTCCATAGAAAATACTAACACACCTGGCTGTTCCTTAAATCCCCAAGCGAGAAGAGTAGGGTGGCTTTGCAGGCCTTATTTGGCACTAAGCTGTCCCTTTTTAGTGAACAAGCAGGGTATTACACCTTGCTGCTTCTCCTCTATCAGGCTCTGGGGTGTAGTAGTTGAAATTACTTACTCTGGCCATTGAATTTCCTTGTCAAAAGAAGTTTATTGAGTATACAATGTTATAAAGATACATAAAGTAAGTTTACAAGGATCTATAAAGTAAGCTCATTGTTTTACAGTAGGGTTTATATAGGTAAATATCATGAAATTTCAAATATTAAACATTGGGTTCACATAAACCTAAATTAAAGATATATATAATTTCCTTAGTTACTTTTGTAGGTATTTAAATGATTTATACCTACTATACATATTGTTTACAAGTAGAGTGTATATAGGTCAAATAAATTCTGATAATGAGCTTTAATCGTAAGGTGGAGAAAAGGAAAGAGAAAGAAGAAAAAGGGTTGAAAGGTAGAGGTATGGTCCACAAGGTTGTCCCGCTCGTCAGTTTATTATTCTTTTTAGTTCTCTTTGAAGCCTTAGAATGGGTGTCTCTGTAAGTCATTTAATCTGTTACCATGGCAACAGGACAGAGTCATTGAAGTTTGACAGGAACTGTTGTTTTATCCAAGGATGCCAAAGTTTTTCAAATTTTGGAATTTGATTTTGATCGATGGCTACCATCTTAGCATGGGACATTGTATTATTCATACTGTGAATTGTTTCTGCCAGTACCAATGTAGGAGATTTCCATGCCTTGGCCACTGTTTGTTTTGCAGCCGTTATTAGTTGGATCATAAGTTTGAATTGAGAGAGTGTTAACCATTCCGGTTTTAGATTAAGTAAAGTTAAATATGGATCTGGTTGTATTATTTTTTTAAATATTTTAGATGCAATCACGAAGACTTCCTTCCAGAAGGTTTGGATTACTGGGCACGTCCACCATATGTGTAAATATGTGCCTATTTCTGGGCATCCTCGAAAACAAAGAGCTGAGGTATTAGGTGAATATTTTGCCACTCTAGCGGGTACAAGGTACCAGCGAGTTAGGACTTTATAATTTGTCTCCAGTGCTAAGATGTTGGGTGAAGATGACTTAGATGTGAGCCATATGTTAGACCAGTCCGTGTCTTCTAAAGTTCGTCCCAGGTCCTCCTCCCACCTCTGAACGTAAGAGGGTCTATTAAGATTTGCTACTCCATATAATTGATTATAAAGTGATGAAATTGTACCTTTAGCAAATGGATCTTTTGTACAGATTGATTCGAAAATGGATAATTGGGATAATGGTGTATCCCCCTTTAGGAATGGTGTATAGAAATTTTTGATTTGGAGATATCTAAACATCTCACAGTTTGGTAGATCATATTTTTCTCTAAGCGATGGGAATGAAAGGAATGATTTAGATGCTATGAAGTCATTTAGTGTCTGAATGCCTGATGTTGTCCAAGCTTTAAAAGAATTTGGGTAGATCCATGCCGGATAAAAGGCCGGATTTCTGATAAAAGAAAGGAGAGGATTGTGTGGAGTTTGTAACTGATATTTGGTTTTTAGTTTATCCCAGAGAGATAAGAAGTGTTTAGTTATGGGATTATGAATTTTAAAGCGGTCTTTAGGATCAAGCCATAATAAATTTGATATTAATAGAGGGTCATTTTCTGAAGCCTCTATAAATACCCATAATGGCATTTCCTGTTTTGCATGGTATTTGGACAGACTGGCCAAATGTGCTGCTCTGTAGTAGTTAGTAAAATTAGGGTATCCCAGGCCTCCTTTATTTTTGGGAAGATGTAGTGTGTGTATAGGTATACGTGGTTTAGAAGAGCCCCATATAAAAGAAGTTGCTCTTTTTTGTACTATTCTCAAAAAATAGGAAGGAATTGGAATAGGGAGGACTCTGAATAGATAAAGCAATTTGGGTACAATAGTCATTTTGATTGCATTAATCTTCCCTATCCAGGATAAAGGAAGTTGCGACCATTGTTTTATTAGATTTGTGATCTGTCTTAATACAGGAGGATAATTGGTTGAGAATAAGTCAGAATGAGATGCTGTTAAATGAATTCCAAGATATGGGATTGATTTTTCTGCCCATGTGAATGGGAGTGCAGCCCTAGCCGGGATCAATTCCATGTTTGTGAGTGAAATATTAAGCACTAGGCATTTCTTAGGATTAATCATAAGGCCGGATAGGGCTGCAAATCCATCAAGAGCTGGTATTAAGTTAGGACCAGAGACCTGTGGTGATGATAGAAAAAGTAATATATCGTCTGAAAATATACATAATTTGTGTGTAATACCTCCTACTTCAATGCCAGTTATAGTTTGGTTTGTTCTGATGTATTGGGCCATGGGTTCGAGTATAAGGGCAAATAATAAGGGAGATAATGGGCAACCTTGTCGGGTACCTCTTTCGATATTAAAGGCTTCAGATTTGTATCCAGCATATTTTATATAGGCTTTGGGTTTATTATATAATGCTTTGATCCATGTTAAAAAGTGGGGTCCAAAACCCCATTTTTGTAATGAATATTGCATATATTGCCAGGATACTGTGTCAAATGCCCTCTTAATATCGAGAGATAGAAAACATAAAGGGATTTTCCGTTTTTTAGCAATATGTGCCAATAACACTGCCCTGCGTATATTATCGCCTGCCTGTCTATTTGGCATGAAGCCTACTTGATCTCTATGTATTAATTTTCCTATAATGCTATTGAGGCGTTTTGCTATTATTTTTGCTAATAATTTAATATTGAGGTTTAACAGAGAGAAAGGCCGATAATTCACACAGGAAGTATCATCAGAAAGGGGTTTTGGGATCATACAAACAATTGCCATTAGTGTTTCTTGCCGAAAAGAATGTCCATCTAGAAGTTTGTTAAAAGTTTCAGTGAGAATGGGAGAGAGTATTTCTGAGAATGTTTTATAGTATAAAGCCGAGTAGCCGTCTGGGCCTGGTCTTTTGTTAAGTTTTAGGTCTTTTATGGCGTTAGCAACTTCATCTATAGTTATAGGCTCATCCAAACTGCTTTTTTGATTCTGAGATAACTCAGGTAAGGTTATTTTTGAGAAGAAGGATTCAGCCTCTGTAGGATTAAATTCACTGTTTGTCTTGTATAAAGTTGCAAGATGTGAGTGAAATTTATGGACTATTTTAACTGGATTACAAGTGTAAACATTTTTTGATAATTTCAAACATATTGGTTTGAAAGATTTGTTAGTTGAATTTATTGCCCGAGCCAAATATGTACCTGGTTTGTTTGTATTCATGTAGAAATTGTGTTTGGAGCGTTTGAGGGATTTATCAACTGACTCAGTGAGAAATAGATCGTATTCCAATCTAGATTTTTCCAGATGAGATTTTGTACTCTGAGATGGATTATCTTGAAATGATATGTAGGCTGCATTAAAATTGAGTTCTAGTTTTTTTGCTAGATTTTTGCGTTCCCGTTTAAATAGTGCCATTTGTCTTTGTATTGTACCACGCAACACAGGCTTATGAGCTTCCCACAGTGTTATTGGGGAGATGTCTGTTGTATTATTAATTGATATGTATTCCTTTAAAGCTTGTTCAATGGCCATCTGATGTAGTGGGTGTTTGAGCATTATATCCGGTAAGTACCACGTTGGGTCATGCGCTTTTGGTATGGCTGAGGCTATAGTAGTGTACACTGCATTATGGTCAGACCACGGAATCGGAATTATATCTGATGCAATAATTTCTGGTATCATTCCTATTGTTAGAAAAATATGATCTATTCTGGTGAAAGTTTGATGAGGGTGCGAGAAATAAGTGAATTTCTTTTTCATTGGGTTACTTTCTCTCCATGAATCTACCAGATTGTATTTGGAAAGAAGTTGAGAAAAAGGTAATCTAGAGGTTATTTTGGATGGTGTAAAAGGTGATTTATCTAGAAATGGGAGGAGGACCTGGTTCGAATCCCCACACATTATCACTGTTCCTATTTTGTGTGTATTAATCACTTGTAATATATGTGAGAGGAATGGTGTAGGTTGTTTGTTAGGAGCGTAGTAGGAAATCACTGTGATTGCTGTATCCATTATATAACCCATGAGTATCAGGTATATACCTTCTGGGTCTTTAATTTCTGATGATAAGGTGAATGGTGTGGATCGGTGAAATGCAATTAGAGTTCCCCTTTGCTTGGTACAGGCAGAAGCCGTGTAAATTTGTTGATAAAAAGGAGAAATATATTTTGGAGTAGAATCTTTGGTGAAGTGTGTTTCTTGGAGGCATACTATGTGAGCCTTCTTGTTATGGAAAGTATGGAAGGCTTTGGTCCTTTTTTGAGGGACATTTATTCCCTGAACATTCAGGGAAAGTATATTCAGTGGTGCCATGGCAACAGATCAAATAGTTTTGACTTACTTTTTGTTATGCAGAGCTGACTGCACAGATCAACCTGTGTGGACTGAAGAGATGAATAGATAGAAAAGAAACCAGTGAATTCTGGAGTAAAGAGTAAACAAAAAACATATGAGATTAGATGATACATTGTATAAATTATTTTTTGCAAGTAATCACAATTTACCCGTGAAAGAGAATAAATATCTCTCTCAGGGAAATAAGTGCCTTCGTCACACTCCCACATAATATGGTTGGGAGAATGAGGAGGGCTAATGGGGGTACACAGATCTTCCGCTTACAGGAGAGAAGTGCTATGTCAAAAGACATCAAAATGATGTTTCATTAATTGGAGTGCAGAATATAGTTTTTGTTGAAATTATTTATTCCAGGGTGGTTGTATATGGTTAGTCTTGCCCTAGGCTAAATAATTCAGTTAGAAAGGTACTGTTAATAACTTTGGTATTGATGAAGATAGTTTGAATTATTTTGGGATTTTAACCCTTTTAGAGTAAACAATTACATATTTTATTCATATGTAACTGTTTAGATATGTTAACTCATAAAATTAAAGGTTGTATTGCTTCAGATTAGAATAAACAAAAACATAATTCTAGGAACTAGTTAGGTAATAATATATTTGTTTTAAGAAAAGAAAGAAGAAGTTTCCATTACTTCTGGATTATTGAACATATTTGTCCTAAAAAGTAATAAATCTATTGTTATTACCTGATAATATATAACTGAACATGAATTTCCTTATTTCACTTATATATTCTAAGGCTATATGAATCAGAAGTAATAGGAAATATAACTGGAATGTAACGATCCCACACAGTGTGTGACTATCAGAATGCAGTTACATTCAGTTATAAATATAGGTTTTTTATAGAGAACCATCTCTTAGTATAATAAATGAAGAGATATCAGGAATTAGGATGTCAGTCCATTGAATCTTCTTGGTCCATGGATGATGTGGCATAACGGCCTCTTTTGTGAGAATGATGATTCCCATTTTGTTCTGAAATTTTCTGGGTGCTGCCTGAAGGTGAAGATGATGCCATTCTTCTGCGTGTGGGAGAGTTGCTGCTTGTGGGTTCTGTCAGATTTAATTTTAAAAGGGTTTGTTGTAGTTCATCTGCTGATCTGCTTCTGTAAATTGTACCTTGGTAGTTAAATCTGACTGAAAAGGGGAAGCCCCATTGATACATAATGTTGTGGCGTTGCAGTTCCATTAGTTGGGGTTTCATGGATCGTCTTTTAGTAATAGTAAGTTAGGATAGGTCAGCAAAAATTTGATAATTGTGTCCTTGAAAATTAAGTTCCTTTTTTTCTCTTGCAGCAATTAGTATTTGTTCTTTCGTTCTGTAATAATGAAATTTTGTGATTATATCACGTGGGGGTCCATCTTTCTTTTTGGCTGTGAGGGCTCTGTGTACTCTGTCCAGTTCTAAACGTTCAATAGGGATATCTGGCTTTAGTTCTTGTAATAGAGCAGTAATAGTAGATTGCAGGTCTGTCACAGTTTCATGTATTCCCCTTATGCGCAAGTTTGAACGTCTGGCTCTATTTTCGTAATCTTCGAGCTTAGTTTGAAGTATTAAATTCTCTTTTTTTAATTGTTCCAATTCTGTTATATTTTCTTGGGTTGTAATTTCAATTTCATCCATTTTTATTTCTAAGGCTGCGGTGCGGTTTCCCAGCTCTCTTATTTCTTTGGTTAGGCTTTTTGTTATTTGGTCTGAGGTTTGTTTTAAAGCCTTATGAAGCATCTTTTCAAATTGTAATAATATTACTGGGGATACTGAGGAGGCTTGTGGAGAAGTTTGTGAGAGGATTTGTTCTGTATCTGACTCAAATGGAGAGTCTTGCTGTGACATTTTCTGTCTGTGAGAGCGCCCTGATGCTGTATATTGTGAGGTGACTGGAGCTGCTTCAGCTGCAGTGAGTGCCTGTGAGCTCTTTGTGAGGTGATTTTTATTTCTGCCACGGTTTCCTCCCAGTACCATATTTCATGCCCAAACTTTCACAGTTTGTTCCCTGGGGCAAAAAGGTTCAAATGGATACCTTTTTAGCCTGCAGGCTCCGCTTTGTCCTTCTCTTCTCTCCTCAGAGGTGTGGAGCTCTAACAATGCATGTCTGCTCTGCTAGGCTCCACCTCCTGCCCCCCTCTGGCCATTGAATTTCAAGTGACTGCTGCACAGATCTCCTGCTGAACAGGTCCTGATCTTGGAGTAGTGAACCCCCTTAAGGACCGTAGACAACTGGGATCCCCCACCCTGCACAGCCAGGCACACCAAACTTCCACCAGCACTCAAGAGACAGAGTTTTTTATTTGAGGGATAGTAACTTGGATAAGGATTGGAGCTTGTGGGATGCCCACTTGACTTCAAAACAACTTCAGGGACAACTCTTCCTATATACAATCCTATATACAGTCTCTGTATACATTCTGCTTGTTCCTCCAGCACTCACTTGCTTGCAGAACCCAGCTGGCACACTGTGAAAATCTGACAAAGCAGTCAGATTGAAGCAGAAGCCTGTTATAGGCAGGAACCTGAGGCCCCTTGGTTGTGTAGAAAATGTTCAGTGTCCAGCGTCATCACTCCAGTGGCTACAGATCCCAGCACCCCTTCTTCAGGCACTGCCAACTCACCTGGCTGCAGCTGCCCCTTTCACTAGCCCTCCTGACTAACTTCTCCACATAGTTCTCCCAGACTGACACTCACCAGCCCATCCGGCTGACCCCAAGGAGATCTCCCAAATGTGCTGAACTGCTCCAGCTGTCCTCTCTCCTTGCTCTCATGCCCTCAGGAAGGAACTCCTCCATGTGTTGTAGGGAATCCTTTCAGCAGGGGTTACCCTGCAAGGGCCTCCGACAGCTTCCTCAGTACTCCATCTTCCACCCAACTGCACCTACTGGCATGACTCATACCTATTTATGAGGTGAGCTGCCCCCTGCCAGCTCTTTTTGCTGGAGATTGGCCAGGGTCCTCATAAATATGCATGGCGGCCCCTCCTTACTCCCACCCTCCAGTTCTGGAAGTTTCTACCAACTTCCAGACCAGGGGGAAGTGCCAGTGAGCTACCAGAGGACTCATTCAGCCACTGAGTCACTAAACCCTGACCCAGATTCACAACCCAAGCCTGGCCCCCAGCTAAGCTAAATTTTACTACACTAACAACTACTTCTAGAACACACTAGATGGCGCTACACTGGTTTCCAGGATGCCTAGCTGAGGCTTGAAAGGGATTTGAGTCTTCAGCTGCTTCCGATCTCTCTCTCTCTTTCTTGTGCTCCTGCTCTGTCTTCTGCCCAGCACAGCGGTCCCCTCCAGGCAACTGGACCCTGGACTCTGCTTCTCTGCTGCCAGGCTCCAGAATATTTATGGCCTATCTCCCTACCTTCTGGGCCGAACCCACCCATGTATTGGTGGAAACGCCATAAATATTCAGGCCTAATCTCTGCTCCTTAGCCCCCTATAAGTTCTAGAACCCTCCAGCAGTCCAAGAAGCCAGGGGGAGGTAAAAGAGACACAGTCCTTGGAGCTCTGAAGAGCACACAAACAATTAACTCTAAGAGAAGAGAAACACAGGCACCTCTAAGTTAGAACTGTAAACATTTAATGAGATACAGGTGCATTATCCACTTACATTGAGGCTAGGGAAGTAAGGCACAAGTCCATCCACACTGGCGTGGCATCAATCCGTGCAGAGCAAAACAGCTGATTTTAGCCTGAAGGGGAGGAATCCTAGCCAGCAAGATCTCTGGGACCAAGACAGTGAAACCATTAGTGATAATAATAGTATATATAGATTCCAATTGTAAGGGGGGGTTGTTTTTATGGAAAGATGCATGGGATTGTTTCTACCGTGTATATATGCATATAGATTATAAATTAAAATAAAAGAATATATTTACACTCTGTATGTATATCACATAGAGACCAGTGATACCTAAATACTTATTGCGAAGCAATAATTTATAATTTATATTTTATATTTATGCGATAATAGGATATATTTAATATAAAGATGATGGTATATGGTGTGATAGATTAATGATGGGATAATATCATGTGGTGAAGTAGTTAAGCCTTGAGTTGGCTGTTGGGAAATAGAGGGGATGGGGGGTTTGGGGAAAAGGAGGGGGAGGGGGGGGAATATGGGGGTAAAAAAAGGGGATAAACATTAACAACAACACTATGTTTACTTACTATTAGGACGAACCTCCCACCACCCCAAGACAGAAAAATGGTTTATATGAGAACCACCATGATAAGGAAGAGATACCTAAGGAAAAGGGGAAAAGAAAGGCAATTATTGTGGGGAACTGTTATAATATAGTAGACACCTTTAATTCCTTGTTAAGTCCTCCTGGCGAGAGAGTGTCGAGAGAGTAGACCCAATTTCTTTCGGGTTCACAGAGCCTATGAAATCGCTCAGCCTCCGAGAGATTCCAAGGCATCTGTTCCACGATCCACACTTTTAGTTGAAATAAATAAAAACAAACTTGGAATCCACTTTTCATTGGTTGCCAATGGCAACATATGTTATTAATGATTACCAATTCATCAATTTGACGGGATACCTCCTAAGCTCAAAAATATCAAAATAAAAATTAATGGTGATGAACAAAGAGATGTCCTAGAGGAGCAAAAGGGAGAATCAATCACAGAATATCTATTTGAAAAATTGCTTTATTAAAGTTACAAGTGTAAACCCCCCAAAACACCCAGCAGTAAAAACACATACAAAAAAAATAACAAGGTTGTCACAATATGACGCCAATCTCAGGGCTCCACACATACACACACATGCATAGACAAGCTAAAAAAGGGGAAAGAATGGTGCTGCTATAACTAAAGCCAATGTAAATACTTAGTCCTGTATGGTCAAAAATAACAGACTATACATGCTGCATGTAACGGGCTTATGCCCGGTCTTATGCCTGGGCTTATGCAATTAATGTAACTGAATGTCAACAGGTATCCGGGGGAAGGGAGGAATGGAGAAAGAAAAAATGTCAATTGCCCAGGGGCTCTCACCACTCCGGGATGATGGCTGCAATGGCTGTGGTACAAGGAGCCTGTTCTCCTCTGAGGTTAACCTGCAGATAAATGCTGTAATAGCATGTGAGTAAATGCTGATAAAGTTTGTCAGCATCTTGCAACTGCCCTCTGGTGTAGAGAGTCAATGCTCAAAAACATCCGGTCATGTGTCGGGTATGCTGGCTACGGTGGCTTGTGAGATGATGCAGAGCAGGCTTATCCAGTCCATCCGAGAGGAAGTGGTGCTACGATGTTATCTCACACACTTGCTGGAACGCATGGTGGAGCGTGGGGTGAAGCTGGTGCTGCCTACTTCAACGTGTTTTGCACACGTGACTGCACGCTTTATCAGGACGTATGACGTAAGTTATTTCCGTCTTTTTAAAGGTACAAGTGTCCAATCAGTATTGCTTACGTCAAGATTTCATCTTGAAGCCATCTTGTGGTGAGAAGTCATATTGCATGATTAAAAAACAGGTGGAAAAAAGAATTTGGAGAAAGTGTGTGAAAAGAAGATTCGTACTGACAAAATGGAATTACATTGTACAACCATAGCATATCTGCACGGGACAAAAGTATGAGTCTGAATCAACAATGGATAACCAGGTGAAGATGGTTAGGTTCGGAATGATTAGCTTAGCCCAATCACTCGGATGACACTTTATGTAGTAGGGTAAATTCCTAATGGATTATGACTCAAGAAAAAATTTGAGGCTTAACTCATTGTTCAGTCCTTTAGGCTGGAGAGTATCCAGCCTAAAAATCCAGGATTTTTCTTTCCTCAACAGGACTGTGTCAAAGTCACCTCTACGTTCTGGGCATAAAACCCCTTGACCTTCAGGCCAGTAGACTTCCCACTATGGCATTGTATAAAGTGTTGGGCCATGGGAGTATCTTCTTTTTGCCCTTTACTCTTAAGCTATTCACTGAACCTGATAGGAAGTTAGTGTTTGGTTTTACCAATGTAAAGTTTTTGTGCACGGGCATTCCAGAATATAGAGAACCCGCATTGTGGCACAGTTAACAAAACTGTTTAATCTCATATTCATTCTTTCTTTCAGAATCGGTGAAAACCCTTGAGCCTTCAACGTAACTACACATCCCACAATGGCCAAAGGGGTACATCATTTTTAGTCTAGGTAGATCAGTAAGCTAATTTCTATTTTGTGGGCAGGTAAACTCAGATTGGACCAGTGTGTTATTTAAATTTCTTGCTCTTCTCGCCACCATATGGGGCCTAGAGCCAACGATATCCTCCATGCCCTTAGAGCGTGTCAGGATGTGCCAATGGTCCTGCATGATCTTGCCAACCTGGTCCCACTGTGCACCATATTGTGTTATTAGTCTTATAGGTTCATTAGTTGCATTGGTTGTCCTATCTCAAATCAATAGGAGGTCGGCCCTAGTTCTTTGCCCGGCAATTTTCCTGGCTCTTCTAAGTACTCGATAGGAATAGCCTCTTTCTCTGAAGCGTTCATAAAGTAAGTCAGATTCATATTGCTAGTCCTCCTCGGTGGAGCAGTTCCTCCATGTCCTGAGGAACTGTTCCACCAGGATCCCACAAATAAGTGGTTTAGGGTGATGGCTGTCTGCTGAGAGGAGAGTGTTGGCTGCTGTCTTTTTCCTATAAGTTTTTGTTACCAGTTTAACCCTCTCTAATTTCATAGAGGAGTCCAGGAAGGAGACCTCATGGGAATCTACCACATAGGTTAAGTGTATATTCCGAGTATTGCGGCCGAGTTCATCTATGAATTCCTACAATTCTGTTCCATGATCCACACTTTTAGGCCTCCAGTAAATTTCTTGTGATATTGGGAGAAATGGTGAAGAACGCTGTGTTTATCTTTGCCTTCCTCAACCTTTCTCCGGTGCTCGCTAAATCTTTGTCAGAGGGGGCGGATAGTACGACCTACATAAAGTTGGTGATAGGGGCAGCTAAGGCAATACACCACATAATCAGATGAACATTTATAAAATTCATTGATGTTGTAGGTTTTGCCCTTGGTAGTAAATTGTTTCTTGCCATGTTCTACAAAACTACACGTCTTGCATAGTGTTTTTTTACATTGAAACATACCCTGTAATGGTATGAGGCATATCTGGGGTATCGATTGGCGGGGCGAGATTTAAGCTTGCTGGGTAAGATTCTGTTTTTCATATTTGGTGCTTTTCTGTATGGGACTTTGGGGGAGTTTCGGAGGATAGTTTTGAGATGTGTATCCTCAAGCAATATCGGCCAATGTTTTGATGTACCCCTTTTGTGATCACAATGGAATCTGGTGACAAAACCCCTAGTACCTCCCACTATCCATCCACTTCTCCCTCCTCGGATCTCTCACACACCCATTAAGCACAAACATACCCTCAGGTCCAACTAGAGATTCCAATCAGATTACCAAAAAACAACCAAGTTCCATCAATAACAAAAAAGTTCATCATGACAAAAGGACAACTCCTGACACCAATATTCCTCAGTGTAAATTGTTTATCTGCTCATAAACCACAGCAACTCATAGGCCAGACCACTTCAGCCCATGAAACATTTACTACCCATGGAGTGTTGCCAACTTCCAATACAGTAACAGCGACTCCACTTGGATCCTGTATAGACCCTAGAGACCCTATGGTTGGAGTTGCCTTTTCTACCATGGAGGCAACACCAACCTTTGGTGCCCTGGATCTATCCATCACAGAGCCCAGGGACATATCAATCCCAGAGCCCAGTGATCTCACCAAACCCCCTATTTCAACTATCATCCATTTTTTATCCAGTTCACAGCCATCATCAGGTATTGGTCCAAGCGCCTTGGTATTTGGTTCTTTTCTAGTCATGAACCCCTCTCCAGTCACCTCCCAAAAAAGAATATTTGACATATTTGAGGCTGCAGAGGGGGAAGAAACAAACATAGATGCCAGTCAACCAAAGAACCGCAACTCATTGTGGAGCTGCTGATTTAAAGCGCGCTGTTGCCGTCACCTTTTTACCTGTAATTTCACCAATACCAAACTTAGAGTCCACGTTGAGCTTATTATCTGACAATGTAGGCACCAGTCACTTGAGTACTTTTCCAATGCTTTAATGGGAGATAACTGGAAGAAGTAGCAGGAAAGAGGTAGAAGAAGAGTTGCAGGGAAGTTCAAATACCTTTTCTTGGTGTAGCACTAAGGAATTGAAATCTCAGGGATGAATGTATCTTCAGTTCAGGATTAAATCTTTGCCCGCCCGGATAGGTTTCTCTCACTAACCTAGCAGCCGGAGCGCAGCACGAACAAAAAGTCTCTGCCACAGACTTGAGTGAAACAAAACTGTATGATCCTCTGCCACAGGATGTAGTAGTCTTCGGTAAACAGCAAACACAGTACCAGAACCTTTAAGCCGACCACGCAGTACTTGCGCGGTAGATTAGATTAAGATGCGTCCTCCAATCGAGTCGCCAGGCCCTTCTCAAGACCAGCCTTTTGCATGGTCCCTTCCAAGATGGGTCCTCCCCTGGATCTACTCAATTGTCCGGCTTCTTCCCGCAGGACAGGCAGCACAGGACCATCCCAGCAATAGCAGGCCCCAGACAGGCTTCTGGGCCTACTTGCACGGCTGCTGCAACGCAACCCTCCAGCCACAAGGTAGAACTGACTAGCACATACCTGTCGGCCAGGAGGGCCAGCAGGTGGAAAGGAACAGACCAAGAAATATGGCGTCTGCCCCTTAAATACCCCCTCCCAGAATGCACCGCAGGGGACAACCTCTGCCAAGTTACTTCTGGGAAAGAAAAGCACTCATATACTTCAGCTTGTTGCTTTCGAACACCGACCTATGGTGACAACGACACCCACAGGCAACAATGCGGAACTGCACGCAACACAGCCAAAGCTGGAACAGAGGCTAATTTAGCTATAGATTGAATTTGAACTATGTACAGAACAGATGACCCACTAAATTTACATATAAGCGGTAGATTAAAAATCTACCAGCGCTTCCCCAGAAGAGAAGTCATTGTTGAGCCGGGGACTCAATTTTGCACCAACTATCAAGCCTGACCCATATCTACTGTTTAAAGATCTAAATAAATACATTAGAAACCTTACTCTCAAAAGGTTCTTTCAGATTAAAAGTACCAAACAAACTGAGACTGACTACATTCCTCAGGACGATATGGTTTCTACCCCAGAATCTGAACCTATTAAATTTGATTTTGAGGTTGATATCATAGAAATGCTTGAAGAACTATATTAGGACGATTCCCCCACCAACCTAGACATATACACCCAACATATACACACATCAGTCCCAGTTGCACATTCCACACTAAGGCTAAAATCTGTCTTTTATCCGCACCAATCAAAAGGTCCACACCTTACTACCTTTTAAGACATGGTCTTCTCAGACATGAAAAAACTATGTTCGCAACAAGCTCTCGGTCCTCCTGACTTAGGCCTCCTCATCCCTTTGGAAAATAAAGCACTAAAATGCTTTGCCAATAACAACAACCTAATTATAAAAACTGCCGACAAAGGTGGAGGTATTGTCATCCAGGATAGGGCCGCATACCAAAAACTTAGCAAAGACCCACTATCCGAATACAAATTGGATATCAATCTCTTAATTGAATATGCCACTCAAACAAAAATCATAGACAGATCTGAAGCTTCCTTCCTAATTAGGGATTTTTATCGCACGCCATATTTTTATCATATCCTAAAAATCCACAAAAGTCTCACTGATTCCTCAGGTAGAGCCATCATAGCCGCCATGGACAGCATAACATCAGGTTTGTCCAAATACATTGATCACTATCTTCAGTCATTGGCCCAGGGCTTATAGTCCTAAATAAGAGATGGTATCCACCTATTAGAGCAACTAAAGTCAAATAAATGGGCTAATGACTACATTTGGATGTCTCTGGATGTAAGTTCTCTATACACATCCATCCCTCATGAATTTGGGCTAGCAGCTCTGGACCATTTTCTATTCCATGACCAACATATGAGTAATAGACAGGCTGGGTTCATCTTGGAATGCACCAAGTTCTGTCTTACACATAATTACTTTAATTTTAATGATCAATATTATGTGCAAGTCAAAGGCACTGCCATGGGAGCCAATTTTGCTCCCTCATATGTTAAACTATCCATGGGCCTCTGGGAGCAACAATACATTTGGTAAATTAATCCCTACTCTAAACACCTTATTTATTACGACAGGTAAATAGATGACATCATTATCATCTGGAATGGTTCCATTAATGACATCCAGGAGTTTGTCAATCACTGCAACACTAACCCATATGGCCTTAGTTTCACCTATTTTACAGACCCAGACAAATTAGCCTTTCTTAATCTGGAACTCTATCATGCTAATGACAAAATACACACTAAAAACTACTGTAAACTGACAGCTGGCAACTCACTATTACACTACAAAAGCTGCCACTACCACAAGTGGAAAAACAACATACCCGAAGGGCAATTCTGCCGTTTGAGACTTAATTGTACCAAAATAGCAGACTATACAGAACAAAGCAACTTACTAACAGACTCAAGGAAAAGGGCTATCCAGAATCCTTGATCAAACAAGCTTCATTATTCACAAGATGTACCCACCAAAACAGACAAAAGAGCCTTTGACCAATCAGTTTGTTTTATCACCAGACTCCTTTCTGATCACAAAAAAATAGAATCAATTCTCAAAAAACATTGGCCGATATTGCTTTAGGATACACATCTCAAACCTATCCTCCCCAATTTCCCCAAAGTAACATACAGAAAAGCACCAAATATCAAAAACAAAATCGCACCCAGCAAGCTTAAATCTCGCCCCACCAATTCGATGCCCCAGATATGCTTTATACCATTACAGGGTATGTTTCAATGTAAAATAAACACTATGCAAGAAACAATTTACTACCAAGGGCAAAACTTACAACATCAGTGAATTTTATAACTGTTCATCTGATTATGTGGTGTCTTGCCTTAGCTGCCCCTGTTACCAAATTTATGTAGGTCGTACTATCCGCCCCCTCCGACAGAGATTTAGCCAGCACCGAAGAAAGGTTGAGGAAGGCAAAGATAAACACAGCGTTCCTTGCCATTTCTCCCAATAACACAAGAAATCTACTGAAGGCCTTAAAGTGTGGATCGTGGAACAGATGCCCAGAAATCTCTTGGAGGCCAAGCGATTCCATAGGCTCTGCAAACGCAAAACATATTCGATCTATTATCTTGATTCTCTCTCGCCAGGGGGACTTAATGAGGAATTTCGAGGTGTCTACTATATTATAACAGTTCCCCACAATAATTGGCTTTCTTTTCCCCTTTTTCTTAGGTATCTCTTCCTTATCATGGTGGTTCTCATATAAAATATTTTTCTGTCTTGGGGTGGTGGGAGGTTTGTCCCAATAGTAAGTAAACATAGTGTTATTGTTAATGTTTAAACACCCCCTTTTTTTACCCCCATATTTCTTTCCCCCTCTCCCTCCTTTTCCCAAACCCCCCCATCCCCTCTATTTTCCAACAGCCCACTCAAGGTGTAACTACTTCACCACATGATATTATCCCATCATTAATCTATCACACCATATATCATCATCACTATATATAGCGGTAATATATCCTATTATCGCATAAATCTAAAATCTAAATTATTGCTTCGCAATAAGTATTTAGGTACCCCTGGTTTCTTTTATATATATATATATATATATATATATATATATATATATACCGAGTAGGGATGAGCCGAACACCCCCCTGTTCGATTTGCACCAGAACATGCGAACAGGCAAAAAATTTGTTCGAACACGCGAACACCGTTAAAGTCTATGGGACACGAACATGAATAATCAAAAGTGCTAATTTTAAAGGCTTATATGCAAGTTATTGTCATAAAAAGTGTTTGGGGGCCTGGGTCCTGCCCCAGGGGACATGTATCAATGCAAAAAAAAGTTTTAAAAAATGCCCTTTTTTTGGGAGCAGGGATTTTAATAATGCTTAAAGTCAAACAATAAAAGAGTAATATTCCTTTAAATTTCGTACCTGGGGGGTGTCTATAGTATGCCTGTAAAGGGGCGTATGTTTCCCGTGTTTAGAACAGTATGACAGCAAAATTACATTTCAATGGAAAAAAATTAACTTAAAACTACTCGCGGCTATAATGAATTGCCGGTCTGACAATACACATAAAAGTTCATTGATAAAAATGGGGGAACCCCGAACCAAAATTTAAAAAAAAAATGGCGTAGGGTCCCCCTCAAAATCTATACCAGACCTTTATCCGAGCAGGCAACCTGGCAGGCCACAGGGAAAGAGGGGGGTAAGAGAGCTCCCCCCTCCTGAACCGTACCAGGCCACATGTCCCCAACATTGGGAGGGTGCTTTGGGGTAGCCCCCCAAAACACTTTGTCCCCATGTTGATGGGGACAAGGGCTTCATCCCCACAACTCTTGCCTGGTGGTTGTGGGGGTCTGTGGGCGGGGGGCTTATCAGAATCTGGAAGCCCCCTTTAACAAGGGGACCCCCAGATTCCGGCCCTCCCCCCTGTGTGAAATGGTAAGGGGGTACAGGATTGGATCGGAGGCTCCCGCTGTGTGACGCTTCTCTTCTTCTGACGGAACGGTGACCCCGCCCCCTTCTGACGCACGGGGACTTGACGGGGACTTCCCTGTGGCATTCCCTGTGACGTCAGAGGGGGCGGGGTCACTCGCTCTCTGTTATTTAAGAAACATCAGAAGACGAGAAGCATCACACAGTAGGAGCCTCCAATCCAACAATGGATGCGGAGTGGCCCGGAGAAGAAGATGAAGAGAAGAAGGCACCGCGGAGGAAGATGCCGGATGAGAACACCGGAGGATGAACCAGAAGAACCAGAAGAAGCAGGAAAAGAAGAAGATGGAGGAAGAAACCGAAGGATGATAGAAGATAGAAGATAGAAGAAAGAAGATAGAAGATAGAAGAAAGAAGGAGCATTTAAATAAAGGAATTGACAAAAACAGTCTCTTGTCATTTTTAACATTTTTGACACTTTTTTTGTGAAATGGTAGAGGTACAAGTACCATTACACTTACCATTTCACTCAGGGGGGAGGGCCGGGATCTGGGGGTCCCCTTGTTAAAGGTGGCTTCCAGATTCCGATAAGCCCCCCGCCCGTAGACCCCCACAACTACGGGGCAAGGGTTGTGGGGATGAGGCCCTTGTCCCCATCAACATCATAGGGCTCCTGTTAGAACGAGACACCATGTCAGGGACCTGTCAGCACCAGACAGGGGTATATGCCTGCGCGCATGTGCCTGCGTGCCCCTGCTCGAACTGAGCAACAATGTCCATCCACTGGTGTGCATCAGCATGTCCCTCGGGCACGCGCGGGCGCGTGATGGGTGCGTGTGCACACGCGGCAGGCACACATGTGTGCGCGTTAGTGCTGTTTTGCGCCACTGAACGTATAAAGGACTCTCAGCTGCACTGGTGCGGTGCTGTTTCGTCTTCAGCTTCTGTGATCTGTTACCTGCATCTGATTATTGATCTGCTATACCGTCCTGGCTCTGTCTGACTACCCTGCTCTCTCCAATCTGACCCGGCTTGCCTGACTCTGCTACAACTTCTGCCTGTGATCCGTTGCCGACCTCTGCCTGTTTTACTGACCCTGCTTTTGCCTGCTGTGTTCACCTGCCTGATTACCTGCCGACCCAGACTGTCTGACCCTGCTTGTGCCTGCTGCTTGCTCCGTGTGCTGCTGCACTTCCAGCTCCTCGCATACAGCTCCAGTGACCGCTGCTCCTGTACTCATCAGCTCTTCAGTCTGCTGCCTACCGCTGACCACCATCACCTGCAGTCCAGCCATCCCTGGAAGGATCTCTACTCTGCTATCAGCACCAGCAGCTCCTACTTCAACAGGCACTCCTACCCACTGTGCTCACGAGACCACTGTTCCCATTCCAGTGGCTCCTGAACCAGCGTTGTAAGAGAGGTCTCCACCTACCAGTCAGGCTCTACCACCAGGTACCTAACACACCAACTACTGTGTACAAAAGTCGATAAACTCCAATCCAGTTTAATTTTGCCTTTTCCCACCATTTCCCATTCTCACCAGATGTGTAAGAAACACACAAATACTTGTGCTGCCTCTATATTTCAAATTACTTTTTTGCACCTCAAAACACATAAGAAAAAGGAAAAGTAAGTGCTCACTTCTGTCTAGAGTACAAAAATAAGCACTTTTACTTACCATATCTTTTTCTTTCTGCTGGCTCCTTTACTCTGTCTGGTCAAGGATGCTTATCATTAATCCATCAACTGCAGGCACTCTGATCTTGTCATATACAATGCATGCAGATTCTGATAAGTAACCCCCATGCAACCCCACAACCACCGCCCAGGGTTGTAGGGAAGGGGCCCTTGTCCCCATCAACATTAGGACAAGGTGCCTTGTTGAGGGCATGTGGCCTGGTATGGTTCAGGAGGGGGGGCTCTCGCTCGCACCCCTCCTTTCTTCCCCTGACAGGCTGCATGCTCATACAAGGGTCTGGTATGGACTTTGTGGGGGACCCCATGCCATTTTTTTTTTTTTTTTGCTGTGGGGTTCCCTTTAAAATCCACACTAGACCCAAAGGGCCTGGTATGGATTGGGGAGGGGGGAACCCACACAGTTATTTTTTTTTGTGCATTTTTCATTGCCATTACATTCATCTGTTAGTGGGACATCCAGCTATTTTTTACACAGAGTATGAGTCGTTCTGAAAATATGGAATTTGTAAGAAAATACTGAACAAAATTTCATTAAGGGGGGGAGGGTCCAGAGACAGTGATAGCCAGCGCGGAAGATATTCCAGAGGGTAGTATTGGGGGCATTAGTGGTAGCACAAAAACACAAGGTGAGTATAGTAGCAAGTCCTAGTTGCAATCTTGAAACACCCAATACGAGGACAATATGCGACCAGTCTAAACTATGCGGCATGTTCACCAATGCCAGGAGCATGGCGGACAAGATGGGTGAACTAGAGATACTGTTGTACAAGGAGGATTTGGACTTTGTGGGAATTTCAGAGACCTGGTTCAACAGCTCTCATGATTGGCTGGCAAACATTCAAGGGTATACCCTATACCGCAAGGATAGAGAAGGTAAAAAAGGGGGAGGGGTATGCCTATATATCAAGAATAATGTACAAGTGAGTGTGAGAGATGACATCACTGAGGGGGCTAGGGAGGAGGTGGAATCTTTATGGGTAGAGCTCCAAAGGGATGAAGCTAAGGGAAAAATAATACTGGGAGTATGCTATAGGCCCCCAAACCTGAGGGAGGAAGTGGAGACGGATCTCCTATCACAAATTGGATTAGCAGCAAGTGTTATCATAATGGGGGATTTTAATTATCCAGACATAGACTGGGCGGAGGGAACCGCGCATTCATTTAAGGCTCGCCAGTTCCTTAGTGTTTTGCAGGACAATTTTATGGGTCAGATGGTAGATGCACCAACTAGAAATAAAACATTACTAGATCTACTGATTACCAACAATACAGACCTGATCACGGATGTGGAAATACGGGGCAATTTAGGTAACAGCGATCACAGGTCAATTAGTTTCAGTATAAATCACACAAATAGGAAACATGAAGGGAACACAAAGACAATGAATTTCAAAAGAGCCAACTTCCCTAAACTACAAACCTTGCTAAAAGGCATAAATTGGGATAAAATATTAGGAACAAAGAATACGGAGGAGAGATGGGTTTGCTTTAAGAGCATATTAAATAAGGGCATTAGCCAATGTATCCCATTGGGTAATAAATTTAAAAGAGCGAACAAACATCCTGGATGGCTTAACTCCGATGTAAAAATGCATATAAAAGCAAAGGAGAAGGCCTTCAAAAAATACAAGGTTGAGGGATCATCCTCAGCATTCAGAATTTATAAAGAATGCAATAAGAAATGTAAGGGTGCAATTAGGATGGCTAAGATAGAACATGAAAGACACATAGCGGAGGAGAGCAAAAGAAATCCCAAGAAATTCTTTAAGTATGTAAACAGTAAAAAAGGGAGGACAGACCATATTGGCCCCATAAAGAATGAGGAAGGACATCTGGTTACAAAGGATGGGGAGATGGCAAAGGTATTGAATCTATTCTTCTCCTCAGTCTTCACAAGTGAATCGGGGGGCTTCAGTAACCAAAACTGCAGTGTTTATCCTCATGACACATCACAGGAAGCACCTCCATGGTTAACAGAGGACGGAATTAAAATTAGACTTGAGAAACTTAACATTAATAAATCACCGGGACCAGATGGCTTGCATCCGAGGGTACTTAGGGAACTCAGTCAGGTGATTGCCAGACCGTTGTTCCTAATATTTACAGACAGTCTATTGACTGGAATGGTACCAGCTGATTGGAGAAAAGCCAATGTAGCACCAATATTTAAAAAGGGCCCAAAAAACATCCCTGGGAATTACAGACCAGTTAGCCTAACATCAATAGTATGTAAACTCTTGGAGGGGATGATAAGGGACTATATACAAGATTTTAGTAATAAGAATGATTTCATTAGCAGTAATCAGCATGGATTCATGAAGAATCGTTCTTGCCAAACCAATCTATTAACCTTCTATGAGGAGGTGAGTTGCCATCTAGATAAAGGAAGGCCCGTAGACGTGGTGTATCTGGATTTTGCAAAAGCATTTGACACAGTTCCCCATAAACGTTTACTGTACAAAATAAGGTGCGTTGGCATGGACCATAGGGTGAGTACATGGATTGAAAACTGGCTACAAGGGCGTGTTCAGAGGGTGGTGATAAATGGGGAGTACTCAGAATGGTCAGGGGTGGGTAGTGGGGTTCCCCAGGGTTCTGTGCTGGGACCAATCCTATTTAATTTGTTCATAAACGATCTGGAGAATGGGATAAACAGTTCAATCTCTGTATTTGCAGACGATACTAAGCTAAGCAGGGCAATAACTTCTCTGCAGGATGTGGAAATCTTGCAAAAAGACCTGAACAAATTAATGGGGTGGGCGACTACATGGCAAATGAGGTTCAATGTAGAAAAATGTAAAATAATGCATTTGGGTGGCAAAAATATGAATGCAATCTATACACTGGGGGGAGAACCTCTGGGGGAATCTAGGATGGAAAAGGACCTGGGGGTCCTAGTGGATGATAGGCTCAGCAATGGCATGCAATGCCAAGCTGCTGCTAATAAAGCAAACAGAATATTGGCATGCATTAAAAGGGGGATCAACTGCAGAGATAAAACGATAATTCTCCCGCTCTACAAGACTCTGGTCCGGCCGCACCTGGAGTATGCTGTCCAGTTCTGGGCACCAGTCCTCAGGAGGGACGTACTGGAAATGGAGCGAGTACAAAGAAGGGCAACAAAGCTAATAAAGGGTCTGGAGGATCTTAGTTATGAGGAAAGGTTGCAAGCACTGAACTTATTCTCTCTGGAGAAGAGACGCTTGAGAGGGGATATGATTTCAATTTACAAATACTGTACTGGTGACCCCACAATAGGGATAAAACTTTTTCGCAGAAGAGAGTTTAATAAGACTCGTGGCCACTCATTACAATTAGAAGAAAAGAGGTTTAACCTTAAACTACGTAGAGGGTTCTTTACTGTAAGAGCGGTAAGGATGTGGAATTCCCTTCCACAGGCGGTGGTCTCAGCGGGGAGCATTGATAGCTTCAAGAAACTATTAGATAATCACCTGAATGACCGCAATATACAGGGATATGTAATGTAATACTGACACATAATCACACACATAGGTTGGACTTGATGGACTTGTGTCTTTTTTCAACCTCACCTACTATGTAACTATGTAAGGGCCTGGTATGGAAATGGGGGCATGATGGTTTTTTTTTGTTGTTTTTTTTAAACCGTTTTTGTTTTGTTTAAATTCTGCTGTCAGTGAGATATCCTGCTGACAGCAGATGAGTCATAGTTGCTATGGATGCCAGCAGCCGCCTACTCCTTAAAGGGTAAATTCACCTTTACAGAAAATCTGTAAGGTGAACTTACACTAGAACCCTCCCCAGCTCCCCCCCAGTCCCGCTGTACCTAAAGCTGGCGATCACCCACTAGGAGACATCGCTTTGCCGCTTCACCAGTACAGGGATTTGAAATCCCTGCGGCTTCATCTCCTAAATGTACCTCCTAAAGGTACATATAGGAGGCATTCCACTTGATCGGCGCCGTCACATGGAAAAAAAATACAATTTACTTCATAAATTTAGGCCAAATTGTATTCTGCTACATGTTTTTGGTAAAAACAAAAATACCAATAGGTGTATATTAATTGGTTTGTGCAAAAGTTATAGTGCCTACTAATTATGGTATATATACTGAAAATTTACACAGCTATGACACTATACTGGTAATGGCAGTGATCAGAGAATTATAGTAGGACTGTAATAGGGTGGCAGGCAATCTGGCACTAACTGATGCTGTTCGGGAGGTACACTAATTGACACTGACGTTAATAGTAAATTAATACAGTAATCAGTGCTAATACTATACACTATCACTGTACTAATGACACTGACTGGGAAAGGGTTAACATCTAGGGGCAATCAAAGGCCACTGCATTACAGGTATGTTGCCCTGCCTGAAGTGCTCCCTCACAGTACAACTACTATGGGCCGGCGGCAATAGGTTAATACTGTATATGGCTGTAAAAAGGGAGGGGGCAGGAGAAGCTTGTTGCTCCTGCAAATGACTGGCAGATGCTGTACTTGTTCAGTCCTTTATATATTGTAGCCTCGAAAAGAAGCATGTGGATGATGGATGACTTGAGTTATCCCCGTAGAAGGTGAACAACATAAGAAAAGTTAATGAAGAAGGAAAAAAGGGAGAGGGGCACAATAATATTGACGCAATAAACAATTATTGGCTGCCACAACCCCAGATAGATAGGATAGGATAGGATAGGGTAGGGTAGAATAAGATAGGACCATGTAAAACTTTACGCCACCTGTCACCTATGCAACATATGCCACTGTCAATCTGACAGTTTGGTACAATAGTGCATGCATTGGCGCTGCAATAATTGGTTAATAAACTATCCGTAAGAAATGCACTATGTCTGCCATTCAAAAGAGAACTGCTTTTTTTTTTTTTTATTGGCAGAAGGTTGACTTGTGATATTTTTTGTTATATTTGTACAAGTTGCGTTATTGTGATGTTTTTGTAAGAAAACGTTTGTACGCGTAATTGCTGAACATGAGTAGCTGTTGTCTTTTGTTAGGTGTTCTGATTTTCTCATCTGATTTCAGCTGAATGATGTCCTTTTGGACAGTAAAATACCATCCCTTATTGGAAAGTCTGCCAGTTCAAATAGAAAGAAGCAGCAAAAAGTCTATTTACCCAGTTGGCTGCAGGACCGGAACTCCTCCTTAGCTAAACAAGTGTGCAGTTCCTGGGAGAAATGTTTCAATTCTATAATTAAATTTGTTCTTTTTTGGCACTGATAAAGGTCAAGGGATGATTTTATATTTTCTCCCTTTTCTCTTTCTCCCTTCATCACAGTGATTCTACAGTGTTTATACTTATATTTTTTTTTGTTGTTTTATGTTTTTTTTTTTACTATGTTTGGGGCCAAAACTTTTTTGTAAGATACTGTAAATATTAAATGTTGCTCATGAATACTTCATAGTTACAGCCTGTTGTTTAAAACCGCAGTCCTCAAGTACCCCCAACGTGTCATGTTTTCAGATTTTCCTTTACTTTGCACAGCTGCTTTAAATTGATATTAATAACGTGGTAAATGCTTTGGAGTACTTGAGGACTGAGGTTGAGAACCACTGGTTTTAAGGGCTGATTAGATAAAGCACAAATTACACAGGCAGCTGGATGGGTCAAATCAGTGATTCATTTCCATTCCTGGTCCCAGGCATTGGTGAGTACACCTTCAGGTAAGGTGTAACCCCTGTGCTAGAATGAGTGACCCTGTACATCGCCTGAAGAACTCACCCCAAGGTTAGGCCCCCTATGTGACCCACACTGGGCACCCCATGGAGGAGGTGCCATCTGCCTACTGTAACACGCACTTGGTGCCCAATGTACTGCTACGCCTATCACATGCACCTGAAGATCACCCCCAAAAAGACCATGGCTGTAGTTAGTGTACAACCTGTCCAGGCTTGCCTATCAATAGTCCTCACGAACTCTACATGTCTGCTTCCTGATTGGATCTTGCACAAGACACCCTCACCGGATTGGCAGAAAAGTTAGTAAGGGGTGTATATCGCAAAGAAACCCAGAACGACGCTGGAGAAGTCCACGTGCATTCGAGTTCATATGGAGGACGTAGCATATGCTTGCTGTAACACAAAATTTGTCTCTTACATGCATACTTACATTGGTAAGTATGCACAAATGTAACTATGCAAAAATATATATGTATAATATACCTAGAATTCAGCTTTAAACCTAACACACACGCACTTATACTAACTTTTCCCACAATTTCCCAACACTCTGCTCATCTGTTGTGGTGCTGAGAAATGCATGGGAGGAACATGTGACTAATTCCCCTTCCTCCGAGGATGCAGTTTTTGGCCTTAAGTGGCTAATCACCAGACCCGAACACTGGAGGAAGGGGAGATGGCCAGTGCCAGCACAGAACAACATGGAGCTTACACAGGGTATAGACTCAAAGCTTCCACACTCAAAGAGTGCTGTAAAGGAATCAGTAGATGGGGGGTGTCCTACCAAGAGAACCTACAGTATGGCATAATGGCAATTAAAACATGACCATTTGTCTTTCTAAATGAGGATTCATCAATCAGGTTCTGGTACATGTTTAGCTATGCTACTGCCTGCTTGTCTATTACAGGAAAAGATGAAGTATGGTTACCACACAGGTCCTAACTACACTTGACTGTTAGGCCTCATGTACACTGCTGCTGCTAAACAGACGTTTAGGAGAAGTTGGGCATTTTTTTCAACTGTTTCTGAACTCTCCTCTCTGTTATCTTATCAGTACATGTACACAGGGTCGTTTATAGTCATTTATAGGCAGTTGAGTTTAGAGGTCTTTTTTGGAAAGCAAAAAAATGAGCTCAGAGGCATTTCAAGCGCCAAATGCTGCTAAACATGGTAACTCACATTTAGCCGCGTTTTGTTTACAGGCGTTTTTCATTTTTGGCTATTTAAAAAAAAAAATGTTTTTTAGTTCAAACGCTTCTAAACGCAAACGTGGCAAAACACGGCTAACATGTACATTTATTAATAAACCTAAAAGGCAGGAGAACCTCAAAATAGTATTTTATTTAATAGGTCTTGCTACATTTATTAAAAAAATATTGTCTTCTATCCCTCGATATACGTAAAGCATTTGACTCCCTCTCATGGCCTTATCTTTTTAGGATGTTGGAAAGATGGAACTTTGGTCCTAAATTTATCGCCTCAATACATTCCCTTTATAGCAACCCTACAGCACAGAAATCATTACTATCATTTCTGGCACTTGCCAGGGATGCCCACTCACCCCCTTACTATTCATAATAGCAATGGAAGCGTTGGCCATAGAGTTTCGGCAGGACTCTGATATTTTGGGGAACAGCAGTGGAGACCGTAACCACAAATGTGCGCTTATTTGCAGAAGATTTTTTATTATTTTTAACCTCCCCACATATCACCCTGCTGAATTTATATTCTCTATTGGACCATTTTGGCAGGATTTCAAGCCTATTGGCTAACTGTGCCAAATCAGGGGCAATGAGTGTTAACATACCGAATGCAATGCAAAGAGGCCTTCAGCCCAGTACCCCTTCCTCTGGTGGGCGGCATCGCTCTCTTATTTCGGCATTAAATTTACCCCCCAGATTACGTTGCTCTATAAAGCAAACTACCCGGCGATGTTTCATAAATTTTTAGAGGATGTGCAGACATTGTCCGAAGCTACCCTATCCTGGATGGGCAGGATTGCATTCGTGAAGGTGATGGTATTGCCTAAAATACAATATTATTTTAAACTCCTACCTATCCGGTACTGGTAGAGGCATTACGGCAGTTTCAAACAAAAATATTCAATTTTATTTGGGGCGCTAAGGGCAGCAGGCTGGCTCGGACCACACTGTATGCACCCTAGGACCTGGGTGGCCTGGGGTTTCCGGACTTCTGGAAATACTACATTGTAGCCCAACTGACAGAGCTGTGTCAATTACACTACAATCATTATAGACCGGACTGGGTGTCTGTAGAGACCCATGCCTGTTCTCCATTGCCAATAGACTTGGTACTCTGGATCCCTTCAAAACATAGAAAGGCTATCCTGTGCCCACACTTTCCCATTCTGTCATTTTAGGCAACTCGAGTTGCAGACAATGGCCCCTATGCTCCCCCACTCCCCTGTGGTGCCCCTCTTTAACAATCCTCAATTCCCACCAGGTATGACGCCCGCCTTCTTTTGTTGGTGGATGGACAAGAGACTCTACCGCATAGGACACTATTTTGACCATAGGGGTATACGACCCTCTTTGTATCTTGTGCAGGATTAGTAGATGCCCCCCTCTGAGAGTTTCTGCCTACAACAAATAAGATACTTCTTAGGTTCTTTACAAAAGAACGGTTCCGATCTTACAGTGCGAACACAGTCTGAAAGCAGATGCATACAGGAGAATTTTGAGAGGGGATGTATTTTCATGTTGTATAAATCCTTTGTTTCCCCCTCGTCCAAACTTCCTTATCAAATGGCTTGGGAGAGGGATCTGGGCATTGCCCTGGAGGTGGAGGACTGGCAATCCTGGACTACATGCATTCATAAGGGTATAATGAACATTGCCCTGAATAAAGCAGGATACAAGGTGATTGCGCGATGGTACCTCGTACCAGAACGCCTCTCCAAAATGTATCCGGATTCGTCCCCCTCCTGCTTTCAGGGATGTGGACAGGTTGGTTCTGCCCTTCATATATGGTGGACTTGTCTTAAGGTTCGTTGTTTCTGGATACAGGTTCATTCCTTAATTCATTCAGTTACTATGGTTAACATTACTAAAGACCCTTGCATAGCCTTGCTTAATGAACCTGTGGAGAATATCCAAAGGTACACACAGACTCTAATTTATTATATGTTTTTGGCGGCCAGAATATCCACCGCTACTGCTTGGAAAAGATCAACTTAGCTTTAATGAAGTGAAAACTAACCTGGATCATGCTCCATAAAAAATTGAAAAATTTTCCATAAAAAATTGATCAACGTCCTATGGGACAAAAAACCCCTGTTTGAAAAAGTGTGGACACCAGAGAGAAAAATAAAGTCGGATAACAACAGGTGTTCGCCAAACACTCTCACATAAAATATATCAATTTGTGCCCACAGCACTCCTGAATTCTTGGGTCTCAGTCCTGGTGTTGCAGGACAGAATATGGATCCCAAAATCAACAAAACAGCGCAGCCTCACAGCACAGCCAAAACGGCGCTGCAGCAGTCTGCCTCAGGTACCTCCAGCGGTATTGATATCAACCTAAAGGCATATACTGTCACACAGACTGCACCATATGATTCTAAATTACACTGTGAGTATTTGGAAGATTCACCTCAGAATGAAATTTCCTCACCAGCTACACTGAAACAAATAGAAAAACTGTTTCAAAAAGCATTGAAAAGCACCTCTGACCATATTACTACTAGCCTTACCAAGGAAATAAGAGAGCTGGGTCAGCGCTTATCCACACTTGAAACCAGAGTAGATCACTTAGAAATTAACAATGTAGAATGCTATAATGAAAATGACAACCTTAAAGAGGAAAATGCAACATTACAGACAAGATTGGAAGACTACGAAAATTGTGCTAGATGCTCTAATTCGCATATTAGAGGTATTCCTGAAACTGTAATTGACTTATAAGCTACAATGACAGCACTTTTTTAGGAACTACAACCAGCCATCCCGATAGATCATCTGGAAATGGACAGGGTTCATAGAGCCCTAACACCTAAAAAATCTGATGGTCCACCCTGCAATATCATTATTATCATATAGCAAAGTTTCATTTCCACAGAACAAAAACTGAAAATTTATTATTAAATACTTACCATAATTTTCCTTTCCTGATGGACTCCATGGCAACCTACGTGTGGGTTAACCCCGCCTCCTCTCCAATGCTATAGTACCCTATACCCATGAAGTTGGACTCACCACTAGTGACTGCGTTCCTTAACTAGCCAAGTCTTTGACCACATGGGTGGGAATTCCATCTGCCATGGAGTCCATCCGAAAAGGAAAATTACGGTATTTGATAATCCATTTTTCATTTTCCTGACAGACTCCATGGCAGCCTACATGTGGAAAATAACTAGCCAAACCACACAAGGTGGGTATGCTGAACAAAAAAGATTTTAATTTGCCCCATCAACTGACAGGATTCTCAAACCAAAGTTTACAGAAGATGGAGAAGCAGGCTCTATGCAGTAATGTGACAAGTTATTAACAGAGGCCCAAGAGGCCGCTTTTCAGATGACATCTGTAGCCACATGCCGGGCTGCCACCCATGAAGCCGCCATGCCCCTGGTGGAATGTGCCATCACCGCCAGCTGAATGGACTGGACGATCCAGGCCGCAATTGTTCTGGTTGAAGCTCGCTTCCCTTTGTTACTGCCGGCATACAAAATGAACAAGTATTCTGAGCGCCTAAAGGAGGAAGTCGCTCGGAGGTATTCCTTCAGAATTTCGCCAATATCCAGAGGATGAGCTTCGGTAGAACCCGGAGACCTGAATGTAGGTAAGAAAAATTCTTGGTTCTCATGGAACACTGAAGTGACTTTCAGATTTGAGCCAAGCATCGGAATGAGGACCACCCAATCAAAAAAAGTCAGGAATGGTTCTTCATAACCCAAGACCCTGTGACAATGAGTCCAGACAATGAGTCAAGAACAAGGGGAAGATCCCATTTGGGGAATCTTGGTCTCCTTTGGGGCCTGAGTCTTAATGCCCCATGAAAGAACTGTCGGATTAGTGGGTGAACAGCCCATGATGTTATGAAGAAGGCAGATAAAGCTGAGACTTGGACTCTAAGAGAGCTGATGGACAGGGATAGATCTAGACCGGATTGAAGAAAACTGAGGATATCTTGGATCTCTGGATCCCTAAATGATCTGCCCGTAGAAGATGAAAATTTGACAAACTTGACCCATATTCTCTTGTATACTTTATTCGTGCTCGGCTCACCTTTCTTGAGCTCATGAGGGTAGAAATCACTCTCGTAGCGCACCCGAGAGATTCCAGCCTCTCCCTCTCAAGAACCAGGCCATCAGTTTCAATAATGCCGTACATCGGTGCAGGACTACCCCTTGAGAAAGAAGGTCCGGCCTGAGAGGGAGAGGCACAGGGTCCCGAAAACTGAGCTGGGTCAGGAGGGGAAACCATGGCCTGTTCGGCCAGTAAGGCACAATTACTGCCACCTCAACCAACCGATTTCGCTTGGTGTCTCTATAAGAACTTGAGGATGATCTGTAGTGGGGGAAAGGCGTATGCCCTGCTGAAATTCCACTGATCTGTCAAGGCATGTATTCCGAAGGCCTGACTGCAATGGACTCAAGTGTAGTACTTCTAGACCTTGAAGTTGCAGGGGGACGCAAATAGATCCACTTCGGGGCTGACTCCCAGGGACAGGATCCACTCGAACGTTTGCACATGAAGAGACCACTCGTTGTTGTCCAATTGTGTGTGGGACAGGAAGTCTGCCTGGAAATTCTGAGCTCCTGGAATGAAGGCTGCCAAAATATTGACAAGGTTTTTCTGGGCCCAAGACATAATGGGTTCGACCTCTTGGAGAAGGGAGGAGCTCTGAGTGCCCCTTTGTCCCTTCACATAGGAGACCACTGTGATGTTGTCCATCTTTAGAACCACTGATTCTCCTTTAGGGAGATGAGAGAAGGCTTGAAGGGCACAGCAAGCCACCCGAAGTTCCTGGATGTTTGAGCCCGGATTGTGAAGACGAGCATCCCACTTGCCTTGTGCAAGTTCTGACCTGCAAAGGGCTCTCCATCCAGTGCCGCTGGCATTGGTCGTAACCGTGACCCATGAGATGAGGGCGATGGAGTGGCAGGTGAGCAAATTTTTGCTCTGAAGCCAACAGAAGAGGCTGTTCCTCATCACTGATGTTGTACGAATGGACTGATTCATGACCCTCGAATTCCATTGCTGAAGGAACCCTGTCTGAAAAGGGCGTAACCTCCACAGAGACCACTTGACCATGGGGGTCGTGGAGACCATCGTGCCGATAATTCTCACAGGGCTGCATAAACTGTCGGTGCTATATAAATCCTGTATAATAATAATGATATAATAATTTCTCTCTCTACTTGATGGATAAGTTCACCAATCCTTACTGTCTATTTCACATTTTGCATCTAATTAATTCTTATTATATTTAGACAAACTCGGTTATGATAATGTGAAAATGAGCTATCTTTTCCATTTTCATAACTCCATACTTATAGGATCCATTTTTCATCTATCTCTTGATTAATAAGACAGCTAAACAGTCTTATTATCTTTATTATCCTTTTTTGGTGATTAATCGCCTCAAGGAGATACTTTAACTGTCTTAACAAGTTCTTAATATAACATATTGTAACAACTGCTTTACTCCAGATCCAAGATAAATGGCTTAAAGGTCAAATTGGATATATTTTCAATATCCATGTTTCTTTTCCATTATTTGTCCCCCAGTTCCTGCTAGTGCTAAAATATTTTTGTTACTTTAATTTGGAAACTTGCTACTAGTAGGCTTTGATGTTCTTTCAGGAATGTTTCTTGCGCTCCATTTTTGCTACTCTTGGTTAGTTAATTGATATAGTGGACAATCGACAGTGGCCAATGTACCCTTGGGGGAGTTTTTTACCCCCCCCATGGAAGTGTTATGAGATTATACAGTATATGTTTTATTTACTATTCAAAATGAAGAATATTTATGTTTTATGATTAAATCTTCTACCCTTTCCTTTTCTATCCTTCCCTACCCCCCCTTCTGGAGGCAGGTCTATCTACACAGGGTCACCCGTTCCATCCCTCTGACGTCACGGGGAATGCCACAGGGAAGTCCCCGTCAAGTCCCGTGCGTCAGGGGGAGCGGGGTCACCGGGTGGCCCCGCCCTCCATTAATTAAGAACCGTCAGAAGACGTGCAGCGTCACACAGTGGGAGCCTCCCATCATGGATGCGGAGCGGCCCGAGAAGAAGAAGGTAAGAAGACAGCGCGGAGGAAGATGCCGGACGAGAACACCGGAGGAAGAACCAGAAAAACCAGAAGAAGAAGATGGAGGAAGAAACAGAAGGAAGATAGAAGAAAGAAGATGGAAAAAAGAAGACTTTAAATAAAGAAATTGTCAAAAACATGTCTCTTGTAATTTTTAACATTTTTGACAGTTTTTTTGTGAAATGGTAGGGGTACTTCCAGATTCCGATAAGCCCCCACCTGCAGACCCCCACAACCACCGGGCAAAGGTTGTGGGGATGAGGCTACCCCAAAAGCACCCTCCCAATGTTAAAGGCATGTGGCCTGGTACGGTTCAGGAGGGGGGCGCTCTCTCATCCCCCCTCTTTTCCTGCAGCCTGCCAGGTTGCGTGCTTGGATAAGGGTCTAGTATGGATTTTTGGGGGGACCCCACGCCATTTTTTTTTTTAAATTTTGGTGCGGGGTTCCCCTTAAAATCCATACCAGACCTGGAGGGTCTGGTATAGATTTTGAGGGGGACCCCCACGCCATTTTTTTTAAAATTTTGGTTCAGGGTTCCCCTGTGGGGAAATCCCATGCCGTTTTTATCAATTAACTTTTATGTGTATTGTCAGACCGACAATTCATTAATAGCCACGAGTAGTTTTAAAGCGGGGTTCCACCCAAATTTTGAACAATATCTGTATGTATTCTCTTCCTTGCCAAAATGCCCACAATGAAGATGGAAACCGCCTGCAGTAAATAATATAAGTTATTCTTTCCGACGAAATCTGACACAGGCAGACATATTACACACAATATGTGAATATGTAATGCTGAGAAGAAAAGTTTGTGAATGAACTAAAAAAAAAAAAAAAACGATAGATAGGTGGACCCCCGCTTTAAATGACTTTTTTCCTTTGAAATGTCAATTTGCTGTCAGACTGTTCTAAACACGGGAAACATGCACCCCTTTACAGGCATACTATAGACACCCCCAGGTATGAAATGTAAAGGAATATTACACTTTTATTGTTTCACTTTAAGCATTATTAAAATCACTGCTCCCGAAAAAAGGCCATTTTAAAACCTTTTTGCATTGATCCATGTCCCCTGGGGCCGGACCCAGGTCCCCAAACACTTTTTATGAAAATACCATGCATATAAGCCTTTAAAATGAGCACTTTTGAATTCTCCCATAGACTTTTAAAGGGTGTTCCGCGGATTTCGAATTTGCCGCAAACACCCCAAATTGTTCGCTGTTCGGCGAACTGGCAAACAGCCGATGTTCGAGTTGAACATGAGTTTGACTCGAACTCGAAGCTCACCCCTATTCTTCTGGCACTGAGCTGGATACATCCAAAGCAGATGAGTTCTTTTCCCACATTTCCCTCCCCCCATTATCCACAACACAGTCAGAGCTACTAGAGAAACCTGTATTGGTTGAAGAGGTGTCCAGTGCTATCAAAACACTGAAAATAAACAAAAGACCTGGCACTGATGGATTTTCTGCAGTATATTATCATACATACATTGAAACATTATCACCCACCTTAACTGATGCCTTCAACTCTATACTATCAGGTCACACATTTAGACAGGAAACATTAACAGCAATTTTATGTATGCTTCCCAAACCAAACTCGGACGATAGCATCTGTTCGAACTATCTCTTTACTAAATGTAGATATTAAAATATTAGCCAAAATCCTTGCTACTAGATTTAATACATTCATTGGTAAAAATGACCATATTTATCGGCATATAACAAGCGCCGGCATATAACACGCACCCCAAGTTTAGGAGGGAATTTCAAGGAAAAAAACTTTTAGGAGGGAATTTTAAGGAAAAAAAACTTACATTTAAATGCCCATCAATGCAGCCTTATCAGTGTCCATCTGCAGCCTTGTCAGTGTCAGTGTAGCATTGTCAGTGTCCAGCTGTAGCCTTGTCCATCATTGCAGCCTTTTCAGTGTCCATCATTGCAGCCTTGTCAGTGTACTTCATTGCAGCCTTGTCAGTGTACATCATTGCAGCCTTGCCCCTGTGTCAGTTTTACTTGTCAGTACACTGAACTCCCGTTTAAAAATGGCGCCGCCGTTCTCGGCCGCTCTCGGCTGCTCTCGGCCGCTCTCGGTGGCCCTTGGCGGCTTTCGGCGTATAACACGCACTTTTTTCCCTTAAAATCAGGGGAAAATCGTGGGTGCATGTTATACGCCGATCCCCCGCTGATTGTGAGCCTCTCGGCCGCTCTCGGCCTTTCTCAGTGGCATTCGGACATTCTCGGCAGCTTTTGCCCCGCTCACGCAGGACTGCGAGAGCCTCCAAGAGTGGCCGAAAGCCACCGAGAATGGCCGAAAGCCGCAGAGAACGGCCGAAAGCAGCCGAGAGGCTCACAATCAGCGGGGGATCGGCGTATAACACACACCCACGGTTTTTCCCTGATTTTAAGGGGAAAAAAGCGCGTGTTATACGCCAATAAATACGGTATACATAAAGACCAAGCAGGATTTATCCCTATCCGACAAGCAAGTGATAATATTAGACCCTTCTTTCACATGCTGCTAAATTACGCCGCATCCCAGCCTGTTCCCTCTCATTAGATATAAAAAAGGCATTTGATTCCATTTTATGATCCTATATGCAATATACTCTTAGTAAATGGGGATTCGGCCCCCATTTCTTACAATGGATCTCAACACTTTACTGCAAACCTAAAGCATAGATTAAATACGCAGGTTACAAATCTGAAACATTCAACATAGAAAGAGAATATGTCAAGGATGCCCGCTCTCATCTTTATTATTTGCTTTGCTTATTGAGCCTTTAGCACAAAGAATAAGAATGGAACCTTCTATAACAGGCATAGAAATGGAAGGTTGTCACCACAAGATATGTTTATTTGCGGATGACATCCTTCTATTTTTATCTTCACCTCAAATTTCAGCTCATAACCATATGAATATATAAAAAAACTATTCGATCATCTCAGGCCTTACGGTTAATACTCAAAAATCTACAGCACTGAACATTTTGTTAACCACTGTAGAAAAATTAATTGTACAAGAATCATTACCCTTTAAATGGGCTACACATAGCATTCCTTATTTGGGAATCCAACTCACTGCCAGCCACTTGTATTTGTTTTCTGCCAACTATCCTTGTTTTCTAAAGTCAACTACAAACTTGCTTCTAAAATGGTCATCTATACCGACTTCATGGGTTGGGAAAATAAATATAATAAAGATGGCCATACTTCCTAAATTCCTGTACCTTTTCTGAGTTCTTCCAATACACATCCCAGCCTATTTCCTTAGAATAATACAACAAAAATTTATCAAATTTACTTGGGGGAAACTCAAACCACGAATATCTAGAGAAACCTTATTTCTTCCCAAAATCCATGGTGGCCTAGGATTTCCAAACATTCCATTATATTATAAAGCCGCCCAACTAGCACAATCCATAAAATATCACTCCAAACCTGAGATTCCCCTGTGGGTTACCATTAGGGATGAGCTTCGTGTTCGAGTCGAACCCATGTTTGACTCGAACATCGTCTGTTCGCCCGTTCGCCGAATTGCGAACGATATGGGCCGTTCGCGCCAAATTCGTGTGGCGCGTCACAGCCCATAATTCACTGCGGCATCGCAGTGCATTGCTGGCTGATGATTGGCCAAGCATGCACTATGACCCGCATGCTTGGCCAATCACAGCGCCGTCTGAACAGAGAGCCGTAATTGTCCAAAGCCAAGGAGGCTTTGGCCAATTATGGCTCAGGGCATTTAGTACACGCCCCACACTATATAAGGCCGCCTGCACGGCGGCCCTGTGTAGTGTGTGTTCCGGCGTTGAAAGAGATAGACAGAGAGACAGTGTCATTTGATTTGAGTTAGATAGATTAGGCAGAACAGTCAGTCAGTTTAGCTGCACTTACAGTGTATTGTGTATATATATGCATCCCAGGTGTTGCACATATATATATATACACTGTATTCAGTTTAGCTAGATCCGTTCCTGTTATCTTCCTACTGACAGGCAGGCTTGTCTTGTTACAGTATTTACAGCTACCTGAAGAAAATTGCTGGTGTTCTTTTGATCCTATTAGTACCACAGTCAGGCAGCTAGACTATTTACAGTTAGTGCAGTGCGTCCTGCTCACAGTGTTCAGCTAGATCCGTTCCTGTTATCTTCCTACTGACAGGCAGGCTTGTCTTGTTACAGTATATACAGCTACCTGAAGAAAATTACTGGTGTTCTTTTGATCCTATTAGTACCACAATCAGGCAGCTAGACTATTTAGAGTTTGTGCAGTGCGTCCTGCCCACAGTGTTCAGCTAGATCCGTTCCTGTTATCTTCTTACTGACAGGCAGGCTTGTCTTGTTACAGTATATACAGCTACCTGAAGAAAATTACTGGTGTTCTTTTGATCCTATTAGTACCACAGTCATTCAGCTAGACTATTTACAGTTAGTGCAGTGCGTCCTGCTGACAGTGTTCAGCTAAACCTACAAGTTAGTGGGGTGCGTCCTGCTCACAGTGTTCAGCTAAACCTACAAGTTAGTGTGGTGCGTCCACCTCACAGTGTTCAGCTAAACCTACAAGTTAGTGCGGTGCGTCCTGCTCACAGTGTTCAGCTAAAACTACAAGTTAGTGGGGTGCGTCCTGCTCACAGTGTTCAGCTAAACCTACAAGTTAGTGCAGTGCGTCCTGCTCACAGTGTTCAGCTAAAACTACAAGTTAGTGCTGTGCGCCCTGCTCACAGTGTTCAGCTAAACCTACAAGTTGGTGTAGTGAGACCTCTGCACAGTGTCCATCTCAAGCTACAAGTTAGTGCAGTGCGTCCTGCTCACAGTGTTCAGCTCAAACTACAAGTTAGTGCTGTGCGTCCTGCTCACAGTGTTCAGCTAAAACTACAAGTTGGTGTAGTGAGACCTCTGCACAGTGTTCATCTCAAGCTACAAGTTAGTGCAGTGCGTCCTGCTCACAGTGTTCAGCTAAAACTATAAGTTAGTGCTGTGCGTTCTGCTCACAGTGTTCAGCTAAAACTACAAGTTAGTGCCGTGCGTCCTGCTCACAGTGTTCAGCTAAACCTACAAGTTGGTGTAGTGAGACCTCTGCACAGTGTTCATCTAAAGCTACAAGTTAGTGCAGTGCGTCCTGCTCACAGTGTTCAGCTAGATCCGTTCCTGTTATCTTCTTACTGACAGGCAGGCTTGTCTTGTTACAGTATTTACAGCTACCTGAATAAAATTGCTGGTGTTCTTTTGATCCTATTAGTACCACAGTCAGGCAGCTAGACTATTTACAGTTAGTGCAGTGCGTCCTGCTCACAGTGTTCAGCTAAACCTACAAGTTAGTGGGGTGGGTCCTGCTCACAGTGTTCAGCTAAAACTACAAGTTAGTGTGGTGCGTCCACCTCACAGTGTTCAGCTAAACCTACAAGTTAGTGCGGTACGTCCTGCTCACAGTGTTCAGCTAAACCTACAAGTTGGTGTAGTGAGACCTCTGCACAGTGTTCATCTAAAGCTACAAGTTAGTGCAGTGCGTCCTGCTCACAGTGTTCAGCTAAAACTACAAGTTAGTGCTGTGCGTCCTGCTCACAGTGTTCAGCTAAAAATACAAGTTAGTGCTGTGCGTCCTGCTCACAGTGTTCAGCTAAACCTACAAGTTGGTGTAGTGAGACCTCTGCACAGTGTTCATCTAAAGCTACAAGTTAGTGCAGTGCGTCCTGCTCACAGTGTTCAGCTAAAATTACAAGTTATTTTTTTGCGTGCTCTGCACAGTGTTCACCTAAAGCTACTTGTAGAAGGTTGGTGGTGTTTTCCTGATCCTATCATTACCGCAGGCAGCTAAAAAAGCTACAAGTTAGTTTTTTGCGAGCTCTGCACAGTGTTCAGCTAAAGCTACCTGTAGAAGGTTGGTGGTGTTCTCATACTACAGGCAGGCAGTTGATTTTGCTAGCTGCAGTATCAGTATATATATATATATATATATATATATATATATATATAGATATATATATCTCCCAGCTTAGTGCAGCTACAGGCCATTAGTATGTCTGGAAGGCCAAGAAGGAGAGGCAAACAGTCACAAGCCAATAAGAGAGGGCAAGCAGGCTCTGTGTCTAGTGCTGGTCGTGGACACGGTGCATCCTCATCAGCACGTGGCCGTGGGACACACTTGGCCTTTTTTTCGGCAGCTGGCCGTGTTGAGCCGCAACATGCGGAAGACTTGGTCGAGTGGATGACCAAGCCGTGCTCATCCTCCTCATCCTCTCTCACCCATGCCCAGGGTACTTTGTCTGGCAAAGCAGCGGCCTCTTCCCTCGGCTCAATGTCATCAGTGACTCCTTCCCTAGCCCCAACATGTCCTCCTGAGGAGTCCCTCGAACTGTTTGACCACAGTGTTGGGTACATGCTCCAGGAGGATGCCTAGCGTTTGGAAGACTCTGATGATGATACTGAGCTCGATGAAGGCAGTAACATGAGCACGGACAGAGGGGGTGCCCAAGAAGGACAGCAATCTGGCAGTCATGCTCCCCCTGCTGCAGCATACTGCCAGGTTTGCTCCAGTGATGAGGAGGGAGGGGATGATGAGGTCACTGACTCAACGTGGGTGCCTGATAGGAGAGAGGAAGAGGAGGAGGAGGAGGAGGCACATCACCAACGAGGCAGGATGCCCTCCAGGGTCCAGCCTAAGGGCAGCACATTGACTGCATCACACCCCAAAGCTCCACATGTGCAGGGCGCTGCAGTCTCTGCGCGTTATTCAAAAAGTTCTTTGGTGTGGGCCTTTTTTTAGACGAGTGCATCAGATCGCACCGCTGCTATTTGCAACATATGTCTCAAGCGTATCTCGCGTGGTCAAAACATCTCCCGCTTGGGTACCACATGCTTGACCAGACATATGTTGACCTGCTATGCAGTTCGTTGGCAAGCGTATCTAAAAGACCCACACCAAGGAACAAAGAGGACCTCTCCTTGCTCCTCATCAGCTGGGATCTCCAACCCCACTATACCTTCAGTCCTTTCTGAGACCTGCACTGAGAGGAATGAAGGTGTAGAATTAGGTGTGTCACAGCCAAGTACTTGTGGGCAATCTGCTTTTGGTACACCGACGTCAGATTGTACCAGGCAAATTTCCCTGCCCCAGCTGCTGCACCGCCGAAAGAAGTTTGCTCCCAGCCATCCACATGCGCAGCGGTTGAATGCTAGCTTGGCAAAAGTGCTAGCACTTCAACTGCTGCCTTTTCAGCTGGTAGACTCTGCCCCCTTCCGTGAGTTTGTGGAATGTGCGGTTCCTCAGTGGCAGGTACCCAAACGCCACTTTTTCTCACGGAAGGCGATTCCGGCTCTCTACCGCCATGTGGAAGGCAATGTCTTGGCCTCGCTGGACAGGGCGGTCAGTGGTAAGGTGCATATTACCGCTGACTCATGGTCCAGCAGGCATGGACAGGGACGTTACCTAAGTTTCACGGCGCATTGGGTGACTCTGCTGGCAGCTGGGAAGGATGCAGGACAAGGTGCAGTAGTGTTGGAGGTTGTTCCGCCACCACGCCTCCAAAATGCTAATGATTGTGACACACCTCTCTCCTCCACCCCCTCCTCTTCTTCTTCCTCCATGGCCTCTTCCTGTGCTTTGTTCTCGGAACCAGCGGTGCTCCGTAGCCGTTCAAGGGGCTACGCAAGTACGCAGGCCAAAAGATGCCATGCGGTGCTTGAGCTGGTGTGCTTGGGGGATAGGAGTCACACTGGGGCAGAGGTTCTGTCAGCTCTGCAGGGGCAGGTTCAGAGGTGGTTGACGCCACGCCAACTTAAGGCAGGAATGGTGGTTTGTGACAATGGCACCAACCTCCTCTCTGCCCTCCGACAGGGACAAATGACCCATGTGCCCTGTTTGGCTCACGTCCTTAACTTGGTGGTGCAGCGGTTCTTGGGCAGGTACCCGGGCTTACAGGATGTCCTGAGGCAGGCCAGGAAAGTCTGTGTGCATTTCCGCCGGTCATATAATGCCAGTGCTCGGCTGACGGACCTCCAAAAGGAGTTTAACCTGCCCAAGAACCGCCTAATCTGTGACATGCCCACCAGGTGGAACTCAACGTTGGCCATGCTGCAGCGGCTGCACACACAGCAGAGGGCCATCATTGAGTACCTGTGCGACTATGGCACTAGGACAGGGTCAGGGGAGCTTTTTTTTTTCCCCACGCCAGTGGGCCATGATCAGGGATGCATGCACTGTCTTGTCACCATTTGAGGAGGCCACGAGGATGGTGAGCAGTGACAGTGCATGCATCAGTGACACTGTCCCCCTTGTCCACCTGTTGGAGCACACACTGCGTGGAATAATGGACAGGGCACTTGAGGCAGAACAGAGGCAGGAAGAGGAGGACTTCCTTAGCGCTCAAGGCCCCCTTTATCCAGACAGTGTTCCTGCGTGCCCGCCGATCACACAGGAAGAGGATGAGGAGGAGGAGGAGGAGGAAGATTGTGTCAGTATGGAGGTGAAGCCTGGCACTCATCATCAGCAGCAGTCTTTAAGGGATCAGTCCCAAGAAACACATGGACTTGTATGTGGCTGGGAGGAGGTGGCTGCGACCATGTCGTCCTTAGTGACCCAGAGGACTCCGGACCGAATGCCTCAGCAAACCTACGCTGCATGGCCTCCCTGATCCTGCAAAGCCTGCGTAAGGATCCTCGTATTCGTGGTATCAAGGAGAAGGACCAATACTGGCTGGCAACCCTCCTTGATCCACTGGGAGGACTGGGAGGTTACAAACTCCTGTTTCTGGACAACGTGTTGCTGAGGCTTCGGGCAGTCAGAGAAGGAGCGGTGGAGAAGGTGGCCATCTGACCGATGCGTTCAGACAATTTTTTGGTTCGCAGCCCCAAGGTATGATCGGTTCCAGCAACCATCGCCAGCATCTGTTTTACATGGTGCAGGAATACCTAGGGGCAAGATCTGACTTGGACACCTTTCCCACCGAAAATCCTCTGGGTTACTGGGTCTTGAGGATGGATCACTGGCCAGAGCTTGCACAGCATGCAATTGAGCTACTGGCCTGTCCTGCATCCAGCGTTCTTTCGGAACACCCATTCAGTGCTGCTGGAGGCTTTGTAACCGATCAAAGGGTGCATCTGTCCAACGACTCAGTCGATCGACTGACCTTCATAAAAATGAATCAGTCTTGGATCACGACCAGCTACCAAGCACCTGATGCTGATGTAACCGAATAATTTTTTTTGAAATCTCAGATCCCTTTAAAGACTGCCTATACTGATGCTGAGTGACTATCCCTGAGAAATTATCCTCTTCCTCCTCAATCATCACGCTGATAGATTGTAAGAACATTTTTGGTTCTGGGCGCCACCACCAGTGCCTAAGGCACAATTTTTCAGCCCCTGTTTAACAGGGGCATGTAATTACAATTTTTGATGCAATACTTTGCAGCAGGGCTCGTTTCTGCGTTACAACTAGAGTATCTGTGAGGGGTTGCAGTGTTGTTGCACTAGCACCAGTGCCTAAGGCCCAATTTTTCAGCCTTTGTTTAACAGGGGCGTGTAATTACAATTTTTGATGCAATACTTTGCAGCAGGGCTCATTTCAGCATTCCAACTAGAGTATCTGTGAGAGGTTGCAGTGTTGTGGCACCAGCACCAGTGCCTAAGGCCCAATTTTTCTGCCCCTGTTTAACAGGGGCATGTAATTACAATTTATGATGCAATACTTTGCAGCAGGGCTCATTTCAGCATTCCAACTAGAGTATCTGTGAGGGGTTGCAGTGTTGTGGCACCAGCACCAGTGCCTAAGGCCCAATTTTCAGCCCTTGTTTAACAGGGGCGTGTAATTACAATTTTTGATGCAATACTTTGCAGCAGGGCTCATTTCAGCATTCTAACTAGAGTATCTATGAGGGATTGCAGTGTTGTGGCACCAGCACCAGTGCCTAAGGCCCAATTTTTCTGCCCGTTTAACAGGGGCGTGTAATTACAATTTTTGATGCAATACTTTGCAGCAGGACTCATTTCAGCATTCCAACTAGAGTATCTGTGAGGGGTTGCAGTGTTGTGGCACCAGCACCAGTGCCTAAGGCCCAATTTTTCTGCCCCTGTTTAACAGGGGCGTGTAATTACAATTTTTGATGCAATACTTTGCAGCAGGGCTCATTCCTGCATTCCAACTAGAGTGTCTGTGAGGGGTTGAATGAATGAATGAATGAATGAATGAATGATTTATAAAGCGCTGCAAATGCGAACTGAATCGCCTCAAGGCGCTGGATGCATTCTCTGATGTCAGCTTCTCAGAAAAGGAAGGTCTTTAGTTTTTTTCTGAAGGCCTGGTGGTTTTCTTCCATGCGGATGTTGGTAGGAAGAGCGTTCCATAGTTGAGGTCCTTGGACTGCGAATCTTCGTTCTCCCTTTGCTTTGTAGCGGTATTTGGGAATGGTAAGGAGGTTTTGGTTAGCTGATCGAAGACTGCGATTCGGTGTGTAGTGTTTTATTTTCTCGCGGAGATATGGTGGGGCGTTTCCTTGTACGCATTTGTGGGTGATGCAGAGGGTCTTGAATGTGATCCGTTTCTTCACGGTTAGCCAGTGTAGGCTCTTTAGGGAGGGGGAGATGGATTCCCAGGGTTTTTTTCCTGTTAACAGTCTTGCCGCCGTGTTTTGGATGAGTTGTAAGCGCGCAAGCTGATATTGGGGTAGTCCTACGTAGAGCGAATTTGCGTAGTCGAGTCGGGAATTGATGATTGTTCCCACAACTGCCGCTTTGTCCTCTTCTGGGATGAAGGGGATTAGTCTGCGTAGTTGGCGGAGGAGATGGTGGGATCCGCTCACCACTGATCCTATTTGTGCATCCATTGTCATTCCTGAGTCAAAAATGACTCCAAGACTCTTGACTTTGGTGCTTGGGGAGATGGTCTGTCCAAGGATGGTGGGAGGTGTCCATGTAGTCTTTATTTTGGAATTTTTGTTAGCTTGTAGGAGAAGTAGTTCTGTTTTTGATCCGTTGAGTTTGAGGGAGCTAGTGGTCATCCAGTCGTCTATTAAGGAGAGGCATTTCTGTAATTGCTGATGAAGGTCTTTTTGTCCGTTGATACGAAGGTAGAGTTGGGTGTCGTCAGCGTATGAATGGAAACAAAGATCGGTTTTCCTGATGATATTGAGAAGTGGGCGGATGTATATGTTGAATAGTACTGGTGACAAGGGTGATCCTTGAGGGACTTCACAGGAGACTGCCCGGGTTTCCGAGGTGAATGTACCTAGTTTCACTGTCTGGGAGCGATTCTCTAGGAAGGATGTAAACCATTTTAGAGCAGAACCTGTAGCTCCTACTACTTCAGCGAGGCGGACGAGTAAAGTATTGTGGTCTACTGTATCGAATGCTGCGCTGAGGTCTAACAGTACCAGGAGACTCTGTTCTCCGTCGTCTGCTGCTTCAAGGGCATCATCCCATATCTTCAGAAGTGCTGTTTCTGTGCCATGGCCTGGGCGGAAGCCTGATTGCAGAGGGTCCAGGAGTTGGTGTGTGTCCAGGTGGCGTTGTAGCTGTTGTACTACTGCTTTCTCCATAATCTTGGAGATGGTGTTGAGGCTTGTTATTGGTCTGCGGCAGTTAGGGTCCTTAGGGTCGAGATTGGCTTTCTTTAGGAGAGGTTTGACGATGCCTTGCTTGAGGGAGGTTGGCACAGTCCCTTCTTTGAATGATTGATTTATGAGCTGTGTTAGGATAGGAGCCAAGATGTCGGAACATTCTTTAAGCAGTTTAGTGGGGATGATGTCGTTCGGTGATGTGCTGTCTCGAAGGCTTCTGATGATGTTTTTGGTTGTGTCTATGGTGATTGGGGACAAAATGAAATTCGGTGGTTGAGTGATGTTCGTGTCGATATCCTTTTTTTGGTTTGGTTCAGTGAGGATGATCGTTGTTTTCTGATGGATTGATTTCCGAATGTTGTCGATTTTGTTGATGAAGAAATCTGATAACTCATTGCAGAATTCTTGAGTATCGTTTCCTGGGGGCTCTAAGCAGGTCGGGTTCATAGACTGAGCCACTATTTTGAACAGTTCCCGCGGACGGTTTAAGGCGGATGAGATGGTGTCTGAGAAATGTTCTTTTTTGGCTTTGAAGATTGCCTTGTGGTATTTCCCCGTGAGTGCTTTGTAGTTAGCATGGTTTTCCTTGGTAGGATTTCTTCTCCATGCTCTTTCAGCTCTTCTACGTTCTTGCTTGAGTAGGGTGAGAGTACCATTGAACCAGCTTGAGATTTTTTTGCGGATGAGAGTTCTGCGTTTTGGCGCCACGAAGTCTGCTGTTTGTAGTAATACATTGTTTAGGGAGTTGAGCGTTTGTTCTGTTGAGAGGTTTGAGTTTAGCAAAAGAATTCTGCTCGATAATGTAGTTTTGAAGAGATCAGAGTGAAGTTTCTTCTGAGATCTATTCCAGTGTGTTGCTGTTACGTGTTTCTGTTTTTGGAGGATGGTGTTAGTGGTGATTTTAAATTTGATAGCATGGTGTTCCGTCCATGGTAGTGGAGTGTTGTCAAAAACGTTGATGTCCATATTCTGTTTGAAGATGAGATCTAGGGTGTGTCCTGAACCATGCGTGGGAGAGTTTATCAGTTGTTGAAGGCCAAGTTCTTCCATTTGGTTGACGCAGGCGGTTGCGGTGGGGTCTTGGGCAGAGTTTGCCCACAGGTTAAAATCCCCAAGTACCAGCAGGTTTTTGGTTTTCAAGGTGTGCATCGAGAAGAATTCAGTGAGCGGCGTGAGGAGATTGGTCTTTGGTCCTGGTGGTCTGTAGCATAGTAGTATGTGAACGGTGTCTTGAGGTGTTGTTCGGAGGTGCAGTGAGAGTGTTTCCATGAAAGGCACTGAGTTCTGTACGTTTGGTTTGGTGAACCCAAGATGAGATTTGAAGATCACTGCTAGGCCTCCTCCTTTTTTTCCGATTCTATGCTCGGTTAGGATACTGTAGTTCTCGGGCACCAGTTCAGTTAGGATGGTGTTGCAGTCAGGTGTTAGCCAGCTTTCTGTAATGAAGAGTCAATCTAAGTTGTTTTCGATGACGAAATCGTGGATTTCAAGCCTATGCTTGACTGCAGATCTGGTGTTGATCAGGGCACATGCTAGTTGTTGCGGTTGGATCGGTGTCTCCTTGCATTTCCTGGTTGATTGTGGGTTGGTTCTTAATAATTGTTCTTTTTTTAGTCTTTTTTGAGTGGCGATCGGTAAAGTTGCGGCGGTGTTTCTTAGCCTGTGGATGGTGTCTGCTGTGTATTTAAAGTTGCACATGATGAGGAGGATGGTGTTGCTAGTAGGGAAGGTATTCTGATGGTGGGAGTGATGTGGTGACGATCCACTTCCGGGGAGATGGAGGGGTCTGATGGCTACCCGCTGCTAATGGAGTGGTGTGGCGATGGGCTGGTGTGGGTGCGGAGGTACTTGAGGAGGTACGGCTGCCTACCCCCTAGTCGTTGATCCAGAGGAAGGCGAAAAACCCCTAGCTGCGAGGCCAATAATGCAGCAGAGGAAAAAATTCCTTCCTGACCCCCCGAGGGGCGATCGGACTGGTCCCTGGATCAACTGATGAAGTACCCCTGGTGGCTTACCTGTAGGATGGTCCGGCGGACGAGGGGGGATCAGACACTACTTACTGGTAGGTGGTGCGGTGGCTGCATCTAGGATGATTGATTTGGAGTAGCCTCTGGTGAGATCCCGGAGCCCTTGCAATGATGTTCAGTGAAGGCGGGAGGGGTGATTCGGGTGTGGAGGGGTGCGGGCTCTGTTGGACAAAAAAAAGGGGAGGGGGGGGATGAGTGGCTGGCTGCAGGAAACCAAGCCGCAGCCGTGGTCTGTCCCACAGAATCTAGCGCTAGCCTATGGTGATTAGACTGCGGCTGCGGTGGTGACCCGGGGGGGTGCCAGAAGGGGGGGAAAGGATGTGGGTCTAACTGGGGGGGTCCTGCTGGGTGCTGGTGGCCTCAGATGTTGCACCGGGGGTCTTCAGTAGCTGCACTGACAGCCTGGGTGTGCCATTATGGCCGCCGGTTAGGCCTGAGCTGCGGCTGGGCGGCGGTGGGTGTACCAAGATGGCCGCCGGCCAGGCCCGAGCCGCGGACTTTCCTACGGTGGTCCCGGCCGTCCAGCGAAGGTGTGCGGGATAAGCCGGTGGTAGGTAAGCAAGGAGGTGGGGGAGCGCCCGCGGGCGGGCAGAACGGTCGATGAAGGGGGCAGTGAATTGCTGCCTGTTAGCAGCCGAGCTGGGCCGGAGCCGCGGAGTATCCTGTGTGGCCGGCCGGCTGGCTGAGGGCGGCATCAGGGAGGGAGGAGCGGGAGGGGGGTCCGATGATAGTGCGGGGGGGGCAAGCCGGACCACGGAGCTGCCTGGCGGCCGGCCGGTAGGCTGGACGGCGGGGGGACGAATGGGGGGACCGACAAGAGCGGGGAGGGGGGTCCCGGATGCAGCTACAAGGGGGGCCGCTCGGACCCGCAAAGAGCCCCGAGCGGCCGGCCTGCAGCTATGTGGCGTGGGGGTGAAAGGTGACAGATGGAGAGGAGAGGAGATGGAGAGGAGGGGAGCAGGTGAGCTACCGCGGGGGGGTCAGGAAGAGTCAGGACCCAAGGATGGGAGGCCGAGTGGCCGGGCTGCTTACGAGCCGCTGCAGCAGAGGTCTGCTCTCTACAGTGTCAGCACTCAGGGTTGCAGTGTTGTGGCACCAGCACCAGTGCCTAAGGCCTAATTTTTCAGCCCCTGTTCAACAGAGGCATGTAATTACAATTCTTGATCTAATATTTCACAGCAGGGCCCATTTCTGCACCCACCAAGAGTGAGTGAGGACTTACAGTGTTGTGGCACGAGCACCACCACCACCAAAGGCCCAATTTTTCTGCCCCTGTTCAACAGGGGCATGTAATTCTTTCTTGATCTAATATTTCACAGCAGGGCCCTGTGAGGGCTTACAGTGTTGTGACCACAACAACACCTAAGGCCCAAATTTCTGCTGATTATATAGGGCAGGCCCCTACTTTCAAACATCTAACTTACAAACGACTCCTACTTGCAAACGGAAGGAGACAACAGGAAGTGAGATGAAATCTACCCCTAGGAAGGGAAATTCTCTCCTGTAAGAGTTAATATGGGAAAAACATTTCTCCTTTCCACTGATGCTTTCCAATCCTTGTTCCACAAAAAAACCCAAATTTTCAAAAAACATTTGCCATTGGGACAAAAAGTGAGGTGAAATCTTCTGAAGAAGAGGAAAGAGAGCAAAACAAATGTCACAGGCGTGATAACCCTTCCCTATGTTTTCCAAAAAGCTTAAAAAAGATTTTTTGGCTGGAGCTAAACACGTTAAAAATGTACCCATTCAAAATTACAAACAGATTCTACTTAACAACAAACCTATAGTCCCTGTCTTGTTTGCACCGCCTGTATACTGCTGTTCAGAGTATATAGGGCCTGGTGGCCCCACACCTTTCCTTATTTTAATTTGAGTGTGGGGTTTAAGACCCAAAGGGCCTGGTAATGGACTGGGGGGTACCCATGCCGTTTGTCTCACTGATTTTTATCCATATTTCCAGGACCGGACATTACATTAAACCCGCAAGCAGTTTTAAATGAGATTTTTTCCTTTAAAAATGACATTTGGTGCAGGGACTGTTCTAAACACGGGAAACACGCGCCACTTTACAGGCATACTATAGACACCCCCCAGGTACGATATTTAAAGGAATATTTCACTTTTTTTTTTTTTTACTTTAAGCATCATTAAAATCACTGCTCCCGAAAAACTGCAGTTTTTAAAAGTTTTTTTTGCATTGATACATGTCCCCTGGGGTAGGACCCGGGTCCCCAAACCCTTTTTAGGACAATACCATGCAAATTAGCCTTTAAAATTAGCACTTTTGATTTCGAACGTTCGAGTCCCATAGACGTCAATGGGATTCTAACGTTCGTGCGAATTTTCGGTCCGTTCGCAGGTTCTGGTGCGAACCGAACCGGGGGGTGTTCGGCTCATCCCCAGTTACCATTGAAGCAATAGATTGTGACCCTCTCTGCATACACAATATTTTATGGTTACGTCCCATAGATCGTAAAACTTTAAAAAACCCAATCACTAAACATTCTCTAGCTATCTGGGATAGACTCAAAAACTCTCATGGTCTGCAATCCAAACATAATCCACTTCACTTTTCTCAAAAACCTAGCTTTCTATCCAGCATGGACTTATCCCAGATCTTGTCGGGCTTGGTCCAAAGAAGGTATAACATGTTTACATCACATGATCATAAAAACAACAATCCATCCCTTCCCAGACTTATGCAAGTCTTTTGGGCTCCCCCCAATCAGAAATATTTTGTTACCTTCAAATTAAGAACTTTTGTATTCCTTTTCTAAGCATTGATGACTCTGTAGATGATTTTACTAAGTTTGAAAATATATGCATGAAAGACCCTCATGCCAGAGGTCTCATATCAACAATATATTCCACATTGCTAGTTAAATCAGATGGTAAATTACCATCTTATGTGGTGAAATGGGAAAGAGATCTTGCTCAAACTATGGATAAAACAGAATGGTCTGCAATCTGGTCCAATATCAAATCTTTTTCTCCTAATGTGACAGATATTGAAACCACCTACAAGATACCCTCACGCTGGTATTTGGTTCCTGCTACAATAGCAAAATTTGCGCCTGATTACTCAGGTTTCTGCTTTTGCGGCTGTTCAGAACAAGGAACATATATACACATGTAGTGGAATTGTTCTATTATAAAAAAAAATTCTGGAAAAAGGTTTTTTACTCGCTTCAGAAATGTTTGAAATAACAATAATACCAGATACAGAAATTGCACATTGCACTTTTAAATATAAAGCCTGATTACATGACTCGTCAACAATTCAAGCTATTCATACAATTTATGACGGACGCAAAACAGACAAGAGCTAAAGCATGGAAAACTCCCTTACGAAACATAGCAGGAACCAAGTACAGAATGAATCGGTTATTGTTGCATGCAAAAATGGAAGCCCTAGATAAAGAAAATCTGAAAGGATATGAAGGTCTATGGAAACCATGAATCACACATTGTTTACCTATAAACTTGGACCACCAGGTTCTCCAGTCATGGTAAATAACATTTTTATATGCAACAATGATAAAACTATAAGAATAGATTATGCCTCCGGAACACCCCATGCCCTCTGCCCAACCCCCCCCACCTGTCCTTACCCTTATTTTCTTTCTTTCTTTTTTCTTCTCTTCCTTATTTCTCTCTTATTATCATTTCATAAGGTACCTAACAGCAACAGGTGATTTCAAATATATTTAAAATATCACACTCAGTAGTTTGATACATATACTTTATTCAAATGTTTAACACATCTAAGAACTCAGACACAAATAGACCTAATTTTCTTTCATTACCTAATTATGATCCTATGTAAGCTAATATTGAAACAGTCTGAAAACTCTATCATTTAGATAAAAAGGGAACTTATCTATCATTAATTTTACCATCTGTGTGTTATATTAATACAATGTCGTAACCTTCTTCTTTAATTTACATGTAACTACTAAAATACCTTTAATTGATACATTATACTTGTTACCATATGTTGATCTTTCAATAAAAACCTTTGAACAAGAAAAAGTGTGGACCCCTTGGCTTTCTTACCTGCAGGCACCAAATACTTTGGATTAACAATGGATCGGTGCTGAGTTGGGCTCCCGTCTAGGTTTTGTATGTAACAATGTCCTTCAAAGGATATGTCGCTGCTACATTTGATTTTTCTACATATACTATACATATATATATATATATATATATATATATATATATATATATATATATATATATATATATATATATATATATATATATATGAAAAAGTCCAGAGGATTGCTGCACTTAAAATTTCTTTATTGAGCCAAAGTTCAAACAAACATAACATAATGTGTAAGTTCATTACGTTTCGGGCTCACAAGCTTACGCCCTTCTTCAGATCAAACACACATCTAAAGTCAGAGCTACACACATGGCCTAAATACTATCATTTCACACATTTGAAATCAATTATATGATTAGCAATCGATCAAATGCAAACTAAATCCTTTTCTTATACAGCCTTATATCACAGGTGGGGAAATGGTTAGTTAGGCAAAGGTAGAACTCACCCATACTTTAACAGAAGCCTTCAACACGTTTAATCTGTCAAAAAGAAACATGTACATGATGTATCACCATCTATATATCACATCAAATGAATTATCACCTAAATGAACAGATATAAATCCAGATCTGTATTCAAACCCTTGGGGGCAATCGTATCAAGAAAATTAATCCAATATACTTCTCGCTTTTTTAAAAATAGATTCTCGGTTACCACCCCTCCCATTCTTATTAATCCCCTCCAGCACCATGAATTTTAATTGAGAAATCGAATGTCCTTTCTCCAAAAAAATGTCTAGCTAAAGGCAACTGTACCAATTTGACTCAACTATACCATTTGTTTGTTCATATGAGTACCCAAGTACCCAAGTACCTGTCACAGTTCACCCGAGTACCCAAGTACCTGAGTACCTATCACGGTCCATCTGAATACCTGAGTAACTGTCACAGTTCATCTGAGTACATGAGAACCTGAGCACCTGTCACAGCCCATTTGAGTATCTGTCACAGTTCATTTGAGTATCTGAGTACCTGTCACAGTCCATCTGAGTACCTGTCACAGCCCATCAGAGTACCCGAGTACCTATCTGTAGCCCATCAGAGTACCTGAGTACCTGTCACCAGGCCATCAGAGTACCTGTCACCAGGCCATCAGAGTACCCGAGTACCTGTCACCAGCCCATCAGAGTAACAGAGTACCTGTCTCCAGCCCATCAGAGTACCCGAGTACCTATCTGCAGCCCATGCCTATACATTGGGGTGTTTGCTTTCCCAAATGGGGTCATTTTGTGGGTAATTCCACTGTCCTGGTGCTCAAGGACCTTCAAAAGTGTGATAGGTAGGAATGAAATGAGATGTGTAATTTATGCTCCTAGAACGCCTGAAGGCACTACTCTGTATTACCTCTGTACTGTATGTGACCAGGCTGTGTAAAAGTCTCACACATGTGGTATTGCCATACTCAGGAGGAGTAGCAGAATGGGTTTTGGGGTGTCATTTTTGCTATATACATGCTTTAATTAGAAATATCTTATAAACTGACCACTTTGTGTAAAAAAAAAAAATGTTTTAATTTTCTTTCCACGTTTTCCAAAGACTTATGGAAAAAAAATGAACTGTTCAAAAGACTCATTCTGCCTCATAGAATAAACGTTGGGGTGTTTGCTTTCCAAAATGGGGTAATTTTGTGGGTAATTCCACTGTTCTGGTGCTTCAAGGCCTTCACAAATGTAATAGGTCGTTAGGAAATTAGAGGTGAAATTTATGCTCCTAGAACTCCTTTGGTGCTCTCTGCATGTTGGACCTCTCTGTGTGGCCAAGCTGTGTAAAAGTCACACACATGTGGTATCGCCATACTCGGAAGGAGTAGCAGAATGTATTTTGGGCTGTCACTGGAAGTATGCATCTGCTGTGTGTGAGAAATAACTTTTTAATTTGACAATTTTGTGAAAAAAAATAAATTAAAAATTCTTAATTTTCCCAAGAATTGTGGGAAAAAAATTACAACTTCAAAAAACTCACCATGCCTCTTACTAAATAGCTTTGACAGTCTACATTTCAAAAAGGGGTCATTTGGGGGGTATTTGTACTTTCCTGACATTTCAGAGCCTCAAGAAATGAGATAGACCGTCAGTGCATCAGGTGTGGTAAATTTTCAATGATTATTTATCATGGAGTTACCCTGTATACACGGTAGACATGGGTATGACCATGTGTTACGGGATCCCCAAAAAGTCCCTAATGGGCTTGGAGGGATATATTGGTCAGATCTGACCAATCGATCCCTTAACGTTCAAACTTTTCTATATGAGGATAAGGGGGGAGCTTGGAATTCACTAATATTCGGATAATTCTCTCTTAAACCCCGATGTTTCTTAAGGATATTGTGAACATGGATGATACTGTGACACAAATGAAATTCTCCTATCATTTCTATGGTGATGCCTATAATCTGCCAAATGTGTATGTTCCATTTTAACTAATAAAGCCTTGACAAGCCTGGTTTCCATTTAATTTAGTCTTACTTCACATTGTTGTGGATCACTAACAATTCGTTAACACTATATAGCTGGCTCCTAGGAATCTAATTAAACACCCCATGGGGTGAAAACTCTTGTAGTGTAATAATTGATTACGATCAGTATTTTTTATAAACAGATCACTCTATGTTCATACCATTTATTTTCAGTAATGTGTCCAATACTATACAAGGCATTACATTTCAGACCTGGGACTAAATAATTGATATACTGATCAAACAATACTTTCTACTTCGAAAAGTTATATACCCCTGGAGACCAGCAGCAGTATCTTTTGGAATTCGTGGAGTAATGGCTACCAGTGGATCCTTCTCATTCACGGAGGCAGATGCTTCTAAAATCTTCACAGACACGGTATGATCAAGGGACTTTCTCACCCATTCATCTTGTATACAGTAAACCCCGCAAAATGGAAAAATTGTTACAACGATCTGTCACTATGGAGTTACATGAAGTTACATTGGCAGAATATTACAGATTACAGATGACCCCTAGGGGTTTAAGAGTTTGCCTTGTACCTACATTATTTTCACAGAATGTTGATTTCAAAACAAAGTTTGCACAGATTGTGAACAAATGTTCGTTCAATATAATGACATTGACAGTGCAATTCCTACAACAGGAATGAGTGGTGATTAAACAGCAGATTACTGACAATGAGACACAACTGGAGGAATTTTCTACCAGCGAGGATTTCACCAAGTTAAAAACAAAGAAAAATTATCTGCCCTTAGAAAGAATGTGGAATTGCGCAAACGTACTAAACTGGAATGACACAAGGATGATTATACCAACAACCGAGTATACAACTGGTTTAATCCTAACTACCGTTACATCAAGACATACAGACGTGGACAACAGCACAAACAAATCTCCACCTCCTCCTCTTCGCCTCTACAGGGTTATCAGCTAATGTATCTACTGCTTCTTTTTTGACCAAAGCTACAACAGACCATGGATCAGGAGGGGAGGCAAACAATACAAGAAAAGGAGTATCCAGGGGAGTAACAACCAGACTTCAGAACCGTCAGAGGCATTAGAGGTCAATGTGGTATATAATATCTCTTCTATATCATTGATAGAGACTGAAGTATAGGTATAAAATAGAGGTTTGGGCTTTTGTCCTAAAGAAAAAATGAATGAATTTGTGTTGAGATTTGTATCGCTTTTATAGGCAACTTAGATGGAAAGTTTTTTTTTTTTGTTTGAAACAAGGTTTATCAGATCTAGGTGTATTACCATTATCTATCAAGAATTAAAATTTGAGAACCTTCAAGCACTACTGCACCTCCTACCTCATGCTCTGCCGTTGTGGTGTTCATTGATAAAGTAAATGCAGACATTGATTCATTTTTAGGTGACTAAATTGGACCATATACCAAACAACTTTAGTCATAAAGAAAGTGAAGCTTTGTCTTCCTTGTCATTTTGGAGATATTGTTATCAAACCGGCAGACAAGGGGGGAGCGATTGTAGTTATGGACACCCTGCGGTATGAAGCTGAGGTACTAAGACAGCTATCAGACATGCATATATATAAATGGTTGGACTCTTGTCCTGCTTTTCAGGGTCAGTCTAAAATAAAAAAGTGGTATTGAGAGCCCTTAAAGATGGTAATATTGATAATGACACCCAAAAATTTCTAATATGCGATTATCCTGTCACACCGGTAATGTACATATTACCAAAGATTCATATGGGCCCTTTGAATCCCCCGGGCCGTCCTATAGTGTCTGGAACAGAGTCAGTCACCACTCCATTAGTGCAATATTTGGATAGATGTTTCACTCCATTGGTAATTAATACCAGACCATATTTGCGTGATACTGGTGATTTTTTTGAAAAAATTAGGAATATACAAGTGGGAACTGACTCTCTTCTAGTCACTTGGGACATCTCTAGTCTTTACACTGTCATTTTACATGATTTGGGTATGGAAGCCTGCCGGTGGCTACTGATACAATCACAGTGCTATAATGATAAAGAAATTGATTTTCTGCTTGCATTGATTAAAATTGTTCCTGAAGAGAACTATTTTTGATTTTACCACTTGCCAACCAGCCGCCTTCATTATACAGCAGCAGGTCGGCACGATCCCGAGAGCCGTTGTAGCTATACGTCAGCTCCTTTAAGTGGGACAGCAGGCACGCGCACGCTGCACTGTGGGGGTGCCGATGCTCATGGACGACGGTCGCGATGACACGAGCGATCATGGGCACAAGAGGCAGAACAGGGACGTGTGTGTGTAAACACACACATTCCTGTTCTTTTCTGTGAAGAGTTACAGGTTTTGAGTTCCTAATAGCTAGGAACCATGATCTGTCATTCCCTCTAGTCAGTCCCCTCCCCCTACAGATATAATACATCTAGGGAACACATTTAACCCCTTGATCACCCCCCTAGTCCCTGCCAGTGACATTTATACAGTAATCAGTGCATTTTTATGGCACTGATCGCTGTATAATTGTCAATTGACCCAAAAATGTGTCAAAAGTGTCCAATGTGTCTGCCACAATATTGCAGTTTCGATAAAAATTGCAGATCGCCTCCATTACTAGTAAAAAAAAAAATAATAATAAAAATGCCATAAATCTATCCCCTATTTTGTAGACGCAATAACTTTTGCGCAAACCAATTAATATATGTTTTTTGCAATTTTTATTACCAAAAATACATAGAAGAATACATATTGGCCTAAACTTATAAAAAAAATTAGCTTTTTTTTAAAAAAATTGGGGATATTTATTATAGCAAAAAGTACAAAATATTGTGTTTTTTTTCAAAATTATCTCTGTTTAAAGCGCAAAAAATAAAAAACGCAGAGATTATCAAATACCACCAAAAGAAAGCTCTATTTGTGGGAAAAAAAGAATGTTAATTTTTTTTGGGTGCAGCGTTGCACGACCGCGCAATTGTCAGTTAAAGCGACGCAGTGCCATATCACAAAAAGTGCTCTGGTAAGGAAGGGGGTAAATCCTTTCCGGGGCTGAAGTGGTTAAAGAGACCCATTATTTGCAGCTTAAAGGTGCAGTGATGGGTTCCAATGTGGCACCCCCATACACAAATATATTTGTAAATATGATTGAGACCTCATTTATTTATAATAATAAAATGTTTACTGAGCACTGTAAGGGGTGGTTCAGATTTATAGATAATATTTTGGTGGTGTGGGATGGCAACATTGGAACCCTTTTATTGTTTGATCAGTATATCAATCATTTAGCCCCAGGTCTGAAATGTTATGTCTTTGCATAGTAATAGGGAGATCTCATTTTTGGACACATTACTGAAAATAAATGGTACGAGCGTAGAGAGTAATCTGTTTATAAAAAATACTGGTCGTAATCAATTATTACACTACAAGAGTTTTCACCCCCATGGGGTGTTTAATTCGATACCTAGGAGCCAACTGTCTAGGGTTAAAAGAATTGTTAGTGATCCACAACAATGTGAAGTAAGACTAAATGAAATGGAAACCAGGCTTGTCAAGCGGGGTTATCCAGCTTTATTAGCTAAAAGGGAATGTATACATTTAGCAGATAATAGGCATCACCATAAAAATGATAGGAGAATTCCATTTGTGTCACAGTATCATCCATATTCACTTCGTATTCAAAATATCCTTAAGAAACATTGGGGTTTATTAAAAGAGAATTATCCAAATATTAGTGAATTCCAAGCTCCCCCTTATCCTCATTTAGAAAAGGTCGAACGTTAAGGGATCAATTGGTTAGATCTGACCAATATATCCTAGCCCATCAGTAACTTTTTGGGGATCCCGTAACACAGGGTCATACCCATGTCTATTGTGTATACAGTGTAAGCTCCATGATAAAAGGCAAGAGTATTTCCCATCCACATAAGGAGTATGATATTAAAAGCAAAGGTTACTACACTTGTCAATCGTCATATGTAATATATGCAATAAAATGTCCATGTGGGTTACTTTACATGGAAGAGACCATTCAGAAAGTTAAAGATAGGATAGCAAGGCATAAATAGTCAATCAGAGACAAATTGGTACAGTTGATTTTAGCGAGACATTTTTTTGGAGAAAGGACATTCAATTTCTCAATTAAAAATCCTCTGCCATTCCTCCTTGCAGATCCTCTCCAGTTCTGTCAGGTTGGATGGTAAACGTTGGTGGACAGCCATTTTAGGTCTCTCCAGAGATGCTCAATTGGGTTTAAGTCAGGACTCTGGCTGGTCCATTCAAGAACAGTCACGGAGTTGTTGTGAAGCCACTCCTTCGTTATTTTAGCTCTGTGTTTAGGGTCAGTCTTGTTGGAGGGTAAACCTTCGACAGGCACTGAGAAAAAGACAGCGTGCCACATACTGAATTGGGATGCCTCCAATATATGTAGGATACGTCTACCTTGGGACACTTGGATATTTCTCCGTCAATGAGCCCAGATTTCAGGCTCCAATGACATTTTTCTCCATATACCTCGTCCTCCATTTTCTGTTTGGTGCCCTTACAATACTTGGATTAATTCACCTCTGGTGCTTCCTCAACATGGAGTCCTTCCAGTGGAATCAATATTTTTGTAAATACATCCAACTCTCAGACCCTGATGAAGGTATCTGAATGTTGAATACTGGAAACGCGTCGGGCTTCAGGGCATACAACCCCTTGGAGATTATTTAGGATGATTTGTATTTGTGCATATTCTTTTTTGTCTTCCATGTGATGCATTGTACGTATTCATGTTTTTTACATTTTATATTATTAAAAGATATATTTTTTTATCATTGAGTATGTGGTCTGTCAAAGTCCCATCTAGGGGGTTATTTCTTCTTGCTTGAAGGTAAACCTTCGGCCCAGTCTGAGGTCCTGAGCACTCTGGAGAAGATTTTCGTCCAGGATATCCATGTACTTCGCTGCATTCATCTTTCCCTCGATTGCAACCAGTCGTCCTGTCCCTGCAGCTGAAAAACACCCCCACAGCATGATGCTGCCACCACTATGCTTCACTGTTGGGACTGTATTGGACAGGTGATGAGCAGTGCCTGGTTTTCTCCACACTCCTGAAAATACCACTTAGAATTAAGGCCAAAAAGTTCTATCTTGGTCTCATCAGACCAAAGAATCTTATTTCTCACCATCTTGGAGTCCTTCAGGTGTTTTTTTTAGCAAACTCCATGTAGGCTTTCATGTGTCTTGCACTGAAGAGAGGCTTCCGTCTGGCCACTCTGCCATAAAGCCCAGACTGGTGGAGGGCTGCAGTGATGGTTGACTTTCTACAACTTTCTCCCATCTCCCGACTGCATCTCTAGAGCTCAGCCACAGTGATCTTTGGGTTCTTCTTTACCTCTTTCACCAAGGCTCTTCTCCCCCGATAGCTCAGTTTGGCCAGACGGCCAGCTTTAGGAAGGGTTCTGGTCGTCCCAAATGTCTTCCATTTAAGGATTATGGAGGCCACTGTGCTCTTAGGAATCTTAAGTGCAGCAGATATTTTTTTTGTAACCTTGGCCAGATCTGTGCCTTGCCACAATTTTGTCTCTGAGCTCTTCAGGCAGTTCCTTTGACCTCATCATTCTCATTTGCTCTGACATGCATTGTGAGCTGTAAGGTCTTATATAGACAGGTGTGTGGCTTTCATGTCAAAAGCGGTGGCAATTGCACTGTTTTAATTGGTGCAACTTTGGGTTGCAATTTGTATTGATATCAGTGCAGAAACCTGCACAGATGTCTCTGAAATTCGGGACTGACATGCGGGAATGAAAGTGTGTGATTTCAGCTGAACGATTTCCTCCCTCTGTCAGTGTGAACCAGGGCTCAAACTGGGCTTTTTGTTTTTGTCATTCACCTGCTGCTAACCCAGGGACACCATTTCTTATCGAACACCTTTAAATATCATAAGTAGAAATACAAATTTACATATCTGCAAATAAAGAAAAATAATAAAATTCTAATTGTGGTTTTGATCAAATATTCGCAGCAGTGATCAAAAGAGTGTGGTTTCACCTTCTGACCCAGAAATAAGTAATTGTAATCACCCGGAAGTTCCTGTGCTGGTCAGGATCTCCATCTAGGTGGACATGGTCTTTAGCAAAGAGGAGGTGCTGCTCATTTTCAGGATAAGGGTATGATATGTACTTGTGCTTAATCAGTGCGGGGGTGAATGTGGTAGTTAGATTTGATGTGGGTGGGGTTCATTGATTTGTTTGACATCCCCACACATTTGCTCCTGGCCCATGTGCATACATCACTTCCTGCATTTGTTCTGCTGATGTAACTACAAGCATAAATGAGAACTCCTTTCTATTAAAATATATATGACTTGTTTCACAGTTGGGTGACTTTGGACCTCTGAGTTGCTTGACAAATTGTACCTCATGATTCTCAATGATAACTAGGGATGGGCCGAACATCAGCAGAACATGTGAACAAACAAAAAATTTGTGCGAACACCATTGAAGTCTATGGGACACGAACATGAATAATCAAAAGTGCTAATTTTAAAGGTTAATATGCAAGTTATTGTCATAAAAAGTGTTTGGGGACCTGGGTCCTGCCCCAGGGGACATGTATCAATGCAAAAAAAGTTTTAAAAACGTCCGTTTTTTCAGGAGCAGTGATTTTAATAATGCTTAAAGTAAAACAATAAGTGTAATATTCCTTTAAATTTTGTACCTGGTGGGTGTCTATAATATGTCTGTAAAGTGGCGCATGTTTCCCTTGTTTAGAACAGTCTGACAGCAAAATTACATTTCTAAAGGAAGAAAAAAGTCATTTAAAAGTGCTAGCGCTAGTGCCGGTGTTCTGCCTAGAAAGTTCCCCCCGGCGGATAAGGACTCCCCTGTACTGCGCAAGTGCAGCGCTTGCACAGTATGAGCCGCCGAAAATAGCCGAAGCTGAACACCAGTGAGTCAGCTGTACAGGGCGCCTGTAACAGGGCCCCTCGCGGGCTCGCTTCGCTCAGCGCCCCCCCCCTGAACCTTACCAGGCCACATGCCCTCAACATTGGGAGGGTGCTTTGGGGTAGCCCCCCAAAGCACCTTGTCCCCATGTTGATGGGGACAAGGGCCTCATCCCCACAAAACTTGCCCGGTGGTTGTGGGGGTCTGCGGGCGGGGGGGCTTATCAGAATCTGGAAGCCCCCTTTAACAAGGGAACCCCTAGATCCCAGCCCCCCCCATGTGAAATGGTAATTGGGTACGAATGTACCCCTACCATTTCACAAAATAGTGTTAAAAATGACGAGAGACAGTTTTTGACAATACCTTTATTTAAATGCTTCTTCTTCTATCTTCTTTCTTCTATCATCTATCCTCCTTCGGTTTCTTCCTCCATCTTCTTCTTCTTCTTCTGCTTCTTCTGGTTCTTCCTCCGGTGTTCTCGTCCGGCATCTTACTCCGTGGCATCTTCGTCCCTTCTTCTTCTGGGGCCACTCCGCATCCACCATGATGGGAAGCTCCCACTGTGACGCTTCTAGTCTTCTGACGGTTCTTAAATAATGGGGGGCGGGGCCACCCGGTGATCCCGCCACAGGGAATTTCCCATCAAGTCCCCATGCGTCAGAGGGGGCGGGGTCACCGGGTGGCCCCGCCCTCTATTATTTAAGCACCGTCAGAATACAAGAAGCATCACACAGCAGGAGCCTCCCATCATGGTGCATGCGGAGCGGCCCAAAAAGAAGAAGAGAAGACGCCACGGAGGAAGATGCCGGACGAGAACACCGGAGGAAGAACCAGAAGAACCAGTAGAAGAAGATGGAGGAAGAAACCGAAGGAAGATAGAAGATAGAAAAAAGAAGATAGAAGATAGAAGAAAGAAGCATTTAAATAAAGGAATTGTCAAAAACTGTCTCTTGTCATTTTTAACATTTTTGACACTTTTTTTTGGGAAATGGTAGGGGTACTTTTGTACCTCCTTACCATTTCACATGGGGGGACGGGATCTGGGGGTCCCCTTGTTAAAGGGGGCTTCCAGTTTCTGATAAGCTCCCCACCCACCGGGCAAGGGTTGTGGGGATGAGGCCCTTGTCCCCATCAACATGGGGACAAGGTTCTTTGGGGGGCTACCCCAAAGCACCCTCCCAATGTTGAGGGCATGTGGCCTGGTACGGTTCAGGAGGGGGGGCGCTCTCTCGTCCCCCCTCTTTTCCTGCGGCCTGCCAGGTTGCGTGCTAGGATAAGGGTCTGGTATGAATTTTTGGGGGGACCCCACACCATTTTTTTTAAATTTTGGCACAGGGTTCCCCTTAAAATCCATACCAGACCTGTAGGGCCTGGTATGGAATTTAGGGGGACCCCCATGCAATTTTTTTTTAAATTTTGCTTCGGGGGTTCCCCTGTGGGGAATTCCCATGCCGTTTTTATCAATGAACTTTTATGTGTATTGTCGAACCAGCAATTCATTAATAGACGCAAGTAGTTTTGAAATGTCATTTTGCTGTCAGACTGTTCTAAACACGGGAAACATGCGCCCCTTTACAGGCATACTATAGACAACCCACAGGTATGAAATTCAAAGAAATATTAGACTTTTATTGTTTCACTCTAAGCATTATTAAAATCATTGTTCCCGAAAAAACGTCCTTTTAAAAAAAAAAATTTTGCATTGATACATGTCCCCTGGGGCAGGACCCGGGTCTCCAAACACTTTTTATGGCAAAGAACTTGCATATAAGCCTTCAGTGAGAACTTTGGATTTTGCAGGCTCGAGCCTCATTGACTTCCACTATTTCAGCATATGTGATCTGACAGGCATTATTGCCGTCAATAGCGCTGCTTTTCCATTTGCATTAGCGCTGACTTTCTGAGAGTTGAAATCTTTCTGGCCTTTTTTGAGAGTTATTTTTTGGTACTGCAGGATAATTTTTTAGCGCTATAGTAAATGACTAGTAAGTGATTTAGACCTTAATCCCTTAGCTTTAAAACATGCTATCATTGACTTGTTGTTGACTGTTCATGACATCAGAGCTATTTTGCACTATTTTGTATTAAATTACAATTTTTAACTGTAATTCTGAAAATTGAATAAACAATATATTGTGACAATATACCAAGGCCAGTTGAGTTATAACTGATGCTTTCCTTTTTTTTGTTTTCTCCTGTTACACCTATATGTATATAGTATACTTTAAACAAAGACAGTGTTTACTTTCTGAATTCTAAAACTCAGGGAAGTACAGTTAATTGCTCATTCAAAACTTAGGAAGTCACGCCTAATGTACATAATTAAGCTCTATACAACTATATAGAAATGTACCTTGTTTGTATATTATATTAAAATGTTATCCTCAAAAGCTCTCAACTTAAAATAGAACTAAAGCCAAACTTTTTTTTTTTTACATTTTGGATAGCGTAAGGGAGGGTTATACGCACTATCAGGGGTTTTTTTTGCCATCTGTGTCCCCTTGGGTCGATTTTAATTTACTACCCGTCCCTTAGTGTCGGCAGGAAGTGAGAAGAAATCTCTAAAAAGGGTAGTGAAGATTTCCCCACTTTTCCTGTTGTAGGAACAACTCATATTTGAGATTTTCACTCTTCGTATTCAAACAGGACAAATATAATAGGGGCCATATACTATTTTGTTGTGGAACAATATAAAAGAAATCTAAAACGTTATCATATACTGTGATATAATATAATATAATATTATATATATATATATACATATATATGTATATATATATATATATATTGCAAACTATTTAGAAAATAAGTCCATTAACTGAAGAGACCGTATGAATGAACAGGATTTGTTAATAGGACAAATCTTATTACAAAACGATATCTATTTTATATTATTGTATCAAGTTTAATTAGATTGTATCAACTTGGAATTGTATCAAAAACTCAAATGCAATTAACAAGCATTAACCAGGACCAGCATTTAGGCCTCGTTCACATGGGCCTACTAAAGCGTACACCTGTGCAAAGGGCCATGTTTGCCTGCCTGGGATGAAAATGTTCAATGCATCTGCAGGCAGGCAGTCCCATTCATGTCAATTCGGATGCAGTGGCTGCACAGACACAGCTGCTGCTCTCAACCTGACATACATACAGGTGCATGTTGCTGAACGCAGACAGTGTGAGTTGAGGGGCATGCACCTGCATGGGCGGTAAATTGGGAACAGCGGTTATGTCATTGACATGAATGGGCCTGCTTGCATGTAGATGCTTGAAACACCTGTATATCCCATACAGGTAAACATGACCCTTTACACGGGTGTATACTTTAGTACAAAGCATGCCTGATGGCTGCTATAAATACAGACAGTTAAGTACCAGGATGTAACATATTATTATTATTATTATTATACGGGAGTTATATAGCGCCAACAGTTTAAGCAGCGCTTTACAACATTAGGGCAGACAGTACAAGTACAATACAATTTAATACAGGAGGAATCAGAGGGCCCTGCTCGTTAGAGCTTACAATCTAGGAGGGAGGGTCAAGTTATACAAAAGGGTAATAGCTGTGGGGGATGAGCTAATGGAGAAAATAGTGCAATTGTTAGTTAGGGGCAGGATAGGCTTCTCTGAAGAGGAAAGTTTTCAGGGATCGCCTAAAAGTGGATAAATTTGGAGATAGTCTGATAGATTGGGGTAGGGAATTCCAGAGGATGGGCGAGGCTTGGGAGAAGTCCTGGAGGCGGATATGGGAGGAGGTGATGAGGGAGCTAGAGAGCAGGAGGTCTTGGGAGGAACGGAGATGGCGATTAGGTTGGTATTTTGAGACTAGGTTAGTGATGTAGCTGGGGGCAGAGTTGTGGATGGCTTTGTAACTTATTGTTAGTATTTTGAATTTAATTCGTTGGGCGAGTGGTAGCCAATGGAGGGATTGGCAGAGAGGGGTAGCAGACACTGAGTGGTTTGTAAGGTGGATGAGTCTGGCAGCAGCATTCATGATGGACTGAAGTGGGTATAGTCTGTTTAAAGGTAAGCCAATGAGGAGTTGCAGTAGTCAAGGTGAGAGATAACCAGAGAGTGACTCAGGAGCTTTGTGGTTTCATTGGTTAGAAAGGGACGTAATTTAGAGATGTTGCGGAGGTTGAGGCGGCAAGCTTTGGAAAGTGATTGGATGTGGGGCTGAAAGGAGAATTCAGAATCCAGGATAACACCTAGCACCCTGACATGTGGGGACGGATGGATGGTTTTGCCATTGCTCTTGACAGAGAAGTCAGGGGAAGAGGCACGTGGGGGAGGAAATATTATAAGCTCGGTTTTGGACAAGTTGAGTTTGAGGGAGTGGTGTGACATCCATACAGATATGTCGGTTAGTAAGTTAGTGATGCGTGAGGGGACTGATGGAGTGAGTTGAGGGGTGGAGAGATAGATTTGTGTGTCATCAGCATAGAAATGATATTGAAAGCTGTGAGAGGCTATCAGCTGACCCAGGGAAGAGGTGTAGATTGAAAATAAAAGAGGTCCAAGAACAGAACCTTGGGGGACCCGACAAAGAAGGGAAGAGGAGTGGAGGAAGTAGAATTGTAAGTGATACTGAAGGTGCGTTGGGATAGGTAGGATGAGAGCCACTGAAGAGCACAGTGACGGAGACCGAGGGAGTAAAGTTTTTTTTTGAGGAGGGGGTGGTCAACCGTGTCAAAGGCAGCTGAAAGATCCAGAAGTAGGAGTACAGAATAGTGTCCGTTGGTTTTTGAAGTTAGTAGGTCATTTGTGAGTTTTAAAAGAGCAGTTTCTGTGGAGTGTTGAGGGCGAAATCCAGATTGAAGCGAATCAAGAAGGTTGTTTTTAATGAGGTGGTCACTCAGTTGGTTGTAAACCAGGCATTCAAGGAGTTTAGAGGAAAAGGGGAGCAAGGAGATAGGGCATAGGTTGTTAAGATTGGTAAGGTCCAAGGACGGCTTTTTGAGTATGGGGGTGACCAGTGCATGTTTTAGAGCATCGGGGAAAATGCCAGAGGTGAGGGAGAGATTGAAGATGTGGGTTCGAGAGTGTAGGATGGGGTCAGAGGGTGACCGTAGCATTTGAGAGGGAATAGGGTCCAGGGGACAGGTGGTTAGGTGGGCGATAGAAAGGAGTTTAGCAACTTCATCTGTAGTAGCAGATTTGAATAGGGGGAGTGTCAGTTGTACCTGTTGACATGGGGTCTTAGCTGGGGGAGATACCTGTAGAATGGAGATTTCATCACGGATTGTATCAATCTTGTTTTTGAAGTGATTAGCGATTTCCTGGGCAGTGAGTAAGTCAGTGGGTGGAGGCAGTGGACAAAGTAGAGAGTTGAAGGTAGAGAAGAGTTTACGGGGATTGGATGAGAAGGTGTTAATAAGAGTTGTAAAATAGGTTTGCTTGGCAGTGTGGAGGAAAGAATAGTATTTTTGGAGGGCAGATTTGTATTGGTTGAAGTCTTCGAGAGACTTAGTCTTGTGCCACAGACGCTCAAGAGCACGACTACGTTTTTTGAGAATTTTAGTGTCATCTGTTTGCCAGGGTTGTAGGGGTTGAGGCCTGATTCTGCGTGTGGTGAGGGGAGCGAGCTTGTCCAGGGTGGAGGACAGAGATTTATTGTAGATGGACATGGCTTGGTTGGGGCAGGACAGGGGAGAGATTTTGTCATAGAAGTGGTCAGTAGCAGAATAGAGGAGAGAGGAGTTGAAGTTGCGAAAGTTTCTATGGGTGATGGTTAGGCGATTGGAGGGAAAGGTGGTGGAAGACAGGGGGAGAGAGAAACTAATAAGGTGGGGGTCGGAAAGAGGAAAAGGATTGTTTGAGAAGTTGCATGGAGTGCATAGGTAGGAGAATACAAGGTCAAGGGTGTTGCCATCTGAGTGAGTAGAAGCCTGTACCCATTGCTTCAGGTCAAATGAAGAGGTTAGACTAAGAAGTTTAGAAGTAGCAGGAGTGTTTGTATTAGCAGGGATGTTGAAATCACAGAGAAGGATTGTGGGAATATCCGAAGAGAGAAAGTAGGGTAGCCAGGCAGAAAACTCATCAAGGAAAGTCGATAATGGTCCAGGGGGCCGGTAGATCACAGCAATTCTTAGAGAAGTAGGAGAGAATAGATGTATACAGTGGGCTTCGAATGATGAGAGGGAAAAAAGGGAGGAGGGTGAATAACCTGGAAGGTGCTCTGGGGGGATAGGAGGAATCCCACTCCACCTCCCTTGCGTCCATTAGGCCTAGGGGAGTGAGTCCAGTGAAGGCCACCCTGGGAGAGGGAAGCAGGAGAAGGGGTGTCATATTCGTGGAGCCAGGTTTCGGTGAGAGCAAGTAGATTAAAGGAATTGGTGACAAAGAGGTCATGAACAGCAGTGAGTTTGTTGCAGACAGAGCGGGCGTTCCAGAGGGCGCAGGAGAGAGGGAGGCTGGTGTTGGGAAGAAGAGGAATGGAGACTAAATTGTGTAGATTGCGACTACTGCCAGAGGGTGTAGGGTGATGGTGATGGGCGTGTTGGGCACAGTTAAATAAAGGAGGCCCAGGGTTTGGGGAAATATCTCCAGCGATTAGGAGAAGCAGAAGAGTGAGGGAGGTAATATGAGAATATGATTTGTATGAGGGGACATGCTTCAGTATCCTGGGGGGTATGTTAGCAAGTGGGCTTAGAGTTAGAAAGAGGTGATGAGTGCAGTAATAGGGGGAGGGGAGAAGTGAGGGTGATATGTACAGATTGCGTGATGGAGCAGAGGGATGTAGAAAAGAGAGCTTGAGGAGAGAGGCTGCAATTGTGAAGAGGAGGAGAGGTAAAGAGTGCATGTTTCAGAGAAGGTGAGATAATATGAAAATGAGATCACCTGCAATCTGCTATGGTTTGCTTTGTGCAAATTGCTGAAGTGCAAGAGCAGAAGTGCCACTTATTTAAAGAACCCCACTTCTTTGGAAGAACCCCCTGTATGTGCAGCCCCCTGTAGGTTCCCCCGTAAAGAAAACCATGTTATATACTGTGTTGGGTGTGGATGGAATCTGGCAATTAATCAATTAGGAGGGCATATTAGGAACACAGCTAGCAGGGCATAACTTTCACACCACAATCAAACTGCAAGGGGACTAAAAGGACAAAATTGTAAAGATAAGGGAACCCATAATTTAGGTAAGACTTAATGGCTAAATAAACATTGAAATAATGTGAGCATGGCTACAGATGTAGTTGAGACAGTGGTGACAAACAGATTTAACAAAAATGTATATAAGCGGTCAGTCAATTTTCAGTTTGCAGGACATGGGAATATAAACATATGTACCTCTTGCAGTATTATGTACAGCAAAGCTCAGACCAAACTTCTCTAAAATATTACTTCATATACAGCAAGTGTTTGTGTCTCTCCAACCACTGACCACAAGTCAGTTTTTTGTAAATCTGTAATTCTAATATTTGTTTTATTCACAAATTCTGTTTATTCATATCTCTGGTTTGTTGGCTTATTTTCAAACGTTTTTAGAACTGTGGCAGTTCTCGGATGAACGGTATCATATATACAATGTTTATGCAACTTATTATATGTGGTATATGGATACCATGCCTTAGTCATTGCAATCTAAAGCTGCAAAGTGATATATACAATATATCCTGGTTGGTTGTGCATTTGTGCAGAGACACAGGAACTCAGCACAGAGATCTCACTATCAGGCATGGTTCACACTACTAGGACATGGGATCTGACTTGTAAGACCCCAATTTGAATGACATGTCAAATTCAATGTTTCCCTATGAGAGCCATCTTAAATTATACTCCAACTTTATAAAAGGTTCCTGCACTACTTTGGTCTGACATGGGTGCAATTTTAGCCCTTGTACAGGCTCCTAAATACCATTCAAGTCAGATCAAGTCAGAAGGAAGTCATAGTGCAAAGTCGCAGACAAAGTCGTATGACTTTTCCATCGCAGCAGTGTGAACAAAGCCTCCGAGTCCTGGAGAGATGCCAAAAACTGTTCAGCAATGACTATATATTTTATTAAAAGCGACCACAACCCACCCCTACCAGCCCTTATGAATTAATGCAGACTAATGACCTCCCTACCCCAATATGATGTACTGCTCCATTGTTTTTTGGATCTCCAGTAGCAGTCCTTCTCAGCTTTGGCTGTGTCTGTTCAATTACTGTGGACCTTTGAGAATGCTTGGGAACAGTGTGGTCAATAGAGAAGTTCATGAATGCAGTAGAAATCTGTGGAGAAATACATGTAGGCAGTGACTGTCAATGAAGAAGTGCATGTGACAGTGGTGGTCGGGGAGAAGTACATCAGGAGGTTGTGGTCAATTGAAAAGAGTATACTTATCTTGGCAGTCTAAGGAGAAGTCATTTTGGACAGTGGTGGTCTTTGTAAAAGTACTGGTCAGTGAAGGAGTGCATTTGTATGGCTGCAGTAAGAGAAGCAGTTGTTGCACAGTGCCTGTGAAGCAGAAGTTTGTGGGTGCAGTGGAATTTTGTGGAGGTGGACAGGGTTAGTGTCATCAATGGAGAAATGTGTGGGTGCAGTGGCACTCTGTGCAGAATTATATGATTGCAACATTAGTCAGTGGAGAAGTGTGCCTGTACAGTCTCAATAAGAGAAGCAGTCATTGTACAGTGTCAGTCAGTGCAAAAGTGGTGGTGGGTGGGCACAGGCAGTTTGGGGGGTTGGCAGTGCCAATCTGCAAAAAAGTTTTTGGTGCAGCGATGGTATGTAAAACGTAAAGGGACCATAGCAGTTACTGAAGATTTTTCTCTTAATTTCTAAATGTTAGATTTCAGGTTTTCATTGCTGTTATCCGATTTTGATCCAATTTTGCAATTATGTAGTGCAACTTTGATGCGGTTTGCATACTCTATAGGGATGAAATCATGCTGGAAGTACACCAAATTAGTACAGGAATCTTTTCCAAATTTGCACCATGCTGTGTTGCATTGATATGAAAGGGCACCACTGAAAACAATGTGATTTCCACAGTCACCCTACTGTGTACGGAGCCTTAACCACTTAAGGACGTCCTGCAGACGGGAGGTTCCTACAGGCACAGTGATGTACTTGTACTTCACTGCCTGTTTCCAGGTTCAGGCCCAAAGCTCTGTGTTGACAATCAACACAGGGCTCTGTACAGAGGGATTTTTTTGTAAAAAAGCAGCACACATTACAAACATCAACACTTGTTAGGGACACGCTTAACCCCTTGATTATCAACCCCTTCCAAGCCAGTGTTATTAGTACAGTAATAGTACATAGTATTATGACTGATCACTGTATTAGTGTCACTGGTGAAGTCAGTGGCAGTTGATCAGTTCCCACACAGCGTCAGTTTGAGTCCAATTGTCTGCCGCACTATTACAGACCCACTATAAGTCACTGATTGCTGCCATTACAAGTGTTTAAAAAAAATAAATAAAAATTTCAGTTAATATAAAATATGTTGGTGCGCTTATCAAACTATCCCCATCTGTTGGAGTGGTGCTTATATATAAAATCCTAAACCATAAAAACACCCTGATATAATCAGTAAAGTGAACAAGTGTAAATAAATACTCAATCAATAAAGTGAATAAATGCAAATAGATGCATCAAAAAACATATAAAGCACCACACACATCCCTAGATATATGTAGATGGAAAAAAAAGCAATAAATAGTGTCTGTTTGTGTTAATCCAGCTGAGGTCTGAATGTCCAATCACTTGCCTTTGATGAACTTGCTTGTATTTTAATTCTCACAGATCACAGTTGCATGATGAATTACATTTGAAAGGTGATGATTCACATAAAGATAAAAGAAAAACCATCATTGTGCAGTGTTTTCAAATGCTACAAGACTGGGCAAACAATGTAATCCACTCACATATTTGCAGTAGCTGAATCGCTTTTGTTATAATGGTCAGACAGCTTCACCGCTCATACAGCTATCGCTGTGTTTGCCAAACACTATGCGAAGACGTCACTGACTCCTTTTCCCCACGCGTGACTTTCTCAAGGGTAGTCATGTGACCAGCCAAGCTTCCTATTTAAGCTATGGACAGCATAATAGTTGCTATAGTGATTTTGATGTTTCTTAATTCCAAATTTGATTTTAACTTGTGTCTTTTAAAAGTTGTATTATTAAAAGTTATATTGTGTAATCTATTACTAAAAATAAGTATTGCTGTAATGCAGATTCAATGGAATGATTACTTGCTTATTTACCAATATCACTATGGCAACTAATATGCTGTCCATAGCTTAAATAGGAAGCTTGGCTGGTCACATGACTACCCTTGAGAAAGTCACGTGACATGTGATAATACATATGGGGAGAAGGAGTCAGTGACTTCTTCGCATAGTGTTCGGCAAACACAGCGATAGCTGTATGAGCGGTGAAGCTGTCTGACCATTATAACGAAAGCGATTCAGCTACTGCAAATATGTGAGTGGATTACATTTTTTGCCCAGTCCTGTAGCATTTAAAAACACTGCACAATGATGGTTTTTCTTTTACCTTTATGTGAATCATCACCTTTCAAATGTAATTCATCAAGCAACTGTGATCTGTGATAATTAAAATACAAGCAAGTTCATCAAAGGCAAGTGATTGGACATTCAGACCTCAGCTGCATTAACACAAACAGACACTATTTATTGCTTTATTTATTTATTTATTTATATTATTTTTCCATCTACATATATCTAGAGATGTGTGTTCCCTTATATATTTTTTTATGCATCTATTTGGATTTATTCACTTTATTGATTGATATATTTATTTGCACCTATTCACTTTACTGATTGTGATATCAGGGTATATGTTTTTTGATGCATTTTTTTTGCATTTATTCACTTTATTGATTGAATATTTATTTGCAATTATTCACTTTACTGATTATATCAGGGTGTTTTTATGGTTTAGGATTTTATATATAAGCACTCCAACAGATGGAAATAGTTTGATAAGCACACCAACATATTTTATATTGATTTATAGCAACAGGTGTCACAGCACTAATTGGTTGGTTGCAGTTTACACATTTCTTTTTGGTGTTTTGCTATTTTACAGAGAATCCACATCAGCGCTTTAGTTTTCTTTTTTCAAAAATTTCAGTTAACTGTACATACCTTACAACTTTCAAACAAACCAATAAATATACACTTATTGGGATTTTTTTCTACCAAAGATATGTAACAGAATATATTTTGGCCTAAATTTATGAAGAAATTCAATTTTTTTTAATTTATTTACTTATTGGATATGTTTTAAAGCAGAAAGTAAAGAATATTGTTTATTTTGTATTTTTATTTTGTTTTTAATTATAATAAAAGACTAACTTAAAAATCCAGTGGTGATCAGGAGCAGTGATTTTAATGATGATTGAAGTAAAACAATAAAAATGAAAAATACCTTTAAATATAGTGCTGGGGGGTCATCTTAGTCTGCCTGTAAAGTGGGGCATCTGTAGCATGTATAGAACATGCTGCAGCAAAAATGCATGACATTTCATTTAAATCGCTGGCCAGTGGCCATACAATACCATTGCCATCAATAGAATAGAATAAATAGAATAAAAAATGGTGTGGGGTCCCCCTCCAGTCCTTACCAGGCCATTTGGGTTTGATATGGATTATAAGGGGAACCCCACTCCAAAATAGAAAAAAAAACTGTTCGGGGTCTCCCCAAATCCTCCAGGAAATGGGGGGGACGAGTGAGCAAACAGTTCTTATATAGATAAGGGCAGGGCCACCTGGTGACGTCATCTGGTGGCACTACCCCCTTGTGAAATCACTGACCCAGCATGCACTGGTCCGTGACTTCACAAGGGGGGGCGGTGGTATAGATGACATCGCCTTTACCTAGATAAGAACTGTCAATTGGAAAGCCAGACATTTGGTGTTTTGCCTTCACGGCAGGTGGATCGATTTTTTTTTTCCGTTTTCGGTTCCAGCAGTGTGGCGGTGCCGTGATTGATGATGGATCTACATTGGGGACACTGTTTTTTTATTTTTTAATAAAGGATTTGTCAAAAATTTTCTTTGTTTTTATTACTTTTTGACACTATTTTAGTGAATGGGTATACTTATTCAAAGGAGGGGCAGGATCTGGGGACCCACTTATTAAAGGGGGCTTCCAGATTCTGATAAGTTCCCACCTGCAGACCCAGGGTTGTGGGGAAGATACCCTTGTCACCATCAATGTGGAGACATGGTGCTTTGGGGTGGGGGGGCCAGAGCCCCCCGCCCCAACGCACCCCCCCATGTTGAGGGCATGTGGCCTGGTATGACGCTCGCTCGTCCCCCCCCTTTTCTGACCTGCCCAGGCTGTGTGCTTGGTTAACGATCTGGTATGGATTGGGGGGGACCCCCATGCCATTTTTTTGTACTATTTTTGCCGCAATTTTTTTTTTATTTAGCTGTCAGTGGGGAAGCCCATTGACAACTGATGACTGAAGAATAGAAGAAAAAACAAAAGGGCGTGCCAATCTTGTGCATTATCCTTGGATATAATTTTATTAAAAATTAAGCAAAAAAACTACTCACAAACATATGGAAGAAAACTTGCGATACAAATAATCTCCAGATGACAGCAATTGGTCCATGACAACGGACACCAGATGGTAACAGAGAAGATTTCAGGGGCCACTGCCGGCTCATAACTCATTGGTTGTTAAGGACATTGCGGCTGGCTTCACGCCCCCGCTCCTTAACAATCAGCTTTTACTGTGCACTTATTGGGCAAAGCTTTGCCCAATCAGGGAGCAGAATGCACTGTGCTGCGCGCAGTGCATTGTAGGGCATTCGGCAGGGCGAACGTTCTTCGTACACCCTGCAAATTCGGGTATTCCTTAAATGGGATGAACAGCATGAGTTTGACCCGAACCATTCGCCCAACAGAAGTGGCCAGTGATGGTCAAGGGCCAGGCTTAGATGACCACATGTCAATGTAAGGCTCCAGGGTAATTAAGCAAGGACCTAGCCAAAAGAGAGAATGCTAAGGTCAGCATGACATAGGAAATGATTACACATCTCTTTTATGTGTTTGTAAGGAGTTCCTGTTGCCCCCTATTCCTACAACTGTTACCAAAGTAGTGTTAAGTCAAGATTATTGCTGTTAAAGACATATTATTTAGAAGTAAATACCCTTTAAACACCTACTTCAATGTTTAGTTAATAATTTACTGCTGCGTATGTTTCTGTCATTCTATTTTCTCACCAAGTAGGATGATTACTTTTGTCTGCTATGGCGTCTACTGTTGAGGCTGGCAGCCAATGCTAACTTAATTTAACAGAGTTTAATCATGTTCAGGTTGTTTTTATGCAGTATATTGTTTGGCTGAGGAAGTAAAAACTGACATAGCTTTGCAATATTTATAAGGGATGGGACAGATTATGATGGTCATATATATATAAATCCATGTGCACTTTCCAGATTGTCAGTCTTGTCTTTTCGTTATCCAGTGTGTACATAAATTGGAGAAGGTAAGTGATTATGCACATTTATATCGAATTTACTTAACAAAATATGCATTTCAAATAGATTTACATTTCTAGCAACATAAGAAATATTAAATTTTTTATTTAAATTGTCTAAAAATGTCTTAATAGACATGAACTCTGGTTAACCTCTTAATGATTACAGTTTTTTTGCGTGATTTCTTTAATAATTTAAAATGTAACATTTTTAATAATCGTATTTTTAATAATTCTTTAATAAAAAAAATTCCAGAAGTTTTTAATAATACCAGGCTATGGGAGAACAGCGTGATTTTTTTTTGGACACAACCTTGTGAACAGAAGCTGTCATCTGTACTAGGGATGAGCCGAATTGCCCTGGGTTTTTGTTTAAGCAGGATTTGGCAAACTTTAAAGAAGTTTGGATGTCAAACCCAAACCCCATTTACGTTAATGGGAGCCAAATCTGTCAATTTAAATATGACCATTTTCTGGGCTGATAGGCAGGGGGGTGTCAAAAAATAACATAGGGTTGGGCACTACCCTGTGGAGCATGTACCAATGCAAATATTTTTTTTTAAATCCCACCCGGCCAAGAGCAGCAATTTTTTTAATGCCTAAAGTGAAATATAAAAATGCCCAATTTATTTAAATAACATGACTGGGGGTGCCCTAATTCTGCCTGTAAAGGGGTACATCTCTGTAATCTAATAAAGTGGTGCAGCAGAACTGAAATTAACAAAAAGGATAAAGTTGTCTAAAATTGCCAGTAAATGGCATTTCATCAACAGTTTCTTAAAAAAACAACATCATACAGACCCATTCAATAGTCTGCTATTTATTTTGTGGGACCTTTGGGGAGGGGGGAAGTCTGTGGGCTGTTTTTCTTTTTAAAGAAGCCATTGCCATCTGCCAACAATTTTAAAAGTATCATGGTTTTTCTTTGTAAATGTCACTTTTGCTGTTGCCCCCCCCCCCAAAAAAAAGGAAATGCATACCAGACCCTTTCATCCATTACAATGCCCACTGACTCGACAAAAAAAAAAATCTGACGACCCAATGCACACCACCAATCCTCATGATAGTCATAGCCGAATGACACCTCCCTGAGCTGTCCTCCCCTATATAAGCGAAAGGGATGGTAGTGACATCTTTGACCAAATCTGACCCGATGCATATGACCAATCCTGATGATACTCATAGCCAAATGACAGCTCCCTGAGCTGTCCTCAGCTATATATAGGAGAGGGATGGTAGTGACATCATTGCCCAAATCTGACCGGATGCACATGACCAATCCTCATGATACTCATAACCAAATGACAGCTCACTGAGCTGTCCTCAGCTATATAAAGGAAAGGCATGGTAGTGACTAGGGATGAGCTTCGAGTTTGAGTCGAACTCATGTTCGACTCGAACATTGGCTGTTCGCAAGTTCGCCAAACAGCGAACAATTTGGGGTGTTTGCGGCAAATTCGATTGCCGCGGAACACCCTTTAAAAGTCTATGGGAGAAATCAAAAGTGCTCATTTTAAAGGCTTATATGCAAGTTATTGTCATAAAAAGTGTTTGGGGACCTGGGTCCTGCCCCAGGGGACATGGATCAATGCAAAATAAAGTTTTAAAAATGGCCGTTTTTTCAGGAGCAGTGATTTTAATGATGCTTAAAGTAAAAAAATAAAAGTGTTATATCCCTTTAAATTTCATAGCTGGGGGGTGTCTATAGTATGCCTGTAAAGGGGCGCATGCTTCCTATGTTTAGAACAGTCTGACAGCAAAATGACATTTCAAAAGTCATTTAAAATTACTCGCGGCTATTGCATTGCCGGTCCGACAATACACATAGAAGTTCATTGATAAAAATGGCATGGGAACCAAAGTTTTAAAAAAAAATGACGTGGGGTTCCCCCTAAATTCCATACCAGGCCCTTCAGGTCTGGTATGGATATTAAGGGAACCCTGGCCCAAATTTTTTAAAAAAAGACGTGGGGGTCCCCCTAAATACCATACCAGACCCTTCAGGACTGGTATGGATTTTAAGGGGAACCCCGCACCAAAATTAAAAGAATAAAACGGCGTGGGGTCCCCCCAAAAATCCATACCAGACCCTTATCCGAGCATGCAACCTGGCAGGCTGCTTGAAAAGAGGGGGGGACGAGAGAGCGCCCCCCCTCCTGAACCGTACCAGGCCACATGCCCTCAACTTTGGGAGGGTGCTTTGGGGTAGCCCCCCAAAACACCTTGTCCCCATGTTGATGGGGACAAGGGCCTCATCCCCACAACCCTGGCCGGTGGTTGTGGGGGTCTGCGGGCGGGGGGCTTATCGGAATCTGGAAGCCCCCTTTAACAAGGGGACCCCCATATCCCGCCCCCCCTGTGTGAAATGGTAAGAGGGTACTTACCCCTACCATTTCACTAAAAAACTGTCAAAAATGTTAAAAATGACAAGAGACAGTTTTTGACAATTCCTTTATTTAAATGCTTCTTCTTTCTTCTATCTTCCTTCATCTTCTTCTTCTGGTTCTTCTGGCTCTTCTGGTTCTTCCTCTGGCGTTCTCATCCAGCATCTCCTCCGCGGCATCTTCTATCTTCTTCTCCTCAGGCCGCTCCGCACCCATGGCGTGGGGGGAGGCTCCCGCTCTTCTCTTCATCTTCTTCTCTTCTTCTCTTCTTACATAGTTACATAGTTAGTAAGGTTGAATAAAGACACCAGTCCATCGAGTTCAACCTGAGTTAGTTCATCTTCTTCTTTTCTTCTCTTCTTCTCTTCTTCTCTTCATCTTCTTCTCCGGGCCGCTCCGCATCCATGCTGGCATGGAGGGAGGCTCACGCTGTGTGATGCGTCTCCTCTTCTGACGGTTCTTAAATAACGGGGGGCGGGGCCACCCGGTGACCCCGCCCCCCTCTGACACACGGGACATGATAGGACTTCCCTGTGGCATTCCCCGTGACATCACAGGGAAGTCCCGTCAAGTCACCGTGCTTTAGAGGGAGAATGCCGGAGGAAGAACCAGAAGAGCCAGAAGAACCAGAAGAAGAAGATGAAGGAAGATAGAAGAAAGAAGAAGCATTTAAATAAAGGAATTGTCAAAAACTGTCTCTTGTCATTTTTAACATTTTCGACAGTTTTTTAGTGAAATGGTAGGGGTACTTTTGTACCCCCTTACCATTTCACACAGGGGGGGCGGGATCTGGGGGTCCCCCTGTTAAAGGGGGTTTCCAGATTCCGATAAGCCCCCCGCCCGCAGACCCCCACAACCACCGGCCAGGGTTGTGGGGATGAGGCCCTTGTCCTCAACAACATGGGGACAAGGTGTTTTGGGGGGCTACCCCAAAGCACCCTCCCAATGTTGAGGGCATGTGGCCTGGTTCGGTTCAGGAGGGGGGGCCGCTCTCTCGTCCCCCCCTCTTTTCCTGGTACTTGGTTTAGTATGGCAGTTATGTCATGAGGGGCAAGGAGAATCAAAGGATGGCCCAACACGAGGTCAGCGGTCTTGTCCAAAAGGGCTTGGGCTGCAAAGATGGCTCTGAGGCAGGAGGGTCTCCCCCGGCCACTGAGTCCAGTCGACAGGAGTAATACCCAAAGGGTCTGAGTCTGCTGCCATGGGCCTGAGCCAAATCTCCTGTAGCATGCCCTTGTTTCTCTGAGACAAACAGTTTGAAAGTCTTTTCATAGTCTGGGAGGCCCAAAGCAGGGGCTGTTGAGAGGATCTCCTTCAGAGTTTCAAAATTGTCCACAGCTTCTGGAGGAAGCGAGAAAGGATCAGATTTCAGGGCATCATAGAGGGGTTGCATCAAGAGGGAGGCTCCTGGGATCCAAGAACGGCAGCAGGAGATCAACCCTAGAAAGGCGTGAAGGGGCTTTTGACCGTGAGGCAAAGGGATGGCCTTGATTGCAGCAACTCTTTCTTCAGTGAGATGTCGGGTGCCTTGGGAGATGCAGTGGCCTAAAAAAAACACCTTCTCTCTGCACCACTGAACCTTTTGCTTCGAGGCCTTGCATACCTGCTCAGTCAGGTAGTGGAGGAGGCTTTCAGAGAAGATTGAGGTGTCACCAAGGGTATCTGCACAATGCAGGAGGTCATCTACATACTGATGGAGTACAATGTCTGGGTGTAATTTCATCCAGGTGTCCAAAATGATGGCCATTGCCTTGGCAAATCGGGAGGGGGAGTTCTGGGCGCTTTGTGGCATAACAGTCCAGGTGTAGCTCCGCCTATCGAGGGTGAAGGCAAACAGGTGCTGGCAACAGGGGTCGAGGGGGATACTAAAGAAAGCGTTCGCTAGGTCCACCACTGTAAAGTACTTTGCTGTGGGCGGTATCCCTGCCAGCAAGGTATGGGGGTTGGACATGTTGGCCGATATATTATGTAAATTCCCCCTTTGCTGACAGTTGAGAGGTGTGACCGCTGATTGGCCAGATCTGGTGTGGTTGCTATTAAATGGCGCCCGCCCCAGTTACCGCGATTGGCTGTTTAACATCTTAGCTACGCCCACCAGTCCTAGGCAAAATGGCCGCTGTAATACTTCCTGGCGGCTCTGGGAAAATGGCCGCCCATTATAGCCTATGGGGAGATATTTAACGACACCTACAGTGCCTCCCTGTACTCCCTGAAGAAGTCACGTGACCGTGACGTCACGTGTAGGGATGGGACAGGCACTCTATGACTGTTTGTGTATTACAAGCTCGCCGCTCGTCGGATCTCCACCGATTGTAATGTGAGTACACATGGTTTTTTAATAAAGAGTTGTACGTTTTCCATACAATATTATACTATTGTGGGCTTCCTTTTCTAATTTATCTGGGTGACCCCGGGACACTACTTGAAAGGATTAGACGCCCTCATAGGAGATAGACCAGGATAGGACTACATCTCCACCGTCTCTCACAGCTGGTTGTTTCCATGGTCTCTACAACGAAAGGTTGCCATGCCTTAAAGTGGCTAAATGCGAGTACCCCATTACCTTCAGGTAAGGGGCCACTGCCCACTAGTGTGTGCTTTGCTGCATGAAGACTTACCACTACCGTCACTTATATTTAGCACCAAGTGGATCACTCATATTTTGTGGACTTTGAATAATTGATCATTTCCAAGCGGACCACTGTTTTTTATTTATTTTTGTTGCATGTGTTATTTGCATGCATATGAATGAACTGTATATCACTCAGCCATATTAAGACTGTCACTTTATGTTATGCACTATAAGCACGATTCACTTTGTATATATATATACACCTGGGAGTGTGTTGAGTCACACCAGGCGTATTCCAAACCAGTCAGAGACTGGTTACGTTTAAAGTTAGTTGCTATAAAATTTTTTATATATTTCTATATATTCTCTGTATCAGGATGTATGTATAAGCACCAGTCACTTTTCACATATTTTGTGTGTTATTTTGTTAGAACCAGTAGAGTACTTGTATGATAGGTATATAGTCATACGCTGCTAGAAGACACACCATCACCATATACTCTTACTACTGCGTCACATTTAGTCACTATTTCATTGATATATCATTTATCTATATCTTATTTTTTATTCTTATTTATTTGTGTTTGGAGGCACTTACCATCACTGAAGTATCACACGTAGAATCATTGTTTATCTAAAGGGTTAGCGCAGCACCACATTTTTACTCAGTCTTATTTTAGACAGGGACAGGCTGTACCTTATCCGGTGTAGGCTGCTTTTCCTTGTTTTACCTTGATTTGGGCTTCTCCCTTTCTCCCACGCCCCGTCTCACGATAGCGCAGGAATACCCTATAACCTTTTTGGACATGATGGGCGTTTCCAGTACGGTAGCTTCATTCACTGCCCTGAGGTCCTGTACCAGTCTGTATTTCTCTGGCTCTCCTTTTGCGGTTCATTTCTTCACCAGAAACAGTGGTGTATTACACGGGGATGTGCAAGGTACCAGAACTCCATTTGCCAAGAGGGCCTCGACTTGCTTTGAAATGGATGCAGATTGAGCTGGTTTCAAGGGGTATTTCTGGGCAAGGGGGATCCAGGTTTTAGTTGCACCATGATTGGTGGCACCTTCAGGTGTGCTATATCCTCAGGCCCTGTAGACCACAGGTATGTGGGGACTCGGTCCAAGACTTCCTTTGAGATTTCAGTCTCATTTTGTGCATCCAGGGATAATAGAAGGGGGACGGAACATAGTGCTGAGGCATCATCGATGGTTAGTGGCGAGGAGACCAAAACGCCACCATTGCGTTGGAAAGAAATAGAAGCCTGGAGTCTGGACAAGACATCAGCCCCTATCAGATTTAAGGTCCATGTAGACGAGACCACAAATCTTGCTAGTAGATCAGGAAAATTGCCAACTTGTAAAGGGCGGGTAAGGGTTTTTTTTCGCGAGATGTGGTGTCATGATTTGGATACTGAGCATTCTCATGTGGACTGCGGTTGGGGGCTGGTTAATTGTGGGTGAACTTCGGGGGCTTCGGCATTCGGCACCAGGTCTTCCACAGTTGTAACAGACACACGGAGTTGGTATCAGTGGGCGTGGGTAGGATGTGTCAGAGGCCATCATGAGAGGAGCTATCATTTGCTGCCGTGTGAAGATTCTAGGCCTTTTGCCACTAACAACAACATCTCAAGATCCATTACTCTATACTCTGGGCGTGATAGGATCAGACCCTTTCGGATTGATTCTTTAAGACCTGAGACAAATGCGGCATGTGTCTATGTGCTTTGGTCAGTGTGCTAAAACCCAAATCAGTAAACATTTGTGCTATTCTATTGTGATATTTCTCAACAGATTTTTTTTTTGTGTGACCTCTTGTATACTAGTCGCTTGGTCTGCCAATCGCTCTTGAGCTCACTTTTTTAATTGATTCATGAAGCCACATCCTGAATCATAGGTATCGTCACAGTAGTACTGGTCAAAGCGTTTCTCCATCACTGGCCAGTAGGCATCTCCTGCCTTTATCTCACACAGGCTCACCAAATCCTGCCACACAGCCCCGTATGTCTTTTGGGTTTGTGCGATCCTTATATAAAACGGCATGGGCTGTTTTTCAGAGTCTGGTAGGCTTGCAACAAGAGATGCAGCTTGAGAGGGGGTGAAATTTACATACATCAGGGGAGCCCCTTGTGCCGTAGGCATTCCTCTCGGTGGTGAAATGAAGGGGACGTATTGGGGCTGTTGTCTTTGGTGGTGTGAGGGTCTTGATGGGGTGGGAAGTGGTTCATTTCTGGTCCGAAGGACCATGGGCTGCTGTGAAGGATGTAACAGGGGAAGTGAGTCACTACTAAATGGCCAGAGTGGGTTGTCAAGTGGCAAGCTGTCAAATGGGTTACCGGGCAGTGGGCCTTCAGCTTGTGAGTCATACAGGGGAATGGATTCAATGCGGGGTGTGCCTTGAAATGTAACAGTTTGTCATTTTGGGATTGTACCTGTTCCAGCAAGCACGTCAGCTCCGGGCACCCTGATAGGGCCGGCGCGACTTTGGTCGGGGCTTCGAGGGGAGGAATCGGGCTGAGTCTGAGTCCCTAGTCCTGGGTTTGTTGGGGCAGGAGCCTCCTGAGGCTTGGGTGGGGGAGATGTCTGGGTCCCCCCCCCTCGGCGCCTAAGGGGCTATCGATAGTACTCGTCATTAATGGGGGTAGGTTCCAGTGTGGGCAGTGGTGCAGGTGGTACAGATTGGGTCAGGTGTGTATGGCAGCAACCACCTGAGGCATACAAAGACAAGTGTACCTTGTCTACTGTTAAGCACGGCGGGGGAGGTGTCAGAGGCTCCTCTGTCACTTGTAGCAGAGGGGCGGAAGGGGGAGGTGTCACTTGGAACAGAGGGGCGGTAGACGAAGGGCGGTACCTAGTTCCTGAAGACCAGACACCATCATAGGACGGTGGCTGACCACTTAGCTTCCTCTTTTCTAGTTTTCTATACACATATACAATACAATACAATACACTTTGATTAATTTCCTGTTCTGTCCACCCTTCTTCATGAATGGCTTTTGCAACCTTGAACCAAGAGTCTTCCGTACGTAGCAACCCATGTTCTGACAATAGACCCCTTTTTACGTTTTCTCAGAGGTGATCCTGCCCAATCTCCTTCCTGCCCATGTTGATTTGTCCTGGTTTCTTCTCAATCGGCTATCTCTCGGTACAGAACCCAAATAGCCCCACGTTGGCCGCCAGATGATTTGGACCGGAACCAAGGTCCGGCATTCTTATATCTGCCTCCTGGCCAAATTGATTTTCATTGTGAAGGGTGCACACTGAAGTAATTCACTGATAGACACTTAGTTCAGTGTTAATCACTTTCTAATTATTATTTCCTCTTCTCAAGATTTATATACTAACAGCCGGACATTTCGTGATCAGAAAAGGCAGGCATATGCAAACTACAAAACAACCACAAAATGTACATATCTTATGACAGTGTATTAAGCTTCATATCCATAAAAGGGAGTAGCAATTAATCATAGCTATTTTTGGGGTAGCTTCCTTCCGAGATATCGACTTGTCTCTTGGGTGTATTCTCAGTAACGAGGTGCGATCTTCTTTGACTCTTTAACTCTTGCATTTCAGTTCCACAGTATGGGAGGGGTGTGCTTTGATATCTACTGAATATGTTTTAAGGCTAATAAGCAGAAGCTGATCTATGTCAGGCATATAAAGCATGTACTTATATATATATTGGAATAGACATTTCATCATGATATTCCAACCACATCCATTACAGTAGGTAGGTGAGCCATAACCTGCAAATATGCTGTGCGTCTTTGCTGATTATGGAAAGACCCCCCCTGTCCTTAGCCCTCATTGAGTTGGCATGAAATTCTGTTGTGAATGGGAGGCTAATAGAAAAGTAAAAAATAAAATCAGGAAAGAAGAAATTGTGAAATTCTTTCCAGGCAATCTAAACACAGGGGTTGGAGCACTCAGAATCTGTTGCAGATGTGTATGGTAGACAATCAGCTTCTAAATGCAACTTGTTAATTTAGGTTTTGACAATAAAACCTGGAAGCTGAATTGTTTCTATACAGATTTGCACCAGACTTTGCACTCTTCCGTTTTAGTAAATAACCCCCACAGTGACTTCAAAATTAGAGTTATGCAGGGAAAGCAAAAAAAAAAACACAGTTACTGTATCACTGCTTCTATATAGGGATTGCTAGAAGCTGTGACATGAGAGAGGGAGCAAGAAATGGTTAATAAACACCCCTATGTATAGATACTATTGGATGGGATTGCAAAAGAAAGGGCAAGGTCACTTTAAACATTTGACCTCCGAAAGGTGTTACCCTCTTCATGACCAGGCCTATACTGTGCTACTTTACCTGGCAATTGCTTATCATATTATTGCACATCTTTTGATGGTATTTAATCACCACTGAGTTTTTTTAATTATTTGCTAAATAAATGGAAAAATACTAATAATTTTGAAAAAAAAATGTTCTTAGTTTCTATTATAAACTTTTGCAAACAGATAATGTTTCCTAATAAATGTAGGCCAAAATGTAGTATGCTACATTTCTTTGGTAAATATAACCCAAATCAGTGTGATTATTTAGTCTGTAAGAAAGTTATAGTGTCTACAAACTATGGTATATACAGTAAAGCCGTGGCCAAAAGTTTTAAAAAATGACACAAATAATAATTTTCACAAAGTCTGCTGCCTCAGTTTTTATGATGGAAATTTGCATATACTCCAGAATGTTATGAAGAGTGATCAGATGAATTGCATCAATTGTAAAGTCCCTACTTGCCTTAAAAATGAACTTAATCCCATGAAAAAAACATTATCACTGCATTTGTGAAGAAGACTTCACGGTGTCCAGGAAAGTCCAGAAAGTGCCAGGACCATCTCCTACAATTGATTGAGCTGCGGGATCGGGACAACACCAGTACAGAGCTTGTTCAGGAATGGCAGCAGGCAGGTGTGAGAACATCTGCATGCACAGTGAGAAGACTTTTGGAAGATGGCCTGGTGTCAAGAAGGGCAGCAAAGAAGCCACTTCTCTCCAGGAAAAATATCGGGGAAAGACTAATATTCTGCAAAAGGTACAGGGATTGGACTGCTGAGGACTGGGTTAAAGTCACCTTCTCTGATGAATCCCCTTTCCAATTGTTTGGGGGATTTGAAAAAACCTTGTCGGGAGAAGAAAAAGTAAGCGCCACCATCAGTTCTGTGTCATGCCAACAGTAAAGCATCCTGAGATCATTCGTGTGTGGGGTTGCTTCTCAGCCAAGGGAAAGGGCTCACTCACAATTTTGCCTAAGAACACATGAACAAAGAATGGCACAAAAATATTCTCCAAGAGTAACTTCTCCAAACCATCCAAGAACAGTTTGGTGACGAACAATGTCTTTTCCAGCATGATGGAGCGCCTTGCCATAAGGCAAAAGTGATAACCAAGTGGCTTGGGGAACAAAACATTGAATTTTTGGGTCCAGGCTAGTAAACTCCCCAGACCTTAATCACATTGAGAACTTGTGGTCAATGCTTAAAGTGGTTGTAAACCCTTACAATCCACTTTTTACTACAGGTAAGCCTATAATAAGGGTTACTTGTAGCTACCCTGGATAACTCCTTAACCTGCACAGTCATCAGCACATGCACACTAAAGCAATGGCTCATTCGTGCCGTTGTTTCAGTTGATGTGCTGTTACCAGCGGCTCCCGCATGCATGCGCGGGAGTGATGTCGTCGTGGCTCCGGCCAATCATAGCACCGGAGCTCGCGATACCCGGAAATAGCTCCGGGAGCGATGTTGATGGCCGGACCAGTGCACGGGGACTGCTGCGGGGCCTTCGGTCTAAGGTGGGTATTTCATAATGAGCTAGTATGCTATGCATACTAGCTTATTATGCCTTTGTCTTGCAGGGTTTTTTTGTTAGTTGAGTGGGTTTACAACCACTTTAAGAGGTAGGTGAACAAAAAAGACCCCACAAATTCTGACAAACTCCAAGCAATGATTATGCAAGAATGGCCTGCCATCAGTCAGGATGTGGCCCAGAAGTAGATTGCCAGCATGCCAGGGCGAATTACAGAGGTTCTGAAAAAGAAGGGTCAACACTGCAAATATTGACTCTTTGCATAAATGTCATGTACAGTAATGCCCCGTACACACGGTCGGATTTTCCGATGGAAAATGTGTGATAGGACCTTGTTGTCGGAAATTCCGACCGTGTGTAGGCTCCATCACACATTTTCCATCGGATTTTCCGACACACAAAGTTTGAGAGCAGGAGATAAAATTTTCCGACAACAAAATCTGTTGTCGGAAATTCCGATCGTGTGTACACAAATCCGACGGACAAAGTGCCACGCATGCTCAGAATAAATAAAGAGATGAAAGCTATTGGCCACTGCCCCGTTTATAGTCCTGATGTACGTGTTTTACGTCACCGCGTTCAGAATGATCAGATTTTCCGACAACTTTGTGTGACTGTGTGTATGCAAGACAAGTTTGAGCCAACATCCGTCAGAAAAAATCCTAAGATTTTGTTGTCGGAATGTCCGAACAAAGTCCGACCATGTGTACGGGGCATAATTGTCAATAAAAGCCTTTGACACCTATGAAATGCTTGTAATTATACTTCAGTATACCATAGTAACATCTGACAAAAGATCTAAAAACATCACAAACAGACTTTGTGATAATGAATATTTGTGTCGTTCTCAAAACTTTGGGCCACGGCTGTACTGTATATTTGAAAATTGATCAATCCTGATGTACTGACGGACTAGCCATTAAGCAGTGGATGTATATGGATTATTTTTGGAAAGTAAGAATATTGTTTAATGTCACTTTAAATCTATTTACATTTTCTTTTTTATTATCCAATAGAAATGAAGACTTTTTTGAAAATCCTGCTTGCTGCTAACTTTTTGCTGCAAATCTCCATGGCAAATGTAAGTCTGACTGTGTTAGAGAGTGCAGTACATATGACTACGGTATATTTTCTATATAAAGTAAAAATTGTCTGAGGAATTCAGTAAAGCACCAAGGACAGTTTTTTGGCAGTAGTGCTCTTTAGAACTACCTGCGCATTTTTTTCAATAAGCACTTGTGGCAGTTTCCGTAACATTACCAATACATTTGACAAATTCAGGTAGTCCTTACTACCACCACTTTGAGACCCTGACACTATGGCAGTGACAGAAGATTAAAGAGTTACAGCCAGTTCGCAAATCAGGAAACTGGTGGCATTTAAAACCAACCCATAGCTGGTGTACAGAGGTATGCCAATTCTCAGGGTGGCCCATGACCAGGGCTTTTTTTCTGCCGGAACGTGCCGGATGCCATTCCGCCATCTCTGGCAGCCCTTTCTTCTGCAGTCTGTCACATAACACAGAAGCTGATAGAGAAAGTTTTCTATACACATCCTCCACCTGCTTCTATATGCTAGCGCCTGCATCCAGGTCATGTGTCCCACATCTGAATAATCGGTGCCCTGGGACCGGGTCCAGATGTCACAACTGTTGGCTTTTATTTGGGATTCCAGAGACAGCTATCCCCTCCTGTTGCCTGCCAGATCAGTGTAGCACTGAGCAGAGTGAAGCGTTCTGAAACTCCTCCTTGGCTATGTGCTACACTGATCTGACAGGTGAAGCTGCACGGAGGAGACTACAGTGGGTTGAGGAAAAAAACAGCCTGATTTGCCTAATAGAACTGAGTTGGCTGCATTGCCAAATGCCAATGCAAGTGAGAGAGCTGCTGAGGAAAAAGGGGAGGAAGGGTGGGCTGGTTGTGCAGAGAGAGTATTGACTGTGAAGTTTTGGATGTTCTGCAGGGGTCAGAGCTGGGGGGGGGGGTTTAGAGATTGTGCAAAGTGAGAGCTGTGGGTAGGGGTGAAAGATGGGGGGTTGCAGAGGTTTGGAGCTGTGGATTGGGGTGAAATGTAGATACGAGTGCAGAAGTGAAATGTGGAGGGGAGAAAGATGAGCAGAGGTGATTGTGGTCTGGGGGTGTAAGCTGTGGATGAGGGGTGTCCAGAGGTGTCATATTGACAGAGGTTAAACAGGGAGTTGTTGATGTTGGGGGGGGCATATGCTAAGGTGAATTGTGCAATGTGAGGGGAGAGGGTGAGCTGTGGATGAGGGTGTGAGCAGGACGGAGGGTGAGCTGTGGGGGGTGAACTGTGGACAAGAGAAGGTAACCTGTGGATGGGGTGGGGGTGAACTGTGGAGAGGAGGGGAGAGGATGAGCTGTGGATGAGAGTAGAGAGGGTGACCTATGGATGGAGAGGTGAGCTATGGACAGGGGGAGAAAGTGAGCCTTGATTACACCCATTATTTAGAAACACATTACTTCTCTTTCCTGAGGAATGGAGGGATTGGGGGTGGGGAAATGGTATGGGGTGGGGTTGGGGGAGGGAAGTTGAATGGGGAGGGTGGGTTCCTGCACCTATTCTCTGAGAAAAAAAATCCCTGCCCATGACAGTGCTGGGAAGATGTCATGAATATGACCCTGCATGAGGCTCTATCCCTGACCACATTTAGCTGTTGGCAAGGAGATCCCCCGGCTGAAAGTTAAATGTATACAAAGGGGCCCAGATAGTGGTGATGCCATTACCCAAATATAGAAATGTCCATATTGTGAAATGTCTTGAGTCAGGGGGAGTGTACTAAAGAAGAAGCATCAAGTATGTTTCTGACTGGTACATGAAGGAAATTCTAAAGACTGTCTATGACATTCTTTATTAATTTCACTCCTTTTTTGTGTGTGATTTAATGCAATAAAAAGCATATTTTTTGGAACTTCAATTTAGTTTGTTGATTGTATCTTTATGCAGTCATACTGAAAGCGGAGTTCCACCTGGGGAAAAAAATGAAAAGTCAGCAGCTACAAATACTGCAGCTGCTGACTTTTAATTTAAGGACACTTACCTGTCCAGGGAACCCGCAATGTCCTCACCCGAAGCCGACCCGTCTCTCGGCTCCAGGTGCAGACACCGACACCTTTACTAAGGAAAACAGGAAGTGAAGCCGTGCGGCTACATAAGATGCTTTTCTAACAACATATAACAAATTATATGAACTATCACATGCCTATAATAAGTGGTGGAAGAATTGCACTAACTGCGTAAGTTTTTGTTATTAAGGGGTTGATTTACTAAAACTGGAGAGTGAAAAATCAGGTACAGCTCTGCATGGTAGCCAATCAGCTTTTAACTTCAGCTTGTTCAATTAAGCTTTGACAAAAAGTCTGGAAGCTGATTGGTTTCTATTTAGAGCTGCACCAGATTTTGCACTCACAATTTTAGGTAAATCAACCGCTGAATGTCTACATTATGGGCTAAGGAGTGAGTGCAGTCCAGATCTATGTGGGTATTTTATGGCAACAATGTCATTTTTTAAATGATGAAAGGTGAGGTCTATTATTTATTTATTTATTTTGGATTGAGTGTATTGACATATAAAATAAATTGAGCCCTACCACAGTAGTCCTTGATTTAACTGCTATGTTCCATCACTGATAGTCTATAAATTATATTTGTGGACACAGCTAGGAGCTGCTCAGACACTAGGATTAACATGAATGTATTACCTCTTAGCGAGCATCTCAGTCCAGAAAGTAAATGTTAACCCTGTATAATGACTAAACAAAAGATAGTGCCATCCTTATGGAGAAAGAAGAATTTGAAAGCTAGGTCAGGGGAGGGCCTTGGTCTCTGTAAGGCCTGTAATAAATAATTTGTGTAATAATAAAGTGTTAAATGTGCATACTACTGAGCATACATGTAGCTAACATGAAAACATATATCTGATGTTAGTTCCATTTTGATATTTATTATCACCATTGAACAGGTGCATCATACTCAAATAAATATGTATATTGAATTGGGTAGAGGAAATTTTCTCCCTTCAAAAAAAATTGTCGCTAACCTAATTTGAACCAATGTACCATTATTGTTTCATATTAACATAGGAATTATAGAATGCAAGAGGAATGTTTTTGCATCTTGCAAAATTGTAATCCTGATAAAACAAATGATCACATTTCCTCGAGTTCTAAGCTTAAAAATGCATGGTAGCTAAGGGGATCGTACATCATGGCTCTGGGTTGTGAGTTTGAAACCTGTTTGGGAAAATCTACCTATTCAATGGTCTGGCAAATCCATGTCATTAAAATGACCTACCTCTCAAAACTCCTTTACAACTTCAGAGTTCTGCTGATCTCACTACCTAGCCACTAGGGATGAGCTTCGAGTTCGAGTCGAACTCATGTTCTACTCGAACATTGGGTGTTCGCAAGTTCGCCGAACAGCGAACAATTTGGGGTGTTCGTGGCAAATTCGAATGCCGCGGAACACCCTTTAAAAGTCTATGGGAGAAATCAAAAGTGCTCATTTTAAAGGCTTATATGCAAGTTATTGTCATAAAAAGTGTTTGGGGACCTGGGTCCTGCCCCAGGGGACATGGATCAATGCAAAAAAAAGTTTTAAAAACGGACGTTTTTTCAGGAGCAGTGATTTTATTAATGTTTAAAGTCAAACAATAAAAGTGTAATATCCCTTTAAATTTCGTACCTGGGGGGTGTCTATAGTATGCCTGTAAAGGGGCGCATGTTTCCTGTGTTTAGAACAGTCTGACAGCAAAATGACATTTTGAAGAAAAAAACATATTTAAAACTACCCGCGGCTATTGCATTGCCGACAATACACATAGAAGTTCATTGATAAAAACGGCATGGGAATTCCCCACAGGGCAACCCCGAACCAAAATAAAAAAAAAAAAAAATGATGTGGGGGTCCTCCTAAATTCCATACAAGGCCCTTCAGGTCTGGTATAGATATTAAGGGGAACCCCAGCCAAAATTTTAAAAAAAAATTGACGTGGGGTTCCCCCTAAATTCCATACCAGACCCTTCAGGTCTGGTATGGATTTTAAGGGGAACCCCGCGCCAAAAAAAAAAAAAAAAACGGCGTGGGGTCCCCCCAAAAATCCATACCAGACCCTTATCCGAGCACGCAACCTGGCAGGCCGCAGGAAAAGAGGGGGGGACGAGAGTGTGCCCCCCCCCTCCTGAACCGTACCAGGCCACATGCCCTCAACATTGGGAGGGTGCTTTGGGGTAGCCCCCCAAAACACCTTGTCCCCATGTTGATGAAGACAAGAGCCTCATCCCCACAACCCTGGCCGGTGGTTGTGGGGGTCTGCGGGCGGGGGGCTTATCGGAATCTGGAAGCCCCCTTTAACAAGGGGACCCCCAGATCCCGGCCCCCCCCCTGTGTGAAATGGTAAGGGGGTACTTACCCCTACCATTTCACTAAAAAACTGTCAAAAATGTTAAAAATGACAAGAGACAGTTTTTGACAATTCCTTTATTTAAATACTTCTTCTTTCTTCTATCTTCCTTCATCTTCTGGTTCTTCTGGCCCTTCTGGTTCTTCCTCCGGCGTTCTCGTCCAGCATCTCCTCCGCGGCGTCTTCTATCTTCTTCTCCTCGGGCCGCTCCGCACCCATGGCATGAGGGGGGAGGCTCCCGCTCTTCTCTTCATCTTCTTCATCTTCTTCTTCTTCTTCATCTCTTCTTCCTTCTTCTCTTCTTCATTTCTTCTCTGGGCCGCTCCGCAGCCATGCTGGCATGGTGGGAGGCTCCCACTGTGTGACGGCGTCTCTTCATCTGACGGTTCTTAAATAACGGGGGGCGGGGCCATCCGGTGACCCCGCCCCCCTCTGACGCACGGTGACTTGACGGGACTTCCCTGTGACGTCACGGGGAATGCCACAGGGAAGTCCCGTCATGTCCCGTGCGTCAGAGGGGGGCGGGGTCACCGGGTGGCCCCGCCCCCCGTTATTTAAGAACCGTCAGACGAAGAGATGCCGTCACACAGCGGGAGCCTCCCACCGTGCCAGCATGGCTGCGGAGCGGCCCGGAGAAGAAATGAAGAAGAGAAGAAGGAAGAAGAGAAGAAGAAGAAGAAGAAGATGAAGAAGAAGATGAAGAAGAGAAGAAGATGAAGAGAAGAGCGGGAGCCTCCCCCCCCATGCCATGGGTGCGGAGCGGCCTGAGGAGAAGAAGATAGAAGACGCCGCGGAGGAGATGCTGGACGAGAACGCCGGAGGAAGAACCAAAAGAGCCAGAAGAACCAGAAGAAGATGAAGGAAGAAAGAAGAAGCATTTAAATAAAGGAATAGTCAAAAACTGTCTCTTGTCATTTTTAACATTTTTGACAGTTTTTTAGTGAAATGGTAGGGGTAAGTACCCCCTTACCATTTCACACAGGGGGGGGCCGGGATCTGGGGGTCCCCTTGTTAAAGGGGGCTTCCAGATTCCGATAAGCCCCCCGCCCGCAGACCCCCACAACCACCGGCCAGGGTTGTGGGGATGAGGCCCTTGTCTTCATCAACATGGGGACAAGGTGTTTTGGGGGGCTACCCCAAAGCACCCTCCCAATGTTGAGGGCATGTGGCCTGGTACGGTTCAGGAGGGGGGGGCCGCACTCTCGTCCCCCCTCTTTTCCTGCGGCCTGCCAGGTTGCGTGCTCGGATTTTTTTTGTTTTTTTTTGGCGCGGGGTTCCCCTTAAAATCCATACCAGACCTGAAGGGTCTGGTATGGAATTTAGGGGGAACCCCACGTCAATTTTTTTAAAAATTTTGGCTGGGGTTCCCCTTAATATCCATACCAGACCTGAAGGGCCTTGTATGTTCACCAGTTCCTGTCTATAATCTGATATGGTTGCTTCAAAATTATAGATTTCTTATTACAGACCCCACCCTACAACAATCACTTACTTTACATTTGTTACATGTTCTCATTCAAACAGCATAACTTATCCTCTTCTTGTCACCTGTACACATATATATGGCCTCATTGAAATAAGTCTTCTTCCGTGAGGACGCATATATGCATACCTGTGTTTGTGCATGGCAGCTGCTGCACAGCACACTCCAAAGACAGAGGCTGGACTCTCATGGAGGCCTGTTCTTAATCATCTGATCACTGTGATAACCTCTGAATGGCTATCACGCAAGAGGAGAAAAATGTAAACTAACACGTGTGTTAAAAAATAATAAAAACATAAAGATAAAATAGCTATAACAGGGTTTGATCTAGGTCAGTGTCAGGGTTAGTGTCAAGGTCAGAGTCAAAGGTCATAGTCAAATGTCAATGTCAAGGGTTGGAGTCAAAGGTCAGGTTCAGTGTATTTTAAGTAGAAAAAAAATCTTAAATTAGTATCAGTGTCAGTTAGTGTTAGTGTGTTGTCAGTAAGATAAATAAAAAGCAAAATGTGAACCATTGTTTTGGGCTACTCTGAGTACAAACAATAATATATATATATATATATCTATATATATATCTATATATATATATATATATATATATATATATATATATATATATATATATATATATATATATATATATATATATCTCTATATATATATATATATATATATATATATATATATATATATATATATATAATCATTGCTATCAGCAGGAGTAGGAAAATGTATTTTGCATTGTACTTTGGTGGCAGGTTATGGTAATAACAAGAAATATAGAGCTAAATTTAAACAAAAATATTATTATATTATTATTATTGTTATTATTATTATTATTATATTATAAAAATGTTTTTTTTTTATAGTATGGAAAAAGTTCGGGACTTTGAATGAGGCCCACATAGACATGTGCCTCCATCCCTGTAGGATTGCAAAAAGTCCCAACCCTTTTCCTTTTTGGAATTTAAAAAACCCTTCTTTTTACTATTTTGGGCTACTTTTTTTTATATGAAAAAAAAAGTGGATATCCATTAACATGTACCATCAAATGAAAGCCCAATTTATCCTTAAAAAACAAGGTACAATTCACCCAGATATACTAAGTAGTTGCAATGACGTACAATTTTACTAACCCACGTCAAAGTTTAAAAACTTTGTTAAGGCGTTGTGTAAAGGTGTTAAGGATTTGTTTTACCTTTGTCATGAAAGGGTTAAATGAGAACTAAAGTCTGCAATACTTACCTCTCATTCAATGGTCTCCAATGCCTTGCCGATGCTGGCCTCTTCTACTCAGTTCTTTCCATGTGCCAGGGATGTGACCATCTTCATTGACTGCTGCAGGATGATTTCACTGCTACACATGTGCAGAAATTCAGTTATCCCGGCAGACATGCGCAGCTCAGTGAATGTTCTAAAGAAGAGACTTCTGCAGCAAAGAGCCTACTTGCAGTTTTTTTTAAATTTAGAACTTTAGTTCCACAACTTCAGGACTGAAATATCCTACTTAGTTATTGTATGTAATGTTTATGTCGGAGGGCTGGGGAGTTACTGTTTACCTTAACCCTGTCTATATAATGTGCTGGCAGATCGAATTATCATTTGTAAGTTGTTGTCATTAAGGGGTGGATTTACTAAAACTGGAGAGTAAAAAATCTGGTACAGCTCTGCATGGTAGCCAATCAGCTTCTAACTTGACAGCAGTTGAATTACAGCCTGATAAGATAATCTTCCTTGAAGGTAATAAATAAACATTGTCAAGAATAAGTTATAAAACTTCTTATACTTCTTAACTTTTCTTATCGTACATCACGGGACACAGAGCCATAGTAGTTACTATGTGGGTTATAGGCCACCTTCAGGTGATGGACACTGGCACCCCCTAAGACAAAAAGTGCACTCCCTATATAACCCCTCCCACTACTGGGAGTACCTCAGTTTTTTTGCCAGTGTCTAAGGTATTGGTCATGAGTAAAGATGTGCTGTGCTGAGCTTCACTGGAGCAATCCTCGCTGGGGCTAGCCATGCAGCCGGATCCATTCAAAATGTCTTTTAGGCCAAACTGAATGGTACCCGGGCCCTGTGTCCAAAGAAACAAGGTCTTGCTTGTAAACGCTTCTCTTTTTAGAGAGCTGGACCCCGGGATCCAGTACTTTTGGTAGTAAGGCCATAAAGTTTTACTGGCGGTGGTGCTATTACATGTCCAGGATTGTGGGTTTCATCGAGGATCCCCAGCTCCTGAAGGTTTAATGGAACCCATTGTGAAGGGTGAAGATTGGGTCTGTTGGTTTTACCACAGAAAACCCTGCAGGGGGAAAGGTAGGTGGAGTTTTCTAAGAAACTTTTCAAATTTTCTTATGAATGACTCCTTTAAAATTAGTGAATGTTGTCATGCCTATGTGTCACCACTGGGGGCTGTATAGAGCACTTACCATCTCATGCTTCTCTGAGAGCCCATGATGTGTCCAGGAACAGCAGTTTCCTTTCCTCCAGCCAGCAGCGGACCTCCGTCCAGTCTGAGGGGGGTTTTTCCTCCTCACCAGATGCCCCCCTGTGCTGTTTTTTCTCCCCCTCTTCATGGGGAAGAAGCGAAAAAAAAAAAACCGTGAACGGCACGCCACCTTACTCTGCGGCTTCCAGGCCCCCCTTCGCCATTTTCTTTCCCCTCACTGCTGATCCCATAGGATCGGAAGCCCGCGCTCGCATGGGAAAGGCTCTTTTTCAAAAGGAAAGGAGAGGGGTCGTATGCAATGGGGGGCAGGGCTTAGTGCGGCATTGGCATCCTCCAACTCCCAGCGTGGGAAAGAGTGTTTAAAAGGCACCATTGTTACTGCTGCAAGCTGCGAAGGGACACAAAAGCAAAGGTGGCATGAAAGAGGTTTGGTGACACAGGCATTCCTTTTGACACATTTACTACTGCATCAGGCTGAGCATTGATAGCAGCGACAGGGCTGGTCTATTGCTCAAGCAGTGGATGCATTCCTTCTGGTAGTACCTCTGCTTTGTGCATTGGGCTATGGTTGGAAAGGGGGGTGAAAACACCTAGAAAAAGGGCTCTAGAAAGTCTTCTATAGTCACACGGAAGCCTAGAACCATGTCAAAAAAGATGGCATCCTCCCCTGAGAGTAATATGGCTGGTCAGAGTGAGCCATCAGCAGTGACAAGTGTTGCAGCTGCGCTTAACACTGCAGACCCTGTATATATTACTAAGGAGGTTTTTTTCTTCAACCATTTTAGGCTTGGAGCAAAAAATTGACGCTTCAATCGCATCCCAGAGTGGGACCAAGCGTAACAGGTCCCCGTCCATTTCTCAGGACCCTTATGCTGAGGAACAAGAAGTGAGAGATGACTAATTTCTCTCAGGGGACCAGGAAGAGGCGGATGACTCCTCTTCCGAAGAACCTAATATGGAAGGATCAGGTTCACAGGAAAGGTTGTTGGTACAATCTCTCACTGAATTGGTCCGCTCCCCATTTTTGCTGCCAGTAGCGCAGTCAGTCGATGAGCCCACTTCTAGTTTGGGTTCACTAAAGCCTCCCCAAACTGTTCATGCTTTTCCTATCCATTCATGGTTGAAAAGCTTATGTATTCTGAGTGGGGGCACCCAGATAAACAGTTTTTTCCTCCAAAAAAATTTTCAACACTTTATCCTATGGAAGAAGAGTTTAATCAGAAATGTGGGATTCCAGCAATTGACGCTGCTATATCCTCTGTGAACAAAAACCTGACTGGTCCAGTAGACAAAGTTGGAATTCCTTTTTAAAAACTATATTTCGCTTGCAGGTTCAGAGGTTCAGCCTGCGCTGGCAGCGATCGGGGTATCTCAGTCCTTAAAGGACCAGTTTATTGAGGTACTCAAGGTTATTCCTGATCAGGAGGTCCAAGATTTGGCCGGGATATCAGAGGCGTTGTATTTTACAGTAAATGCTATGAAAGATTCTATTCTCCAGGCCTCACGGCTTATGTTAGGGCTGGTACATGTGTGTAGAATCTTATGGTTGAAAAATTGGTCAGCCGAAGCGCCATGCAAAAAGCTTTTGGCCAGTTTCCCATTTCACGTTGAACGGTTATTTGGAGACAATCTGGATAAATACATCCAAAGAATTTCTAAAGGTAAAAGTTCACTTTTACCGGTTAAGAAGAAGTTTAAGCGTTTTTCTTTTAGACAAGCTTCTTATCCAGTGCCAGGAGCATCAGCCTCCAGGCAATCACGATGGCCTCCACCATCAGGTTCAAGAGGTAAACTTCAGGGTCAGTCCCAGGGCCAAAAAAGGACCTGGGGGAAGAAACCCACAAAACAGAATACTAAAGCCTCCTTATGAAGGGGTGCCCCTGCTCGCTCAAGTGGGGGGAAGGCTTCTGCAGTTTTCAAGGGTCTGGCAGAAACAATGTCAAGACAGTTGGGTGGCTTCCTCAATATCTCTAGGTTACAAACTAGAGTTCCAAAAATTCTCGTCTCCTCGTTTTCTCAGATCAAACATTCCCAGAGATCCAGTAAAAAAGAAGTCTCTATTTCTAGCTTTGGATCATCTCTTGTCTCAAAGAGTGATATCGGTGGTCCCCTTGGAAGAGGGAGGATTGGGGTTTTATTCAAACCTTTTCATGGTACCAAAACCAAACGGGGATGTCAGACCCATTTTAGATCTTAAAGATCTAAACCTTTTTTTGAATATCTTTTCGCATGTCAATCCAATCAGTAGTCTCCATCCTACAAGGTGGAGAACGTCTGGCGTCAATCAACATCAAGGATGCTTATCTCCATGTGCCTATTTTCCCTGCTCACCAGAAATATTTACGCTTCGAGGTAGAAAATCTTCATTTTCAGTTCATAGCTCTGCCCTTCAGTCTAGCTACTGCACCTCAAGTGTATACAAAGGTCCTGGCTCCTCCTTTAGCTAGATTAAGGGCTCAAGGTATAACAATACTAGCCTACTTGGATGATCTACTCTTGGTAGATCAGTCGGTAGCCAGCTTAAACCAAAGTTTGGTCACCGCAGTCAGCTACCTAGAATACCTAAGTTGGATTCTCAACCTAGAGAAATCCCCCTTAAAACCATCAAGGAGATTGCAGTATTTGGGGCTGATCATAGATACAGTTCAGAAGAGGGTGTTTTTGCCCCAGGAAAGGATTAGTTCCATAAGGGAACTGATTCAGTTGTTCAAAACAAAGAAGAATCCTTCTATTTAACTTTGCATGAAATTGTTGGGAAAGATGGTGGCTTCTTTCGAGGCTGTTCTTTATGCACAGTTTCATTCAAGACTGCTGCCAAACAGTATCCTGTCAACTTGGAACAAGAAGGTCCAAGCTCTGGACTGCCCAATGCGTTTATCCCCCAAAGTCGTGTGGCCCAAAGAGAGGTGAATCATATCCTATCCTGGGCAGGAGACAACATTCAGGGATAGAGAATTGGCAGGTGGACTACTTGAGTCGCCAACAGTTGTTCCCGGGAGAATGGTCTCTTTACCCAACATCTTTCTGTTAATACAGTCAGGTCCATAAATATTGGGACACCAACACAATTCTAATCTTTTTGGCTCTATACACCACCGCAATGGATTTGAAATGAAATAAACACGATGTGCTTTAACTGCAGACTTTCAGCTTTAATTTGAGGGTATTTACATCCAAATCAGTTGAACGGTGTAGGAATTACAACAGTTTGTATATGTGCCTCCCACTTTTTAAGGGACCAAAAGTAATGGGGCAATTGGCTGCTCAGCTGTTCCATGGCCAGGTGTGTGTTATTCCCTCATTATCCCATTTACAAGGAGCAGATAAAAGGTCCGGAGTTAATTTCAAGTGTGCTATTTGCATTTGGAATCTGTTGCTGTCAACTCTCAATATGAGTTTCAAAGAGCTATCACTGTCAGCGAAGCAAGCCATCATTAGGCTGTAAAAACAAAACAAACCCATCAGAGAGATAGCAAAAACATTAGGTGTGGCCAAATCAACTGTTTGGAACATCCTTGAAAAGAAAGAACGCACCGTTGAGCTCAGCAACACCAAAAGACCCCTAAGACCAAAGAATTCTTTCCCTGGTGAGTTTGCTAACAAACCTCATAGAATGTTAGTCAATAAACTGAAACCAAGACCCCATGCTTCCATGCCTGATTTTCTGACACAACCCGACGGTGACCTCACTTATTGTCCTCAGGCTATGACTAAGGTATTTGGAGATTTTTACCAGAAGCTGTACAACTGCCTATCCACAGAACCAGAATCTCAATTCACTCAAGGTAAATTTGACGCATTTGTTGGTTCCCTAAATCTGCCTACTCTGTCTCCTGACGATCGTTCGGGACTTAACGCTTACATTACTGCTGAAGAAATCACTAGGGTCATTAATCAACTCCCATCCCACAAATCTCCAGGCCCTGATGGACTTCCCTACTCTTATTATAAAAAGTTCCTTCCAATTTTATTACTTCATATGGAGGACTTGTTTGCTTCACTGATGAGTGGGAAGACCCCCCACGCCCAATTCCTGCATGCTTTCATAACAGCCATTCCAAAACTGGAAAAGGACTCATCGCTACCCGACAATTATCGCCCATAGCTCTTCTAAACACTGATTACAAAATTTTCACCAAAATATTAGCAAACAGACTCTCCTTACTACTCCCTTTGTTAATACATAAAGACCAACTAGACGTACCATAGACCTTATTGACCTCTTGACCAAAACTAAAAGACCTGCTATAGTGCTGAGCTTAGATGCTCAGAAAGCATTTGATTGCTTAAACTGGTCATTTATGTTTGCCACATTATCAAGATATGGTTTTTCAGGCTCATTTATACAAGCCTTAAAGGCATTGTATTTGACCCCCACATTCCAGGTGCAGATGGCCTCCCATGTCTCAAAGTCATTCCCCCTTAGCAACGGTACCAGACAGGGCTGTCCCCTGTCACCGTTGCTTTTTATCCTTAGTCTTGAACCTCTTGCCGCAGCCATACGTTCTCATCCGGATATTCTGGGGGTGACGTTGAGACATCAGGAGTACAAGCTGTCCCTTTTTGCAGATGACATTTTACTAACGGTTACACACCCGCATACCTCACTCCTATCACTCCATGCAACTCTTAAATCATTTGCCACTCTTTCAGGCTTTAAAATCTACCCAACCAAAAACTGAAGCCTGTCCTATAAATATCCTGACTGACACAATTATGTCCTTGCAACATAATTATAAATACCGCTGGTGCTCCCATTCACTCAAATATCTCGGTGTCCGCATATCCCCCTCATATTCCACACTTTACCAGGTAAATTTTCCTCCCCTCTTTGCAGAAATAAATAAACTACTAAAGTCATGGACGAAGCTCCCTCTATCTCTCATTGGTAGGATCAATGTCCCTAAAATGTCTATACTTCCCAAATTGCTGTATCTTTTTGAGACTCTCCCAGTACTGATCCCAATGGCCCAATTAAAATGCTTCACAGAAATTTCTTGAACTTTATATGGAACAACGCGTCCCATAGGATAGCCAGCTCAGTTCTCCTGGCCCCCCATTCATGTGGGGGACTAGGTGCACCTGATTTAATAAAATACTTTTATTCTACCCATTTGAGAGCTATCACTTCCTGAACATCCCGGTACGCCCCGAACAGATGGTCAGAAATAGAGATGGGAATCACAGTCCCTGCTCATCAATGCTGCATGCTCTGGCCCTCCTTTGACAAATTTACCCCCCAACTGCGTAAGATTTGTCTAAGCCCAATGATATTTACTGTTTTAATATGGAAACGTTATTCCAGTAAATACTCCCTATCCTCCCCATGCTCACCCTTAGTAAACATCCTCTTTAACCCAGAAATCCCTGATAGCCTATCTTATGACTCTATGCTGCCGTGGACTCAAGCAGGCATATTCCAGATACGACACCTAGTACAGCCAGTGACACGCAAACTACTTTCCTTCTCTGATCTGCAAGCTAAACATAAGATCCCAAAGACGCTTTTTACTCTTTCCTGCAGATTAATCATTTTTTCACTACTAGAACACCACAAATAACCCTAGACATACCTACCGACTTTGAAATGCTATGTTCCAGAGGCCCCCATGAACCCCACCAGATCTCCACTATATACAAAATACTCCACACGGCCTCACCCATCACCGAGCACAGTCACTCATATATGAGGAGATGGTCTCAGATTCTACATAGGCCTATTTCCCTAGATGAATGGGGGAATATTTGGGATTCCACTTCCAAGTGTCTCAAAGACACATTCCATTTCTCCATGATAAATAAGCACCATTGCTGTATCTGCAGATCTCTGTGAAAAGGTCATTAATCACCTTGATGCTAAGTTTTTATACCATGAGTCTATCTGTAGCACCTTGATGTACCATCGTTAATACTTTTTCTTTACACTTTCTGTTCATATATAGATGTTCTCAGCACTCTAAATATTCCCAACAACCTCCATTTTGTCCTTTGATGCAGACAAAACAGGGAAGGTGGTTCACCGCTCAGGTAGACTTGCTCCCAGGTGTGTGTTGAGTAGATCCTTCAGAGGAGGGGAGTCCCAGGTGCTGGCTAAATGCAAATTGAAGCAAGGTTTGGAACAAGAGAATCTGGATGCCGCACACTGTTTGAAGTTGAAAATTCTTCTTTATTGTAAAAAGAGGATCATCAAAAATACAGGACAATCAGGCAGATGGTACACACACACATCTGACGCGTTTCGCACTCTAGTTTGAGTGCTTACTCATAGCTCATAGCTATGAGTAAGCACTCAAACTAGAGTGCGAAACGCGTCAGCTGTGTCTGTACCATCTGCCTGATTGTCCTGTATTTTTGATGATCCTATTTTTACAATAAAGAAGAATTTTCAACTTCAAACAGTGTGCGGCATCCAGATTCTCTTGTTCCAAACCTAACCTCCATTTTGTAATGATTGTACCGTAACTCATCTACTATGATATAATCTTTAATGTTGGAAATGTTCGCTTTTATTTGTATACCTTGAAAAAAATTTACAAATAAACAATTTAAAAGAAAAAAAACCTGCATCACTGAAGTCCTGCTTGGTTTGATACATTATTATTCTACTTCACTGCCCAGTTCCTTCTCCCAAGGAACATGTAAAAAAGAAGAGATGTAAAAAATATATTTATAGGTATGCTGTGTCAATAGGAACACATAACAAACATATAGTGGGGTTTTCTCAAATGTGACTGCAAAACTGGAAATACAGTTTAAATATAACTGGGATATTCCTCATATATAAATCTTCCACTACCTTCAGAGTAAGCACTATGCTAGTAGGATTATTAAAGTTCGCTCCAGTAGCCCATTGTGCCCATCTCCATTTGTAGAACTTTGCCTATGCAATCCACATTCCGACAGACTTGATACCTCCCTTACCTCTTTGATGTACAGCAATAAATTCCCATACCCATTATACTGAGAGAATGGGGAAATTGGGGAAACTCTAGAAGCCCCGGAATAGGATACAATTTTGACTGCAAAGAGCTCAATTATTGCATTACCTCAGTTATGTTTACACAAAATATTCTGTTGGTGCTTTACACCTAACTGCATTGCTGAGGTCACCACAGGAGCTTTACAATCTTGCTTTCGATGTTGCTATGAATGCGGCACGCTCCTACACATTTGGTGGCAAGTCCCAATGCTAAAAAACTTTGGATAAGTATACTATATTATAAGGACTGTACGTTGTCATAACTCAAAACCCCTGCAAGAATGTCATGTTACACACACATTGTGAGTTGTTGCTTGAATTGTTTCATTTTGTTTCTTAGTATTTCTTGCCTATCTCCGCCTGTAGTTCAGTTATTCTCACTGCTGTTAAGCACCACTGCCACTCTTCCAGCATTATTTTCCAGCCTCCATTCAAATCACATTTATGATCATATTATGATTTTTTGGCCTATCTGGATATTCATTGTTGCCAAGATCTGCACAGTTTGAAAAAAATTCTCAACTATCTTCAAGATGTCATTTTGATCAACTGAGTCAACTGGTTGCCAACACTTCTGAGAGTGTAAGTTATTTCTATCTTGCTACAACAGTTACATAAATCTCACTTTCAGAGACTTTACTAACTAGACCAATCTCTAATCTTCCCAAATATGAAACCTTTATTTATGCTAGATAAAGAATGAAAACAACTGAAACTGAGATTTATGCAGATAAACCGAGAACAATGAATGCAAAAAAATTACAGCTATCCTAAATAATAATCATACCATTTTTCTTAAAATATGGTCTCATTGGCTAGAATATAATTGCTAGATGGGTAAAAATGTAAAATAACCTTTGCCTTGAAAACACTCTGCATCCATACTGTGGTGCTGCATTTCTCGGAGAAGTCCCAAATCCCCCTTCTTCTTTCATAACTCCTTCACCGAATACCTTCATGCCCCCTAACCATTCCCTCCCCCTACCCCATGCCAAGCACCTATTGTTTCAAGCCCCTTCTTCGCTTGCTCCCACTCCCTTTTTCTTCTATTTCTGCTTCTATGTTTATTTTCACACTCTGATGGAAACAGAAGTCTCCCTCTTATCCTACCTAACATTTACCCCCCTAGTTTATCTCAAGCCTTTGTCAGTCGTAGCACTTCAAATACCTAACCACAAATTAAAACATCCCTCAGTAAAGGATACCCCATAGCCATTGTGTTTGGTGGTTTTACATTACTTTTGATTACTGTAATCCATTCCCTTTATACTTTACAATACTGTACATACTTTATTCATTACTTTATTTGTGCTATACATGTTTTAACAATGTAAATCTAAAAAAATACAATACAATCTATTTAACAGATATCTGTTTTGGACACCCTCTGCATGCAATTAGATTTTTCTTTCTCTGCTTGTGTGAGTTTCCCTCTCAAATATGGGTTCTAAACCTTTCTCAGTGTATTCAAACTAAAAATAAAAACAATTGCTGTAGTTCCACTTTAAAATGTAAAAAATCTGGCTATATTTGTCTTACAGGACGGGTCATATTTACCCAAGAGTGAAGAAAATCCTGATACTACCGAATATGAAGAAAGTTGTGATGATGATTCTGAGGTCTGTGTAATAAGTCAATATAACTGTGAAAAGACTCTTCTGCCGTTTCCAGATGATTGTGAGACAAATTTCTTATGACTGAGTCAGCTTGAATAAAACCGTGTGATTTATTTCCACATAAAAGTTACAAAAATACTTATAAAAGTACATTCAAATAAAAAATGTAACATAATAATAATAAAAATAATAACTATAGAATGTAATAAAATATTTCCTGCTGCTGAAGTAATTGAAGTTTTCCCCCAAATTGATATACTATTACTGATTTTTTTTGAACTAATTATTACTGGAGAACTCTGACCATTGATGAGCTATTTCTTGCAAATTTCCTTGTTCATGTTTAAACAACATTTCTGAGATATATTGTATTATGAGGGAAGAGCACTTATATTTCTCATAAGCATATTTGTTAAATTTGTTCTCAACCCATTAACACTTATTGCTACAATGTTTCCTTCTATACAATACAAGCCTTTATTTATGTTTTCCGTATTTGTGCAAGAGGTGACAAAAGTTTTAACCCTTTCTGTGTCTGTCATGATTTGGAAACAAACCTTCTTTTTATCTACAAGAGTTATTAATTCAGAAGTAGTTTCAAATGTTTCTATTCTTGCTGAACATAATGTATGATTATGATAACAAGAATGAAATATACTTTTGTCTTGATTAGGTAAACAAATAACTTTAGACTGAAATTGTAAACATGATGACAGATCTAATTGTTCTTATTCAAATTTTTTATTGTTAAATGCAAAATCTGTATACTGTAATTTATAATATAATAATGTTGTATTGCTGACCGGTAATCCCAAAACAGTAATCGGAACCAATATTTGTTCTTCCCCTGCTATTGGAATCATAGAAGAACTATAACATACATCCTGATTCCATCCCATCCATTTATTTACCTATAAATCTGTATGATTTATTGCATATACATATTATCTGGGTCAATTCTGTAAAATGCCAAGAGGAGTTATACCACTCTGAAATGCTTGCACAATTATTTTAAAATTAGTGGACTATTCAGTTTGGATCTCTAAGCATGCTCTGGCTATATGAGAATGTTGTTCACTTGTCATTAAATTAAGAGTAATATTTTGAAGATGTAATATAGATGGACCCATTACATTTGCTGTTTTAATAGCCATATCTTCTAAATTTCTTTGTACTTTAATACCTTTACTTCCCACTAAACCAGCTGTTTCAAGATCAGACTTTAAAGTGTTAATATCCATACTATTTGTTATACTTCCAATAGTACCGACTCCTAAAATAACTTCAACAATACCATGCTTATTTCTGTTATGATTCCTACTATTAATTCCAACCCATCTTTCAATACCCAATTCCATATTAACCAAATATCCTTGACATTGTGGAAACCCTGTAGAAATGTTCTATTCTGAAATATTAAAGTTCCACAATATAATGACAAACTTTCCTTCTCTCAAGAGAACTCTGGATTGGAAATGGTTAATCTGGAGAGGATTAGCAATAACACTTTTCTTATCAATACATGGAGTTTTCCTTGGAGACATTACAACAACACTTGCATTAGCACATGTCAATGGATAATTTTCTATTGATATACAGCAGTCAATATATATATATTTTCTATATATACAGCAATATATATATATATATATATATATATATATATATATATATATATATATATATATATATATATATATATATATATATTAGTAGTACTGTGAAGAAAACTACCCAAACATTCACCATTCCTTTTCCAAGTTAACAATGAACTTTGAGGTAAATCAATTTGTGCACTACAAACCAAATGCAAACTGTCTTTGTCGTCAATGATTTTTAAAGACTGTGGAGACACTTTAATTTCTGGAACAATCATATCTACCACAGTAATACTAATTTTTAACACTTATTTGAGCTCATTTTCTTGTTACTTTAAAATCCCATGAACTTACAATGTCCCCTTTTTCATCTCCTATTATATTTAAATGTTCTGGATCTAATATTTTTTACAAAATTTTTTAATAGGTAATAAAATTGCTCTTCTGGGTAAAGTAATTTCCCAGACCTTATATTATTAGTAACATCTCCAGACCAAATTGTTGAATCATTACCTTTTACAAATACTGACCAGAAACCCCTTTCCACTATAATACATTCAACGGTTCCGGTTCTGTTATCTAGTTTATAAGATCCCTGCATTTTAACAAATTTAGTTTTAGATTCTAGTTTAACGTTGACTTCAATATCATTACTATAAATTAAATACAATTCCATACAGCAATCATTCCTGTCCTATGCATACATATCCAAACAAATCTTCAGCTGTATTGATATTAGTATATCTAAATGTATCTCTTTTGTCAGCTATATTGATATCATTGTCTTTATCACTTTTGTCATCTGTATTAATATCAATGTCTTTATCACTTTTGTCAAATGTATTGATATCAGTATCTTGCTCGCTTTTGTTATCTATATTGATATCAATGTCTACATCTCTTTTGTTTTTGAATAATGTAATGTCTTCGTTGTATAAATCTTCAATCCTGTTAACCTCTGCATAGCTGGAACATTTTGTGATATATTTTACCACAGATACAATTTTCACTAGAGAAAAGTTGAATCCTGTAATGATAATGATAAGTCTTCTCTCCTTAAAACTTTTTTTTTCTTTTGTTGTCATCGTTCCTTCTTTTTGGAATCCATGATTCCTCCAGGTCAGCTTTTTAGAAATTATTCCGAATATAGGACTTTTTCCTTTATGCGCTGATCTCAAATAACGTCTTTCAAGACTTCTGATTTCCGCACAAAATTCTTAGGTTTTCACAATCATCAATCAATCGTTTTTCTTCTGGGTTCATTCAATAATTCCAAAGTTTTGATTTCAGTACATCACTTCTCCCCTCTGCTCAAGGAAGGAAGTGGTAAAAAAACTTCTGCCAAATTGATACTGGCTGGCATGCGCCAATGTAATAAGTCAATACAACTGTGAAAAGACTTTTCTGCCTTTTCCAGATGATTGTGAGACAAATTTCTTAGTTTGTATTACTGAGTCAGCTTGAATCAAACTGTTTGATTTATTTCCACATAAAAGTTACAAAAATACTTACAAAAGTTGCATATTCAAATACAAAATAAATGTATCTTCAGATAAGATAAAAGATATGAGATGACGTTGTTTGTTTCAAAAAATAAGTTCAAGACGTCGTTAAGATTGTTCTGAGAGCATCTGTAAAAATGTCTGTATGCTGGGTTTCTGTAGATATGTTAGAAGTACAGCAGAAGTGACCATCTAGGCCTGTATCTTCCTTTTAAATAAACTCACTTTCTTTGTTTGAAAGCGCGCCTAAAAATACATACTCCCATATTACTGCCCTCATCATCTCCCTTCCACTCCCCTCTAAGTGTGGGGGCTAAGAGTAGGGATGTAATATGAACAGCATGACTAATTAAAGACAGAGCAAGAAGTGAGTTTGAGAGACAGCTTGGCTCAGAGTAATTATATAAACACCCAGTTTCTCAAACAAGATATCCGTTACATAGGAATACCTTTATGAAATATAAACTTAGAATATCAATCAAAATGTCTTGACAACTTCTTGAAATTGACAACTCGTTTGATTGAGTTCAAATGTCACATCTGTAAGTCATTAGCTCAAAAGACCTTACATATACACAAAATTACAGGGGATTTCATAACCTCAGTTATATACTTATGGGACGGAATTAAAATTTAGATATTAAGAATATAACAGTCTGATGAACCCCAAACTGGTGTGGGAATAATGGGGAAGTCATATTGAACATTGTGCCACCCTCATTTTCCTAAAATGAAAGTTGGTGACAAAAATGGTCAGATTTAAATTTCATGTCTATAGTGGGCACCCAGAGAAGGTGATGCATTTCATAAAAACTCCCAAAGAGTACAGCTTAGTTTAAGACACAAAGTAAGGTGGAATGCAGAAGTTTCAAAAAACAAATCTCCACTAACAGGTAATCAAAAGATTTATAGGTAGGTCTTCATCTGGCCTGGAGTAAACTGTCTGCAGAACATCTCAGGAATACACATCTTTGAATACATTAGCGCTGCTAAGTGAGAAACACATATGAGAAACACATAAGATCCATATCATATTCTGTATCTAACAAACTGTAATTTCATTCTGTTCAATAACATATAAGCATAAATGTATTGCACCAATATGTTGTAATGCTAAATATTTATAAATAAATGTCAGGTACTATAGGGGTCAGATACTTAAGGTGAGAGAGCACCTAAAAGGGGAGATGAAGGGTTCACATGGAGAGCACTTCTTATTGTGATACTAAAGTCTCCTTTTTTTTAATAACAAACATATTATACTTACCTGCTCTGTGAAGTGGTTTTGAACAGAGCAGCCCAGATCCCCTTCTTCTTGCGTCCCTCCCTCCCGTTGAGTGCCCTCACAGCAAGCAGCTTACTATGAGGGCACCAGAGCCGAGTCACAGCTCCCTGTGTCTATTCAGACACAGAGCCGCGGCTTGGCCCTGCACCCTCTTTCTCCTCATTGGCTCACTGACTTTGATTGACAGCAGCTGGAGCCAATGGCGCTTCGCTGCCATCTCAGCAAATGAGGAGGGAGAGTTTTTGACAGCTGAAGCTCTCGTACAACATCGCTAGATTGAGATGGGTTCTGGAAAGTATTAGGGGGGCTGAGGGGGACTGCTGCATACAGAAGGCTTTTTGTATCTTAATGCATATAATGCATTAAGATAAAATACCTTCTGCGTTTATACCTACTTTACGCATAATCTGCACTAGGGATGCAGACCTTATTTCAATTTTTGCACTAATTCATATATTGAGCACTCAGAAGCACTTTGATGTTCATATGCTGTATTTATTTACTTGGTCATATTATTGTTTTTTCACACATTTGACACACTCATTGATTTATTTATGAATATTTGGCATTATGATATATTAGCACAACACATTTATGCTTACATGCCTATGCACGTTAGGGATTTAATTATTTGGTGTTTGTTGCTTAGTTTATACATTTTTTTTTCTTTGTGCGTGAATTTTCTTTTGCATACATCTGTTCAATAATATGTTGATTGATTGTAGAACCTCATCAGATGGAAATATAAATGTATTTAGAATAATTGCCATTAAGTGTCTGCATAATAAAACACTTCATCACCCCTCCAACACCCCACCGACCCTTGTATTGATTTTAATAATTCTGTGAATGCCCTTTCCAGATACCAGAAAGGATTGCTAAATTTGCAGTTCTAGGCTTTAGTTTACCATCGAAAATATGAAGGATTGATAAGAGTCATTTATGAGGGGCAGTGACTCTAATATATCATATTGGACTTACTTTGAAATGGAATTGCACTCTGCCTATACTAAAGAGAAGGCAACTTCCCCAAGTACTTTTCAATTTAGTCCCATGTATTTTACTGTCTTTTGTAAAATCGTTTCTGTAAATAATCCCTGCATTGTTTTTCTTTTCACTAAAACAATAGGTAAAATTTAATAAACCGAGTTTCATAATGTTCTAACTAGAAACTTAAAAATATTCACCTGTCTTTAGTGAGCTTTCATATTCATTTTAACTTTGTTACATTTATGTCTGGGTGTGACAGCAAGTGATACAGATCTTTCTTTAAGGCCTTATACACATGGAAATTTACAGATTCTAAAATCTTCTAGCATAGAATTTTCTGTGCTTTACCACACCCGGGGAGCCTTGGGTAATGCATAAAGCTGCCTATATAATTATATGTTAGTATGCAATGGTAGTAAAAGCCAATGGATTTTGCATCAGTGTTTACCTACACATGCTTGTATAGCAAGTTTCCCCGAATGTGTCACTTTTATGTTCAGGCATATATACTGTATGTGTATTAATAAACAACAATGCAGTAACCATTGGCGCTTACAATTATACGATTGTGTACATCCATTCACTGGTATGGGTGACTGTATGCGGCACCTAAGGCTTCCTGGGTGTGGAAAAGCCCAGGAAATGTTATACTAGAAGACTATTGAGCATGTAAATGTGCATGATACCTAAAAGAAATGTCTGTATCATTTGCTGTCACACCTAGACAGAAATGTAACAGAGTTTACAATATGGTAGCTCCCTAAAGAGAAGAAAGCAACCTTGTGCATTACCAAAAATAAAATGTATTAAAAAATGTAACAACAAGAGTAATACTCACAAATGAACGTTATAAAAAGGCTTGTCAGTGCTCCAGCAAGTGGAGCTGTGTCTCTAGACACCTGCAACCTGGACCGGGTGTTAGGGAGGACCAGATGGCATCACAAACGGCTTACGCATTACGAGGGAGGACCCCCTTTATTAGAGCCACAGCAGTAGTAGCTAGAGACACAGCTCCACTTGCTGGAACACTGACAAACCTTTTTATAACATTCATTTGTGAGTATTACTTTTGTTGTTACATTTTTTAATACATTTTATTTTTGGTAATGCACAAGGTTGCTTTCTTCTCTTTAGGGAGCTACCATACCTGCACAAGGTCAGTGTGCCCTCCTTTTCTTTCTATAAGTTTCAGTTCTAAGGATACTTATTGTTCTGAGGAGGGCAGCAAGACCTTTGACATTCCACACTCTATCCGAAGGGTTGGCTACACCACTTACCTATAAACTAAGCCCTCGAGCACAGGAGATTGCGTTATGTTGTTTGGATTCAGTACATTTCAACAGCATTCAGTACAGTACAGCACATTTAAATAAAAACATAAGAATACATCTCAACTGAAGACACAAAGTAGAAGTGGTCTCATAAAATCCCAAAGAGCAAGATTCTATTTAGTGCACCATACCATTAGGTACTGTGATGCCTTTCATTTTGAATGGAACCCCAACACACCTCCACATTGCACATGAAGGCATCAGAAAGCATGGTCTTTTGTGTGGTGCACTGTGAAAAAATGCAGGCTGCATTATTTTGCATATACAGGAAGTCCCCAAGTTCCGAACAACACAATAGGGACTGTAGGTTTGTTCATAAGTCGAAGTTGTTCGAAAGTCGCAACACTGCATTTGTAAGTGTAACTTCCGGTTGGAACACTGCATTCGTTAGTGTAACGCCCGCCTGTAGACGGATGTGGGATGTTCCGGGCACTTGTTATGTTATCTGGGGCTTTTCTGGCCATGCAGTATATGTAGTACTGCAGTATGAGATGTGTCCGGAGGTATCCAGGACCAGCGTGGAGCACAAGTGGCCGGCATTTGAGGCCGTTCGTAAGTAGGAGTCGTTCGTAACTCGGGTGTTCGTAACTCAGGGACTGCCTGTATTAAGATGTTCTGTAGCCCATTCAATCTGACTGGGCTAAGACAGCAAGCTGCAACACATCTCAATGTGCAAAAACACATGCATTGCACTGTCAGCAGTGCAGTATGGTGTGAGTGAGATCCTAGGGCTCTTGTAAACAGACATCAGACTCAGAAGCCATTCAAATGCAGTATGTTTTCAGATACTTCTAAATTGCTTTGACTTGATTTTGAGTTGCCTGTCAGTTTCTCAAGTTGTTGCATCAAGTTGCTTCTGAGTTGCTTTGCCATTCACAATTTACTTATATAAGATAGAAAAACAGCTCACTGCACACAAAAGCCTGTATACATATGCATTTAATAATACAGAAATCAGGTGCATTTGCAAAGCTCCCAAGTGTCTCTATTTTGCAGTGTGTCTCTATGTGAACTGAAAACGTTAGTGCTTCTTTCCTACTCAATTGTCTATCTTTTTGTTTTTGTCTAAAAGCCTCTAAAAAATAAATGCATTATTTAAGTTCCAAAAATATAACATTGCTCTAAATGGATTCATCCAACCGCTAAACCAGGGACAGCAGGGCCTTTGGGTTAACGGATTACGCTATGTCGATCCTTATTTCCTTTTGGGGAACCCCTGAATGTTAAACCGTTCCGGTGCTTTGGAGGTGCGTATGGAGGGTTTCTTGCTGTAGCTGATCCTTCTAGATGGTGTAGTGGATTATCGCCGTCCAATCATCCCCATTGGCTAAAGGCCCTGACCGGGTTAAGGTTACAGGCTTGTCTAAGCTTGCCTTGTGGTAAGCACATTATTGTACTGGTGTTAACACAGTGGTGCGGTGGAGGAATCAATTAGTTATCTATCCTTACAACATTAAGAAGAATCTAATTTATATCTTTGGACTTTTTTCTACCTGCACTCAGATGGACTTTCCTAATGTTCATTTATAGAGTTGTCATTTTTGTATCTAAATTCACATGAACAGGGTTTTTGGAATAGTCTACCACTATTGTTCACTATTAATGTTTATGTCACACACAATATTATTATTCACTTATTAATATTGCAATTTTTGTAGTTTATCTAGCACTGTTATTTATTATTATTTATTTGAACAGGTGTGTATCTCACTTATAGCAGCAGCTTTTTTCTAGGTGTCACTAGTCATTTAATCTTTGTTTGTTTCTTTGGTCAAAAACCGCTTTGGCCATTTTATCACAGCGCGGTATTTTTTGTCTATAGCTAAACCAGGGGTGTCCAACGTTTTGACCTTCCTGGGCCACACTGGAAGAAGAGGAATTATGCCACACATAAAATACACTAATGCCCCGTACACACGGTCGGATTTTCCGATGGAAAATGTCCGATCGGAGCGTGTTGTCGGAAATTCAGACCGTGTGTGGGCTCCATCGGACATTTTCCATCGGATTTTCCGACACACAAAGTTGGAGAGCAGGAGATAAAATTTTCCGACAACAAAATCCGATCGCGTCAATTCCGACCGTGTGTGGCCTGTTCCGATGCACAAAGTGCCACGCATGCTCAGAAGAAATTCCAAGACGGAACAGCTCGTTCTGGTAAACTTAGCGTTCGCAATGGATACAGCACTTTCGTCACGCTGCAATGTTAAAAATGGTGTAATACAGCGCACTCTCTTCTTCTTTATAATGTGACAAGAATATATTAGTTTTGCTGCTCATATTCACACACACTTCTCACAAACTTATTTTGTTACTATTTATCGTGATTCCCTCAATATATTTTGATTTCTCACATCTGACAACATATTTTTGTATATTTTTTATATATTTTTTGTCTTTAATGTAGATTCTTTTTTTGTGTTTGTCTTTTAATTTTTTTTTTTGCGATTTTGATTTGTACTCCCGAAAATGTTTGTGTGTGTTTTTTGTGACAAGTTCCCACAACACCATTGATATGTTGTTCTATTTAATCTGTAGGAGATTGTTTGGTGTTTGTCCCTTGTTAATTTCACATTGTATTTTAGAAATGTACCTGAATCGTCACCAACAAACTGTCCTTTTTGGATGAAAACACACACAGGAGAGTAAAATTTACCTAAAAATTTTTATTAAGGGCTCACAACTAAACAAAGAGGGAGGCAACGCTGGAGAAACAGCAGAAGTGGGTGAAGCCTTGGACCCCCAGGGCAGACATCAACTATTTTTACGCAAAATTGGTGGCCTGAGGAGTCCATATCTAAGGGAGGGCAGTCTGGGCCAGAAGTCCCAGAGATCATGAACAGCAGCAGATGACATACATGTCCCCAGGCTGTGGTCATATGACAGACTGCAGCTTTTGTCAGACCAGACTGAACCCAGGGTCTTCACTCTCTTGCCTTCCTTCCACACTTCCTTACACGCGGTGGCTCTGGTGGTGGAGTTGTGGCAGCAGGAGGAGGAGGATGGTCCAATTCAACCACGTCGGTCTTGGGTGTTGGTTCCCCACTCACCCCCTTACGTAGGACTTTATACAGAAGGTCCTCACAGAGCCTGCGTTGACCCTCCTGCATGCCCTGCAATTTGGTGGCAGCCATGCAGGCAAAGGCCTCTTCAGGAGTTGGTAAGGCTCGGAGGGACGCCGAAGCCTCCTGGATCAGCCTGAACGCTGAATCCTGCACGGGACTCGGAGTGGCCTTCCTGGCTCGTTTATATGGCAGGTGGAGGGGAGGGACCTGAGACTCAGTCAGGCTGCGACTGGTCCCTGGCTTCTCTTGGCTGACACTTAGCCCCGCCTCCTCCTGGCTGCAATTAATCCCCGCCTCCTCCTGACTGCCACATTCCACAACCTCCTCCTGGCTGAGGTCTTCCTGTGTATGAAAAAGGGACATAGTTTTAGTATTTTTTCCATTAATCACACACAATTTTCACCTCCTGACTGCTGCAAATTGAATGTTAACAAATATAACAGACTATCCTTCTGAGCCCAGCAGTTTTCATTCTTGTCCCAATTTTGGGTGCCCACTACTGTCTATTGATATGTAAAACACTTTCAATTAGTGATCAATAATAACATCTAGTAAACATCATTTCTTTATTGCCCAGAAATCTGTAGAACAATACTATACCTGGCTCCAGCTGGGCTCCTCCACTTCTTCCTGGCTGGAAGGCCCAGGTTGGACATCGGAAGCCTCAGCTGGTATGGAAGGAAGCGTGGAAGGAAGAGTAGAGAGGGATTCCCTGACTTCAGTGTGGTCTGACAGAAATCGCAGTCTCTCGTAGTACCAGAGCCTGGGGACATAAATGTCATCTGCTGCAGCTCCGGATCTCTGGGAATCTGTGACCTTCTTGCGCTCCCTAACATATGTGCTCCTCAGGCCACCAATTTTGGCTTTTAAATAAGGGATGGTTGCTGTGGGGACCACCGGCTTCGCCAACTCCAGCAGTTTCTCCAGCGCTGACTGCCTCTTCTGTTTGTGATTATAGTGGGGGTGTCTCACTTGCCACAGACAGGGCAGCTCCCTGTATTTGTCAATGAACAGGGGCAGGAAATTGTGGTCGTTGAACCCATCCATTTTCTCTGCAAGACACAACACAAGACAAACCCTAATGTCAGGCAAAACTCCCCTAATCTTGTTACAATATAGGCTTCCATTTGGAAGCAGTATAGGCGCAAGTTTAGATCTTACCTTCGTTATCACGATCGGCGTCTCCGATGCTCCTTCCTCCGCTCACAGATCGTACGTAATACGCACGTGTGTTACGCTTTATACACACTGCGCATGCGTATAACTCCGCCCGCCCCTGACGTTCTTTCTAGTCTATTCCCCGCCCCTTTTTGTTCGGCGCAGTGGGGGAAGAGCACATGGCGGATAGACAGCAGGTGCGTGCTAATTGTAGCAACAAGGACGAGGAGGAGGAGGAAGGGCCGGATCCAGACACGTCCCGATCCAGAAGGAGATTTAAGGACTCAAATATGTCCTTTGGGGAGATGTTGGAGATGGTGGACATGCTGAAGAAGGCTGACTATGATGGAAAGTATGGGCCTTACCGCAACCCCAATGTCCGAAAGGCCAAGATCATGGCGAAAATGGTCAGGAGTCTGCACCGGAATTTCGGGGTACGACGATCGAAAGATCAGCTCAGGAAGCGGTGGTCGGACCTCAAATTACGAGAACATGAGCAGTACAGAAAGATCCGGAGAGTGCTGCAAAAAAGTAAGTAGTTGTGCTGTGTTCCAATTCTTTTTGTGTTTATTACGTTCGTGCTGCTCCATGTGCTTTTAGGAACTGTTGTACAGTTTAAAATGGCAACTTTCATGTTCACGGGCACATTATTCGTTCGGATCAAACATTTTTCGTTCCAACTATAAAATACTATTGTTTAGCCCATATGCATTTGGCCACCATTTTGACGCCCTATACTTGTCTGCAAAGAATTGGGTTGTGTAGATGGCTTATTTACTACAATGAAATGCAAACTAGATTGTGTGTAAGGAGAGGACACTGAGCAGCTGTTTACACATCTGGACACTGGAGCACTAGTGTGGGACAAAAGAACACCATTTTTATTAGGGGGCCACACAGCTGCTCCAGTGTATACTATAGGGGGGTCTCCATGTGTGAAGCTTGTACCAAACAGGTAAAGTATTGCATGTTGGCAAAGGGGACTAAAAAAGCTACATCTTGGAACTCTGCTAAAATTGACAATTGTACCCCACTTCCAAGCAATGTTTCATCTTTATAGTTCTGCCATCAAATATCTGTGTGCTAAGTATACCATTTTTGTTTTACATAGGGGATAAAAGACTCAGAGAACACCCCTCATCTGAGGAGACCAGAGCCCCCCCCCCCTCTGGAAGAAGGGGAAATACCCCCAACACAAGAAGAGCAGGAGGAAGAAGACGTGGTGGAACTAGTCACCACAACAGGTGAGTGTCTGCAACCACAGGCTCAGATAAGAGATGGATGGCGGCATTTTTTTTAAACCTAATTTATTTTGGGGTTCCTCTCTTTTTAGGTGATCGTGAGGTTGTGGATCCAGATCCTTTCACATCCGAAAGTGCCCAGATCCTGATCGGGGAGATCATGGGGTGTAATTTACAATTGGAAATCATCAAGCAAAACATCAATGTTATTCCAAAAAATAAAAACATCATTGATGTTTTGGGGCGAGTTTAAAGCCACTCCAAATCACTTTCTTCTTTTGTGTGCTACAATGTGCAAAATGTTTTTGTGATTTTTCCCAAAGCCAAATTTGGAGGATGCACACAGTGTGTCAACATGTGCTATCTGCCATCACGGGAGATCAATGGACGCGTTTTGGGGGTGCAACCCCTTCCTCAATAATAAAGTAGCTGAGAGGAAGGGCTTGCTCCCCCAAAACACATCCCTTGATCCCCCGTGATGGCAGCTAGCACATGTTGACATTGGTAAATTGATGTGCATCTTCCAAATTTGGCTTTTCCAGGGGTGATTTCCCCCCATCTGAACGCAATATCAAACACAGTTCCTAAATACTCATGTCTGATATTGCCTTCAAATTCGACCAAATGTGACGTTTGTAAGTTCAAGATTTGTGTCTTTTATTGTTGGTTTTACACATGCCTGTTTTATCTAAAATGGACATTTTGAGTTTTGATAATGCCACCACAAAAATTGGTATACCACAAACATGTTGGTTTGTTGGAAAAACCTTTGGTAAATGCACATGTGATTGTGCAGGTATTAAAAAGATTGTTAATCAAGAATGTGTGGATTATTGTCTCAACGCTACAACACTTTTGGGGTGATGTAATTGTTATTTTCTGAGAAAATGGGGGTTATTTCCTAAGGGCAAATCCACTTTGCACTACAAGTGCAGTTTCAGTGCAGTTGCAAGTGCACTTGTAGAGAAATGTGTTTTTGAATTTAGTAAATAACAGCCAACAGTGCTTTGTATAAGGTTACACAATCACGCCATTTTCTGCACTCAAAACATTTCTGTCAGGGTCAGCTAAAACAAACACAAGCAGTAAATGTCCACAAAGAATTTCTTTTTTTTTTATTATAAAAAGGCTTCACAGATTGTCTGGCATATTGATAGCCCCCTACCCGCAAAGAACTCCAGGTAGCGTAACCGGACATCACGGGCACTCAGGGAGGGCAAGCCAGGACGGCCACTTTCAAGCGCCGTCAGTGTGGTTTGATGTATGATTCTGGCCTCAGGCCCAACTGAGCCAGCATAGTTGGCCGAATGTTTCCTTAAAAAGTTATGGAGAATACAGCACGCCAGTATAATATGGTTCAGTTTATACTCCGCCATATGGATGGGTGTCATAAATAGGCAGAACCGGCTGGCCAGGATTCCAAATGTGTTCTCCACCACTCTTCGGGCTCTGGCCAGTCGGTAATTAAAAACCCTCTGTTCCGGGGTGAGGGTCCTCATTGGGAATGGCCGCATCAGGTGGTCCCCCAGCGCAAACACTTCATCAGCAACGAACACAAATGGGAGTCCTTCAACATTGTCCTCTGGAGCTGGCAAGTCCAAGCTGCCATTCTGGAGATGCCTGTAGAACTCCGTCTGGGTGATGACTCCACCATCGGACATCCGGCCATTCTTCCCCACGTTCACATACAAGAAGTCGTAATTAGCCGACACCACCGCCAACATCACTATACTATTGAACCCCTTGTAATTATAATAGTACGACCCCGAGTTGGGTGGTGGGACGATGTGGATGTGTTTCCCATCAATTGCCCCTCCGCAGTTAGGAAAGTCCCACCGCTGGGCAAAGTGGGAGGCCACAGTCTGCCATTCCTGTGGCGTGGAAGGAAACTGTTGAGGAAAAAACAATAAACATTACTATTTTTACTCTGAAACATGGCAAGCAGATTAGACACAACATTATGGGGCAACCTCCAGATAACATTTAGTAAGGGGAATTTAACAAGGCCAAAGTATAAGGTACACCTTTCATATTCCCCCTCCCCCCTTCTCATGGGCCATTCCTAACATTATAGGGGGTGTGTGGAAATCTTGGACAGGTAACCCTCTTCACTTCATTGAGAGATGAATGCCTAAATAATGGGTATTACTTTGAACAGATCCTCCTTAGTTACACTATTGGCAGCCCACTGGACAGGTAAGAAGTGTCATAATACAAAGATATAAATACACATTGTACACATTTGAGGACATTTGGACATTCTGCTATTACCTATCAAGATAATAATAGGATCCAAAAAATGTAAACTGTACCATTTGAAAGTATACAGGCAGGCCCTTGCACTACATGCTTTGGGGAATTCATCCATAAATCTGAGCACTAAAGAGGTGGGTATAATGTGTATGGGTTTGGCAAAGTCAGCAGATAGATGATTGAGGATAGAGGATCAGCTGACTTAGCAGTTGGGGGAGGGAGGGTTACTAAAAATTATTTGGGGACACCACAGAAAAAAAGCCTCTGGCACTCTGCCTGAATTTAAATCAAAAATAACATTTCCAAACATTTTAGGGGGTGTTTGGGGTAAAGCACTACTATGCAAATGATAAAATACATTGTTAAGTGACTACATGAGGTGAATATAGGGCAGGAGACACCATGCTGGGGAGGTTAGTGAAGAGCAAATATGTATGAAGGACCTAAAATAATAATTACATAAAAATCCAGCATGCATGAGAACAAAGGGGACATTCGCAGCATATTACAATCATGGTAATTAGGGAATGAGGAAAGAAATACAATATATTAGCAAACATTCACTACAATAAAATGTGATATAAAAGGATAAAAATTTTACCTTCATATACTCCTTCTGCAGGACCTGGATGATGGCAGAACAGGTCTCTGGGATTATGATCCCCAGAGCCCAGGGGGAGATGCCTGTCGAGAACTTCAAGTCCTGCAGGCTTCTCCCTGTGGCCAAATACCGCAGGGTAGCGACCAACCTCTGCTCCGGAGTGATGGCTTGCCTCATGCAGGTATCCTGCCTGCTGATATAGGGGGTCATTGAAGCCAACAAACGGTGAAACACGGGGTCCGTCATCCTGAGAAAGTTCCTGAAATCATCAGGATTATTCTCACGGATCTCACGGAGAAAAGGCATATGAGAGAACTGGTCATGCTGAAGCAACCAATTCTTGGTCCATGAACTCCTCCCCACCCTGTTCATGGACTGGACTTGTGTCAAGGTCAGGACCCCAACACCAAGCCCCCGCACAGCACGAACACTACGAGGAGTACGCATACGAAACATGGCTAGAAAATGGTCGGCTGCTCAGAACGCAGTAACAGAACGCACTGAAGAACAGCAAGGCCTGTGAAGAGCGAACTGAAAAACAGTAACGAACGAACAAGAATACAATGACTACTTAAAGTCATGCGGAACTTGCTGCACGCACTGAAGAGCAAATACAAACCCACAAGCACAAACTGAACGGCAGAAAACGATCTGAAAGCCACAAGTCTAAAAAAGCGCGAATCGTCTCTCACCAAACTTTTACTAACACGAGATTAGCAAAAGGAGCCCAAAGGGTGCCGCGTTTGGTTCTGAACCGGCCTTTTCTAGTCTCATCGTACGTGGTGTACGTGACCGCGTGGTTGGCGATCGGAAATTCCGACAACTTTGTGCGACCGTGTGTAGACAAAAAAAGTTTGAGCCAACATCCGTCTGAAAAAATCCTAGGATTTTGTTGTCGGAATGTCCGAACAAAGTCCGACCGTGTGTACACCCTATAACAGTAAGGATAGCCGATGGGCAGAAAAAGTTGGGCAGATCACAAGTAATAAGTAATAAAATCTCTTTTTTTGTGTAATTTTTATGATAAAAGTAAAAGATGGCATCATAAAACTAGTGCGATATTTTACATTGTTATTGATAAAAGAACGCATCAGTATCTGGTTGGATGGATGTAGTATCAATTCTCAATGAATTGTCAAGGTGCTCATCAGACACGTTGGTTCTAATTTTGCCCTTTGTGTGCTTCATCCTTGAAAATAGTTGCTCATAAATTTGAACCAATGACATGAATAAGGTGTGATTGTGAAGAGCAGGATAAATCTTATAAAAGTCTAGTAAAGCGACACTGTCAAATTTTTCTTACGCTGCATATGTTCGCTATGTGTAAGCACATTTTTAAATTCCAAAACAAAAATCAACATTTTAACCACTTGCCTACTGGGCACTTTTACCCCCTTCCTGCCCAGGTCAGTTTTAAGCTTTCAGTGCTGTCAAACTTTGAATGACAATTGTGCGTTCATGATAAACTGTACCCATATGAAATTTTTATCATTTTTTTCACACAAATAGAGCTTTCTTTTGGTGGGATCTACAGTGGGATACTGTGAGTTAAGCTGGAAGATCTACAGGGGGAATACTGTGAGTTAAACTGGAAGATCTAGAGTAGTATACTGTGAGAGAAGTTGTTGTTATAGGAGACAGCAGTTGCTACAAGATATAGATTGCTGCATTCAGCTTAAAGGACCTTTATCTGTATTGCTGTCTGCCTAGTTCTGTTTTTGGCATAGGAGTATGCCTTAATTTCTATTGCATTTGCCTAAGGGTGTTCTGAGCCCTAACCCCAGGGCCAGATTAAGAGCAACATGGGCCTGGTGCTAAGGATTTTGGTGGGCCTTTTTATGGAAATAAATAAAATGAAAACGCAAACAATTTTTGTTAAATTTAATTGAAAGAGAGAGAGAGAGGTGTGAGAGAGTGGTTAAGAGAGAGAGAGAGGGGGGGGGGGGGTGATAGTGAGATGGGGGGTTGAAAAAGTGGGGATGAGAGGGAGGGGGAAGGAGAGAGAAAGGAGGTGAATGAGTGAGAGAGAGGGGACAAGAGAGACAGGGTGAGAAAAAGGAGAATAGAGAGAGGGTGAAAGAGAGAGAGGGTGGTAAGGGGTGAAGGGGGTGAGAGAGAGAACAGGGTGAAAGAGAGGGGATGAGAGAGAGAGGGGGTGAGGGGGGTAAAAGAAAGAGGGGGGTGGGAGTGAAGGGGTGAGTCTGTGGGAGGCACAGCATAGTACATAACACAGGGTGGGAGGAATAGCACAGTACATTACATGGTTGGCACAACACATTACATGGTGGATACATGGATACAGCACATTTAATGGTAAGCAAAGCACAGTACATTACATGGTGGGCACAGCACATTACACAGTTGGCACTGCCTAATACAGCACATTACAAGGTAGGCACAGTTCATTATATGGTGGGCACAGCACATGACATGGTTGGTACTGCACAACACAGCACATTGCATGGTGGGCACAACACAGCACATGCACACGGTGGGCACAGGACCTTATATGGTGGGCACAGCACATGACATGGCGGGCACAGCTGAGCACATTACATTGTGGGCACTGCACATTACAAGTGGGCACTGAACAGCACATTATATGGTGGGCACAGCATATTATATGGTGGGCACTGCACATTACACGGTTGGCACTGCCCAATACAGCACATTACAAGGTAGGCACAGTTAATTATATGGTGGGCACAGCACATGACATGGTTGGTACTGCACAACACAGCACATTGCATGGTGGGCACAACACAGCACATGCACGCGGTGGGTACAGGACCTTATATGATGGGCACAGCACATGACATCGCGGGCACAGCTGACCACATTACATGGGGGGCACTGCACATTACAAGTGGGCACTGAACAGCACATTATATGGTGGGCACATCATATTATATGGTGGGCACTGCACATGGCATGGTGGGCACTGCACAGCACATGACAAGGTGGGTACTGCATGACACCACATGACATGGTGGGCACTGCACGACACAGCACATTACATTGGGAGCACATCACATTAAATGGTGGACACCACACATGACATGGTGAGCCCTGCACACCACATTCCATTGGGCACATTGGTGGGCACTGCACGACACAGCACATTACATTGTGAGCACAGCCCATTAAATGGTGGACACAGCACATGACGTGGTGAGCCCCACACAGCCCATTCCATTGTGGGTACTGCACGGCACATGCCATGGTGAACAATGTACAGCACATTACATGGTGAGTACAGCACATTAGATGGTAGGCACTGCATGGTGCAGCACATGACATGGTGGGCATAACACAGCACATGACATGGTAGGCACTGCACAGCAATTTACATGGTGGGCACTGCACATGACATGGTGGGCACTGCATGGCACAGCACATTACATGGTGGGTACAGCATATTACATGGTGGGCACTGCATGGCACAGTACATTACATGGTGGGTACAGCGCATTACATGGTGGGCACAACACATTACATGGTGGGCACTGCAAGGCATAGCAGATTTTATGGTGGGCAATGCAACTGCACATTACATGTTAGGAACTGCACATGACATAGTGGGCACTGACGAACAGCACAGTACATTACACAGTGGGCACAACACACTACATGCTGGGCACAACACATGGCAGGGTGGACACAGCACAGCACATGACATGGTTGGAACTGCACATGACATGGTGGGCACTGCATGGCACAGCGCATTATATGGTGGGCACTGCACATTACATGGTGGGATCACTGCATGGCACAGCACATGACATGGTGGACACTGCAAATTACATAGCGGGCATTGCAAGGCACAGCACATGACATGGTGGGCACTGCACATTACATGGGGGGCACTGAATGGCACAGCCCATGACATGGTGGGCATTGCACATGACATGGTGGGCACTGGATGGCACATCACATGACATGGTGGGCACTGCACATTACATGGTGGGCACTTCACATTACATGGTGGGCACTGCAAGGCACAGCACGACATAGGGGGCACTGCACATCACATGAAGGGCAATGCAATGCACAGCACATGACATGGTGGGCACTGCACATTACATGGAGGGCACTGCAATGTACAGCATATGACATACTGGACACAGCACATTACATGTAGGGCACTGCAATGTACAGCACATGACATGGTGGGCACAAGAGAGCACATTACATGGGGGGGAGCAGCAGTCTGTCCCCTAGCACAATAATTACACAACATCTCCCTTTCAAATGTACTGACCTTATCATAACAGCATGTAAGATGTCCTTCCTCCCGGGCTCCTGCTGTTTAGAACATCAGCGCCCCTCCCCCAGGCAGCTCCCAGACACGGAGGATCTGTGTGAGTGGAACAGATCCTGTGATAGGAGTTGGGCATCGACAGAGACAGGACTCGGCTGCACTAACACTTGTCTCCTCCACGTGTGCACAGAGGGCTCCTCTTCCTTCAGGAAGGCACACAGATATTGATAAGCCACTGGCGTGGGCCTATATTCAGGGAGGGGCCTGGAGCTGCAGCTCCACCAGCCCCTATGTTAATCCGGCCCTGCCTAACCCTCTCTCCCACCAGTCCTGTTAAGAGAAATAAAACACTTTTTGTTAATTTTTACAAAAAGTAACTGGCACACAATCTTTGCACCTTGCACCACACCCATTATGCCTAGTAACCTGCACCCTGAGGAGGAATGTCAGTTCTCCCTGGCTCTGGGGGTCACCATCAGGCCCTTGGAAGTCGGGGAGACCACTACATATTAAAATGCAAGTCCTAAAATGTTAGAATGTATGGTAATATGTGACTATCCAAATGCGACTGTTTTTATTGAGGGAAGTAATTGAACAGCGAGAGCATCTAAAAACATGTAACATGCACCTTTGCTACATAGTTACATCTGGTTAATCTGGTTGAAAAAAGACAGGTCCATCCAGTTCAACAAAAAACAAAAAAACAAAACACACACAACCTCCATATACACTATCATACACCCACAGTTGATCCAGAGGAAGTGAAAAAATAAATAAAGCATGATCGAATTTGCTCCAGCAAGGGAAAAAATTCCTTTCTGATCCCCCGAGATTTAATCGGATATTCCTTGGACTCGATCAAATTTTCTTTGTACAGTTGGAAAGATTTTCCTTCATTTCCTGTCCAAGAGACATAACAAAAAGTGAGAGGAAATGTCTCCAAAGTCCTTTCTTAGACAGTTATCACCTGAACAAGTGTTCACATTGGAATATTCCCCCGTATACCTGTTCTGGTGACAAATGTGAAAAATAAAATGTATTTACTATTGCATTCTGTGCCAGTAAAAATTGTTCCTAGGACAAATAGAGAGGGTGGAACTCTGGACATACCACAGAATCACTTGTACAGAGTCACTTGGGATCAGTGAAAGAGGGATCAGTGGCAGAGGAATGGGATCAGTGACAGAGAGATCAGTGATAGAGGGATCAGTGGTAGAGGGATATGATCAGTGGCAGAGGGATCAGATCCGTGACAGAGGGATCAGTGGCAGAGGGATGGGATCAGTGACAGCGGGATCAGTGGCAGAGTGATGGGATCAGTGGCAGAGGGATGGGATCAGTGACAGAGGGATCAGCGGCAGAGGGATGGGTTCAGTGACAGAGGGATCAGTGGCAGAGGGATGGGATCAGTGACAGAGGGATCAGTGTCAGAGGAATGGGACCAGTGACAGAGGGATCAGTGGCAGAGGGATAGGATCAGTGATAGAGTGATGGGATCAGTGGCAGAGAGATCAGTGATAGAGGGATCAGTGGTAGAGGGATGGGATCAGTGGCAGAGGGATGGGATCAGTGGCAGAGAGATCAGTGATAGAGGGATCAGTGGCAGAGGGATGGGATCAGTGGCAGAGGGATCAGTGGCAGAGGGATGGGTTTAGTGGCAGAGGGATGGTATTAGTGACAGAGAGATCAGTGGCAGAGGGATGGGATCAGTAGCAGAGGGATGGGATCAGTGGCAGAGGGATGGGATCAGTGGCAGAGTGATGGGATCAGTGACAGAGGGATCAGTGGCAGAGGGATGGGGTCAGAGACAGAGGGATCAGTGACAGAAGGATGGAATCAGTGACAGAGGGATCAATGGCAGAGGGATGGGTTTAGTGGCAGAGGGATGGTATCAGTGAGAGAGGGATCAGTGTCAGAGGGATGGGACCAGTGACAGAGGGATCAGTGGCAGAGTGATGGGATCAGTGGCAGAGAGTTCAGTGACAGAGGGATCAGTGGCAGAGGAATGGGATCAGTGACAGAAGGATCAGTGGCAGAAGGATGGGATCAGTGTCAGAGAGATGGGTTCAGTGACAGAGGGATCAGTGGCAGAGCGATGGGATCACTGACAGAGGGATGGGATCAGTGGCAGAGGGATGGGTTCAGGGTCAGAGGGATGGGTTTAGTGATAGAGGGATGAGTGTCAGAGTGATGGGTTCAGTGTCAGAGGGATAGGGTCAGTGACAGAGGGATCAGTGGCAGAGTGATGGGATCAGTGGCAGAGAGTTCAGTGATAGAGGGATCAGTGGCAGAGGAATGGGATCAGTGACAGAAGGATCAGTGGCAGAGGGATGGGATCAGTGGCAGAGAGATGGGTTCAGTTACAGAGGGATCAGTGGCAGAGCGATAAGATCACTGACGGAGGGATGGGATCAGTGGCAGAGGGATTGGTTCAGTGGCAGAGGGATGGGTTTAGTGACAGAGGGATGAGTGTCAGAGGGATGGGATCAGTGACAGAGGGATCAGTGTCAGAGTGATGGGATTAGTGTCAGAGAGATGGGATCAGTGACAGAGGGATCAGTGGCAGAGGGATAGGATCAGTGACAGAGGGATCAGTGGCAGAGGGATGGGATCAGTGGCAGAGGAATCAGTGACAGAGGGATCAGATCAGTGACAGAGGGATCAGTGGCAGAGGGATGGGATCAGTGGCAGAGGGGTGTTGATGGGATCGGTGGCAAAGGGAGGGTAGTGGAGGGATGGGATCAGTGACACAGGAACTCACCTGCTCTCAGTGTCAGTCATTTCCCCCTCCTTCATGCTCAGTGTGCCTCTGCCTCTCTGTTCTCTTCCGGTACCTCCAGTGATTCCCCTCCTGACACTGGGTCCCCATGCAGAGAGGACAACTCCTCCCCTTGACTCTCCTGGCAGTCAGCTCCTCAGCTGACTCACTGCTCCAGTTTGCTCTGCCTCCTGATGTCAGTTCATGCAACTGCAGCAATAGGCGGCGGCTGGCACTCGGAACCCCCCACAGGCGACCCTTCCCGGGCAGGCGCCCCTCCAACAATGGCAGAATGAGCGGGCAGGGCCCCTCCCAGTGGTGGTACGAGCGGGCAGGAGGGGCCCTCCACAGTTGCGGAATGAGCAGGCAGGAAGGGCCCTCCACAGTGGCAGAAGGAGAGGGCAGGGAGGCCCCCCAGTGGCAGAAACCCGGGCCCATTCACAAATGCGACTGCTGTGACCCTAGTAGTTCTGCCACTGCACAAATTAATGAAGCTCTGCATTCATTTTACATCATTTGGCTGGGTTCACATATGTCATGGGGTCCGGTGTGTTTCTGTTTACCGGTTCAGGTGTTCATCAGATTAGAATTTCTGCCTGAATTCGCACCCGAACCACACCCACACACAGGACGCTTTTGGAATGTGGACTGCAGCCGTCCCAGACCTGTGTGAACCAGCTCTATTGAGAACTGGTCACATTCGCCTGTCATGCGAATTGGATTCAGGAAAAACCGCATCCAATTCGCATATATGTGAACCCGGCCTTAAATGTATATTTTTTAATGCAAACAAACTAAACACCTAAATTTGATTTAGTATTTTGTAATCCCCTGTGCAAAATCATTTTGATTTGAAGAGAGAGAAGAAGGTCTGGGAGCCAATTAGATGTGCTGCATACAAACATGCTGAGAAGGAAACATGCTGCTAGGAAGATAGCGGAGGGATGACCTCATCAGAATACATACACAGCTTAATGGACATTTCGGCTTACACCAAGTTATGTTATCCCAGTTAAGGATCAAGCTCGCCTTTGAAATAAAACCTCTATTGATAGCAAATGAATAATTAAATATTTGCAATCAATAAAAATCTGCCTATATTTCTTTTACAGGAAGAATCAGACTTAGAGGAGGATAAGACGGAGGAGGGAACTGCCTATACAAAACAGAATCAAGGAACGGCTGAACACTATCAAGATTCTGATCATGTATGTCGACATTGATTACATTTACTATAGAAATGTATAAAGAACATATAGTGTGATGTCATTACAATGTAAAAGGACTGTTGTCTGGAGTTTCAACCCCTCAGGGGCGGACTGACCAGTCGGTCCATTCGGACGTGGACCGAGGGCCCGACCGCTGAAGGGGGCCCGTCAGCGCCCCCTGCTGGAACCAGCTTGGGGTCCAGGGACAAAAAACTTGCGGCCGCGGGCCCCCGGCGACAATCTTTTGTGCTGCCTCGGAGGGTGAGGGGTTAAGGCGAGCGTCGCTGGGTCACATAGAGCAGTGATTTCCTTTTTACCCAGCGTCCGCTGTCATCGGATGTCCCGTCTCCTGCATTGGCTCTTTTGATAGAAATCACACAGGAGGCGGGACATCTGATGACAACGGACGCTGGGTAAAAGGGAGATCCCCGCTCTGTGTTACCTGGTGGCTCTCCTCTCTAACCCCCATACACCGATCAGACTGCATGGAGGGGACACTGGTGAGGCTGCATGGAGGGGAAACTTATCAGGCTGCATGGAGGGGACACTGGTGAGGCTGCATGGAGGGGACACTGATCAGACTGCATGGAGGGGACACTGGTGAGGCTGCATGGAGGGGACACTGATCAGGTTGCATGGAGGGGACACTGGTGAGGCTGCATGGAGGGGCCACTGATCAGGCTGCACGGAGGGGACACTGGTGAGGCTGCATGGAGGGGACACTGGTGAGGCTGCATGGAGGGGACACTGACGAGGTTGCATGGAGGGGACACTGGCAAGGCTGCATGGAGGGGACACTGATCAGGCTGCATGGAGGGGACACTGATCAGGCTGCATGGAGGGGACACTGGTGAGGCTGCATGGAGGGGACACTGACGAGGCTGCATGGAGGGGACACTGATCAGGCTGCACAGAGGGGACACTGATCAGGCTGCATGGAGGGGACACTGGCAAGGCTGCATGGAGGGGACACTGATCAGGCTGCATGGAGGGGACACTGATCAGGCTGCATGGAGGGGACACTGGTGAGGCTGCATGGAGGGGACACTGACGAGGCTGAATGGAGGGGACACTGGCAAGGCTGCATGGAGGGGACACTAGTGAGGCTGCACAGAGGGGCCACTGGTGAGGCTGCACAGAGGGGCCACTGGTGAGGCTGCATGGAGGGGGCACTGGTGAGGCTGCATGGAGGGGGCACTGGTGAGGCTGCACTGAGGGGACACTGGCGAGGCTGCATTGATGGACACTGATGAGGCTGCATTGATGGGCGCTATTTCTAACATAGACTCTCAAATGGACACAGAGTGGACATGCACACCACGTCATTATGTGTTGCACCGTGCGCATCCGTGCACTGGGCCTGCAGCAAACCTCCTAGTTCTACTATCCCGTATAGGGCAAAGGCGGCCGACTCCCTCCAAGTCTCTCCCTCGCCTCGGCAAACAGTGCCCGGTACGGTGGAACGAGGAGAAGACACATCAGCCAGCCACAGCAGGGCCAGGGCACCAGCCAACTGTAACCCACCCACCCACAGTGACGCACCCACACCAGGGAGCCAGCCAGCCACAGCAGGGTGCCAGCCACAGAGGACGCGGGAGCCAGCCGGCACAGAGGACGCAGGAGCCAGCCAGCCACAGAGGACGCAGGAGCCAGCCAGCCACAGAGGACGCAGGAGCCAGCCAGCCACAGAGAACGCAGGAGCCAGCCACCGAGGACGATGGAGCCGGCCATCCACGGCAGGGTGCCAGCCACAGAGGAAGCGGGAGCCAGCCACAGAGGACGCAGGAGCCAGCCAGCCAGCCACAGAGGACGCGGGAACCAGCCACAGCTACAGTAGCCATAGTTAAGGTAAGAGGAGAGCTACTCGGTGCCAATTTTATTTCTACTTTGTGAGAGGTTGGGGCAGGGGTGAGAGTCATGGCACAAGGAGGGAGTCCAGTGAGGACCAGAGTGAATGAAGGTGTTCACTGTACACTCTGTTAGAAAGAGGCCCCCTCCAGGTCCCATTATACTCCTTTGTAGTCTCTAATGGGTCCTGGAAGGGGATCTCTCTCTAACAGAGACTCTCTAATGGACACTGTTAGAGAGAGACCCCCCTTCAGGTCCCATTAGACTCTGTTGTAGACTCTAATGGGGCCTGGAGGGGACGTTTTCTAACAGACTGTCTAATGGACACTGTTAGAGAGAGACCTCCCTCCAGGTTCCATTTTAAAAAAGGCAGATATTGTACTTTGTGCAAAATGTAGAGGCGGGATCAGGGGTGGGCCATGGGCGGGGTCAGAGGTGGACCATGAGCTGGGCCTGACAGGGGGCCCTTGCTTTATTTGGTCCGGGGGCCCTGGGTGTTGTCAGTCCGCCCCTGCAACCCCTGGTAGGGTATACAAACTGCAGACAGGTTTTAGCAGAGATACCAGACAAAACATACCACCTAGACTGAAAAGCAGCAATATTGGACAAAGTAATCACAGAGGTGACAAGGGTAAAGACATCAACTCAAGCTGCATGGAAGAAGACAATGGTAAACCACATATGTACTTCACCAAAAAATCTATGATAGGTACAATAGAATGAAGGTCAATAGAGTGCCAGAAGATGGACCCCTCAGGTCAAAAGGCACTCAACAAACAGCAAAGGATTACTCATAGGACAGCTGGTGTGAATGTGACTACACTAAAAGTTTTGGTCCTCTAAACAGTGATGTTGCCATAAGAAAAAAAATTTCAAAGGCTGCAAAACCAAACTTGTTATATGAACTTGAAAATGCGCAAAGCATGAAGAAAGGTAAACAAGACATAGTAAAGATGGAAAAGCATTGTTTTAAACGTCTCTGTCTTAGGGAACGGTGAACCTAAATAGACTGGCCTAAGACACTTTCAGTCAAAAGCAGTGGCGGCCCGTCCATTAGGGGCGCCCAGGTGGCACCCCCTCTCTCCACGCTACCCTCCTATATGCAATGGATAGATTCATGCATAGCATGAATCTATCCATGGCCGCCCCTATTCATGCATCCGGCCCCTTTCAGGGCACCGGGTGCATGAATTACAGCTGCAGGGTTTTTTTAAGCACCTGATTAGAGCCAGAGGCTCTAATAGGCTTCAAAATTGGGTGGGATTGGGTCGCAGATGAGCTATGATCTCACCCAGGTGTGTTACAACAGCAAATGAATATTTGCTGTTGAAACACTGCTCCTCAATCCGACCAATCAAAAGCGGTTGTGAGCCCCATTTTCCGAATGACCGAAAAGAGAAGATTCCTGATTTGCCGCCCGGGGAAGCCGTCGGTGATGAGCAGGGGAAGCCATCGGTGATGAGGTAAGTGCTACTGACAGAACAACCGACGGACCGGGGGGGTGTTACATACTGTTTGCCGCCCCCCCAAAAATGTTTCCACCGGCCGCCACTGATCAGAAGAGTATACAATCTACTATTCTGGTCATGAAAATCGAAAAAATGGCATGACTTTCATAGTCAGCATAGCTATTAACAAGAAATTGGTGTAGTCATTATTCACACCAGCTGTAGTATGAATAATCCTTTGTTGTTTGTTGAGTGCCTTCTGTCCTGAGGGGCCCATCTTCTGGCACTATATTGACCTTCATTCTATTATACCTATAATGACTTTACCATTGAGATCAACAGCAAAACCATTGGTCCCTCCTCTCATGCCAGGGTGCTAGGTGTAATCCTAGACTCTGACCTGTCCTTCGGACTCCATATCCAATCACGTGCCGCCTTAACCTCCACAGCATTTCCAGAATTTGCCCCTTCCTGACTAACGATGCCACAAAACAACTTATTCACTCCTTGGTTATTTACCATCTTGACTACTGCAACTCCTCACTGGTTTACCTTTACACAGGCTATCCCCCTTCATTATATTATGAATGCTGTCAACTAGAAACAAAGAAATGGGCATGTGTATAACCACGCACCCAAGGCCAATGGGATAACTCAGGATCTCACATTTATTAGGTTTTTGATAAATAATGGTAAACAAGTGTGTTCTATTACTCTTAGGATAGAGGATATGAGCATTGTAAAGCTGGTGGGTAAAATATAAACATATTATCCCCACTGCTTCAAAATGGGATGGGGATATTACCACCGAGTTATATAGTATATATTTTATAATCCCAATTGGGGGTATTAAGAAAAATGGGGGCTGAGCAAAACATCTTTTTTAATTTTTTTCCAATAAAGGTATTGAGGGTTGATTGGTATATTAATTGACTGAGACCAACAAGTGACTTGGATGGTATCACAGTAACTGGCCAGTCATTTCAGTACTACTGGGGGGCTGTGACTTTCTTGTGGATATAGACCAATATGCAGCTTAGACAATAACACCGTACCACAGTAATCGGTCAGGTAATTTGATGTTGTTTTATTGTAGCAGGCTGATATAACAATACTTGACAATCCCCCCCCCCCCCCCCCGCCGCCATCCCACTAACAAAGTCATTTTGTGGACTTGGACCAAGAGTGGTGTAGATGTTTGGTTCAATGCCATAGCAATTGGTCAGCCCATTTACTATTGTTACATGGCAGTAGGTGGCTAGATGTTTATAGTTGTGAGGGATTAATAAATCCAACTGAGATCTTGTTACTGTAGAGAGAGGTTTTTTTCTTTATACTCCCAATTGGGATTATAAAATATTTATACCTTCATGGTAATATCCCCACCCCCATTTTGAAGCAGTGGGGATAATAGGTTTATATCTTACCCACTAGCTTTTAAATGCTTTTGTCCCCTGTCATAAGAGTAATTACACACATCCCAGATGATGTCTCTTTGGAGGAAACCCTGCTAATGTCATTGCATTACCTACAAACCTTATATTTTTAAGTGCTTGATCCACTTTCTAAATGTGAGTGTTTCCAATTTTTTTAAAACATTTCTATGTTTAAATGTTTAAACGGATTCATACTATGTGAAGTATTTTCTTTTTTGGTCATGCTATTCTGAACATTTGAGAGGATTTGGTCTGACAAGTTGGCTACTTCTGAGGACTGCTTCTCTGTGACATCTCTTGACCAATCGGACCATCTTCCATCTTGGTCTGGAGCCTAGACGCGGAGGTCCTATACCTTGGTGTTTACACCATATGCCTTGTCGACTCACTGAGCATATGCCCATTTGAGTCCTCTCACTCCTGTAAGCCTCCTCACTAACCAGTGGGGGTTCTATTGTTTGTGTCTTCACTTCAACACTGATGTCACGTGGAATCTCCTTTCTGGCTACATAATCTGTTTTCACTGTCTATTCAAGGACTGTTATATTTATGGTTTAAAAATCTTTATATGATGCAGTGTTAATTTCACATCACTTTGCACTGTTTATATTTTGTGGTCATTTCACATTATATATTAGATTGTACAGATAAGAATTTATATCATCATGAATTTTTGAGCTCTGCACAAAATTTTATCTTTCACTAATTACACACACTTGTTTCTCATTATTTATCAAAAACCCAATAAATGTGAGGTTCTTTTAATCTTTTAATAAATGAAGTTGAATACAGAGAGCACTATATATCTCCTTTCATTGTATGTACCTTGCCCAGTTGGAGTTTTGATATATTGTATAAAGGAGATCATTTGACATATGTCCACTCCAGCCATTGGTGGTTCTCATATTTATGTGGATTTTCTGATTTTTGTCCCTTTATGGGAAAGAGCATCTGACCTACCTGTTAAGTCAGGGGTCCACGTTTTGAGGTGAGCTGCTAGTGATACCTGTGGTGGAGGCTCTGCATGTTGTCACCTGTATGAATATATGAATTACGAGTGGTCATTCCATTGGGAAGTTTTATTCATGAACTATTTATTCATGAACTTTATATCCAGCTTATTTAGTGCTGCACTAATTATTTTTATCATCATCTTACTGTGATTTGTTTTATTGACCCAGAGTGTACAGCAGCTTATTTATTTATTTATTTATATTTTTCTTGTATGTTTTGTGCAGATTGATTTTCTTTATAGCCTAAATGTCAGTTGGTCCACGGAGTCTGCGGACAGACCCGTTCTAATATCAGTAACAAAACCTCCAGCAGCACTAAATGCTCATTTGGAAAGTACGCTGGATGCAGGGCAGCCCTGCAGCTTAATTGCATACTGGACAAGTTATAGTCAGTGGTCTATTCTCATGACCCAGTAAGCCAGTGGATCGTCGACTGGAAAGCTCTCCATCTCTGTTTTTGCCCCTAAATAATCATCCACCATGTGATGCAGACGCTGCCGATTGGATATGGAAGCTGACAGCCTGGGAGGCGAGGATTAAAAAAATTGTAAAATTCATTACTTAGGCAGCCACCTTATCCACTGCTCCTCTCTTGACCAACAGAAGCCTCAAAACTACGTTTTCCACGACAATGTAACCTACCAGAGTCAGGAAATAGTCCCTTGCACACATAGGGAGTACATGTGGTTCATAGGACAATTCAGCAGAGGAGGACATGGAGGGGGAGGAGGGGGTAGAGCTGACAAATCTCGCATCATCACCACTAGCTGTATGGAGACTTGGGGGCACAACAAGCTTCAGCACTGAGCCCTGTCCTGCATCCTTCTGAGTTGCAAGCAGATGTGCTGCAAGGACCTGGGATACCCTGCGCTATACCATCATCCCTGTCAGTGGTAGCTTCTGAGAGGTTATGAGTTATAGCGGGGGGTAGACTGAGGTGAGTAAGGAGGAGGAACAGAATTGCACCCCTTTTGTGTGGGTTTCAGATGCTCTTGCCAATGGGCTGAGTGGTGGGAGGTTAAAAGCCTTGTCAAGTATGTGGTACCCAAATGGCTGGTGTTTTTGCCACGCTTGATGTATTTAAGAAAACTTGCCCCTGTTGAAGACCCTCTTGGTCGAAACGCATCGGACGATCTCCCCTTCCTCACGCTGCTTTCATTTATTTTAACTGTGATCACTTTTATCTATTTTTTGTATGGTATTTTTAGAAATAAAAATCCCTTGTTTACCTGCACTATGCAGAAGCTTTTTATTTTTTATCTGCATATTATCCCGATGCAAGAAACTGCTTCCCAGTAGCCCATTTCCACCATGAGGCCTGGATCAAGTTTTCCCCCGGTTTCTTCTTGGAACACATTCTTGAGGTCCATTGGTTGATATCCAGTTGGCGGTTCTTCCTGATATTTCTCCATTCCACCTGAGAGGTCGTGAAGCGAGACAGAGGTTCCACCGTTCCGGATATCGTTTTTCAGCCCAAGCTGGGCTTCATGCACCATCGACTCCATGTCATATGACAGTGGAGTCCACGTCATCCGGTAAGAGTACCCATCCTACTTTACTTCCTGATGTTCCCACTTTGATGTTCCATATCGTGATGTTGGTTTACAGCTACGGGAGTTCTGTATCTTGTCGTTGGTTCACTGCTACAGATTCTACACCGTGCACCTATTGACTTTATTTTTTAGGACTCACATTATTTCCATTTGTTTACGCTAGTTTCTCTTATTCATTTGAGTTTGGAATTATCCATCTATTATATGTGGACATTTTATAGAGTGGTTGTACATTTCACTTTCACTCATTTTTTGAATACATGCTTTACTGTTTAGTATAGCACTTTTTCACTTACTTGTTTCATTTATCTTATTTAATATTTTTTAGCGCTGCATTTTTTCCCATTTGCTCTCTACTTTTCCATGATGGCTGCCTTTTTGGGGTTGTGCCTCACCCTCACTTCCCTCCTCTGCTTAATCCGGCACCCATTATGCATCAGTGACCTCATCATCAGCATCTCCTCCATCCTCATTATACGCTGCGGCTGGAGGAACATGACTGCCAGTTTGTGTACCAGTGTTCTCCCCTCTCTGTAGGCTCATGTCCCTGCCTTCCTCAACCTCAGAACCAACATCTGAATCAAGTAATTGCTGCACATCATCAAGGAGCAAGTGGCTAACGGTGTGTTCAAATAACTTAGCTGACTCCTCCATGCCTGATGCTGGGGCTATGGCAGGAATACTTGTAGCTGTGGACAAGGAGGCAGGTTAAGCCACTCTGGCAGCTGCAGTGGACTGCAAACCAGTCTCTGCTTGGGTGACGGAGGATGAGGAGGATGAGGACGGTTTAGTAAGCCAGTCCACCATCTCCTTTGCATGCTGTGGAAACAGTGGAAATAAAATATATATATACATATTCCTGCACTATTATGTGAATATAGGAAAAATAACTGCTGCAAGCACTGAATAAGGGTCCATGCACACCCATACACATATATATATAAAGGGGTAGCTGGTGCTGCGCTGTTAAACAAACAATCCAAGTAATCAGAATATTCAAACTGTATCAAGAAGCAATGAGCTGCTAAAGGTAGAAGTACACATAAAAATAAAAAAAAAATCAATAAATGAACGCCAACACATCAACAGTGTAAAAACTCTCCAAAGTGTACTGTTATAGTGACTAATTCCAAAGTACAGAGTGGTAGTGCAAATAATGTGGTATTAAAAAAAAGTGCTATGCAATGGAATTTTTATTCCGTAAATAAAATTGTGTGCAAAATGCAAATAAATTGTGCAAAATGCAAATAAACTGTGCAAACCAGCAATAAAGTCTTTTCTTGTGCAAAGTGCAAATAAACTGCGCAAAACAGCAATAAAGTCTTTTCTTCTGTGCAAATACCGCAAAGTGCAAAAGGTGCCAAAAATCTATTGTCTCCTCTTTGTGCAAACACACACACTAGTGAAAATGGCCTCTTACCTTGCGGTAATGCGGTAACCGCATGTGTATCGTAATAGAAATCTGTATCATTTGCTTCTTCCTTATACCGTAATCCTGGGCCAATGGCATGGATCTAATATATTGAATGATATTTTTCTCCCAGTAAGTACATGGATAGTATTGGAAAGAAAAAAGAGGGGATTCCGGATTGTGTAGTATTTAAAAATCAAATACTTTTATTTCATAACAAACAGTGAAGGTACTCACATTGTATTCAAACTAGTAAACACGATGAAAACTCCACAAGCAGCGAGCTCGTATGCCAATGTCAGTTCCGGTGCCGTTTCGTCCCTACGCGTGGCATCACGGTCACATGACTTCATCAGGGGCAGATAATAGGCACTGAAACTGTCTTTAAATAGTCTACATCATTGGATGTAATGGGTGGGCATTTTTTTTGTAGCCCAATGCAAAATGTCATAATAATAATAATGCCATGTTTCAATAGATCTTTTCTTTAGAAAGAGCGTGGCATTTTTTGGTGGTTTCATGCTGCTACTAGGAAAAGCTATGCATGAACCATATGTTCAGAACGATGCATAGACTGTTAAAATAACTTGAACCACTGGAGTCATAATAAAATGGATTAAAAATAACTCAACATTAATATTAATTAAAAAAGGAGGACTTATATTACAAACAAATCCAGGGTGAGAGAAACACCAGAACTAACATAGGCATAATAATATTGCTAATGAAAAAATAAATGCATCCATGTAATTTCCTATAATAATAGGTCTAAATAATTATAGAATAGATTAATAAAAGCAATGCTAAAAAATAGTACTATAATACCATTAAGCTTATGGCATAATGGTATTAATTAAATATATTACTGAGAGGAATGTGTAAAAGCGGGGTGAGCATAAGTATAATATGGGGTACTGTGACATACTGAGAAACAAATCTTCCATAAAAATATTATAAATAATAAAATGAATATATGTTTCTAAAAAGTATATTAGATTATTACTGTAAAATCGACTACTGTAAAAAATACTAAAAATTATTAAAAAATAGTATTTCTATAAAAATATGAAAATATTTAGAAATCACTAAGAAAACAGTTCAGATCAAATTCGATATTAAGGCCTCGAGGTGAGAAAGTGTCTAATGTGAAAATCCATTTTGACTCTAGCTGACTAAGTGTCCTCACTTTGTGGCCTACCTGCCAATGTTTAATATATAGTTCTATTCCCCCGAATATTAAATTGGTGGGATCTTTATTGTGATATAAAAGGAAATGTTTTGATACACTGTGCTTATCATATCCATTGAGAATATTTTGGACATGCTCCTTTATGCACATCTTCAGGGGTCTTCTGGTGCGTCCAATGTACTGTAAACCACAGCTACATTCAAGGACGTATACAGCCCCTTCCTAATTACAGCATATGAAGTCCTTGACCTCATACGTATCCCCTGTACTTGTAGACATAAATTTATTATTATTATTATTTTTGTTTGAGCGTTTGATTTTTGAACACGCAAAGCATCGTTTACAGGGATAAAGACCTTTTCCCATAAAAAAAAAGTAAAACCTCTTATTGGTGGGTCTAGTACATTCTTTATCACTTTGTCTTGGATGGTTGGTGCTCTTTTATATACAAATCTGGGGTTGGTCGGTAGTACATCCTGTAATTGTTTGTCAGCCAAAAGTATGTGCTAGTGTCGCTTGACGATTTTGTGTTGTACATTGTAGTCAAGGACAATCGGTGTTATAACCATTGATGACTCCTGTTTTTTCTTGTCTTTAATTAAATCATTACGATTCATTTCTGCAACCTCCATTATCTCCTTTTTATGAATTCATTATCATAACCTTTCTTAATGAATCTGTGTCCCATATTTTCAGCCTGAGTCAGAAACAATTTTTATTAGTACAGTTGGGCCTCAAGAGCATTAATTGTCCTTTAGGGACATAGGGACATTATAGAGCCAGTTTCTGTGGTCACAGCTTTCCACTGGAAAGTAGCTATTCCTATCTACGTTTTTAAAGTGTGTTTGTGAAGTTAGTTTTAAGCCTTTTGTATGATTTCCAAATCAAGAAATGATATATTCTTTTCACTGTTGTCCCAGGACAATTTGATTGCTATTCCTATCATTTATATTTACATTTTCTAGAAATAGGGTCAGCTGATTAAAATCTCCTTTCCACAGGACAAAAATATCATTGATATATCTTTTGTATATCGCTAATTCACCAGGTCTATTTTTAAAAACATTTTCCTCTTCCCACTGGGCCATGAATAGGCCTTCCACACTAGGGTCAAATTTTGCTCCCATAGCAACTCCGGTTTGTTGATGGTAATAATGCAGTTTATACCAAAAATAATTGTTCTTCAGACAAAAGTCCAAACATTTTATCAAGTATTTCCTTTGAACACAAGGTAACATAGTGTGTGTCCTAAGGCCCCATTTGGCAGCCTTCACAAGCTTGATGGTGAAATATTATAGTATATAAAGATGATACATCGGCTGTAGCCATGATCCAGGGTCCTTCTTCTCTAGGGATATCTTCTATAATCTGTAACATATGTTTTGTGTCCCTTAGATAGGCTCTTGTATTTTGTATGGCTGGTTGCAGGTAATAATCTATACATTGGCCCATTCTGGATGTCAGTGAGTCTATTCCATTCACTATTTGCCTTGGAAGGGGGATTTGTCTTGTCCTTATGTATTTTTGGTAGTGAATATATAATTAGTGTACGACAGGAGTCGGGTATTAGGAATCTGGCTTCTTTTTTATTAAGTATATTCTTCCTTAACCCCAGATGTATTACTTGTTCAAGTGCATTTCTGCACTTGAACATGGGATTACTTAATAATCTACTGTATGTACTATCATCTTCCAGCAAAGTCTTCATACTATTATTATATTGTTCTTTCAAGAGGATCATGATCCCGCCTCCCTTGTCGGCTGGTCGAATAACAAGATCTTTCCTCTTTGTAAGTTTTCGAATGCCACTTTTAATGTAACTTGGTTCTTCCTTATTCTTTATCCTCAAGTCTTTAAGTTCCTGTAAAACCACTTTTTTAAAAACCTCAATATATTTATTGTCTATAATGGGGAGATTAAAAATAGATTTGTTTCTTAGTGTGCTGTGTAAAATATCATCATCTCCTGCTACTGGCAGTCTGGATATAACCGGATTTCCTGTAATGTATTTTTTGATATTTAACTTTCTCACATATTTCTGAATGCCTATATATGTTTGGAACTTGTCTAAATTCCTTGTAGGTGCATATTTCAGACCTTTATCTAGTACCCCAATCTCCTCATGTGTAAGTGGTTGATCACTTAGATTAAAAATGGCCTCTCCTTTTATTCTCTTTTTCTTTTGTTCTCTCTTCCCGGATCTACATCCTCTCTTCTTTCTTGGCTTCTTCTCGTACTCCTGGTTTTGTCTGTCTTTCTCAGTGGGTAGTTCTCCCCGCCTCTGTCTAAAAAAGACCTATTGTCATCTGTGCCGGCATAGTGTGTTGGGTGATGTCTATCATATCTTTCTTCCTCATATTGATTCCTTAAGGGGGCATAATAATTATAGGTAGGTATAGGGCTACGTTCGTTCTGGCAATAGTTTCTCTGTTGTGGGCCTCTTCTTTCTCCATGTCCATATTCATGGACTGGACTCCTTCCACTTTGTTCATATGGTTCATATGGTGATACCCTATTATCTCTATATTCATATGCGGGTTTTCTGTTGTCTCTATATTCTTGCGGTGGTCCTCTGTATTCTCTTTGATCATATCATGGTTTATACCAATTGTTATTCCCATTCTGGGGTCTCCAGTTGTTCTTCCAGTGGTATAGTGTATGGATATGGAGTATGTTGTTATTGATTCCCATATCTTTCATCGTGTGTCTGTTGCCTTGGGGTCACAGCTCCATTACTATCTCTGGAGTCCGGATACCCTCTATTTTGTGTATTATGCCAAGGTTCTGCATTTACATGTTGTGGGTGAACCTTCACTGTTTTTTCAGGTGTAGAGTACGCAGAGATAGGATCCATCTGACCAAGTTGGCTTTGCCATTTAAAAACTTGGTCTGTTTGAAAATCATTCATATCTCTAATGTACTTCTTGCTTTTCCTTTTTTGTACTTCTCTATCCTTTTTAGTGAGATCCTTATTCAATTTTGCTGTGAGTGTTTTGAACTCAGCTGTCTCTTTATGCACTTCCAATTCCTCCCTTATTTCACCAATCATCATATTTGTAGTATTAAAAACTTCTTCTAACATTACTTGTCTCTTCTCCATAAAAGAAAACACATCCATAGTAGCTGCGGGAATGGGTGGGATATGCTCAAACCAATAATAAAATATATATTTCTGCGCTATTATGTGAATATAGGGAAAAAAAACAGCTGCAAGCACCGAATAAGAGTCAATCCATACCCATACGCAAAAATATAAAAGGGGTATCTGGTGCTGCACTGTTAAACAAACAATCCAAGTAATCAGAATATTCAAACTCTATCAAGAAGCAATGAGCTGCTAAAGGTAGTAGTACACATAAAAATCAAAATCAATAAATGAACACCAACACAACAATAGTGTAAAAACTCTCCAAAGTGTTCTGTTATAGTGACTAATTCCAAAGTACAGAATGGTAGTGCATATAATGTGGTATTAGAAAAAGTGCTATGCAATAGAATTTTTCTTCTGTAAATAAAATCATGTGCAAAATGCAAATGAACTGTGCAAAATGCAAATAAACTGTGCAGACCAGCAATAAAGTCTTTTCTTGTGCAAAGTGCAAATAAACTGTGCAAAACAGCAATAAAGTCTTTTCTTCTGTGCAAAAGGTGCCAAAAATCAGTTGTCTCCTCTTTGTGCAAACAAACACTAGTGAAAATGGCCTCTTACCTTGTGGTAATGAGGTAACCGCATGTGTATAGCAATAGAAATCTGCATAGTTTGCTTCTTCCTTATACCGTAACCCTGGGCCAAAGGCGTGGATCTAATATATTGAATGACATTTTTCTCCCAGTAAGTACATGGATAGTATTGGAAAGAAAAAAGGGGGGATTCCGGATTGTGTAGTATTTAAAAATCAAATACTTTTATTTCATAACAAACAGTGAAGGTACTCACATTGTATTCAAGCTAGTAAATAGAACTCCACGAGCAGCGAGCTCATATCCCAACGTCAGTTCTGGTGCCTTTTCGTCCCTACGCGTGGTGTCACAGTCACGTGACTTCATCAGGGGATGATAATAGGCACTGAAACTGTCTTTAAATAGTCTACAGCATTGGATGTAATGGGTGGCCATTTTTTTGTAGCCCAATGCAAAATGTCATAGCAGCCATGTTTTAATAGATCGTTTCTTTAGAAAGAGCGCGGGCATTTTTTTGGTGGTATCATGCTGCTACTAGGAAAAGCTATGCATGAACCATATGTTTAGAACGATGCATAGACTGTTAAAATAACTTAAACCACTGGAGTCATATTAAAATAGATTAAAAATAACTCAACATTAATATTAATTAAAAAAGGAGGACTTAAATTACAAACAAATACAGGGTGAGAGAAACACCAGAACTAACATAGGCATAATAACCATGCTAAGGAAAAAATAAATGCATCCATGTAATTTCCTATAATAATAGGTCTAGATAAATATAGAATAGATTAATAAAACCAATGCTAAAAAATAGTACTATAATATTGTTAGCTTATGGCATAATGGTATTAATTAAATATATTACTGAGAGGAATGTGTAAAAGGGGGGGGTAGAAACGATCTATTGAAACATGGCCGCTATGACATTTTTCATTGGGCTACAAAAAACGGCTGCCCATTGCATCCAATGCTGTAGACTATTTAAAGACAGTTTCAGTGCCTATTATCATCCCGTGATGAAGTCACGTGACCATGGTGCCACGCGTAAGGACAAGAAGGCACCAGAACTGACGTTGGCATACGAGCTTGCTGCTCGTGGAGTTGTGTTTGCCAGTTTTAATACAATGTCAGTACATTCACTGTTTGTTATGAAATAAAAGTATTTGATCTTAAATACTACACGATCCGGAATCCCCCTTTTTTCTTTCCAAAACTATCCATGTACTTACTGGGAGAAAAAGATCATTCAATATATTAGATCCATGCCATTGGCCCAGTATTACTAAGGAAGAAGCAAACGATACAGATTTCTATTGCTATACATATGCGGTTACCTCATTACCGCAAGGTAAGAGGCCATTTTCACTAGTGTGTGTGTTTGCACGAAGAGGAGACAATTGATTTTTGGCACCTTTTGCCCTTTGCGGTATTTGCACAGAAGAAAAGACTTTATTGCTGGTTTGCACAGTTTATTTGCATTTTGCACACGATTTTATTTATGGAATAAAAATTCCATTGCATAGCACTTTTTTTAATACCACATTATTTGCACTACCACTCTGTACTTGGAAATAGTCACTATAACAGTACACTTTATAGAGTTTTTACACTATTGATGTGTTGGTGTTCGTTTATTGATTTTTATTTTTATGTGTACTACTGCCTTTATCAGCTCATTGCTTCTTGATACAGCTTGAATATTCTGATTACTTGGATTGTTTGTTTAACCACTTGCGCCCGCCCTGTTACATAATGACGGCGGCAAAGTGGTTTGATAATCCTGATCAGACGTCATATGGCGTGATCAGGATTATCCGCTATTACCACGGCGATCGGGGATGACACTTGTCCCTCGGACACAGCGCATCCCCGATCAGGGTAAACAGCCAATGAAATTGGCTGTTTACCATGTGATTGGCTTTGTCCAATGACCGCCGATCACCTGTCATAACAAATCGGGCATGCGCCCAATGCGCGCCGGCGGCAGCGCGCCGATCAGAGAAGGCGAGTGTCCCTCGTACACAGCTCCGATCAGGGTAAACAGCCAATGAAATGGCTGTTTACGCATGTGACCGGCTGTGTCCAATCACAGCCAGTCACAAGTATAAACACTGTGGCGGTTTCCAGGGATCTCTCCTTCTCTCTCCTCACACACCGATCGTGTGAGGAGAGAGAAGGAGAGATTTGATCAGTGAGTAAAGCATCTATTTTTACTGTCTACTGTCTGCACAACACAAACCCCCCTCATCAATAAACAAATAAATCAAGAACCTGTCACAGCCCATCAGGATCTGTCACAGCCCATCAGGATCTGTCACAGCCCATCAGGATCTGTCACAGCCCATCAAAACCTGTCACAGCCCATCAGAACCTGTCACAGCCCGTCATCAGTACCGCCATCAGCACCGGTACCGCCATCAGCACAGCCACCGCCATCAGCACCGCCACCGCCATCAGCACCGCCACCGCCATCAGCACCACCATTGGTACCATCTGGATCTGACAGCCCATCTGTCACACAGGCCGCCATCAGTACCATTAACAGTACCGCTATTAGTACCACCATTGGTAACATCTGAATCTGACAGCCCATCTGTCATAGCCCATCTGTCACACAGGCCTGCCATCACTACCATCGCACAATCCCACCATAAGTACCGCCAAAAGTACCACCATCGTGTCCCAAAGAGTTTATACACCTGAGGAGGCATATAACATCCTTACCATGTCTGATGATGAGAGCAGCGGGGAGCTCTCATTATCTGATTCTGGTTCGGAAAACAAGCCAGTGGAGGGTAGCGGATCGGAGTCCGAGTTAGCGGAGGAAACCGCCCCTCCTAAAAGAGTAAGGAGATCAGGACCGAGATCAGAAAACCTGCCTACCACCAGCAGCGCCAGACCCCAGGAAGAGGAGCCCAGTACAAGTACTGGAATTGCACATCCAGCCCAAAGAATCTGGGCCCAGTCCTACCTTCCCGATGCCCTGGCAAACCCCTTATGGTTGCCTGCCAACTCAGGATCCACTACAATCCCCCCTTTCACTGCACAGCCAGGTGTGCAGCCCAACACTTTGAATTTTTCATATATGGACTATTTCCATTTGTTTTTCCCAGAAGATTTGTTGCAGTACATGGTGGACCAAACAAATCTCTATGCAGAGCAATTTATTGCTGCCAACCCCAGTTCGTCCTACGCCCGTATGTTCCATTGGCGATGTCTCACACTAGACTAATTCAAATTGTTCTTGGGCCTTACTTTTAATATGGAGCTTACAAAGAAAAACGAACTGCATGCCTACTGGTCTACCCACCCCATCCACCACATGCCCCTATATTCTTCTGTTATGTCCAGGACACGGTACGATATGATAATGCGTTTCCTACATTTCAATGACAATTCGCAGTGCCCTCCCCAAGATCATCCCAACCACGACAAATTATATAAGCTTCGCCCCCTAATAAATTCTTTTACCAAACGATTTTCTGAAGTCTTTATCCCTGACCAAAATATTTGTGTAGACGAATCCCTTATCCACTTTACTGGCCGGCTGAATATCAAGCAGTATATCCCAAGTAAGAGAGCCAGGTACGGAATGAAATTGAACAAATTATGTGACCGAGCCACTGGTTACGTGTACTCATTTCGCATTTATGAGGGAAAAGACTCCCAGCTCCAGCCCCGTGAGTGCCCCACATACATAGGAACCAGTGGTAAAATTGTGTGGGATCTTGCATACCCCCTGTTCAAAAAAGGTTACCACGTATATGTAGATAATTACTACAGCAGTTTGCCCCTTTTCCGTCACCTGTATTGTGAAAAAACCCTGGCCTGCGGTACCTTCTGGAAAAATAGGGAGGGCTTCCCACAGAATTTACTAGCAAAACGGCTACAAAAGGGGGAAGCTGCATTCATGAGGAATGAGGAGGTATTGGCCATGAAGTGGTGGGACAAGAAGGATGTTCACATGATGACTACCATTCACAATGACACCTTGGTGGAGGTTCAGAGAAGACGTGGCCCCGTAGTAAAGCCTGAATGTGTCCATGACTACAATCTGTATATGGGGGGGGTTGGAATTAAATAATCAGATGCTGCAACCATATTTGTCAACCCGCAAGTCCAAATATTGGTATAAAAAAGTTGCATTTCATCTGTTTCATATGGCCATGTTCAATTCATTTGTCTGCTATCAAAAATCACCCGAAAACCAACCCATCACCTGCCTCAAATACTTTGAAAACATTGTCACTGCCCTTATTTACCAGCAAGGACCCGCCCCAGGAAGCATTCGCTCTGATAGTGTAAGTCGACTTCATGAGCAACATTTTCCCTATAACATTCCCCCCAAAGAATCCGGAAGAAGACGCCAAAAGAGATGTTGTGTATGCTCAAGTGGAGGAGCTAGAAGAGATACAAGTTTTTATTGTCCCCAATATCCCTTCCAACCTGGCCTGTGTATCAGTGATTGCTTCAAAAATTATCACACATCCATCAGATATTAGTTCCCCTTATTAGTAACAGACTGCCATTTCCCCATTTCAATTACCTGTGTGCATCATTTGCCTGCCACCATGTTTCTACCTTCCATGTTAACTGACCCTGGCCTGTTTACCGACAATGTCTTTGCCTGCCATTTTAACCACGTTTCTGACTTCCATGTGCACTGACCTCAGCCTGTTTACCGACGATGCCTTTGCCTGCCGTTTTAACCACGTTTCTGACTTCCACGTGCACGACCTCGGCCTGTTAAATCGACCATGTTTTTGCCTGTCACTTGGACTGATCTTTTGCCCTTCTACTTCAGTACACAGGGGTCTCACATATGTGAGGGGCTTCAGAATAGCGTTCTGAGTGGAGAAAATCAGTTTTTGGTTTTATGTGTTCCCAGAACAGGGTCTGGTTGCCTGGAGGCTTCAAAGAGATTTGGGTGGGAGAAGCCTCTACCCCCGTCCCCCTGTCCCCAAGCTTGATGGTCCTTCCTGCTGCCTGGACCAATACTTTGGCTGTGCTGACCATATCGCTGCCTGTAATGACCCAGGACTTTATGGACTGTTTATTTCTGCTGCCTGGACCAATACTTTGGCTGTGTTGACCATATCTCGGCCTGCTGCCTCTACTGACTATAGACAGTATTTTTGCCTGGACATCTCTGCCTGCTACCTGGACCAATGCTTTGGCTGTGCTGACAGTATCTCTGCCTGAACTAACTATGGACAGTATTGCTGCCTGGACGATTGCTTTTGCTGTCGCTGACCACATCCCTGCCTGCTGCCTGGACCGATGCTCTCCTCTGTGGACCACTAAACTACTAAAACCACAGGTAATCTTTTGTTATTTGGTATGTGCATGTTATGTATTAGAATGTGAATTTATGCTCCTTTGTGTAAAAAAAATGCGTTTTCATTTTTTTCCCACGTTTTCCGAAAACTTCTGGAAAAAAACAAACCATTCAAAAGACTCACTATGCCTCATAGATTATACGTTGGGGTGTTTGCTTTCCAAAATGGGGTCATTTTGAGAGCGTTTCCATTGTCCTGGTGCTCCGGGGCCTTCAAAAGAGAGATAGGTCGTCATTAAATTATATGTGTAATTTTGCTCCTAGAATGCCTAGAGCTGCTACTTGGATGTTAGGCCTCTGTATGTGGCCAGGCTGTATGAAAGTCTCACACATGTGGTATTGCCATACTCAGGAGGAGTAGCAGAATGTATTTTGGGGTGTCATTTTTGCTATGTACATGATATGTGTTGGAAATATCTTATAAATGGACAACTTTGTGTAAAAAAAAATGCGTTTTCATTTTTTTCCCACGTTTTCCGAAAACTTCTGGATAAAAATTAACCGTTCAAAAGACTCATTATGCCTCATAGATTATATGTTGGGGTGTTTGCTTTCCAAAATGGGGTCATTTTGTGGGCTTTTCCATTGTTCTGGTGCTCCAGGGCCTTCAAAAGGGAAATAGGTCGTCATGAAATTATATGTGTAATTTTGCTCCTAGAATGCCTAGAGGTGCTACTTGGATGTTAGGCCTCTGTATGTGGCCAGGCTGTGTAAAAGTCTCACACATGTGGTATTGCCATACTCAGGAGGAGTAGCAGAATGTATTTTTGGGTGTAGTTGCAAGTATATGCATGCTGTGTTCAAGAAATAACCTGTCAATACAATAAGTTTGTGTTAAAAAAAAAAAAAAGTCTTAATTTTCCCAAGAATTGTGGGAAAAAATTACAACTTAAAAAAACTCACCATGCCTCTTACTAAATACCTTGGAACTTCTACTTTCCAAAAAGGGGTCATTTGGGGGGTATTTGTACTTTCCTTGATTGTTAGTGTCTCAAGAAATGAGATAGGCCTTTAGTACATCAGGTGTGATCAGATGTGATCTATTTTCAGTGATTTGCACCCTAAAATGTAGACTCTATAACTTTCACACAGACTAAATAATATCCACTAATTTGGGTTATTTTTACCAAAGATATGTAGCCGTATAAATTTTGGCCCAAATTTATGAAGAAAAATAACTTATTTGCAAAATTTTACAATAGAAGCTAAAAAAAAGTGTTTTTTTTTCAAAATGTTCGCTCTTTTTTCGCTTATATCGCAAAAAAGAAAAAACCCAGTGGTGATTAAATACCACCAAAAGAAAGCTCTAATTGTAAGAAAAAAATGATAAAAATTTTGTTTGGATACAGTGTAGCATGACAGAGTAATTGTCATTCAAAGTGTGAGAGTACTGAAAGCTGAAAATTGGTCTGGGCGGGAAGGTGTTTAAGTGCCCTGTATTGAAGTGGTTAACAGCGCAGCACCAGCTACCCCTTTTATAAACAGAGGAAATGATGGCCTGCCTGAGGACTGACCACGTCCACTTTTGCCACAGTGCCATGGGAACGTCTGCCTCTCCTTGTTGTCCCCCCAGACATGGCATGCTTATTAACAATATGTATTAAAGATGTGGGAATATGTACATAAACTTGCAGTAACGCCATATATTTCAGTGTGTTACTGCAAGTTTAATGCTGTATATTTCAGTACATTAGTGCACGTTTAACAGAAATATACGGCGTTAAACTTGCAGCAATGCACTGAAATATACTGTGTTAATCGGAAGGTAACACACTGAAATATACGGCGTTAAAATTGCAGTAACGCACTGAAATATACAGTGTTAAACTTGCAGTAACGCACTGAAATATACTGCGTTAAGCGTGCACTAATGCACAGAAATATACAGCGTTAAAATTGCAGTAGCGCACTGAAATATATGGAGTTAAACTTGCAGTAACACACTGAACTATACTACGTTAAACGGAACATAACGCATGGAAATATACAGTGTTAAACTTGCAATAACTCAATGAAATATACAGTGTTAAACGGTCACTAGACTCACACTGACTGAACTATCCCTAGATTCACACTAATGTAAAGATGAATGGTAGTCACACTACACTCACGCTGACTGAACTATCCCTAGATTAACACTAATGTAAAGATCATTTGTGGTCACACTAGACTCACACTGACTGAACTATCCCTAGATTCACACTAATGTAAAGATGATTGGTGGTCACACTACACTCACACTGACTGAACTATCCCTAGATTCACACTAATGTAAAGATGAATGGTGATCACACTACACTCACACTGACTGAACTATCCCTAGATTCACACTAATGTAACGAATAACATAATCTGGTCTCCCACAGTACATGTAAATGCAATAGTTTTAGTAAATATAAACTGCTAAATACCTTTTCTCATCAGCAGTATATAGTAGCCTTGTGACTTGTGATGTTTTCATTCTCCCCTGATTGTCCTATGAGGCTGGAGGACCCCCTGACCCTCTGTCTGATTGGCCCTGTGTTGATCACATGCACTCTCCCAAGAGAGAAAAAGAACTCTCCAGCAATATACACCAAACTGAGCATGTGCAGCTTGCCCCCAATGTTTTGTTCTATCAGGAGATGGGTTGGGGACAGTGAAAGAATGGGAGGATCAAAGAAAACAGGATCAAATAGCCTTTTTACACAATGCAGATGATTAACCTCTTAGGTTCCACAGTGAGTATAACAAGAATGCTTTACTGCATATACAGACTGATTTTACTGTTTTGGGTTTAGTAACACTTTAAAGTTATAGTAAAGGTGATTTTTCTTTTTAAAATAACAAACATGTCATACTCACCTTCTCTATGAAGTGTTTTTTTCACAGAGCAGCCCCGATCCTCTTCTTCCCGGGTCCCCTGCCGGCGTTCCTGGCCCCTCGCTTCTATCGAGTGACCCCAGAGCAAGCAGCTTGCTATGAGGTCACCAAAGCAGGCTCACTACCGAGCACGTACGAACACTGTTGTCTGCCATCTCTAGACTGGCCAGCGTTATGTGCTCCGCCTATCAGTACTAGGACACACTTGCCACTTACTACTGCATGTTGTACTGCCACTCTAGCATCCCTTTTTATACCTGTAAAAGTCCCAGGATGACTTGAACGCCCCTCGTATTTTGGAAAGCATTATATAAAAAAATATTTTTGAAAATGTTAATTGCTTGTCTGATAGTCTGGCCAAGCATAGTGAATACTTTTTGAGTCACTGACTTAAAAAAAAATCATGTATCAGATTTTTGCATTTCTATATAAGTAACTCTAATCGTTGGTGCCACTGGGTTAGGAGAAGTCACCAATAGCTGGCCTGCATATTTAATTTAGGAAAGGTTTCCTCTGAACTGCTAGTGCTATGGAGAGTTCATTGTTTTCTGTAAAACTAGACCTGATGCCCTTACCATGGTAAGGTGCCTTGTTTAGATGAGTAGACTTGTATGCATCAGAAGAGCTGAAAGCCTGGAGTTTCAGCTACCTCTAGGGCCACCTATGGCAGACAGGTTTAGCAAAGATACCAGACAAAAACCTACCACCTGTTTGGAGAAGCAGACAATGCCAATTATATATGATCAAAGGCAAAGATATCAATCCAAACTGCACGGAAGAAGACAATGGTAAACCAATTCTGTTCTATACTAAGAAAACTATATGGATAAATACAATAGAATGAAGGTCAATATAGTGCCAGAAGATGGGCCCCTAAGGTCAGAAAGCACTCAACATACCACTGAAGAAGAGCTAAGGATTATTCATAGCACAGTTGGTGTGAATGATGTGACTACTCTTAAACTTTTTGGCCATCTAAACAGTAATGTTGGTATACGAGAAAAGAAATTCCAAAGCTGTAGAAACAGGCTGATTATAGGAACTTGAACTGTACGGAACATGAATCAAGGTAAACAGACAAAGTGAAGATGGAAATGGATCATATAAACATCACTGTCTTAGGTATCAGTGAACTTTAGTGGGATCGGCCTAAGACACTTTCAATCAGAAGAGCATACAATCTAGTATTCAGCTCATGAATATCAAGGAAGAAATGGCATAGCTTTCATAGTCAACGAATATATTCCAAGACTGTCACTGGATATATTTGTATAAATCTAATAGATCAACCAATGTCAATTAGACTTCAGGCACAGCCATTCAACATGGCTTTTATGGAAGTTTATGCCCAAGCAACCAATGCATACAGTATATAAATGGGGGAGTTTTAAGAATAAACCCAAGCTGAGACCTGCACGCAAGATATACTGGTAGTGATGGGTGACCGAAATTCCTTGGTAGGAAATAAGAAGGATGGACATGCCGTCAGATATCACAGTCATGGTAACAGAAAAAACAAATGAGATTATGTTGCTACAATGACCTCTTCATTACTAGAACTTTCTTTGGGGAACCAAAGTGACATTGATACAATTGGACATTACCTCTTCTACTTCCATCAAAATCAAACAGACTGCATTCTTTGTGCCAAATGTTGAAATGGCTCAATCTTTGTTTTTAAGTAGAGATCAGAACTTGACTTAAGCTGACCATACACTGGTAGGTTTTCAAGCGAACTTTCATACTAACATTAATGAATAGTCATTTAAAAGTGCTTCAAAATTAGCTTTTGTGGTTTTGATGTTTGATTCTGGAACAAATGGACACTGTAAAAATGCGTTTGTTTGAAAAAATGTCAAGTTTTTTCATCACTGCAATTGAAAATGAGTGTTAATTTGACCCTAATGATTAGAATGTTCTTAAAAATAAAAATATTTTAACAAAATTCCACTAGTTTAATAGCCAGCGTAAAGCCCCATCCGTACACATGTGAGGAGACAATGGCTGTTTAAAAAAAAAAAGGCAACATTCGGCCCATGTGTACTGTATGTCCATCTTTTAAACAGAAGCCGACCGTTCGGAAAACCAGCAGCCGACTGACTCATGATCAGCGCTCTCAGCCAATGGCAGACAGCACTGATCAGAGTGATGTGCTACATACAAAGATATACATAAAGAACATGCTGATAGAAGGAGATAGCAGGCATGACGTCATCAGAATGCTGCTGCTTTTTCCCTATCCATTCAGTAGTCTGGGGGAGGAGAGAGGACATCTTAGACCAGAACTTTAATGTAAATATTTAAAAAATTGCAAGCAGGAAGGTTAATTTTATTGCAGAAGAGACATACTATGAGGCAAATAGTTTGTGTACTTTGCAAGTGCAGTGGCACGCATTTCCCCCCAGAGCTTAGTTAAATGTGATAAAGGTCTTCTGATGTCCATCATCCAATCATGTGCAAGCAAAAATTATTTATTTTTCCTTGCACCTGTCTTTGGTATTCTTTACAAAGTAAAGTTTAACCACATTTACTAAGGAAAATGAGTGCAACTGTACTTGCAAAGTACACAGTCTATTTGTCTTAGTAAATACATGCCTATACCCTGTTTCCCCGAAAATAAGACCTAGCGTGATTGTCGGTGATGGCTGCAATATAAGCCCTACCCCCCAAATAAGCCCTAGTTAAAGTCCTTGTAGGTCTTATTTTCAGGGTAGGGCTTATTTTCGGGGAAACAGGGTAGGGCTTATTTGGGGAGTAGGGCTTATATTACAGCCATCACTGACACTCACGCTAGGTCTTATTTTGGGGGAAACAGGGTATCTCTTTCACAAAAAAAGATTTTTATCTTTCTCCCCAGAAATTTCTTAAACTGTACTCAGAGTTGCACATGCAATTCCAGTATGTGCAGGAGTTACGTCCTCCTGGCCAGACTAATCAAACTGGTCTAAGATCCCAAACCCAGAAGAGGTCAGTGCCAGTGAGGGAGTTCATGAACATCACATTGTTAGTTTGCTACATTTTTGGCAGGAAAAAACAGCTATCTAATATGTATTTCATACATGTGCATTTTAGCTGTTTCCCTGGAGTTCAGCTATAAATAATACATTCTAGGAGAACTAAACATTTGACATAAAACCTCTAATATTTGTACACCATTCAAATATTGTTGTTGATAAAAAAAATGCCTACATTTTTCTTACAGAGAACATCAAAGTTAGCAGAGCATGAGGAGTATGAGCAGTATGAGGATGTTGAGGAGGAAGAGAAGGATGAGGAGTATGAGGAGGAAGAAGATTATGAGGAGTATGAGGAGGAAGAAGATTATGAGGAGTATGAGGAGAAAGAAGATTATGAGGAGTATGAGGAGGAAGAAGATTATGAGGAGTATGAGGAATATGAGGAGGATGAGGAATATGAGGAGGATGAGGAATATGAGGAGGATCAGGAGAAGAATGAGGAATATGAGGAAAGTGCTGACACAGAACAGGATCAAGAAACGGATGAATCCGATCAAGATTCTGATAATGTACACTGAGAAAAATTATAAACTCAACACTTTTGTGTTTGCCCCTATTTATCATGAGCTGAACTCATATATCTACGACTTTTTCTATGTACACAAAAGGCCTATTTCTTTCAAATATTGTTCACAAATCTGTCTAAATCTGTGTTAGTGAGCACTTCTCCTTTGCCGAGATAATCCATCCACCTCACAGGTGTAGCAAATCAAGATGCCGATTAGACAGCATGATTATTGCACAGGTGTGCCTTAGGCTGGCCACAATAAAAGGCCACTCTAAAATGTACAGTTTTATCACACAGTGCAATGCCATGGATGTCGCAAGTTTTGAGGGAGCGGCCAATTGACATGCTGACTGCAGAGCACCACCAGAGCTGTTGCCCTTGAATTGAGTGTTCATTTCTCTACCATAAGCCGTCTCCAAAGGAGTTCCAGAGAATTTGGCAGTACATCCAACTGGCCTCACAACCGCAGACCATGTGTAACCACACCAGCCCAGGACCTCCACATCCAGCATCTTCACCTCCAAGATCATTAAGCCACTGCTGCCTAAAAAAAGTCTAAAAGCGCAGATCCATTGATAGATTTAATAATCACCTCCAAGATCATCTGAGACCAGCCATCCGTACAGCTGCTGCAACAATCGGTTTGCATAACCAAAGAATTTCTGCACAAACTGTCAGAAATCATTTCAGGGAAGCTCATCTGCATGCTCATCGTCCTCATCGGGGTCTCGACCTGACTGCAGTTCGTCATCGTAACCATAATCCCAGTTTTCACTGTACAGGATAGATGGCAGACAGAGTGTGTGGTGTTGTGTGGGTGAGCGGTTTGCTGATGTCAACGTTGTGGATCGAGTGGCCCATGGTGGCGGACAACAAACACAAGTGCATTTTATTGATGGAATTTTGAATGCACAGAGAAACCATGACGAGATCCTGAGGCCCATTGTTGTGCCATTCATCCACCACCATCACCTCATGTTGCAGCATGATAATGCATGGCCCCATGTTGCAAGGATCTGTACACAATTCCTGGAAGCTGAAAACATCCCAGTTCTTATATGGCCAGCATACTCACCGGACATGTCACCCATTGAGCATGTTTGGGATGCTCTGGATCGGCATATACGACAGCGTGTTCCAGTTCCTGCCAATATCCAGCAACTTCGCACAGCCATTGAAGAGGAATGGACCAACATTCTACAGGCCACAATAGACAACCTGATTAACTCTATGCGAAGGAGATGTGCTGCACTGTGTGAGGCAAATGGTGGTCACACCAGATACTGATACTGACTAGTTTTCTGACCCTCCGGACCCCCCCAATACAATAAAACTGCACATTTTAGAGTGGCCTTTTATTGTGGTCAGCCTAAGGCACAGATCTGCTAGTATAATTAAGAAAGTGGGCTTCAGCTCACCGGAGGCATCAGATTGCTGAAGTCTCAGATACAGCTGGGGGGGATGGCCTGTCCCTGTCTGATACTACTGCAGCTCTTAGAACATCTACTCCCCGAATCTCTTCAGACAATGTTTTTTCCGGTGGAAGTGTTAACCCCTAGGGGTCAAAAAACGCCATGTCTGCAACATACTACCAGCAGCTGAAGAAAAAACAAACAACCAGAAAACAGGACACTGCAAGAAAAGGCAAAAGCGAGGGGGGAAAAGACGGAGATCGGCGATATCCACAGAGAAAAAATAAATAAATAGTGAATTATCAACCATTACCTCAGTAGTTAATTTAACGGATGAGGTTTTGACTGATTCTGAATTATCTCTGTTGTCACGGGGTCTATCTTTTTCACCCACCTATCACTTTGATATTTTTAATACCATTTTGGACACCAACAGGTTTGTCAGGAACCTCTTACTGCGGAAACATTTTCAACAGGGAATTGACGAACAGGTGGATGACGCACTGACATCAGAGATGGTGAGAGAATCTGACCAAAACCAATCAATTGCAGAACAAAACAACAAAAAATGTCCAGCGCTCTGGATTTCACAGAAATAAACTATAGCAGTCCAAAAATGAAAACTGAACAGTTTATTAAATACAATGGTAATATGTAAATAGTAAATTATGAATTGTAGATTATAAAAACAAATTGTAAACGATTATTGAACCCACAGTAACACAGTACTTTATTACACTAAAATAAAGACATGTTAATGTCTACTTGGAATAAAAACATATATGTAAGAAAGTTGGTCCTTGAACAACAGAAAACCAATACGGGAGATCCATCCAAATATGTATGCCAGCCAAAGTCTAATGGAGAGAGGTAGTGGGAACGGAAAGGGGGCGCCCAGCCCAAAGAATCAAGGGGACTCACAGTAACCCCGCTGGCTGTGTGGTCTGATGTTGGGAAGGGCGACTCACCGGCTCCAGCAGGCAGATGGTATAGCATGGAGGGAGCCAATGCTCCGCCGAGAGGAGAACAGCCTCGCCGAGGCTCCATGGCGGTGGATGATGACGTCAGCACAGGAGAGCCGCCGGAGTGTCAGCTGGTGAACGTAGGCTGCTGACTCTCCAGGCTGTGTCTCCTCAGAGGTGAAAAAAACCTCAGTGGTAGATGGTGTCACTTGAGGGGATCCAGAGATGAACCTGGGAGGTCAACCAGGGGGGGAATAATATCACAAACAGTGCTGGTAGAAATCCCATATGCCTACTCAGTCTGTGACCCTTCGAAAAGGAAGTGCTTCAATGGTAGATGGTGTCACACAGGGGGTCCGGTGGAAAAAATGTCAAACCAGAAGGGGAATGGTGGAGCTGGCGATGCTTAGGGAAAATGCCACTGTTAGCCAATGTAGAACTCACAGAAATGAATGGATGGATGAATGGATGGATGATCACCGTGACATGGTTCTGGATAGGACCACTGTCATAAGGTTGCCTTGATGATGCGTTTCGCGCATGAGAGCTTTGTCATAGTCAAGGAAAGAGGCAACTCGCAAAGTTTAAATACACTGATGTAAATTGGGGGGAGGGAGCGATGGGAGGGACAAAAAAAAAAAAAAAGAGGAATTAACCCATTGTGAAAAAAAGGGGGGAGGATAATATCTCTAGTGTTAACTCCCTGTTGTTCAAACGACCCACAATGGAATATCAAATAGAATACAACATACATTGATGGTACAAATCATTAAGAACACATGATTAAAATTGCAATTAGAATTAAACAAATCAAAACAGAACATTTTTATTCTAAAAAAGTTTTTCAAAAAATCTTTTCGATCTCTTATCAAGAACTTTATTTTATTATTATAAAGATCACCCAGCATGGGCCAAAATCTACACAAAGCTACATGTCTCCAGTTCCTCATTCAACCCCTTGGGGGCAAGCAAGTCAAACATATAAATCCAAAAAACCTCGCGCTTGCATAACAAGGAAAATCTCTCATTGTTGGTTAGTGTACCCTTGGGGATAGTTTCAATCAAAAAGACCTCCAACTGTCTAATGTCCTTGTTATGGAAACGTAGAGAGTGTCGAGGAACACTGTGTTTATCACTCCCTTTGGAAATAAGTCTACGGTGGTCACCCACTCTTGCCGTAGTGCCCGAATGGTCTGACCAACGTAGAAAAGCCCACATGGACACCGCAATATGTAAATAACGAAGTCTGTAGAGCAAGTGATAAATTGCCTAATCTCGTATTTTTTGCCTGTGTTAGTTGTAATAATCTTAGTGCCATGGACAATAAATTGACACGTAAGATAACCCCTCTTCTTACACTGGAATATACCCTTTCTATCGTGAAAATATGATCTAATGTCAAGGGGGATTTGGATGATTTGTTTACTATCTTGCTAGGTGCTAATAAATGTTTAACGGTACGGGCTTTGCGAAACGTCACTTGTGGAACCTCAGGTAATACCGGAGCTAGACGTTGGTCCAATTGTAGAATACCTATCTCCGGTATTACCTGAGGTTCCATAAATGATGTTTCGCAAAGCCTGTACCGTGAAAAAAACGCGTCGTCAAGGCAACCCTATGACAGTGGTCCTATCCAGAGCCATGTCATGGTGATCATCCACCCATTCATCCATCCATCCATCCATTCATTTCTGTGAGTTCCACATTGGCTAACAGTGGCATTTTCCCTCAGCATCGCCAGCTCCACCATTCCCCTTCTGGTTTGACATTTTTTCCACCGGACCCCCTGTGTTACACCATCTACCATTGAAGCACTTCCTTTTTGAAGGGTCACAGACTGAGTAGGCATATGGGATTTCTACCAGCACTGTTTGTGATATTATTCCCCCCCTGGTTGACCTCCCAGGTTCATCTCTGGATCCCCTCAAGTGACACCATCTACCACTGAGGTTTTTTTCACCTCTGAGGAGACACAACCTGGAGAGTCAGCAGCCTACGTTCACCAGCTGACACTCCGGCGGCTCTCTTGTGCTGACGTCATCATCCACCCCCACGGAGCCTCGGCGAGGCTGCTCTCCTCTCGGCGGAGCATCGGCTCCCTCCACGCTATACCATCTGCCTGCTGGAGCCGGTGAGTCACCCTTCCCGACATCAGACCACACAGCCAGCGGGGTTACTGTGAGTCCCCTTGATTCTTTGGGCTGGGAGCCCCCTTTCCGTTCCCACTACTTCTCTCCATTAGACTTTGGCTGGCATACATATTTGGATGGATCTCCCGTGTTGGTTTTCTGTTGTTCAAGGACCAACTTTCTTACATATATGTTTTTATTCCAAGTACACATTAACATGTCTTTATTTTAGTGTAATATAGTACTGTGTTACTGTGGGTTCAATTTTAATAATCGTTTACAATTTGTTTTTATAATCTACAATTCATAATTTATTATTTACATATTACCATTGGATTTAATAAACTGTTCAGTTTTCATTTTTGGACTGCTATAGTTTATTTCTGTGAAATCTAGAGCACTAGACATTTTTTGTTGTTTTGTGTTGATCTGTATCTATCAGCTATGGTTGGTCCAGCTGCACTGGTTTTCCTTCCATTTTGCACCCCCCTCGATTTCAAGTCATGCTAAATGCATATAAGATGTTATATTGCATGGTATGGTAACAATACATGTTACACACCCCATGTCCTGATTGAGCTCTCCAGGTGGTTATTCACTGGCGCTGGGTTATTGTTGTTGATTTTTCAATTGTAGAACAAGATGTTTGCCCGCATGTTTCTTTTATGTTTCAGGATTTATCTGCATCATTTAGAAAAGCTGTATTCAGAATTGCATATGGGTTCCTATGGAGCTTCATGCAGTACATCACAATATGGGGATACGTTTTTTTACCCTGTAAATGCAAGAAACTCTACTATAGACACTTTTCAGGCTGTGATAGAGGGGGAATTGATAGAAATGAAACAACACAGCTCAACATCTAGAAAGACTAATATCTCAAAACAAAAGAAAGAGGCTCTACAGCAATTAAAAGACAATAAAGGGTTAGTGATAAAGGAAGCAGATAAGGAAGGAGCAGTGGTGGTGATGACTAGGGAACAATATAGATCTGAAGTCATTAGACAGCTCAGTGACAGTGACACATATCTACCCCTGTCTAACAACCCCACTACTGTTTTTCAATCAACTCTTTTGCAACATTTACAGTTGGGCTTTAGTATGAGAGTTCTGTCATCAAAAACTGCTTAGTATCTCTATGTGGATAAACCTGTGGTGCCGGTATTCCACCATCTCCCTAAGATTCATAAACTTGATCGTCCCATCCAGGGACGACCAATTGTGGCTGGAATTGGCTCTTTATCTGAGCGTTTGGGAGAATGGGTAGACCGGCACCTACAGCCTTTGGTATACAGATTGCCTGGCTACATCAGAGATACGAGCACAGTCCTATCCCATATCACATCTGTTAAATGGAAATCCACCTATGTGTGGGCCACACTAGACGTGAGGGCACTCTATTCGTCGATCCCCCACAGCGCAGGCCATCCAATATCATCTTCAACGCTACAGATCCTACTCTCAGGAGCTACAGGAGTTTATTCTGTTAAGTGTTGAGTTTTTATTAAAGCATAATTATTTTTTATTTGATGGCGCATATTATGTCCAGCGCTGCGGGACGTCGATGGGTGCTAGATTCTCACCGTCCATGGCGAAGCTCTATATGGGTTGGTGGGAGGAACGAGTTTTGTTCTCTCCCAGCAAACCTTTTGCTAAGCAGATTGTTTGGTATGGACGTTTCATTGATGACCTCGTGATGGTGTGGGATGGTGACATTATGGAATTGCATGAACTATGTAATTTACCTGATCACCTGTATTTCATGCAGACTCCAATATATAGGCTGTACCACATGTCCTCTGAGAGCCCGTATAGGGGAACATTACTGTGACACAATTAACCCAAATGCTAGAAATATTTTGAATGCAACACATCACTTTAGGGAATGTCACCAGGGCGATCTCTCCTCTTTCCGCTTTAGAGTAATAGAACGGTTGTCTCACTCACCCAGAGGAGGTGACAGGGAGAGAAGGCTACTGGTGAGAGAAACATGGTGGATTTTTAGATTAAAAACTAGATCGCCTCAAGGGTTAAACCTGAGGTGGTATCTGGATTTGCACTTACATTAAGCATGCCTCTCCCCAGAGCCTCCTCTCTCTTTCTCTCTTTTCCTCCTCTGGTGTCTTTTTCACATACCTGAATTATTTTTATTTTATTGTTTACTTTTTGTACCTAATGTTTTCTGTATTTCATGGTGTGTTTTAATCATGTATATGTGCATGAGTGCATGCATGAGTGTGTGCACACATGTACTCTTTCCTTTTGGCTCTTTCTTTTTTCTCTCCCGCTCCAACAGAAATCAAAACCCCCTTATATATGCCTTAAAGGCCTCCCACAGGACAGCCCCCGAGATCTCTCCGGTATCATTTATCAGAAAAAACGAATCAATTTCCTGTTGTATTTTTCCAGCTATCTCATCATCCCTAATTAGATTTTCATTAAGACGCCAAGTATACTGGGGCCTTTGTAACTCTTTTATTCTCACTTTCATCATAACAGGGGCATGGTCCTGATCTCTATTTTCGTTTCCCCCACAGAATCCAATAAGCTGTGATCCACCATCAGATAGTCCAGTCTTGAATAGGTCCCGTGCACAGGAGAGACGAATGTATAATCCCTAACCTTAGCATATTGTACCCTCCATACATCTATCATCTGACAATCATGTAATTTGCACCCTAAGCTCATTAAGAGGTTTTTACTAGTCCCCTGTGCACTTGACGAACTATCCAAGGCTGGATCAAGGCAGAAATTAAAATCTCCCGCCAATATCACTTCCCCCTCCCTAAATTCCATCAAACTATTTAAGATCTGAGAGAGATATTTGATCGGATTTCTATTCGGACAATAAACATTGGCGAAAGTAAAAATCCTTTTCCCAAGTTTAATCTTTAGGAAAAGAAAACGACCTTCCAGGTCAGTTTTTCTTTCTATCAGTACATAATTAATCAGTTTAGAAAAGCCAATTGCCACTCCCTTCGCCCGTTTTATGGGGGAGTCGCAGTAGATCCAGTTTGGGAAGTTTCTTGAATAAAACTTAGTGCCTGCCTCCAACGCCAGGTGGGTCTCCTGCAGGAAAACCACATCTGCTCCATAGTGCTGCAACTCTCTAAGCACTTTGTGCCTCTTGCTGGGAGAATTCAGCCCTTTTACATTATATGTCAAGCAATTAATATCCATCTGACCAGATCTTTAGAACTCCCCTTATTTCAGGCTTATACGTGAACGATATACACTCCTCTTGAAAAGAATCTGCGGGGGCACACAACCATCTTAATGGTCAGATCTTCTCCTCTCTGTTCTGGTATGGATCCAATCCTTAAATTTTGCCGCCTATTTTGATTTTCCCAATCTTCCAATTTGTACAGCATCTCCCATTGGTCCAACTGCAGTGTTTTAATTTGTTTTTTAAGAGCAGTAATTTCCTGCACCTGTTGTTCCGACACCTCCTCAACTGCTTCTACTCGCTTCAAAAGATGGCCCATGTCTGACCTTACATTGAGGATCTCTCCTTTAATTGAGTGCTCTAATTTGAGAAACATGTCCTGCATCTCCGTTTTAGTTGGGAGCGCATCCGTAACAGAGTCCGCCTCCATGCTAAGGTCCAGATCCGCTTCGGGGGGTATCTCCCCTCTGGGGGTCCCCCCTTGAGCCCCTTTATTTTTAGTTGAACCCTTTGTTTTGTCTTTTACTCCCTGTTGTCTGTTATCCATGCTTGGGCTTTTTAGGTGTGCTTCTTTTAGGTATTTTTGGATTAAACTTGAATTTAAACTGTCTCTGGGCTTTTTAGAATCCACAGCTTTTTGGGAGAGACCTCTCATGATCCTCTCCACCCTGCTCTTTACCTCTTCCTTTAATCTGGCTTGCTCTTAATTGCTCCTTATACCTCCTTCACCCCACTTTACCGCCTCTCCCCAGCTTTTTCTTGCGAATTTAAATGCTTTCCTTTATACAGACTCAAGAAGCATACAATGGACCTTTCAAAGTGGCAGGGTGCTATCAAATCAAGGCCTTTTATCCATTTATCAGCATTAAATCATCCCCTCTACACAGAGTTGACAAAAGTCCAATTGAAATTAGTGAGGCTCAGTACATACTCCTAGAAACCCTCTTGTTCTGCGGCACCCATAAGAATTGCAGATTTCACATCTCTATGTACTGTCCTATTAGGATAATAAAAAGCCCCTCAGATCTTCCACATTTCAAAATGGGCTCACCACTCTCACCACAGCTAAGCCTCTCAGCATCCACTCAACTTGCTGAAAGGGCAGCTATGCTGAACCACCTTTCAGTTCCTCTGAACTTCTGTGCTTTTTTTTGCTTTAAAAGGTATTTTCAGAAACAGAAAGATAAAATGCAGAGTGATGTATTAGAACTCAACATATGCCGATCCTACCTGGATCCCGCAGTTTTCAAAAGGGAGACTGGAACTTCCAATGAGGACATCACTCACCCTCTCCAGGGAGAACCGCAGCCTTTTCAATAGGTAACCCGGTGCTCCGGGAGCCTCCAAGGTCCTCAGGGTCTCTGTATTTCGGTGGGGGCTGCTGCATACACAATCCTAGGATCTTTTACATTAATCGGCTGTAGGGGGGAGGTCCCAAGCATTGAGCAGAGCCAGGGAGCTGGGTGCAGGGAAGCCGAGACAGCGCGCTGTTCGATCTGCCGGACAATCCAGGTGCTGTTTACTACGCATCGATCAGCTGGTAAAATGCGTCCGCTTCTCTTGATCCCTGGCCGCCTCCTTCTGAGCGACTCCTCCCGCTGCTCCGAAGGGGAAACTAATGGGCCATCCACGGGCTCTCACCCCATGTTGTCCCAGCCACCATCGCCATTCGAACCTCCGCCCTCCTCCACCACGCCACCATCAGGCTCCTCCCCCGGTTCTAGCACGTCACATCCCCTTCCCTCTGCATGTGCTGTTGATTCTAACACCTGCACACCTGTACTTATTATCACTCTAAGGTGTGTGACAAAAAGTGGCATACATATGGATCACCCAATATGCAGTATAGCTGATTCCCCTTTTTTGGATAATTGCCTGTAGTCAATTAAGACAATTAATGTGTGGAGCCAGTGATCCTTGGAGCTAATATTTATTTTCAAAGTTTCATGTCTGTAATGTGGTTATGACTAAGGCCTCAAAGGCTGAAATGTGTCAACTGTTCTTATTTGCGTTTGGTCACTGTGGCTTGTCAATAAATATTATACTTCTTAAGAGCAAGCACCGGAGTGCGGATCATCTTTTCCTCATTTACCTACTCAGTCAGTGACTGTGGATCGAGCACCTGGGATCTCTGCTTTCTATGTGATGTATGGGTAGTAGCACTGACTTTTTTGTTTATAGCCTAAGGCACACCTGTGCAACAACCATGCTGTGTAATCAGCATATTGATGTGCCACACCTGTGAGGTGGATGGATTATCTTGGCAAAGGAGAAGTGCTCACTAACACAGATTTAGACAGATTTGTGAACAGTATTTGAGAGAAATAGTCTTTTTGTGTACATAGAAAAAGTCGTAGATCTTTGAGTTCAGCTCATGATAAATAGGGGTAAACACAAAAGTGTTGCGTTTATAATTTTGCTCAGTGTATGTTGAAATTGATCATATTTACTATCACATGGTATAAAGGAAATATAGTGTGATGTCATTACTATATAAAAGCTATTCTGTCTGGAGTCTCCACCCTGCTTGGAGTCACCCACTGCAGACAGGTTTTAGCAGAAATACCAGACCAAAACCTGCAACCTATAGGGAAGCAGCAATAGAGGAATAGATTGTGAAGCAGCAATAGAGGACAATGTCAGTGGTGGATGATCACAGCGGCATTGACAACAGCAAATCCATCAACTTACATTGCTCATAAAAGGCAATGGTTAGCCACTTCTGTACATTCCCAAAAAAAATCATATAGTGAGTGAGATATTATTGTAACTGTTACATTTTCCATTGTTTTGATAACTGGATTTCATATTGATATACTGTATGACAGTTCTCTCTATAGTGATCACCAGGATAGGGCAAATTTAATAAAGCTGGTGCACTCAGAATCTAGTGCAGCTGTGTATGGTAGTCAGTGAGCTTCTAACTTCAGCTTGTTTAAATAAGCTTTGGCAATAAACCCTGGAAGCTGATTAGTTTCTCTGCAAAGTTGGCACCAGATTTTGCACTCTTCAGCTTTAGTAAATAACCCTCACTATTAGGGAATGCAATCAGCATCCCTGTTTAAAGAGTATGTTAAAGTGGTTTTTAACCCACACTGATATCTTCATATAATCCTCTTTGTCTCCTAATGATAGGTGCTCCTGTCTCTGTGTTTTATTAAAAAAAATGCTGTTTATACCTGATTTCAGAGCGCCGCTCGGCACTCACGTGACTGGCCCGCACTCTCCTCTCCCCATCTTCTGCAGAGTGCGGGGCAAAGATTCCCCCGCTGACGTTAGTCGGGACGAGAGGAGGAGAGAGCTGGCCGGTATAACAGGTACAAATTGCATTTTTTTATAAAACGCAGAGACAGAAGCACCTATCATTAGGAAACAAATAGGATTATATAAGAAATTAAAAGTAATTTTAGCTGCAGGAGGGTAGGGGGGAGGTCACAGACAGACAGGCAGGGAGGGAGGGGGGAGAGGAGGACAGAGGAGGACAGAGAAGGACAAGAGAGCTGCGGATGATGGAGGCAACTGACCACGGTGTCAGGGCTCAGCAGCCATCATAAACCATGGTCAGTTTACAGAGGGGAGGGTAGAAACTGGCAGGATCAGCCAGGTATTTCAGGTGATACAGAGGGCCAAATTACAGAGCACAAGCACTGTGCTGTATAACATGCTTTAAAGGAACAGGATTTTTTTTTTCTTTTTTTTTTATGGTAACATTTAGGATAACATACGTCCAAACCATATGTTTACCAGTTTTGGATAGAGTAAGGAATGGTTTAGATCCCTGTCAGTTTTTTTTTTTTTTTCTGTCTGTGTCCTGTGAGGGAGAATTACCCAGAGACAAAGCAGAAAGTAGAAATAAATGTCAACAAAGCAAGCAAAAATTCCTGCTTGGACGCTTGTCACTGAAGCAGATATCCCCATCGAAGGGTGGATATCTGTTGCGCTATAAACAAAAAAAGAGCAACAATTTTGAAAAAAAAAAAAACAATATTTTTTACTTTTTGCTATAATAAATTTAAAAAAAGCAAATTTCTTCATCAGTTTAGGCCAATATGTATTCTTCTACATATTTTTGGTAAAAAAAAAAATCGCAATAAGCGTATATTGACTGTTTTGCGCAAAAGTTATAGCTTCTACAAGATAGGGGATAGATTTATGGCATTTGTATTATATATTTATTTTTTACTAGTAATGGCGGCGATCTACGTTTTTTAGTGAGACTGCAACCTTGAGGCTGACAGATCGGACACTTTCGACAATTTTTTGGAACCAGTGACATTTATACAGTGATCAGAGATAAAAAATAGCCACTGCTTACTGTATAAATGTCACTGGCAGGTAAGGGGTTAACACTAGGGGGCGATCAAGGGGTTAATTGTTATCTAGGGAGGTGTTTCTAACTGTGGGGGGTGGGACTTACTGAAGGAGGAGAGAGATTGCTGTTCCTGATCACTAGGAACAGCAGATCTCTCTCTACTCCCCTGTCAGAATGGGGATCTGTGCGTTTACACGCACAGATCCCCATCCTGGCTCTCTGTGGAGCGATCGCCGGCCACGCGCATCGGCTCCAGCATCATGGGCACGCGCACACACCCTATCGCTCTTAAAGTGACCGAAGTACACCTATGGCGATTCCCCCAGGAGAGCCAACCTGCCGCAGTATAATGATGGCGGCTGGTCGGCAAGCTGTTAAAGAAAACCTGTAATAAGGGAAAAGCAAAGGCTGCTACCATTGGCTTTCTTTTGAAAATGCTTGCTGCTTGTCTGATAGTCCAATCCAGAAAACCCAATAATTTCCGAGTCACTGACCTAAAACAAACATGTAGCCAGTAAAATTAGAACATGTAAATAACTATAATTATTGAGTCTTTGGTGCCACTGGGGTTGATATACTAAAACTGGAACACTCAGAATCTGGGGCAGCTGTGCATGGTAGACAATCAGTTTCTAACTTCAGTTTGTTCTATTTGCTTTCAAAAAAGACAAACTGGATGCTGACAGAATCACAGGTGGTACTATGGAGAGTCTGTTGTTTTCTGTAAGATTAGACCTGATACCGTGCCTTGTTGAGGCGAATAGACTTGTATCCATCAGGGAAGCTAAAATCTATGGTGCCTGGAGTTGCAACTATCTCTAAGGTCACCCAAGGCAGGCAGATTTAGCAAAGATACCAGACAAAAATCTACCAAATTTATTGGGAGTTAGGTAGCAGTATAGTCTTTTTAATATACCTATCGCACAAATACCATGCATGCGGGCTGCATTCTCAAATATTAGGAGTTTGGTACTTTAGCGTGTTTCAACGTTACTTTATTGCCTTTGATCTTTTAATGCCTTTTTGGCGGGATTTGACGTCATAATGACATCACAGAGTGGTTGTGTTACCATTTGTTCATTTTTGCATGCTCTGATTAGTGGCTGTTGTATTTATATTCTGCTTTAACACTGTTGCACTTTATCACATGCCTGACGAAATGACCCTGCGTGGCTCCAAAACATTGCACTTATCTCTGTGATGTGATCTCTCTCAATAAAAGAAACCTTTGGAGGGTAACTGTAGATCCATGGTGTGCTGGCGAATATGTACACTAGCTAGCAATATAGGACAATGCTAATGATGTATGATTAATGGGAAAGACATTAACCCAAACTGTGTGGAAGAAGGCAATGGTAAACCAATTCTGTATTTTATCATTAAATCTATATAGATAGATACAATAGAATGAAGGTCAATACAGTGCCCGCAGACAGGACAGAAGACATTCAACATACTATTGAGGAAGAGCTAGGGATTATTCATAGTATAGCTGATGTAATTGATACGATTACATCAAACATTTTTGGTCATCTAGACAGTGATGTTGCCATGTGAGAAAAGAAAATTCTGAAGCTGTAGAAGCAGACTCATTATAGGAACTTAATTTGTGGGGTATCAATAAAGATAACTTAGACATAATGAAGATAGAAACAAATTTGTTTAAACATCTCTGTCTGATTAATCAGTGCACCTAAATGGACTGGCTTAAGACACTTTCTGTCAGAAGGGCATACAATCTACTATTCTGGTCATGAAAATAAAAGAAGAAATGGTGCGATCTTTCAAAGTCAGCAAACATATTACAATACTGTCATTGGATATAATGCAGTGAATCTAATAAATCAATTAATATCAATTTGATTTTGGCCACAGTCATTCAACATTACAGTTATAGAAGTTTATTCCCATACAACTGATGCAAGAATAAATGGGAAGCCAACGAGTTTTATGATCAAACCCTGGCTGAGATTAACAAGACCTGCAAGCAAGGTATACTACTACTGATAGGTGACCATAATGTCAAGATAGTAAATAAGAAGGTAGGAATGCAGTCAAACTTGGTCATGGTAACCAATATTAAAGAATAATTCCAATACACAATATATTTGAGTCGTCAATCTGCATAAGAATGCAGGAGACAAATTTTAAGATTCTGTCCCGGTGGTACCGCACCCCAGCATTTCTAAACAGATAATTGCTGGCATTGCGGGGCAAGGAGGGGACGCTAATGCATATTTTTTAGTCCTGCCCCAGAATAGAGAACTCTTGGAAGGAAGTCCGGAGAATTGCTCAAAAATTTAGTGATCAGGAGATTCCGGAGGATCCATCTTTCTTCCTATTACAAGATCCCAGTTAAATCATATAAGAAATCTATTCTATGTCATCTGCTGAATGCAGCTAGAGCATGTATTCCACTCACTTGGAAGCAGGCACAACCACCAACGGTAGGATTGTGGCTTAAAAGAGTAGAACAATTAAACCTTAGGGAAGATTTGGTTTTGATATCCCGGCAAAAAAGAAGGATATATCTGAAAACATGGTCTCCATGGAATCTTTTCATTAATACAGAAGAGGGAAAAAACTTTATAGATGTAAGTTCTAATGACTGAAAACAGAAGATGTGGCCATTGGATTCTTGGCAGGGGAGGGGGATGTGGGGGAGAGGGGGAGGAGGAGGGGATGGGGAGGCGGGAGATGGGCTCTGCCCCTCCCTCCCCTTAGGGTTTTATTTATTTATTTATTTATTTTGTAAATATAGAGGTAAGAGAGAGTTAGACACTTAAGGAAAATATAGATAGAACCCCCAGGACGGAGTTGGAGATATATTCTGATTAGGGATGGGAGAGGATCTCTACCTTAATGCTTTTGGGGGATTGTAATGGGGTTTTGACTTTGTCGTAATTAGAGAGCATGGTCTTGGCTTTGGAAGAAAATGTATTTATTTGTATATTAGATTAGCATATAGACATGCATAATATGTTATATTTGATGTTGGTATGTTGTTCCTCTTAAATCAGTAATAAAAATATTAAATATGAAAAAAAAATAAAGAATAATTCCAGGCATGGGTATTTATTACATACTTACAGTGGTCCAGCGTGGACCAATGTAACTACTGTATGTACAGTGACTTGAAAAAGTATTCATACCCCTTGACATTTTCCACATTTTGTTATGTTACAACCAAAAACGTAAATGTATTTTATTGGGATTTTATGTGATAGACCAGTAAAAAGTGGCACATAATTGTGAAGTAGAATGAAAATGATAAATGGTTCTCAATTGTTTTTACAAATAAATATCTGAAAAGTGTGGCATGCATTTCTATTCAGCCCCTCTAAGTCAATACTTTGTAGAACCGCCTTTCGCTGCAATTACAGCTGCAAGTCTTTTTGGGGATGTCTCTAACAGATTTGCACATCCAGAGAGTGACATTTTTGCCCATTCTTCTTTGCAAAATAGCTCAAGCTCTGTCAGATTGTATGGAGGGTGTCTGTAAATATCAATTTTTAAGTCTTGCCACAGATTCTCAATTGGATTTAGGTCTGGACTTTGACTGGGCCATTCTAACACATGAATATGCTTTGATCTAAACCATTCCATTGTACCTCTGGCTGTATGTTTAGGGTCATTGTCCTGCTGGAAGGTAAACCTCTGCCCCAGTCTCAAATCTTTTGCAAACTCTAACAGGTTTTCTTCTAAGATTGCCATGTATTTGGCTCCATCCATCTTCACATCAACTCTGACTAGCTTCCCTGTCCCTGCTGAAGAAAAGCAACCCCGCAACATGATGCTGCCCCCACCATTTTTCACGGTGGGGATGGTGTGTTCAGGGTGATGTGCAGTGTTAATTTTCCGCCACACATAGCATTTTGCTTTTAGGCCAAAAAGTTTGATTTTGGTCTCATCTGACCAGAGCACCTTCTTCCATGTTTTTGCTGTGTCCCCCACATGGCTTCTTGCAAACTGCAAACGAGACTTCTTATGACTTTCTTTCAATAAGGCTTTTTTCTTGCCACTCTTCCATAAAGTCCAGATTTGTGGAGTGCACCACCAATAGTTCTCTTTTTGATAGATTCTCCCACCTGAGCCGTGGATCTCGGCAGCTCCTCCAGAGTAGAGATGGGTGAATGGTTCGAACTTTTGTTGTTTGGTCGTTTGGCGAACATCCTAACAAACGGGTCTTTCAACCGTTTGTTCGCCCCCCCCCCCGAGCCGAACACAATGCATTGCGGCGCTGAACAGTGCATTGCAAGCTCTGATTGGCTAAAGCAGTGAAAGCTTCAGCCAATCAGGGCACAGAGCACTGTCAGAGTCATGATTGGACATTGTCATCATGACTTTATTCCCGCCCCACAGTATAAAAGTATTCTTTCAATAGCAGCCATTTTCAGTGTGATCTCGGCATGGAGAGAGATAGAACAGGGTTCTGTTTAGTGCTATTAGTTAGTGTGCTATACTGTACTGTGTTATTTTGCTTCATTGTCAGTGAGAATATTAGTTTAGTGTCAGTCTAGGGATAGTGTGAGTTTAGTGAGGAGGACCATCATTCAGCTTTGCATAGTGTGCAGCTAGAGTAGAGATAGCCCAGATAGTTACACTATAGCGTAGTGAGATTGTGTCATTCATACGTACATTAGTGTAGAGCATGGACAGCTTAGATGGTTTCAGTGTAGTGTAGTGAGACCATATCAGTAATCTTTACATTATTGTATAGCTAGTGTAGGGAGAGTTCAGATAGCATCAGTGTAGTGACGGTTTAACACTGTCTTTTTGATTGTGTTACTGCCAGTTTAACGCCATTTACTTCTGTGTGCGTTACTGCCAGTTTAACGTTCAAAAGATTTTTATTATTTTTAACAGATCACAAATAAGTACATTGTCCATAGTGCAGAAATAATAATGTACATATACCATTTGCATTCAAATAATATCTCCTAGGATCAGGAAGCCATAAAATAGGACAAAAAAAACAAACGGTAATAACATTGCGTCATAAATGACAACTCTCTAGATTTCCAGCCTGATCCTGTCATCTTGTGGAAAGGGATCTTTATAGAAGGTTGGGAGGAACCCCGGGCACCCCCTCTGGGGATCTTGCTGTGCCCTGAGAGAACTTTCTCAACCATCCACTTGCTCCCTTGCAATTCGTGACCTGAAGGATTCGTTTAACAGGCACGAGGTCATCTAGCCCCGGTTCCAAGTCCTCGGAACCAGGGAACCATTACACTATATTAATTTTGGTAGAATTCTCTAGTGTCTCAGTGACAGAGAGAGATTGCGAACAGTATATGTATAAGAAAAGGTGAGGAGTAGAGAAGTGTAGAAAGGAGAGAGAAGAAGGTATAGAGAAGAGAAGGAAAATATTCCAGTCTACAGTCCGGGCTCAAATGGACAAGTCCTTTAAGCTTTTATGCCAGGTATGATAGATATGCCTACATATTTGGCCCAAGGTTCCCAGGTAGCTTCGAATTCCTTGGTTTTGTCTAGAAGTATTCCGGAGAGTTTTTCTTGTGACATAATCCATGAAATCTTATGTTTGGTGAACAGTAGGGATACTTTGGGTTGTTTCCAAGCTTTGGCGATAGATAGTTTCGCCCCTAACAACATGAAATGGATCAGTTTACGCATGACTCTAGGCAACTTGGGCAAGTTGGCGTTTAGTAGGGCAGTGGCCGGGGTTTTCAGTATCTGGTGAGTTGTGACTTTTTGAATCATGGCAAACATCCTGTCCCAGAAAGTCCTAATTCTTGGACATTCCCACCATGTATGGGTCATAGTGCCCGTTAGATGACAACCTCTAAAACATTGGGGATTAGCTGTTTGGTACATGGATGCCAGTCTCGCTGGGGTGAGATACCATCTGGTCATTACTTTCAGATTGGATTCTATCAAAGAGATATTCTGACTCCCCTTAAAAGCCCTGCAAAAGGATGTATGCCAGGAGTCTAGACTCCAACTCATCTGAAGTTCCATTTCCCAATAATTTATATATGGGGTTTTTGTGGTTACGTGGGCCAGTGACTTGTAGATCACAGATATCCCACCCCTCTGTTCCATGGTCTGACTGCACCAAATTGCGTATGGAGTGAATTTGAGCGGGGAAGATGTAGATTTCCAGAGTTTATGGAGGAAGTGATGAATTTGTTGAAATCTTAAGTGTTCCTTAATCGGAATATCCAATTGTTTGGTACAGAATTTCATGGAGATAGGTCCTCCTGAGGTAAAGAAATGGCCGATCCGGTACAACCCCTTATCTAACCACTATTTAAAGTCTCTGATTGTTAGACCTGGGATGAAGTCGGGGTTATTAAAGATGTGTGAAAGGGGATTGCATTCCGAAATTAGAGAGCGATTCTTTTTCAGTGTATCCCACAGAGCAAAAGATTGAGACAAAATGGGCGAAAGGATCGGGGGTCTGTTTTTCGGTGGAATCCCTAAAAGATAGTCCAGGGTATAGGAGGGGGCTGCCTGTCTCTCTATGTGGATCCAGTCGGGTTTCTCTGTTTTTAAATGTACTGTAGAGAGCTGTGAGAGTCTAGCTGCTTGGTAATACCAAAGCAATCTCGGTAGCTCCAGTCCCCCCTCTGTCCTCAGACTGTACAATGTAGTTTGTGGAAGTCTGTGGCCGGACTTCCCCCATACGAATTTGTTAACTTTTTGTTGAAATGTTTTTAGATGATCCTTTCTAACACAGATCGGAAGGGCTCTAAAAAGGTATAGAAGTCGGGGCAAAAGTGTCATCTTGATGGCATGTATCCTGCCTAGCCATGAAAGTTCTCCTTTTTCCCAATTTTTCAAGTAAGTTTCCATTTTCCTATATGTGGGGACAAAGTTAGAGGTGTAGAGGTCTTCAATTTTGGCTGTGAGGGTGATTCCAAGGTACTCTATAGAGGAGTTGCTCCATTTGAAGGGGAAAGAGCTTTGTAAGGATTTAGCTAAGTCAGGTTTCAGGGAGATATTTAGGGCGTGTGATTTATCGTAGTTCACTTTGAGACCGGAGACAATAGAGAAGTCCCCAAGTGTTTTGCAGAGATTAGGGAGAGATGTAATCGGGCAGTGAGAAATATAAGCATGTCATCGGCAAATAAGCCGCATTTGTGTGTTTGCGTTCCGCATGTTACCCCTTGAATATTGGTGTTTGTGCGTATCGCTATTGCCAACATTTCTATTGCTATAGCGAAGATTAAGGGAGACCAGGGGCATCCTTGTCTGGTGCCTTTCGCAATATTAAAGGGCTGTGAGTATTGGTATACGAATTAAGGCTTTCGGGGTGGAGTATAGTGAGTGGAGCAACCCCATAAAGCGTTGATTGAAACCCCATCGTTCCATGATGGAAAAAATGTATGTCCATTCGATAGAATCAAACGCTTTATGTAAATCAAGGGACAGAAGTATCCCTTCTTGTTTAGGGCCCTGATTCCAATTAGACTGTAAAATAGAAATGATATCTATGGCTCTCCTGGTTTGGTCGGGTCCTTGTCTCCCGGGAATGAAGCCTCCCTCGTCCTTGTGGATGTATTTATTAATAAAGGAGGAGAGTCGGTTAGCTAAGATTTTTGTTAAAATCTTGAGATCATTATTTATTAGGGAAATGGGCCTATAGTTCTCGACTTCTTCCAGGTTTTTGTTTGGTATGGGAATTACAGCTATATAGGCAGTATTGAGCTGGGGATCCATTGGGGTTCCTGTCACTTTAGTGTTGAAAAATTTGGCCATGTATGGGGCTAAGGCTTCTGCGAATGCTTTATAGTATGGGGTTGAAAGTCCGTCCGGACCTGGGGCTGATCCCTTCTTAAGTTTTTTGATGACTTCCTTGATTTCATCTACGGTAATGGGCTCTTCCATTAATTCTTTGTGTCTGTGGTGAGGGTCGGTATGGGTAGATCCCGCATGAATTCTGAGATTCTGGTGCTTCTGTCTATGGTGGCGGGAGCATAGAACGTTACTGCCAGTTTAACGCCATATAGTTTTGTGTGTGTTACTGCCATTTTAACGCCGCATGAATTCTGAGATTCTGGTGCTTCTGTCTATGGTGGTGGGAGCATAGAACGTTACTGCCAGTTTAACGCCATATAGTTTTGTGTGTGTTACTGCCAGTTTAACGCCACATAGTTTTGTGCATTACTGCAAGTTTAACGCCATTAACTTCTGTGTGCATTACTGCCAGTTTAACGCCATATAGTTTTGTGTGCGTTACTGCCAGTTTAATGCCATATAGTTCTGTGTGCATTACTGCCAGTTTAATGACATATAGTTCTGTGTGCGTTACTGCCAGTTTAACGCCATATAGTTTTGTGTGTGCTACTGCCAGTTTAATGCCATATAGTTTTGTGCATTACTGCAAGTTTAACGCCATTTACTTCTGTGTGCGTTACTGCCAGTTTAACGCCATATAGTTCTGTGTGCGTTACTGCCAGTTTAACGTCATTTTTTTGTGTGTTACTGCCAGTTTTACGCAATATAGTTTGTGCGTTACTGCAAGTTTAAGGCCATTTACTTCTGTGTGCGTTACTGCCAGTTTAACTCCTTACAGTTTTGTGTGTCACTGTATGTTTGGCGCATTATATTGCAGTATAATATAGTGTTTCCATGGAGTGTGTCTGTGTAGTGTAAGTACTCAAATTAAAGTGCACCAAACACCACTTTACATTGATTAAAGTGCATCTACCTACAGATTTCCACTTCTTCTTTACATTTGCTTATAAGCACCACCCCCTCCCTCCCAATGGGCCTGGGAGGACAACAAGTAGAGGCAGACGTTCCCTTTAGCACTGTAAGGGGGCATAGGTGGATGTGGTGATCAGTCCTCAGGCAGGGCATAATTTCCTCTGTTTAGTGAGTTTGCCCATGCTATCCAGCCACAGCATGCAGAGGAGGTGGTGAACTGGCTTACTAAGCTTTCCTCATCCTACTCATCCTCTGTCACGCAAGCAGAGACAAGTGTGCAGTCCCCTACAGTTGCCAGAGAGGCTAAACCTGCCTCCTTGTCCACATCTATTCCTGCCATACCTCCAAAGTCAGCCATGGAGGAGTCAGCTGAGTTATTTGACCACAGTGTCAGCCACTTGATGATGCCTAGCCATTGCTGGATTCAGATGTTGGTTCTGAGATTGAGGATGACAGGAACATGAGCCTAGAGAGAGGGGAGAACACTGGTAGACAAATTGGCATTCATGATCCCACAGCCGCAGTGTATTGCCAAGTTGTCTCCAGTGGTAATGATGATGATGCAGATGGAGGAGATGGAGATGATGATGATGATGATGAGGTCACTGATGCAACTTGAGTGCCAGATAGAGCAGAGGAGGAAACTGAAGGTGAGGTGGCACAACCCCAAGGAGGCCGACATCAAGAAAGAGTAGAGAGCAGCCACCCTATTCCATCACATTCTGCAGCTGTTATCTCCCGGCCCACTCCCCAAAGCTCAGCTGTCTGGGCCTTTTTCAGCACATCTGCAGCAGATCGCACTGTTGTTATCTGCAAACTGTGTCTCAAGCACATCAAACGTGGCAAAAACACCAGCCATTTGGGTACCACATGCTTAACAAGGCATTTAACGTCCAACCACTCAGCCCGTTGGCAAGAGCACTTAAAAGCCACACAAGAGTTGCACAAATCTGTCCCTCCTCCTCCTTACCCACTTCAGTGTGCCCCTGCTATACCGAGTCATTACCTCTCAGCAGCCTCCACTGACAGGGATGATGGTATAGCACAGGGTGTCCCAGGTCCTAGCAGCACATCTGCCAGCAGCACACCACCATCTGTAGACTGTAGCCAGCAAATTTCTCTGCCCTGTCTGCTGCAGCGAGAAAAAAAATACAGTCCCTGCCACCCACATGCCCAGCGTCTAAATGCAAGCTTGTCAAAGCTGTTGGCAAAAGCTGTCAAAGCTGTTGGCTCTCCAACTTCTGCCTTTCAGCTTGGTGGATTCTGCCCCCTTTTGTGAATTTGCACAATGTGCTGTAGGACAATGGTAGGTTCCCAGTCGCTATTACTTTTCATGTAAGGCCATTCCATCTCTCTACCATCACTTGAAAGGGAATGTTCTGTCATCGTTGGGCAAGGCAGTCAGCCACAAAATCCACCTTACTGCCGACATGTGGTTCAGCAAAAGCATGGGCAGGGACAATATATTTTGTTCACAGCACACTGGCTAACGCTGCTTGCAATTCAAAAGGATGCAGGACAGGGCTCGTGCTGTAGCTTGTTGTGCCCCCACATCTCCATACAGCTGGTGGTGATGATGCCAGACCTATGAGCTCTACCCCCTCCTCCTCCACCACCTCCATGCCCTCCTATGCAGAATTGTCCTATGAACATCAGGTACCACCTAAGCGTTCAAAGGGCTATTCCATCAGTCAGGCTAAAAAGTGCCATGCAGTGCTTCAGCTGGTGTGTTTAGGGGACAAGAAACGCACCGGAGCAGAGATTCTTGCAGCTCTGAAGGGACAGGCTCAGAGGTGGTTCACACCACGCCAGCTGGAGCCAGGAATGGTGGTGTCTGAAAGCTCAAACCTCCTATTTGCCCTTAGACAGGGAAAGTTGACACATGTGCCATGCCTGACACATGTGCTCAGTTTGATGGTGCAGCATTTCCTAAATACGTACCCAGGGTTGCGAGATGTGCTAAAGCTGGCCAGAAGAGTCTGTAGCCAATGCAGGAGGTCATACACAGACAGTGCTCGGTTGGCTGAAATTCAGCGGGAATTCCACCTGCCCATAAACCACCTGATTTGTCACATGCCCATCAGGTGGAACTCGACTTTGGCAATGCTGCAGTGGCTATACATGCAGCAGAGGGCTGTCAACGAGTACCTGTGTGAGTACGGTATGAAGACAGGCTCAGGCCGCCTCGGCTTTTTTTCCCCACACCAATGGCTGATCATTAAGGATGCATGCAGTGTATTGTCACCATTTGAGGAGGCCACAAGGATGGTGAGCCATGACAGTGCATGCATCAGTGACACAATCCCTGTTGTGTTCCTGCTGTAGCAGACTCTGCGTGGCATTATGGACAGGGCACTGGAGGCAGAGCAGCAGGAGGAAGAGGAGGACTTCCTTTCCTCTCAAGGCCCACTTTATCCAGTCACCATCATTTCTATGTCACAGAACACACAGGAGGAGAAAAGTTGAAAAAATGACTGAAGGTCCGCTTTAACGGATTCCCGACCAGCTGCCGTAGTTATACTGCGGCAGGATGGCTCCCCTGGGCGAGCCGTCGTAGCTGTACGTTGGCTCTTTAAGACGCTCTACCACTGCCGGGCACCCACGATCGCTCGTGGAAGAGCGAAAACCGGGATCTGTGTGTGTAAATACACAAATCCTGGTTCTGTCAGGGGAGAGGAGACAGTTATGCCCCGTAAACACGGTCGGATTTTCCGACGGAAAATGTGTGATAGGACCTTGTTGTTGGAAATTCCGACCGTGTGTAGGCTCCATCATACATTTTCCATCGGGTTTTCCGACACACAAAGTTTGAGAGCAGGATATAAAATTTTCCGACAACAAAATCCGTTGTTTTTTTTTTTTAAAAATTGTAGGATATTTATTATAGCAAAAAGTAAAAAATATTTATTTATTTAAATTTATTTAAAATAATTTCAAAATTGTCACTCTTTTTTTGTTTATAGCGCAAAAATTAAAAATCGCAGAGGTGATCAAATACCACCAAAAGAAAGCTCTATTTGTGGGAAAAAAAGGACATCAGTTTTGTTTTTGTACAACGTCGCACAGCAGCGCAATTGTCAGTTAACCAGTTGCCGACCGCCGCATGACGATGTACGTCGACAGAACGGCACGGGCAGGCAAAAGGGCTTACCTGTACCTCCTTGCCTGCGCGCGGGTGGGGGGTCCGATCGGACCCCCCCCCCGGTGCCTGCGGCGGTCAGCAAATCTCCCCCGGCGATCGGTGGTGAGGGGGAGGCCATCCATTCGTGGCCCCCCCCTCGCGATCGCTCCCAGCCAATGGGATCATTTCCCTGCCTCTGTATTGTACACAGAGGCAGAGGAAATGATGTCATCTCTCCTCGGCTCGGCATTTTCCGTTCCGGGCCGAGGAGAGAAGACTGTAATGTGAGTGCACCAACACACACACACACAGTAGAACATGCCAGGCACACAAAACACCCCGATCCCCCCCTGATCGCCCCCCGATCCCCCCCCAATCACCCCCCCGTCACAAACTGACACCAAGCAGGTTTTTTTTTTTTTTTCTGATTACTGTATTGGTGTCAGTTTGTGACAGTTACAGTGTTAGGACAGTTACTGTTAGCCCCCTTTAGGTCTAGGATACCCCCCTAACCCCCCTAATAAGATTTTAACCCCTTGATCACACCCCTTCACCAGTGTCACTAAGCGATCATTTTTCTGATCGCTGTATTAGTGTCGCTGGTGACGCTAGTTAGGGACGTAAATATTTAGGTTCGCCGTCAGTGTTTTATAGCGACAGGGACCCCCATATACTATCTAATAAATGTTTTAACCCCTTGATTGCCCCCTAGTTAACCCTTTCACCACTGATCACTGTATAACCGTTACGGGTGACGCTGGTTAGTTCGTTTATTTTTTATAGTGTCAGGGCACCCGCCGTTTATTACCGAATAAAGGTTTAGCCCCCTGATCGCCCGGCGGTGATATGCGTCGCCCCAGGCAGCGTCAGATTAGCGCCAGTACCGCTAACACCCACGCACGCAGCATACGCCTCCCTTAGTGGTATAGTATCTGAACGGATCAATATCTGATCCGATCAGATCTATACTAGCATCCCCAGCAGTTTAGGGTTCCCAAAAACGCAGTGTTAGCGGGATCAGCCCAGATACCTGCTAGCACCTGCGTTTTGCCCCTCCGCCCGGCCCAGTCCACCCAAGTGCAGTATCGATCGATCACTGTCACTTACAAAACACTAAACGCATAACTGCAGCGTTCGCAGAGTCAGGCCTGATCCCTGCGATTGTAGCGTTTTGGTGAACTGACAAGCACCAGCCCCAGGCAGCGTCAGGTTAGTGCCAGTAGCGCTAACACCCACGCACGCACCGTACACCTCCCTTAGTGGTAAAGTATCTGAACTGATCAATATCTGATCCGATCAGATCTATACTGGCGTCCCCAGCAGTTTAGGGTTCCCAAAAACGCAGTGTTAGTGGGATCAGCCCAGATACCTGCTAGCACCTGCGTTTTGCCCCTCCACCCGGCCCAGCCCAGCCCACCCAAGTGCAGTATCGATCGATCACTGTCACTTACAAAACACTAAACTCATAACTGCAGCGTTCGCAGAGTCAGGCCTGATCCATGCGATCGCTAACAGTTTTTTTGGTAGCGTTTTGGTGAACTGGCAAGCGCCAGCGGCCTAGTACACCTCGGTCGTAGTCAAACCAGCACTGCAGTAACACTTGGTGACGTGGCGAGTCCCATAAGTGCAGCTCAAGCTGGTGGGGTGGCAAGCACAAGTAGTGTCCCGCTGCCACCAAGAAGAAGACAAACACAGGCCCGTCGTGCCCATAGTGCCCTTCCTGCTGCATTCGCCAATCCTAATTGGGAACCCACCACTTCTGCAGCGCCCGTACTTCCCCCAATCACATCCCCAACCAAATGCAGTCGGCTGCATGAGAGGCATTTTTATGTCCTCCCGAGTACCCCTACCCAACTAACCCCCCCAAAAAAGATGTTGTGTCTGCAGCAAGCGCGGATATAGGCGTGACACCCGCTATTATTGTCCCTCCTGTCCTGACAATCCTGGTCTTTGCATTGGTGAATGTTTTGAACTCTACCATTCACTAGTTGAGTATTAGCGTAGGGTACAGCATTGCACAGACTAGGCACACTTTCACAGGGTCTCCCAAGATGCCATCGCATTTTGAGAGACCCGAACCTGGAACCGGTTACAGTTATAAAAGTTACAGTTACAAAAAAAGTGTAAAAAAAAAAAAAAACACAAACAAAAATATAAAATAAAAAATAATAGTTGTCGTTTTATTGTTCTCTCTCTCTCTCTCTATTCTCTCTATTGTTCTGCTATTTTTTACTGTATTCTATTCTGCAATGTTTTATTGCTATTATGTTTTATCACGTTTGCTTTTCAGGTATGCAATTTTTTATACTTTACCGTTTACTGTGCTTTATTGTTAACCATTTTTTTGTCTTCAGGTACGCCATTCACGACTTTGAGTGGTTATACCAGAATGATGCCTGCAGGTTTAGGTATCATCTTGGTATCATTCTTTTCAGCCAGCAGTCGGCTTTCATGTAAAAGCAATCCTAGCAGCTAATTAGCCTCTAGTCTGCTTTTACAAGCAGTGGGAGAGAATGCCCCCCCCCACCACCATCTTCCGTGTTTTTCTCTGGCTCTCCTGTCTCAACAGGGAACCTGAGAATGCAGCCGGTGATTCAGCCAGCTGACCATAGAGCTGATCAGAGACCAGAGTGGCTCCAAACATCTCTATGGCCTAAGAAACCGGAAGCTATGAGCATTTTATGACTTAGATTTCGCCAGATGTAAATTGGGAAATTGGGGAAGCATTTTATCACACCGATCTTGGTGTGGTCAGATGCTTTGAGGGCAGAGGAGAAATCTAGGGTCTAATAGACCCCAATTTTTTCAAAAAAGAGTACCTGTCACTACCTATTGCTATCATAGGGGATATTTACATTCCCTGAGATAACAATAAAAATGATTAAAAAAAAAAAATGAAAGGAACAGTTTAAAAATAAGATAAAAAAGCAAAAAAGTAATAAAGAAAAAAAAAAAAAAAAAAAGCACCCCTGTCCCCCCTGCTCTCGCGCTAAGGCGAACGCAAGCGTTGGTCTGGCGTCAAATGTAAACAGCAACTGCACCGTCCATGTGAGGTATCACCGCGACGGTCAGGTCGAGGGCAGTAATTTTAGCAGTAGACCTCCTCTGTAAATCTAAAGTGGTAACCTGTAAAGGCTTTTAAAAACTTTTAAAAATGTATTTATTTTGTTGCCACTGCACGTTTGTGCGCAATTGTAAAGCATGTCATGTTTGGTATCCATGTACTCGGCCTAAGATCATCTTTTTTATTTCATCAAACATTTTGGCAATATAGTGTGTTTTAGTGCATTAAAATGTAAAAAAGTGTGTTTTTTCTCCAAAAAATGTGTTTGAAAAATCGCTACGCAAATACTGTGTGAAAAAAAAAATGAAACACCCACCATTTTAATCTGTAGGGCATTTGCTTTAAAAAAATATATAATGTTTTGGGGGTTCAAAGTAATTTTCTTGCAAAAAAAAAATAATTTTTTCATGTAATCAAAAAGTGTCAGAAAGGGCTTTGTCTTCAAGTGGTTAGAAGAGAGGGTGATGTGTGACATAAGCTTCTAAATGTTGTGCATAAAATGCCAGGACAGTTCAAACCCCCCCCAAATGACCCCATTTTGGAAAGTAGACACCCCAAGCTATTTGCTGAGAGGCATGTCGAGTCCATGGAATATTTTATATTGTGACACAAGTTGCGGGAAAGAGACAAATTTTTTTTTTTTTTTGCACAAAGTTGTCACTAAATGATATATTGCTCAAACATGCCATGGGAATATGTGAAATTACACCCCAAAATACATTCTGCTGCTTCTCCTGAGTACGGGGATACCACATGTGTGAGACTTTTTGGGAGCCTAGCCGCGTACGGGACCCCGAAAAGCAAGCACCGCCTTCAGGCTTTCTAAGGGCGTAAATTTTTGATTTCACTCTTCACTGCCTATCACAGTCTCAGAGGCCATGGAATGCCCAGGTGGCACAAACCCCCCCAAATGACCCCATTTTGGAAAGTAGACACCCAAAGCTATTTGCTGAGCGGTATAGTGTGTATTTTGCAGACCTCACTTTTTGTCACAAAGTTTTGAAAATTAAAAAAAGAAAAAAAACATTTTTTTTCTTGTCTTTCTTCATTTTCAAAAACAAATGAGGGCTGCAATACTCACCATGCCTCTCAGCAAATAGCTTGGGGTGTCTACTTTCCAAAATGGGGTCATTTGGGGGGGGGGGTTGTGCCACCTGGGCATTCCATGACCTCCGAAACTGTGATAGGCAGTGAAGAGTGAAATCAAAAATGTACACCCTTAGAAATCCTGAAGGCGGTGATTGGTTTTTGGGGCCCCGTACGCGGCTAGGCTCCTAAAAAGTCCCACACATGTGGTATCTCCGTACTCAGGAGAAGCAGCAGAATGTATTTTGGGGTGCAATTCCACATATGCCCATGGCCTGTGTGAGCAATATATCATTTAGTGACAACTTTGTGCAAAAAAAAAAAAAAAATTGTCACTTTCCCGCAACTTGTGTCAAAATATAAAATATTCCATGGACTCAACATGCCTCTCGGGAAATAGCTTGGGGTGTCTACTTTACAAAATGGGGTCATTTGGGGGGGGTTTGTGCCATCTGGGCATTTTATGGCCTTCAAAACTGTGATAGGTAGTGAGGAGTAAAATCAAAAATGTACGCCCTTAGAAATCCTGAAGGCGGTGATTGGTTTTCAGGGCCCCGTACGCGGCTAGGCTCCCAAAAAGTCCCACACATGTGGTATTCCCATACTCAGGAGAAGCAGCTAAATGTATTTTGGGGTGCAATTCCACATATGTCCATGGCCTATGTGAGCAATATATTATTTAGTGACAACTTTTTGTAATTTTTTTTTTTTTTTTGTCATTATTCAATCACTTGGGACAAAAAAAATGAATATTCAATGGGCTCAACATGCCTCTCAGCAATTTCCTTGGGGTGTCTACTTTCCAAAATGGGGTCATTTGTGGGGGTTTTGTACTGCCCTGCCATTTTAGCACCTCAAGAAATGACATAGGCAGTCATAAATTAAAGGCTGTGTAAATTCCAGAAAATGTACCCTAGTTTGTAGGCGCTATAACTTTTGCGCAAACCAATAAATATACACTTATTGACATTTTTTTTACCAAAGACATGTGGCCGAATACATTTTGGCCTAAATGTATGACTAAAATTGAGTTTATTGGATTTTTTTTAGAACAAAAAGTAGAAAATATCATTTTTTTTCAAAATTTTCGGTCTTTTTCCGTGTATAGCGCAAAAAATAAAAACGGAAGAGGTGATCAAATACCATCAAAAGAAAGCTCTATTTGTGGGAAGAAAAGGACGCAAATTTCGTTTGGGTACAGCATTGCATGACCGCACAATTAGCAGTTAAAGCGACGCAGTGCCAAATTGGAAAAAGTGCTCTGGTCAGGAAGGGGGTAAATCCTTCCGGGGCTGAAGTGGTTAAAACAACGCAGTGCCGTATCGCAAAAAATGGCCTGGTCATTAAGGGGCCAAATCTTCCGGGGCTGAAGTGGTTAATTGAACAAGCTGAAGATAGATGCTGATTGACTACCATCCAAAGCTGCATCTGATTTTGCACTCTCCAGCTTTAATAAATCAACTCCAATATGTTTCTTTTATGATAAAAATGTTTAATCTTCCTTCTTCTTACACTGTAAACTACCTTGGGCGAGCAATCCTGCCATGTGCAGCTGTTGCATTATCTTGGCCAGGCCAATCAAGTGTGGGTGAGGGAAGAGACCTGTGAGAAGATGTCAGTGTGGGTGAGGGAGCTTGCGGACACAACATTGCCTGAGAGCGGGCAAATATATTTCTGCTTTAACTGTGAAGTTATCCATCCACCTTGCTGTGCTATGTGGAAAAGCTGTGTATATCTGAGGACTGGATGGAACAGAAAATAAATGGACAGAAAAATAAATCCTTTGGTAGAAAAAAAAAGTTTCCTATATGTATTACATCTGTGCATTTAGCTGTTTGCCTGGAGTTCAGCTTTACATTTTAGTTCTAAGGAACTAATTCTTAGATAAAACCTCTAATGTCTGCAAATAATGTAATAAAATATTTGTAACCAATAATAAAGCCTATGTTTCTCTTATAGAAAACATCGGATTCTAAGGAGGATGAGGGAAGAAGTTCGAATACAGAAGAGGATCATAAAAAAGAAGAATCTAATGAGCCTTCAGATAATGTATGTTGACATTGTTCACATTTACTAGCACAAGGTATAAAGGAAATATGGTGTGATGTCATTACATTATTATCATTATATTGGGAAGCAACAATAGAGGACATTGTCAATGGATAATGATCACAACAGCATTGACAACAGCAAATCCATCAACACACATTGCTCAAAAAGGGCAATGGTTAGCCACTTCTGTACAATACCAAGAAAATCATACAGATGAGATATTATTGTAACTGTAACTTTGACTTCACATTTTTTTGTTTGTTGTTTCCTATGTTTTGATCATTTGATTTCATATTCATATGTCAGCCTTCTCTATAGTGATCATTAGGGATGAGCCGAACACCCCCCGGTTCGGTTCGCACCAGAACCCGCGAACGGACCGCAAGTTCGCACGAACGTTAGAACCCCATTGACGTCTATGGGACTCGAACGTTCGAAATCAAAAGTGCTCATTTTAAAGGCTAATTTGCATGGTATTGTTCTAAAAAGGGTTTGGGGACCCGGGTCCTACCCCAGGGGACATGTATCAATGCAAAAAAAACTTTTAAAAACGGCCGTTTTTTCGGGAGCAGTGATTTTAATGATGCTTAAAGTAAAAAAAAAAAAAGTGAAATATTCCTTTAAATATCGTACCTGGGGGGTGTCTATAGTATGCCTGTAAAGTGACGCGTGTTTCCCATGTTTAGAACAGTCCCTGCACCAAATGTCATTTTTAAAGGAAAAAATCTCATTTAAAACTGCTTGCGGGTTTAATGTCATGTCGGGTCATGGCAATATGGATGAAAATCAGTGAGACAAACGGCATGGGTACCCCCCAGTCCATTACCAGGCCCTTTGGGTCTTGTATGGATATTAAGGGGAACCCCGCACCCAAATTAAAATAAGGAAAGGTCCCTATATACTCTGAACAGCAGTATTCAGGCGGTGCAAACAAGACAGGGACTGTAGGTTTGTTGTTAAGTAGAATCTGTTTGTAATTTTGAACATTTTTAATGTGTTTAGCTCCAGCCAAAAAATCTTTTCTAAGCTTTTTGGAAAACATAGGGAAGGGTTATCACCCCTGTGACATTTGTTTTGCGTCTTTCCTCCTCTTCAGAAGATTTCACCTCACTTTTTTGTCCCAATGAAAAATGTTTTTGGAAAATTTGGGTTTTTTTGTGGAACAAGGATTGGAAAGCATCAGTGGAAAGGAGAAATTGTTTTCCCATATTAACTCTTACAGGAGAGAATTTCCCTTCCTTAGGGGTAGATTTCATCTCACTTCCTGTTGTCTCCTTCCGTTTGCAAGTAGGAGTCGTTTGTAAGTTAGATGTTTGAAAGTAGGGTCCTGCCCTATATACTCAGCAGAAATTTGGGCCTTAGGTGTTGCTGTGGCCAAAACACTGTAAGCCCTCACAGGGCCCTGCTGTGAAATATTAGATCAAGAATTGTAATTACATGCCCCTGTTGAACAGGAGCTGAAAAATTAGGCCTTAGGCACTGGTGCTGGTGCCACAACACTGCAACCCCTCACAGACACTCTAGTTGGAACGCAGGAACGAGCCCTGCTGCAAAGTATTGCATCAAAAATTGTAATTACACGCCCCTGTTAGACAGGGGCAGAAAAATTGGGTCTTAGGCACTGGTGCTGGTGCCACAACACTGCAACCCCTCACAGACACTCTAGTTGAAACGCAGGAACAAGCCCTGCTGCAAAGTATTGCATCAAAAATTGTAATTACACGCCCCTGTTAGACAGGGGCTGAAAAATTGGGTCTTAGGCACTGGTGCTGGTGCCACAACACTGCAACCCCTCACAGACACTCTAGTTGGAATGCAGGAACGAGCCCTGCTGCAAAGTATTACATCAAAAATTGTAATTACACGCCCCTGTTAAACAGGGGCTGAAAAATTGTGCCTTAGGCACTGGTGGTGGCGCCCAGAACCAAAAATGTTCTTACAAGCTATCAGCGTGATGATTGAGGAGGAAGAGGATAATTACTCAGGGATAGTCACTCAGCATCAGCATAGGCAGTCTTTGAAGGGATCTGAGATTTCAAAAAAAATTATTCGGTTACATCTGCATCAGGTGCTTGGTAGCTGGTGGTGATCCAAGACTGATTCATTTTTATGAAGGTCAGCCGATCGACCGAGTCGGTGGACAGACGCACCCTGTGATCGGTTACCACGCCTCCAGCAGCACTGAATGTGCGTTCCGAAAGAACGCTGGATGCAGGACAGGCCAGTAGCTCAATTGCATACTGTGCAAGCTCTGGCCAGTGATCCATCCTCAAGACCCAGTAACCCAGAGGATTTTCGGTGGGAAAGGTGTCCAAGTCTGATCTTGCCCCTAGGTATTCCTGCACCATGTAAAACAGACGCTGGCGATGGTTGCTGGAACCGATCATACCTTGGGGCTGCGGACCAAAAAATTGTCTGAACGCATCGGTCAGACGGCCACCTTCTCCACCGCTCCTTCTTTGACTGACCGAAGCCTCAGCAACACGTTGTCCAGAAACAGGAGTTTGTAACCTCCCAGTCTCTGGGAACGCGTTGCACAGACCTTTCTGCAAGGCCTCCCGAAGATGTTTCATCCTCTGCTCCCTCTGCGATGGCAAGATAAGGTCCGCAACCTTACCCTTGTAACGTGGATCAAGGAGGGTTGCCAGCCAGTATTGGTCCTTCTCCTTGATACCACGAATACGAGGATCCTTACGCAGGCTTTGCAGGATCAGGGAGGCCATGCAGCGTAGGTTTGCTGAGGCATTCGGTCCGGAGTCCTCTGGGTCACTAAGGACAACAACGTCCGCAGCCACCTCCTCCCAGCCACGTACAAGTCCATGTGTTCCTTGGGACTGATCCCTTAAAGACTGCTGATGCTGAGTGCCAGGCTCCACCTCCATACTGACACAATCTTCCTCCTCCTCCTCCTCCTCGTCCTCTTCCTGTGTGATCGGCGGGCACGCAGGAACACTGTCTGGATAAAGGGGGCCTTGAGAGCTAAGGAAGTCCTCCTCTTCCTGCCTCTGTTCTGCCTCAAGTGCCCTGTCCATTATTCCACGCAGCGTGTGCTCCAACAGGTGGACAAGGGGGACAGTGTCACTGATGCATGCACTGTCAGTGCTCACCATCCTCGTGGCCTCCTCGAATGGTGACAGGACAGTGCATGCATCCCTGATCATGGCCCACTGGCGTGGGGAAAAAAAACCAAGGTCCCCTGACCCTGTCCTGGTGCCATAGTCGCACAGGTACTCATTGATGGCCCTCTGCTGCATGTGCAGCCGCTGCAGCATGGCCAACGTCGAGTTCCACCTGGTGGGCATGTCACAGATTAGGCGGTTCTTGGGCAGGTTAAACTCCTTTTGGAGGTCCGTCAGCCGAGCACTGGCATTATATGACCGGCGGAAATGCACAGAGACTTTCCTGGCCTGCCTCAGGACATCCTGTAAGCCCGGGTACCTGCCCAAGAACCGCTGCACCACCAAGTTAAGGACGTGAGCCAAACAGGGCACATGGGTCAGTTGTCCCTGTCGGAGGGCAGAGAGGAGGTTGGTGCCATTGTCGCAAACCACCATTCCTGCCTTAAGTTGGCGTGGCGTCAACCACCTCTGAACCTGCCCCTGCAGAGCTGACAGAACCTCTGCCCCAGTGTGGCTCCTGTCCCCCAAGCACACCAGCTCAAGCACCGCATGGCATCTTTTGGCCTGCGTACTTGCGTAGCCCCTTGAACGCCTACGGAGCACCGCTGGTTCCGAGGAAGAGGCCATGGAGGAAGAAGAAGAGGAGGGGGTGGAGGAGAGAGGTGTGTCACAATCAGCATTTTGGAGGCGTGGTGGCGGAACAACCTCCAACACTACTGCACCTTGTCCTGCATCCTTCCCAGCTGCCAGCAGAGTCACCCAATGCGCCGTGAAACTTAAGTAACGTCCCTGTCCATGCCTGCTGGACCATGAGTCAGCGGTAATATGCACCTTACCGCTGACCGCCCTGTCCAGCGAGGCATGGACATTGCCTTCCACATGCCGGTAGAGAGCCGGAATCGCCTTCCGTGAGAAAAAGTGGCGTTTGGGTACCTGCCACTGAGGAACCGCACATTCCACAAACTCACGGAAGGGGGCAGAGTCTACCAACTGAAAAGGCAGCAGTTGAAGTGCTAGCAATTTTGCCAAGCTAGCATTCAACCGCTGGGCATGTGGATGGCTGGGAGCAAACTTCTTTCGGCGGTGCAGCAGCTGGGGCAGGGAAATTTGCCTGGTACAATCTGACGCCGGTGTACCAAAAGCAGATTGCCCACAAGTACTTGGCTGTGACACACCTAATTCTACACCTTCATTCCTCTCACTGCAGGTCGCAGAGAGGACTGAAGGTCTAGTGGGGTTGGAAATCTCAGCTGATGAGGAGCAAGGAGAGATCGTCTTTGTTCTTTGGTGTGGGTCTTTTAGATACGCTTGCCAACGAACTGCATGGCAGGTCAACATATGTCTGGTCAAGCATGTGGTACCCAAGCGGGAGATGTTTTGGCCACGCGAGATACGCTTGAGACATATGTTGCAAATAGCAGCGGTGCGATCTGATGCACTCGTCTCAAAAAAGGCCCACACCAAAGAACTTTTTGAATAACGCGCAGAGACTGCAGCGCCCTGCACATGTGGAGCTTTGGGGTGTGATGCAGTCAATGTGCTGCCCTTAGGCTGGCCCCTGGAGGGCATCCTGCCTAGTTGGTGATGTGCCACCTCCTCCTCCTCCTCCTCCTCCTCCTCCTCTCTCCTATCAGGCACCCACGTTGAGTCAGTGACCTCATCATCCCCTCCCTCCTCATCACTGGAGCAAACCTGGCAGTATGCTGCAGCAGGGGGAGCATGACTGCCAGATTGCTGTCCTTCTTGGGCACCCCCTCTGTCCGTGCTCATGTTACTGCCTTCATTGAGCTCAGTATCATCATCAGAGCCTTCCAAACGCTGGGCATCCTCCTGGAGCATGTACCCAACACTGTGGTCAAACAGTTCGAGGGAATCCTCATGAGGACATGGTGGAGCTAGGGAAGGAGTCACTGATGACATTGAGCTGAGGGAAGAGGCCGCTGCTTTGCCAGACAAAGCACCCTGGGCATGGGTGAGAGAGGATGAGGAGGATGAGGACGGCTTGGTCATCCACTCGACCAAGTCTTCCGCATGTTGCGGCTCAACACGGCCAGCTGCCGAAAAAAAGGCCAAGCGTGTCCCATGGCCACGTGCTGATGAGGATGCACCGTCTCCACGACCAGCACTAGACACAGAGCCTGCTTGCCCTCTCTTATTGGCTTGTGACTGTCTGCCTCTCCTTCTTGGCCTTCCAGACATACTAATGGCCTGTAGCTGCACTAAGCTGGGATAGAACACCTGTAATTTTCTTCAGGTAGCTTTATATACTGTAACCAGACAAGCCTGCCTGTCAGTAGGAAGATAACAGGAACGGATCTAGCTGAACACTGTGAGCAGGACGTACTGCACTAAATGTATATAGCAGGAACGGATCTAGCTGAACACTGTGAGCAGGACGCACTGCACTGAATGTAAATACCAGGAACGGATCTAGCTGAACACTGTGAGCAGGACGCACTGCACTGAATGTAAATAGCAAGAACGGATCTAGCTGAACACTGTGAGCAGGACGCACTGCACTGAATGTAAATAGCAGGAACGGATCTAGCTGAACACTGTGAGCAGGACGCACTGCACTGAATGTAAATAGCAGGAACGGATCTAGCTGAACACTGTGAGCAGGACGCACTGCACTGAATGTAAATAGCAGGAACGGATCTAGCTGAACACTGTGAGCAGGACGCACTGCACTAAATGTAAATACCAGGAACGGATCTAGCTGAACACTGTGAGCAGGACGCACTGCACTGAATGTAAATACCAGGAACGGATCTAGCTGAACACTGTGAGCAGGACGCACTGCACTAAATGTAAATACCAGGAACGGATCTAGCTGAACACTGTGAGCAGGACGCACTGCACTGAATGTAAATACCAGGAACGGATCTAGCTGAACACTGTGAGCAGGACGCACTGCACTGAATGTAAATAGTCTAGCTGCCTGACCGTGTACTAATAGGATCAAAAAGAACACCTGTAATTTTCTTCAGGTAGCTTTATATACTGTAACCAGACAAGCCTGCCTGTCAGTAGGAAGATAACAGGAACGGATCTAGCTGAACACTGTGAGCAGGACACACTGTACTAAATGTAAATAGTCTAGCTGCCTGACCGTGGTACTAATAGGATCAAAAAGAACACCTGTAATTTTCTTAAGGTAGCTTTATATACTGTAACCAGACAAGCCTGCCTGTCAGTAGGAAGATAACAGGAACGGATCTAGCTGAACACTGTGAGCAGGACACACTGTACTAAATGTAAATAGTCTAGCTGCCTGACCGTGGTACTAATAGGATCAAAAAGAACACCTGTAATTTTCTTAAGGTAGCTTTATATACTGTAACCAGACAAGCCTGCCTGTCAGTAGGAAGATAACAGGAACGGATCTAGCTGAACACTGTGAGCAGGACGTACTGCACTAAATGTATATAGCAGGAACGGATCTAGCTGAACACTGTGAGCAGGACGCACTGCACTGAATGTAAATAGCAGGAACGGATCTAGCTGAACACTGTGAGCAGGACGCACTGCACTGAATGTAAATAGCAGGAACGGATCTAGCTGAACACTGTGAGCAGGACGTACTGCACTAAATGTATATAGCAGGAACGGATCTAGCTGAACACTGTGAGCAGGACGCACTGCACTGAATGTAAATAGCAGGAACGGATCTAGCTGAACACTGTGAGCAGGACGCACTGCACTGAATGTAAATAGCAGGAACGGATCTAGCTGAACACTGTGAGCAGGACGCACTGCACTGAATGTAAATAGCAGGAACGGATCTAGCTGAACACTGTGAGCAGGACGCACTGCACTGAATGTAAATAGCAGGAACGGATCTAGCTGAACACTGTGAGCAGGACGCACTGCACTGAATGTAAATAGCAGGAACGGATCTAGCTGAACACTGTGAGCAGGACGCACTGCACTGAATGTAAATAGCAGGAACGGATCTAGCTGAACACTGTGAGCAGGACGCACTGCACTAAATGTAAATACCAGGAACGGATCTAGCTGAACACTGTGAGCAGGACGCACTGCACTGAATGTAAATAGCAGGAACGGATCTAGCTGAACACTGTGAGCAGGACGCACTGCACTGAATGTAAATAGCAGGAACGGATCTAGCTGAACACTGTGAGCAGGACGCACTGCACTGAATGTAAATAGCAGGAACGGATCTAGCTGAACACTGTGAGCAGGACGCACTGCACTGAATGTAAATAGCAGGAACGGATCTAGCTGAACACTGTGAGCAGGACGCACTGCACTGAATGTAAATAGCAGGAACGGATCTAGCTGAACACTGTGAGCAGGACGCACTGTACTAAATGTAAATACCAGGAACGGATCTAGCTGAACACTGTGAGCAGGACGCACTGCACTGAATGTAAATAGCAGGAACGGATCTAGCTGAACACTGTGAGCAGGACGCACTGCACTGAATGTAAATAGCAGGAACGGATCTAGCTGAACACTGTGAGCAGGACGCACTGCACTGAATGTAAATAGCAGGAACGGATCTAGCTGAACACTGTGAGCAGGACACACTGCACTAAATGTAAATAGTCTAGATAGAAGATAACAGGAACGGATCTAGCTAAACTGAATACAGTGTATATATATATATGCAACACCTGGGATGCATATATATACACAATACACTGTAAGTGCAGCTAACTGACTGACTGTTCTGCCTAATCTATCTAACTCAAATCAAATGACACTGTCTCTCTCTCTCTCTATCTCTCAGCAGCACACCGGAACACACACTACACAGGGCCGCCGTGCAGGCGGCCTTATATAGTGTGGGGTGTGTACTAAATCCCCTGAGCCATAATTGGCCAAAGCCACCCTGGCTTTGGCCAATTACAGCTCTCTCTACTGACGGCGCTGTGATTGGCCAAGCATGCGGGTCATAGTGCATGCTTGGCCAATAATCAGCCAGCAATGCACTGCGATGCCGCAGTGAATTATGGGCCGTGACGCGCCACACGAATTTGGCGCGAACGGCCCATATCGTTCGCAATTCGACGGACGGTCGAACAGCCGATGTTCGAGTCGAACATGGGTTCGACTCGAACACGAAGCTCATCCCTAGTGATCATCTGTTTTTTAGGGAATGTAATTGGCAGGGCTGGGACAAGGGGTGGGCAGAAGGGCTGGCTGCCCGGGGCGCAGTGGGGATGTTCGCTAGAAGGGGTAATTAGGAGTTGGGGAGTATTTGTGTTATCAGGGATGATTGGGGGATTTGTGGTAGGAAGGGAAGTTGGGAGTTGGGGGGGTGGATTAGTGCTAAGAGAGGGGACATGAGGTGAATTTGTGCTGAGAGAGGGAAGATTGGAGGGGGGGAGAGGATTTATGCTCAGCGGGAAAATTTGAGGGGTAGAGGATTGGTGCTAGGAGGGGGGATTTGGGGAGGGAGAGGATTTAAGATGGGAGGGGGGATCTGTACTGGAAGAGGGGGTATGCAAAGGGCTTGCAAAGGGAATGTTTGCTGACACATAATGCTCATATGTTTTGAGGGGGGGGTCACCATTTGGCATCGTTGCCCTGGGCACTAGATGACCTGTTTAAAGTGTATGCAAAGTCCAATTTTTACCAGTTTTGGATAAAGTAAGTTGTTTAGACCCCTGTACGTTTTTTTTTTCTGTCTGTGTCCTGTCAGGAAGAATTGCCTCTACTTCCTGTCCCAGAGACACAGCAGGAAGTAAGAAGAGATCTCTCCAAAGCAAGTGTAAATCCCTGATTGAGCAGTTGCTCCTGGAGCAGATATCACCATTGAAGATCCTCCGTTCTGTTGCAGGTCCTGTGACAGCTCAAAAATGTAGGTTGCCCATAACTTCCCGAACTGAGCACAATGCTTACCAGGACAGATAGTGATGGTGGATTTTCCCAGTGAGGACATAGACAACAATAATATCTCACATATTCTAACTCTTCCACATTCCACCCAAATTGAAAAGTGTTTTGGCTTTACATATGCTTTAAAGAAAATTTGTACATATGCTTGCTGCTTGTCTGATAATCTGATCCAGAAAAGTCAATACTTTGTGAGTCACTCACCTACAACAAGCAAGTAGTAATTAAAGTTTGAACATCTGATCTGTGTATTTCTGTATACACTCACCCGCCACTTTATTAGGTACACCTTACTAGTACCTGATTGGACCCCATTTTGCCTTCAGAACTGCCTTAATTCTTTGTGGCATAGATTCAACAAGGTGTTGGACACATTCTTCAGAGATTTTGGTCCATACTGACATGATAACATCACGCAGTTGCTTCAGATTTGTTGGCTGCACATCCATGATGTCAATCCTTTGTTCCAGCACATCCCAAAGGTGCTCTATTGGATTGAGATCTGGTGACTGTGGAGGCCATTGGAGTACATTGAACTTATTGTCATATACAAGAAACCAGTTCTGAGATGATTTGAGCTTTGTGACATGGTGCATTATCCTGCTGGAAGTAGCCATCAGAAGATGGGTACACTGTAGTAATAAAGGGATGGACATGGTCAACAACAATACTCAGGTAGGCTGTGGTTTTTAAACAATGCTCAATTAGTACTAAGAGGCCCAAAGTGTGCCAAGAAAATATCAGCCACACCATGACACCACCACCACCAGCTTGGACCGTTGATACAAGGCAGGATGGATCCATGCTTTCATGTTGTTAACACCAAATTCTGAACCTACCATCTGAATGTTGCAGCTGAAATGGAGACTCGTGAGACCAGTCAACGGTTTTCCAATCTTCTATTGTCTAATTTTGGTGAGCCTGTGCGAATTGTAGCCTCCGTTTCAAGGCGTTTTCGTCCACACAACTGCCGCTCACTGGATATTTTCTCTTTTTTGGACCATTTTTTGTAAACCCTAGAGATGGTTGTGTGTGAAAATCCCAGTGGATGATTTGTTTTTTAAATATTCAGACCAGCCCGTCTGGCACAAACAACCATGCCACATTCAAAGTCACTTGAATCCCCTCTCTTCCCCATTCTGATGCTCGGTTGCTGAACTTCAGCAAGTCATCTTTACCACATCTAGATGGCTAAATGCATAGAGTTTTTCCCTAGTATTTGGCTGATTAGCAATTTGCGTTACCAAGCAATTGAACAGGTGTACCTAATAAAGTGGCAGGTGAGTGTAGATACAGTCAGGTCCATAAATATTGGGACATCAACACAATTCTTTTTGCCTCTATACACCACCACAATGGATTTGAAATGAAACAAACAAGATGTGCTTTCACTGCAGACTTTCAGCTTTAATTTGAGAGTATTTACATGCAAATCAGGCGAACGGTGTAGGAATTACATCAGTTTGTATATGTGCCTCCCACTTTTTAAGGGACAAAAACTAATGGGACAATTGGCTGCTCAGCTGTTCCATGGCCAGGTGTGTGTTTTTTCCCTCATTATCCCACTTACAAGGAGCAGATAAAAAGTCCAGAGTTAATTTCAAGTGTGCTATTTGTATTTGGAATCTGGTGCTGTCAACTCTCAATATGAGATCCAAAAAGCTGTCACTATCAGTGAAGTAAGTCATCATTAGGCTGAAAAAACAAAACAAACCCATCAGAGAGATAGCAAAAACATTATGTGTGGCCAAATCAACTGTTTGGAACATCCTTAAAGTGTAAACCCGATTTTTGATGTCATAATGTAGAGTATAAGATTTCCTATCATTTGAGCCCAGTCTTGCCACAAAGAGTTAACCCAGCTCTGAGCAACCCTCTTTTATTGTTCAGTGAGATAAAACTTGACAAACAGAGAACAACTTTTTCAAATCATCCCCCTTGCTGTGAGTGACAGGTGATTTACATATCTCATGCACTAGCCTAAGACATGCATTATTTTTTAATTCCCACCCCCACTCCTTTCTTCAGCAGCTCTGCAAGGATTTGGCATGCTGAAGTCATGTGGTTACTTTCCTGTCTTTTCACTGGATGTTAGAGATCATAGCAGAAGTTCAGTGTAAGAAATACACAGGAGAAAATGCATATTGACAAGAGGAGTGTAGAGGTGGGCGGGGAGTCTACTGACATCACGACTCCACCCACCGAGCTCCAGACAACAGACCCACCCACAGAATCTGCAGTTTTTCTGGTCTCATAACAGACAGAGGGGAGACATTTGACAGGTAAAGATACATGCAGGAGGCATGTATATCCATCGCCCAAATCGCCCCCTCCGCTCCTCCCAGGACCTCCTGCTCTCTAGCTCCCTTGTTACCTCCTCCCATGCTCGCCTTCAGGACTTCTCCAGAGCCTCTCCCATCCTCTGGAATTCCCTGCCCCAGTATGTCCGATCAGCCCCTACCCTGTCCACCTTTAGGAGATCCTTGAAAACTCATTTATTCAGGGAAGCCTATCCCACACCCACATAACTGTCCCTGAGCCACCCCCATCAAATCATTCTTTGCAGCTATTACCTTTTGTACCACCACCCCCTCCCTTTTAGAATGTAAGCTCTACGAGCAGGGCCCTCCTGTACCTTTTGTATTGTACTGTAATTGTGTTGTCCCCCTTATACATTGTAAAGCGCTGAGTAAACTGTTGGCGCTATATAAATCTCGTATAATAATAATAATAATAATAATAATAGATAACCCCAATGGCAGTAGGTTAGAAAGGATGACATTGGGTTTACATCCACTTTATAAGAAAGAACGCACAGGTGAGCTCAAAAGACCCGAAAGACCACGGAAAACAACTGTGGTGGATGACCGAAGAATTCTTTCCCTGGTGAAGAAAACACCCTTCACAACAGTTGGCCAGATCAAGAACACTCTCCAGGAGGTAGGTGTATGTGTGTCAAAGTCAATAATCAAGAGAAGACTTCACCAGAGTGAATACAGAGGGTTCAGCACAAGATGTAAACCATTGATGAGCCTCAAAAACAGGAAGGCCAGATTAGAGTTTGCCAAACAACATCTAAAAAAGCCTTCACAACATCCTATGGACAGATGAGACCAAAATCAACTTGTACCAGAGTGATGGGAAGAGAAGAGTATGGAGAAGGAAAGGAACTGCTCATGATCCAAAGCATACCACCTCATCAGTGAAGTATGGTGGTGGTAGTGTCATGGCGTGGGCATGTATGGCTGCCAATGGAACTGGTTCTCTTGTATTTATTGATGATGTGATTGCTGACAAAAGCAGCAGGATGAATTCTGAAGTGTTTCGGGCAATATTATCTGCTCATTTTCAGCAAAATGCTTCAGAACGCATTGGATGGCACTTCACAGTGCAGATGGACAATAGCCCAAAGCATACTGCGAAAGCAACCAAAGAGTTTTTTAAGGGAAAGAAGTGGAATGTTGTGCAATGCCCAAGTCAATCACCTGACCTGAATCCGATTGAGCATGCATTTCACTTGCTGAAGACAAAACTGAAGGGAAAATGCCCCAAGAACAAGCAGGAACTGAAGACAGTTGCAGTAGAGGCCTGTCAGAGCATCACCAGGGATGAAACCCAGCGTCTGGTGATGTCTATGCATTCCCGATTTCAGGCTGTAATTGACTGCAAAAGATTTGCAACCAAGTATTAAAAAGTGAAAGTTTGATGGATGATTGTTAATCTGTCCCATTACTTTTGATCACTTAAAAAGTGGGAGGCACATATACAAACTGTTGTAATTCCTACACCATTTACCTGATTTGTATGTAAACACTCTCAAATTAAAGCTGAAAGACTGCAGTTAAAGCACATCTTATTTGTTTCATTTCAAATCCATTGTGGTGGTGTATAGAGCCAAAAAGATTAGAATTGTGTCGATGTCCCAATATTTGTCCCAATATTTATGGACCTGACTGTAACTGATTATTGGGTCTTTGGAGCCACAAGATTAGGATAAGTCACCAATATCTGTCTTGAATATTAATCTAGTAACCTAGGATTACTTATAGTACAGCTGGTGTAAATTATGCAACTGCACTAAAACTTTTTGGTCATCTAGACAGTGATGTTGCCATATGAGAATTTTTTTTTCCAAAGCTGTAAAAGCAGACTCTTTAGAGGAAGATGGAATGTGCTGAGCATGAGCTTAAGCATGAAGCATGAGCTTCACTGGTACAGGGATTTTAAATCCTGGTGGCTTTCTCTCCTCTCCTCACAATGCTGACAGTACAAGCTAGACGGCTTCTGATTGGTCAGCGCTAACCATGCGATGGTGCCAACCAATTAGAATCCCTGTAATCCGTTCTGGCTAAGCAATACAGACACAAGATTAAGCAGTGGGTCTTTCAAATCTCTGGACCAGTGAAGTGGATTTTTGGTGTCTGTAGTGATGCGGGATGGGGATGGGGTGCAGTGTAAGGTCAACTTACAGATTTTCTGTAAAGGTGAACTTACACTTTAAATGGACTGGCTTAGGACACTTTCACTTTCAATAGTTTTTTATTGAAAAAATGTAAAGGTACAAAACATGACATATGAGAACTTTTTGAAATAGTCAAGAAGATAGTAGACAGCTAGAACACAGCTGACGAGAATGTAAAAACATCCAACAATATATATTGCTTAATAATAAACAAAACTTGTAGCCTGTAAATTAGAGTAGGGATCAATGAGCCAGGTAATATCTCTACAGGCTGCAAAACAATAAGCAGGTCCAGACATCAAGCCTGAATCAACAAAAAAATCTGCAACAAGGAAATAAGAAAGAAGGAAAGAGAAAGGAAGGATGTCAGCAGTAGGAGGATGGGAGAGAGAGATAGGATAAGGGGAGGAAGAGTGAGTGTTGTGATGCCCAAAGCCAGCACCCCAATTCTGGACTACTATAATGAGTTATTGCTCTCCATGGACAATGACGGATGAGCATATTGTGCCTTAGGACACTTTCAGTAAAAAGAGCATAAAATCTACTATTCTGGTCATAAAATCAAAGAAGAAATGGCATGGTTTGCATAGTCAGCAAAGATCCTACCAAGACTGTCATTGGATATAATGCCATGAATCTAACCAGATCGACTAATATCAGTTTGATTCTGGGAACACTCATTTAATATCACAGTTATATAGATTTATTTTCCAGGTAATGCAGATTAAAAAAGCAATTCAACCAACTTTAAAATCAAACCACAGCTGAGATCGACAAAGCCTTGTAAGCAAGATGCAATGGTAGTGCTACTCCCATAGGAGCTGTAGGAATGTTGCCCAAGTTCTTCCACAGATGTTTTACCCTACGGCCAGACACACAAGCTCAGTCACACATTTCTTTAATACCCAGTCTAAGGGTGTTGTTTTTGCTGTTTTTATTTTTGGAGAACTTGGATAGAGTTGAGGGAATTGAGTGGGATACTCCAAAAACATAAACTATGTACAACTTGAGGACTAGATATGCTCTCTGGAAAAAGCTGTAGTAAAGTCCATGCTTGCAACAAACAGTGGACTTAGCTTTGAAGTAGTAGTAGTAGTCAAATGCGACCTCCTCTCTCACAAGAGCCCCTTCATAGAAGATTGGGTGGACTAAGTTCTGCAGGTCTCTCTTTAAGACGCTCTAGCACCGCCGGGCACCCGAGATCGCTCAAGGAAGAGCGAGAACCGGGATCTGTGTGTGTAAACACACAAATCCCGGTTCTGTCAGGGGAGAGGAGACAGATCGTATGTTCCTAAGTAGGAACAATGATCTGTCTTCTCCTCTAGTCAGCCACATTCCCCCCACAGTTAGAACACACATAGGAAACACAGTTAACCCCTTGATCACCCCCCAGTGTTAACCCCTTCCCTGCCAGTGACATTTACACAGTAATCAGTGTCTATTTTTAGCTCTGATTGCTGTATAAATGCCAATGGTCCCAAAAAGTATCAAAAGTTTCTGATCTGTCCGCCGCAATGTTGCAATCCCAATAAAAATGACAGATTGCTACCATTACTAGTAAAAAAAATGAATAATAAAAATGCCATTAATCTATCCCCTATTTTGTAGACGCTATAACTTTTGCACAAACCAATCAATATACGCTTATTGCGATTTTTTTTTACCAAAAATATGTAGAAGAATAAATATCAGCCTAAATAGAGGAAGAAATTTGTTTTGTTTTTTTAAATTTGGGGGATATTTATTATAGCAAAAAGTAAAAAATATTGTATTTTTTTCAAAATTGTCGCTCATTTTTTGTTCATAGGGCAAAAAAAAAAAAAATCGCAGAGGTGATCAAATACCACCAAAAGAAAGCTCTATTTGTGGGAAAAAAAGGTCATCAATTTTGTTTTTGTACAACGTTGCACGGCCGCGCAATTGTCAGTTAAATTGACGCAGTGCCGTATTGCAAAAAATGGCCTGGTCGTTAAGAGGCCAAATCTTCCAGGGCTGAAGTGGTTAATTGAACAAGCTGAAGATAGATGCTGATTGACTACCATCCAAAGCTGCATCTATTTTGCACTCTCCAGCTTTAATAAATCAACTGCAATATGTTTCTTTTACAATAAAAATGTTTATCTTCCTTCTTCTTACACTGTAAACTACCTTGGGCGAGCAATAGTGCCATGTGCAGCTGTTGTATTATCCTGGCCAGGCCAATCAAGTGTGCCCATAGTTTGAAACCCAGAAGAGACCTGTGAGAAGATGTCAGTGTGGGTGAGGGAGCTTGCGGACACAACATTGCCTGAGAGCGGGCAAATATATTTCTGCTTTAACTGTGAAGTTATCCAGCCACCTTGCTGTGCTATGTGGAAAAGCTGTGTATATCTGAGGACTGGATGGAACAAAAAATAAATGGACAGAAAAATAAATCCTTTGGTAGAAAAAAAAGTTTCTTATATTATTACATCTGTGCATTTAGCTGTTTGCCTGGAGTTCAGCTTTACATTTTAGATCTAAGGAACTAACTCTTAGATAAAACCTCTAATATTTGCAAATACAGTAATGTAATAAAATATTTGTAACCAATAATAAAGCCTATCTTTCTCTTACAGAAAACAACGGATTCTAATGAGGATGAGGGAAGAAGTTCGAATACAGAAGAGGATCATAAAAAAGAAGAATCTAATGAGCCTCCTGATAATGTACGTTGACATTGTTCACATTTACCAGCACAAGGTATAAAGGAAATATGGTGTGATGTCATTACATTATTATCATTATATTGGGAAGCAACAATAGAGGACAATGTCAATGGCTAATGATCAGAACAGCATCGACAACAGCAAATCCATCAAAACACATTGCTCAAAAAAGGGCAATGGTTAGACACTTATGTACGATACCAAGAAAATCATACAGATGAGATATTATTGTAACTATTACTTTGACTTTACATTTTTTTTGTTTGTTGTTTCCTATGTTTTGATAATTTGAATTCATATTCATATGTCAGTCTTCCCTATAGTGATCATCTGTTTTTTAGGGAATGTAATCGGCAGGGCCAGGACAAGGGGTGGGCAGAAGGGTTGGCTGCCCGGGGCGCAGTGGGGATTTTTGCTAGAAGGGGTGATTAAGAGTGGGGGAGTATTTGTGTTATTAGGGAAGACTGGGCGATTTGTGCTAGGAAGGGAAGTTGGGGGGGGGATTAGTGCTAAGAGAGGGGACATAAGGGGAATTTGTGCTGAGAGAGGGAAGTTGGGAGGGGGGGGATTTATGCTCAGCTGGAAATTTTGAGGGGTAGAGGATTTGTGCTAGGAGAGGAGATTTGGGGAGGGAGAGGATTTAAGCGGGTAGGGGGGATCTGTACTGGAAGAGGGGGAATTTTTGTTTGAGGAGAATTTTGTCTTGCAAAGGGAATTTATGCTTGAAGATTAATGCTCAAACTTTTTTGGAGGGATTTTTGCTGACATAATGCTCATATGTTTTGAGGGGGGAGGGGTGTATGAAAAGTGTATTTAAAGTCCAAACCTTATGTTTACCAGTTTTGGATGAAGTAAGTTGTTTAGTCCCCTCTGTAAGTTTCTTTTTTTCTGTCTGTGTCCTGTCAGGAAGAATTGCCTCTACTTCCTGTCCCAGAGACACAGCAGGAAGTAAGAAGAGATCTCTCCAAAGCAAGTGTAAATCCCTGATTGAGCAGTAGCCCCTGGAGGAAATATCACCATTGAAGGTCCTCTGTTCTGTTGCAGTTCCTGTGACAACTCAAAAATGTAGGTTGCCCATAATTTTCTGTACTGAGCACAATGCTTACAGGACAGATAGTGATGGTGGATCTTCCCAGTGAGGACATAGACAACAATAATATCTCACATATTCTAACTCTTCCACATTCTACCTAAATTGAAAAGTGTTTTGGCTTTACATACGCTTTAAATAAAACTTGTACATATGCTTGCTGCTTGTCTGATAATCTGATCCAGAAAAGTCAATACTTTGCGAGTCACTCACCTACAACAAGCAAGTAGTAATTAAAGTTCGAACATCTGATCTGTGTATTTCTATATACGCTCACCTGCCACTTTATTGGGTACACCTTGCTAGTACCTGGTTGGACCCCATTTTGCCTTCAGAACTGCCTTAATTCTTTGTGGCATAGATTCAACAAGGTGTTGGAAACATTCCTCAGAGATTTTGGTCCATATTGACATGATAGCATCACGCAGTTGCTTCAGATTTGTTGGCTGCACATCCATGATGTGAATCCTCTTTTCCAGCACATCCCAAAGGTGCTCTACTGGATTGAGATCTGGTGACTGTGGAGGCCATTGGAGTACATTGAACTTATTGTCATGTACAAGAAACCAGTTCTGAGATGAATTGAGCTTTGTGACATGGTGCATTATCCTACTGGAAGTAGCCATCAGAAGATGTGTACACTGTAGTCATAAAGGGATGGACATGGTCAGCAACAATACTCAGGTAGGCTGTGGTTTTTAAACAATGCTCAATTAGTACTAAGAGGCCCAAAGTGTGCCAAGAAAATATCCCCCACACAAGGACATCACCATCACCATACTGAACCGTTGATACAAGCAGTATGGATCCATGCTTTCATATTGTTTACGCCAAATTCTGAAGCTACCATCTGAATGTCACAGCTGAAATGGAGACTCATCAGACCAGGCAGCGTTTTTCCAATCTTCCATTGTTCAATTTTGGTGAACCTGTGCCAATTGTAGCCTCCGTTTTTTTGTTCTTAGCTGACAGGAGTGGCATCCAGTGTGGTCTTCTGCTGCTGTAGCCCCTCTGCTTCGTGGTTCGATGTGTTGAGCATTCAGAGATGGTATTCTGCATACCTTGGTTGTAAAAAGTGGTTATTTGAGTTATTATTGCCTTTCTATGATCTTGAACCATTCTGCCCATTCTCCTCTGACCTCTGACATCAACAAGGCATTTTTGTCCACACAACTGCCGCTCACTGAATATTTTCTCTTTTTTGGACCATTTTCTGTAAACCCTAGAGATGGTTGTGTGTGAAAATCCCAGTAGATTAGTTGTTTTTTAAATACTCAGACCAGCCCATCTGGCACAAACAACCATGCCACATTCAAAGTCACTTAAATCCCCTTTCTTCTCCATTCTAATGCTGAACTTCAGCAAGTCATCTTCACCACATCTAGATGGCTAAATGCATAGAGTTTTTCCCTAGTATTTGGCTGATTAGCAATTTGTGTTACCAAGCACTTGAACAGGTGTACCTAATAAAGTGGCAGGTGAGTGTAGATAACTGATTATTGGGTCTTTGGAGTTCCAAGATTAGGAGTCATCAATATCTGTCTTGAATATTAATCTAGTAATCTAGGAATACTTATAATACAGCTATTGTAAATTATGCAACTGCACTAAAACTTTTTGGTCATCTAGACAGTGATATTGCCATATTAGATTTTTTTTTCCAAAGCTGTAAAAGCAGACTCTTTAGAGGAAGATGGAATGTACTGAACATGAGCTTAAGCATGAAGCATGAGCTTCACTGGTTTGGGGATCTGAAATCCTGGCGGCTTTCTCTCCTTTCCTCACAATGCTATTTTGGTCATGAAATCAAAGAAGAAATGGCATGGTTTGCATAGTCAGCAAAGATATTATCAAGACTGTCATTGGATATAATGCCATGAATCTAACCAGATCGACTAATATCAATTTGATTCCGGGAACACTCATTTAATATTACAGTTATATAGATTTACTTTCCAAACAGGTAATGCAGATTAAAAAAGCAGTTCAACAAATTTTAAAATCAAACCACAGCTGAGATCGACGAAGCCTTGTAAGCAAGATGCAATTGTAGTGCTACTCCCATAGGAGCTGTAGGAATATTGCCCAAGTTCTTCGACAGATGTTTTGCCCTACGGCCAGGGTGTTGTTTTTGCTGTTTTTATTTTTGGAGAACTTGGATAGAGTTGAGGGAATTGAGTGGGATACTACAAAAACACAAGCTATGTACAACTTTAGGACTTGATATTTTCTCTGGAAAAAGCTGTATTAAAGTTCATGATTGCAACAAACAGTGGACTTAGCTTTGAAGTAGTAGTCAAATGCAACCTCCTTTCTCACAAGAGCAGAGTCCCATCATAGAAGATTGGGTGGACTAAGCTCTGCAGGCCACCAGCCAGTGTCCCCTTTAACAGACCCACAGCTAACTCTCTCTAGCACCAGAGGGGTGGCAGCAGCCCAAAAGTCTCTAAGATCTCCCAGAACTGTCTGTACTCACACAAGGCCCAAGGACAGCTGGTTGCCTCTTTCCAATTTCCAAGTGATGCCTATCGCCAGTGATACATGACCAGATCTTCAGCAGACAGCCCCTCTGTCAGCTCTCTAAGTTCCCAGCATCCAGGGCTTCAGGCTCCTCCTTAGGCTTTGCAGACAGCAAGCACATGGCAGCATTGCCCTTGAGGGCAGCAAGTCCTCCAGGCTGGACTGATCCTCTCCAGGTAAAGACCCAGAGCCCAGTGTGCTCAAAGACTATATACAGTTACCCAGCATGCGATCAGGGCCCAGCTTCCTGGGATTGGCCAGGGCTGTATAAATATTCATGCTGACATCTGCCTAGCTCCACACCTATGATCCAGCGAGTTCTCACAGGTTTCTGGACAGCAGAGGGAGTAAGCAGACTAGCAACAGTAGAACTAACTAGTCAAATGCTGTTACAATACAGTTAGCAAGCTAAATTTACCTAACACAAATATTGCATTGACTGCAGTGTGACAAGTTAATTTTACTTCAGTATAGTATTTATAGTATATAGTATTTAGTATCAAAAACACAGCTCCACAAAACACAGTGAGCCAACACTAAGTCTAACTATCTAATCCTAGCACCTAGCTAGGAGGGTGCTACACAATTATAGTGATAGAAAACCAGAATGTCAAGATAAGAAAAAAAGAAATAAGGCAACATGGTCATGGTAACACAAATGAAGCAGGGGTAAGACAAATCAGCTTCTGTTTCTACTATGACCTCTTCTTAAGTAATATATTCTTTAATGTGGTTGCAAACTCTGTTACACCACTTGTACCTACAGGTAAGCCTATAATAAGACTTACCTGTAGGTACTGTAAATATCTCTGAAAACTGCAGGTTTCGGAGATATGTACCATATATGCTTGCACCAAAGTCATCAGCGCATGCGCACTGAAGAAGCGCGGCTCCCGCACACATGCGTGGGAGTGACGTCATTGCGGCTCCGGCCAATCACAGCGACGGAGTCCGGGGACCCAGAAATAACTCCGGGAGACATGTCGCCGGTCACAGAGGTGACACAGAGGGGATGCTGCAGCCAGGGCTGGTGTTACCACTACGCAAACTAGGCAGCCGCCTAGGGTGCCCTGCTGCCTAGGGTGCCCGGCCACTGGTGTTCCTACTCTCTTCTCTCTGCAGCAAGCAACTAAGTCTCAGCATCAGCAGATGGCCGCCGCTCCGTTCGCACATGGTGTCAGAGGCGTAGCAGCGGCGGAGGTCTGTGTCGGTGTTCCGATTCCCGAATGAATGGAAGCAAGCAAACATTCATTAATGGGTGCTGGTAGGCTGCATTTGATGGGTGCTGGTGAGGCTGCATTTGATGGGCACTTGTGAGGCTGCATTTGATGGGCGCTGGTAGGCTGAATTGATGGGCGCTGGTAGGTTGCATTGATGGGTGCTGGTGAGGCTGCATTGATGGGCACTGGTAGGCTGCATTGATGGGCGCTGGTAGGCTGCATTGAAGGGTGCTGGTCGGCTGCATTTGATGGGCGCCAGTGAGCTGCATTGATAGGCGCTGGTAGGCTGCATTGATGGGCGCTTCATTAAAAAGGTGGGGTTTACATGGGATGGGGAAGGGGGTGGAGTCAGGGGTGGAGTCAAGGGGGCGGCAAAATGAGGTTTCGCCTAGGGTGTCAAAAATCCTTCCACCAGCCCTGGCTGCAGCAGCTTTGATCTAAGGTAAGTATTTCATTATGCCTTTGTCTTACAGGGTTTGTTTTTTTATTTTTTTTATTTTCGGTTTACAACCATTTTAAGGAACCAAAGTGACTCGATACACCTGGACATCACTAGATGTACTTTGTATAAATCAAATAGACTACATTCGCTGTACCAAATGATGGAAGAGCTCATATTTAATAGCAAAGGCAGTGCCTGGACAGAGCAGGATTTATATCTCAGAGCCTGTAGGCAGAGAATTTTGCCTCCCCCCCATGATAAAATATTTTTAGAGAACAAAAATAAAATACGTATTACAAGAGAGTGAAGGGTTTAGGAGTGTGTTATGCAGAGAATGCAGGATTTAGGAGTTTATTATGCAGGGAATGCACCAGAATTCACCAGTGCATTACACTCAGAATGCAGAGCTAAGGAATGCATTACGCTCAAAATGCAGGGTTAAAGAGTGTATTACGCTCAGAATGCAGGGTTAAGGAGTGCGTTACACTCAGAATGCAGGTTCAGGAGTGTGTTACACTCAGAATTCATGGTTAAGAAGTGCATTATGCTCAGAATTCAGGGTTAAAGTGGTTCTAAAACCTCATTTTTTTTTACCTTAATGCATTCTATTTTTAAGTAAAAAAAAATAATCAAAGGTTTTCAACCACTTTAAGGAGTGCGTTATGCTCAGAATGCAGGGTAAAGTAATGCATTGCACTCAGAACGCAGAGTTAAGGAGTGCGTTACGCTCAGAATGCAGGGTTAAGGAGAGCCTTATGTTCAGAATGCAGGGATCAGGAGTAGGTTGCACTCAGAATGCAGGGATTAGGAATGCGTTACACTCAGAATTCAGGGTTAAGGAATGTGTTACGCTTAAAATGTAGGGTTAAGGAGTGTGTCATGCTCAGAATGCATGGTTAAGGAGTGCGTTACGCTCAGATGCAGAGTTAAGGAGTGTGTTATGCTCAGAATGCAGAGTTAAGGAGTGCGTTACACTCAGAATGCAGGGTTAAGGAACATGTTTCGCCCAGAATACAGGGTTCAGGAGTGCGTCGCGCTCAGAATGCAGGGTTACGGAACGAGTTATGCTCAGAATACAGGGTTAAGGAGTGTGTTACGCTCAGAATGCAGGGTTCGGTGGTGGTGGGGGGGTGATGTGAAGGGTGGTAGAGGACACTGCTATGGGGGTAGCCCTGGCCAAAGTGGTGTCCTCTGCCCCCCCTTTTTCCCCTATAGCAGTGACCTCTGGCCTCCCTCCCATAGCAGTGTTTCTTAGCAGTGTCCTACCTGTGTACACAAAGGAGAGAGTGGAATGCAGCACAGTTCTGGACAGAGGGTGGGAGTGGGAGCTACCAGAGTGACTTTACATTTTAACAAGCTGGTGATTGGTTGCTTAGGACCCACTGTGTCTTAGCAACCAATTACCTGCGGGTTAACTTGAAAAGTTAATTTGGCTAGCTCCTCCTCTCGCCCTCCATCCTGAGCTGTGCTGGCTCCTGCTCTCTGCTGTGCACTGATGACAGTGGCGGAAGAAACAGAGTGGGTGGGGGAGAAGGACTGGCACCTAGAAGGCACGGCAGCTGAGGAGGCTGGGGGGAGAGGAGAAGGGCCGACACCTAGAAGGCAGGGTTGGTAGCGCAAGGACCTGTTCACAGTATACCTGTCACCTGCCCGCGGTTGACAGGTAGACCGCGACTGACAGGTTGCCGACCCCGACAAAAAAAGAAAAAGACACAAATAAAAATTATACAGATGGACATCCTTCTAGGAAGAGGGCTTGTAGGCACCTTCCCACAGTGTCTAGTGCAAAATCCGGCCCTATGCCTGGAGCAGGTTGTGGAACAGATCATGAACTAATAATGTGCAAGCTTCAACTGAAAAAAAAAAAAAGCAAAACTATCTGTCTTTCAAGATACAACTTGGAAAACATACCTAGTATATCTATAGTATATTTCAAGAACAAGTTTGAAATGTTAATTATAAGTGGAAGAGAACAAGATGAACCTTGGATAGAATTTAAAGAAGTCATCAAGAATTAATAAGAGAAAAACATGAACAAAAAAAGACCAAGAAATTGAAGTGGATGATAAAAGATAGAGTATATACTGCACAAAGCAGAATAAAAAGGTAACATCGAAAAAAAGTACATTTGGCAAAAGAAAAAATTATTCTGCCAGCAAGGATGAAAACCAATATTACAAAACATTTATAAAGAGTTCAAAGATGGAAACAAATGTGGGAAACCAAGAGAAATCAAAGAGAAATTAGAGCCTTAAGTATGTTTGCCCAAAGATTTCCATGGAAAATCATCTCTGATGGAACTAAAATCAAACAAAGGTGGAAGGAATACACAGAAGATCTATAGAAAAAAAAACATCAATAGCCAGGGCACATTTTTTGAGAACAGCTATACAAAAGAGCTTCGGCTCTGGCATTGAGATCCCTGACAAATAGTATGGTCTCGAGAACTGATATCTTGCATCACTGCAAGTTGAAGAAGAATCAGTCAAAGTGCTGATAAATGAATGCCAATATATCCAGAAAACTCCTCAATGACCATTTTTTTGGCAGAAATCAGTTTATTTTCCATTGCCACCTGAAAGACTGCACAAAATATTGAACACGTTCATTGATACCAGACACCAACAAGATTATGATAAATATTCTTTACCACAGACTAGAACTGTTGTGTAGGTAGAGGCAGAGGTAGCTGGGCAAATGACCTGCAGCCAGGTGACAGTCCTAATATTGTCAGAACTTGTGTTCGGGCAGCCAGGTTGGAGCCCAATGCAGCATAAGCATTTTTTTTCAATTTGGAGTCTGTTTTGCAAAGAAAATAGAGACATTATTGCAGAAGCACTTTTTTTTAAAATGTCAAGAAATACAGGAAGGAAGTCAAGACTGATTACAGCAAAGATTGTGTAAACCAAATGAACTTATGGAATATTTTAAGAAAAGTGGGGGCCTGAAAATCTTATTTTCTTGTTTTTATGAAAGACCTATATACTGATCAAGAATCCACAGGCATGACATGAAAATAAAAAACACAGATTTGTACAAGATCAGCAAATAGATCCTCCAACACTTTAAGTCCAACCTTTCACTAGAAGTCCAGATGATTAGACTGAATTATTTTGGACATCTTGACAAGAATCAACTCACTGAAAAATGCAATGTTTGGAAATGTTGAAGAGAAAATAAGAAGAGGACCACCAATAGTAATGTGTAACAATAACAATTTTTTGCTTAACCGGCTGAATTTTGATCCATCTATGGCCAGCTTAAGTCAACATTGCCAGCAACAGAATAAAAAAAGTAAAAGCTTTCAAGTATTTAGCTTACTGTTTAAGTTAATGTACTTGGCCATTGTTTTGTTAGCATTATCCCTTGGGAAAAGGGACACAATCAGCAGAGAATGTTCAGTAGCATTGGCACTAAGACTCAATTAAATGTTATCTGCTCTCCTATAATGTCTTCTAGATGAGTTCCCATGGAACTCAGATTAGGAACATTGCACTTATGAACAATGGGCACCATGAAATTTTGTAGAGTAGAACAAAACTAAAAACAAAATTACGTCTGTAGTCGTTATTGATGTATGCCTTTATACTAGGTATGTAACTAGTGTGTAACAAGTAAATGGCACAGATTTAACCCATTTACTGCAAAATAAAATTTATGAAAGCTTGCATCCAATCACAGTCTGTTTATTATGGGGCATATTATTCAGGACATTGCAAGCAGACACATTTAAAAAGGCAAGAGTGCATAGCAACCAACACATATTAATAAATAATGCTTCTATATGAACACAAATGAAAAGTGTCCGTAGTGTAACTCAAATATACAGTGCCTTGAAAAAGTTTTCATACCCTTTGAAATGTTCCACATTTTGTCTTGTTACAACCAAAAATATAAATGCATTTTATTGGGATTTTATGTGAAAGACCAACACAAAGTGCAACATAATTGTGAAGTAGAAGAAAAATTATAATTGGTTTTCAATATTTTTTTTTTACAAATAAATATGTGAAAAGTGTGGCGTGCATTTGTATTCAGCCCCTTTTACTCTGATACCCCTAACTAAAATATAATAGAACCAATTGACTTCAGAAGTCCCCAAATTAGTAAATAGAGTTCATCTGGGTGTAATTTAATCTCAGTATAAATACAGCTGTTCTGTGAAGCCCTTAGAGGTTTATTAGAGAACCTTAGTGAAAAAGCAGCATTGTGAAGGCCCAGGAACACACCAGACAGCTCAGGGATAAAGTTGTGGAGACGTTTAAAGCAGGGTTAGGTTATAAAAAAAATCACAAGCTTTGAACATCTCACGAAGCACTGCTCAAGTCATCATCCGAAAATGGAAAATGGAAAGAGTATGGCACAACTGCAAACCTACCAAGACATGGCCGTTCAACTAAACTGACAGGCCGGGCAAGGAGAGCATTAATCAGAGAAGCAGCCAAGAGGTCCATGGTAACTCTGGAGGGGCTGCAGAGATCCACAGCTCAGGTGGGAGAATCTGTCAACAGGACAACTATTATTCATGCACTCCACAAATCTGGCCTTTATGGAAGAGTGACAAGAAGAAATCCACTTTTGAAAGAAAGCCATAAGAAGTCCCGTTTGCAGTTTGCGAAAAGCCATGTGGGGGCACAGCAAACATGTGGAAGAAGGTGCTCTGGTCAGATGAGACAAAAATTTTACTTTTTGGCCTAAAAGCAAAATGCTATGTGTGGTGGAAAACTAACTTCATATCACCTTGAACACACCATCCCCACTGTGAAACGTGGTGGTAGCATTACGTTGTGGGGATTCTATTCTTCAGCAGAGATAGGTAAGCTACTTAGAGTTGATGGGAAGATGGATGGAGCCAAATACAGGGCAATCTTAAAGGAAAACCTGATAGAGCCTGCAAGAGACTTGAGACTGGGGTGGATGTTCACCTTCCAGCAGGAAAATGACACTAAACATACAGCCAGTGCTACACTGGAATGGTTTAAATCAAAGCATATTCATGTGTTAGAATGACCCAGTCCAAGTCCAGACCTAAATCCAATTGAGAATCTGTGTCAAGACTTGAAAATTGCTGTTTAGAGATGCTCTCCATCCAATGTGACAGAGCTTGAGCTATTTTGCAAAAAAGAATGGTCACAAATGTCACTCTCTAGATATACAAAGCTGGTAGAGACATCCCCAAAAAGACTTGCAGCTGTAATTGCAGTGAAAGATGGTTCTACAAAGTATTGACTCAGGGGGGGCTAAATACAAATACACACTACACGTTTCACATATTTATTTGTAAAGAATTTTGAAAAACATTTATCATTTTCCTTCCACTTCACGATTATGTGCCACTTTGTGTTGGTCTATCACATACCAATAAAATATATTTACGTTTTTGGTTGTAACATGACAAAATGTGGAACATTTCAAGGGGTATGAATACTTTTTCAAGGCTCTGTATTGATTCAGGGGGGTTGAATACAAATGCATGCCACATTTTTCAGATATTTGTTTGTAAATAATTTTGAAAACCATTTATCATTTTCCTTCCACTTCACAATTACCGTGTGTGCCACTTTGTGTTGGTCTATTACATAAAATCCCATAAAAATACATTTAAATTTTTGGTTGTAACATGACAAAATGTGGAAAATGTCAGGGGGTATGAATACTTTTTCAAGGCACTGTATCTTCTGGTAATTAATAATATAAAATATGACCGCCATAAACCATCAAATGTTAAAGACAAAGCAATGCATGACAAATACATTGATAACTAAACATATGAAATCTGGTGTTAATAACATGAAATGCGACTGCAATCTCCTGGTGTTAATAACATGTGTGGCTGCAATAAGCCATCAGAGTATGCATGAAAAACAACATATAACAAATGCATCATTAACTTTGCATATGTAGTCATAGATTCCTGTGTGTGATATCAAAACACCATCATTAATAACAAAACAAAATATATGATCTGCACATATTGGACCTTCCAGTGCATAAAAGGTCCAAAGCGAATGTCCCTTTAAGAATACTCCACTCAGGTGCTCTTGTGATATTCAAGTAACGTGCAAAAAAACAGCGGTGGATCCCACCACCATTCACACTCTGTTCTCACCTTTGTAAATGGACCTATTTAACTAAAAATAGGAAAAATAGGTCAAATACACAATACCCTTTAAGGGATTCACTCCAAGGGAACACTACTCCCTCTTCGTAATGTCCTCCTTGACAGTTAGGAGATATTATCTTTCCAGTGGTAAACTTCACCTCAGTTCAGAAAGAAAAAAAAAAAGGGGAGATTGCCGTTAAAACCAATATAATCTTTATTAAAAAAATATAATATATTACACTCACAAGGGAAGTACACTAGATAAGTAGTGCACCACTTAAATCACAATTGTGCAGATATAGGTAAAGGTCCCTATAAGGCTAAGCTTATAGCATGATCTGCCAATAATTCCTGATGGACATGTTGACACCAGTAGGCCTTGCATTTACGCATTTTGTCACAGTAGTGTGAATTATTCACGTGACTGTCATAAAACACGTCAGGGCAGGGCCTAGTGATGTCATCATGCCCATCAGGAGGTATAGGAGTGTCCTGAAGAAGCAACATCTTTAGCGAAATGCATTGACAGTCTGGATATGGAGCAACATTTGGGCACCTATTTTGCTTGTCAAAAGAAGTTTATTGAGTATACAATATTATAAAGATACATAAAGTAAGTTTACAAGGATCTATAAAGTAAGCTCATTGTTTTACAGTAGGGTTTATATAGGTAAATATCATGAAATTTCAAATATTAAACATTGGGTTCACATAAACCTAAATTAAAGATATATATCATTTCCTTAGTTACTTTTGTAGGTATTTAAATGATTTATACCTACTATACATATTGTTTACAAGTATAGTGTATATAGGTCAAATAAATTCTGATAATGAGCTTTAATCGTAAGGTGGAGAAAAGGAAAGAGAAAGAAGAAAAAGGGTTGAAAGGTAGAGGTATGGTCCACAAGGTTGTCCCGCTCGTCAGTTTATTATTCTTTTTAGTTCTCTTTGAAGCCTTAGAATGGGTGTCTCTGTAAGTCATTTAATCCGTTACCATGGCAACAGGACAGAGTCATTGAAGTTTGACAGGAACTGTTGTTTTATCCAAGGATGCCAAAGTTTTTCAAATTTTGGAATTTGATTTTGATCGATGGCTACCATCTTAGCATGGGACATTGTATTATTCATTCTGTGAATTGTTTCTGCTAGTACCAATGTAGGAGATTTCCATGCCTTGGCCACTGTTTGTTTTTCAGCCGTTATTAGTTGGATCACAAGTTTGAATTGAGAGAGTGTTAACCATTCCGGTTTTAGATTAAGTAAAGTTAAATATGGATCTGGTTGTATTATTTTTTTAAATATTTTAGATGCAATCACGAAGACTTCCTTCCAGAAGGTTTGGATTACTGGGCCCGTCCACCATATGTGTAAATATGTGCCTATTTCTGGGCATCCTCGAAAACAAAGAGCTGAGGTATTAGGTGAATATTTTGCCACTCTAGCGGGTACAAGGTACCAGCGAGTTAGGACTTTATAATTTGTCTCCAGTGCTAGGATGTTGGGTGAAGATGACTTAGATGTGAGCCATATGTTAGACCAGTCCGTGTCTTCTAAAGTTCGTCCCAGGTCCTCCTCCCACTTCTGAACGTAAGAGGGTCTATTAAGATTTGCTACTCCATATAATTGATTATAAAGTGATGAAATTGTACCTTTAGCAAATGGATCTTTTGTACAGATTGATTCAAAAATGGATAATTGGGATAATGGTGTATCCCCCTTTAGGAATGGTGTATAGAAATTTTTGATTTGGAGATATCTAAATATCTCAGAGTTTGGTAGATCATATTTTTCTCTAAGCGATGGGATTTAGTGTCATTTAGTGTCTGAATGCCTGATGTTGTCCAAGCTTTAAAAGAATTTGGGTAGATCCATTCCGGGTAAAAGGCCGGATTTCTGATAAAAGAAAGGAGAGGATTGTGTGGAGATTGTAACTGATATTTGTTTTTTAGTTTATCCCAGAGAGATAAGAAGTGTTTAGTTATGGGATTATGAATTTTAAAGCGGTCTTTAGGATCAAGCCATAATAAATTTGATATTAATAGAGGGTCATTTTCTGAAGCCTCTATAAATACCCATAATGGGATTTCCTGTTTTGCATGGTATTTGGACAGACTGGCCAAATGTGCTGCTCTGTAGTAGTTAGTAAAATTAGGGTATCCTAGGCCTCCTTTATTTTTGGGAAGATGTAGTGTGTGTATAGGTATACGTGGTTTAGAAGAGCCCCATATAAACGAAGTTGCTCTTTTTTGTACTATTCTCAAAAAATAGGAAGGAATTGGAATAGGGAGGACTCTGAATAGATAAAGCAATTTGGGTAGAATAGTCATTTTGATTGCATTAATCTTCCCTATCCAGGATAAAGGAAGTTGCCACCATTGTTTTATTAGATTTGTGATCTGTCTTAATACAGGAGGATAATTGGTTGAGAATAAGTCAGAATGAGATGCTGTTAAATGAATTCCAAGATATGGGATTGAATTTTCTGCCCATGTGAATGGGAGTGCAGCCCTAGCCAGGATCAATTCCATGTTTGTGAGTGAAATATTAAGCACTAGGCATTTCTTAGGATTAATCATAAGGCCGGATAGGGCTGCAAATCCATCAAGAGCTGGTATTAAGTTAGGACCAGAGACCTGTGGTGATGATAGAAAAAGTAATATATCGTCTGCAAATATACATAATTTGTGTGTAATACCTCCTACTTCAATGCCAGTTATAGTTTGGTTTGTTCTGATGTATTGGGCCATGGGTTCGAGTATAAGGGCAAATAATAAGGGAGATAATGGGCAACCCTGTCGGGTACCTCTTTCGATATTAAAGGCATCAGATTTGTATCCAGCATATTTTATATAGGCTTTGGGTTTATTATATAATGCTTTGATCCATGTTAAAAAGTGGGGTCCAAAACCCCATTTTTGTAATGAATATTGCATATATTGCCAGGATACTGTGTCAAATGCCCTCTTAATATCGAGAGATAGAAAACATAAAGGGATTTTCCGTTTTTTAGCAATATGTGCCAATAACACTGCCCTGCGTATATTATCGCCTGCCTGTCTATTTGGCATGATGCCTACTTGATCTCTATGTATTAATTTTCCTATAATGCTATTGAGGCGTTTTGCTATTATTTTTGCTAATAATTTAATATCGAGGTTTAACAGAGAGATAGGTCGATAATTCACACAGGAAGTATCATCAGAAAGGGGTTTTGGGATCATACAAACAATTGCCATTAGTGTTTCTTGCCGAAAAGAATGTCCATCTAGAAGTTTGTTAAAAGCTTCAGTGAGAATGGGAGAGAGTATTTCTGAGAATGTTTTATAGTATAAAGCCGAGTAGCCGTCTGGGCATGGTCTTTTGTTAAGTTTTAGGTCTTTTATGGCGTTAGCAACTTCATCTATAATTATAGGCTCATCCAAACTGCTTTTTTGATTCTGAGATAACTCAGGTAAGGTTATTTTTGAGAAGAAGGATTCAGCCTCTGTAGGATTAAATTCATTGTTTGTCTTGTATAAAGTTGCGAGATGTGAGTGAAATGTATGGACTATTTTAACTGGATTACAAGTGTAAACATTTTTTGATAATTTCAAACGTATTGGTTTGAAAGATTTGTTAGTTGAATTTAATGGCCGAGCCAAATATGTACCTGGTTTGTTTGTATTCATGTAAAAATTGTGTTTGGAGCGTTTGAGGGATTTATCAACTGACTCAGTGAGAAATAGATCATATTCCAATCTAGATTTTTCCAGATGAGATTTTGTACTCTGAGATGGATTATCTTGAAATGATATGTAGGCTGCATTACAATTGAGTTCTAGTTTTTTTGCTAGATTTTTGCGTTCCCGTTTAAATAGTGCCATTTGTCTTTGTATTGTACCACGCAAGACAGGCTTATGAGCTTCCCACAGTGTTATTGGGGAGATGTCTGTTGTATTATTAATTGATATGTATTCCTTTAAAGCTTGTTCAATGGCCATCTGATGTAGTGGGTGTTTGAGCATTATGTCCGGTAAGTACCACGTTGGGTCATGCGCTTTTGGTATGGCTGAGGCTATAGTAGTGTATACTGCATTATGGTCAGACCACGGTATCGGAATTATATCTGATGCAATAATTTCTGGTATCATTCCTATTGTTAGAAAAATATGATCTATTCTGGTGAAGGTTTGATGAGGGTGCGAGAAATAAGTGAATTTCTTTTTCATTAGGTTACTTTCTCTCCAGGAATCTACCAGATTGTATTTGGAAAGAAGTTGAGAAAAAGGTAATCTAGAGGTTTTTTTGGATGGTGTAAAAGGTGATTTATCTAGAAATGGGAGGAGGACCTGGTTCGAATCCCCACACATTATCACTGTTCCTATTTTGTGTGTATTAATCACTTGTAATATATGTGAGAGGAATGGTGTAGGTTGTTTGTTAGGAGCGTAGTAGGAAATCACCGTGATTGCTGTATCCATTATATAACCCATGAGTATCAGGTATCTACCTTCTGGGTCTTTAATTTCTGATGATAAGGTGAATGGTGTGGATCGATGAAATGCAATTAGAGTTCCCCTTTGCTTGGTACAGGCAGAAGCCGTGTAAATTTGTTGATAAAAAGGAGATATATATTTTGGAGTAGAATCTTTGGTGAAGTGTGTTTCTTGGAGGCATACTATGTGAGCCTTCTTGTTATGAAAAGTACGGAAGGCTTTGGTCCTTTTTTGAGGGACATTTATTCCCTGAACATTCAGGGAAATTATATTCAGTGGTGCCATGGCAACAGATCAAATAGTTTTGACTTACTTTTTGTTATGCAGAGCTGACTGCGCAGATAAACCTGTGTGGACTGAAGAGATGAAAAGATAGAAAAGAAACCAGTGAATTCTGGAGTAAAGAGTAAACAAAAAACATATGAGATTAGATGATACATTGTAAGTTATTTTTTTCAAGTAATCACAATTTACCCGTGAAAGAGAGTAAATATCTCTCTCAGGGGAATAAGTGCCTTCGTCACACTCCCACATAATATGGTTGGGAGAATGAGGAGGGCTAATGGGGGTACACGGATCTTCCGCTTACAGGAGAGAAGTGCTATGTCAAAAAAAAAAAGATGTTTCATTAATTGGAGTGCAGAATATAGTTTTTGTTGAAATTATTTATTCCAGGGTGGTTGTATATGGTTAGTCTTGCCCTAGGCTAAATAATTCAGTTAGAAAGGTACTGTTAATAACTTTGGTATTGATGAAGATAGTTTGAATTATTTTGGGATTTTAACCCTTTTAGAGTAAACAATTACATATTTTATTCATATGTAACTGTTTAGATATGTTAACTCATAAAATTTAGGTTGTATTGCTTCAGATTAGAATAAACAAAAACATAATTCTAGGAACTAGTTAGGTAATAATATATTTGTTTTAAGAAAAGAAAGAAAAAGCTTCCATTACTTCTGGATTATTGAACATATTTGTCCTAAAAAGTAATAAATCTATTGTTATTACCTGATAATATATAACTGAACATGAATTTCCTTATTTCACTTATATATTCTAAGGCTATATGAATCAGAAGTAATGAGAAATATAACTGGAATGTAACATGATCCCACACAGTGTGTGACTATCAGAATGCAGTTACATTCAGTTATAAATACAGTTTTTTTTATAGAGAACCATCTCTTAGTATAATAAATGAAGAGATATCAGGAATTAGGATGTCAGTCCATTGAATCTTCTTGGTCCATGGATGATGTGGCATAACGGCCTCTTTTGTGAGAATGATGATTCCCATTTTGTTCTGAAATTTTCTGGGTGCTGCCTGAAGGTGAAGATGATGCCATTCTTCTGCGTGTGGGAGAGTTGCTGCTTGTGGGTTCTGTCAGATTTAATTTTAAAAGGGTTTGTTGTAGTTCATCTGCTGATCTGCTTCTGTAAATTGTACCTTGGTAGTTATATCTGACTGAAAAGGGGAAGCCCCATTGATACATAATGTTGTGGCGTTGCAGTTCCATTAGTTGGGGTTTCATGGATCGTCTTTTAGTAATAGTAAGTTGGGATAGGTCAGCAAAAATTTGATAATTGTGTCCTTGAAAATTAAGTTCCTTGTTTTCTCTTGCAGCAATTAGTATTTGTTCTTTCGTTCTGTAATAGTGAAATTTTGTGATTATATCACGGGGGGTCCATCTTTCTTTTTGGCTGTGAGGGCTCTGTGTACTCTGTCCAGTTCTAAACGTTCAATAGGGATATCTGACTTTAGTTCTTGTAATAGAGCAGCAATAGTAGATTGCAGGTCTGTCACAGTTTCAGGTATTCCCCTTATGCGCAAGTTTGAACGTCTGGCTCTATTTTCATAATCTTCGAGCTTAGTTTGAAGTATTAAATTCTCTTCTTTTAATTGTTCCAATTCTGTTATATTTACTTGGGTTGTAATTTCAATTTCATCCATTTTTATTTCTAAGGCTGCGGTGCGGTTTCCCAGCTCTCTTATTTCTTTGGTTAGGCTTTTTGTTATTTGGTCTGAGGTTTGTTTTAAAGCCTTATGAAGCATCTTTTCAAATTGTAATAATATTACTGGGGATGCTGAGGAAGCTTGTGGAGAAGTTTGTGAGAGGATTTGTTCTGTATCTGACTCAAATGGAGAGTCTTGCTGTGACATTTTCTGTCTGTGAGAGCGCCCTGATGCTGTATCTTGTGAGGTGACTGGAGCTGCTTTAGTTGCAGTGAGTGCCTGTGAGCTCTTTGTGAGGTGATTTTTATTTCTGCCACGGTTTCCTCCCAGTACCATATATCCTGCCCAAACTTTCACAGTTTGTTCCCTGGGGCAAAAAGGTTCAAATGGATACCTTTTGAGCCTGCAGGCTCCGCTTTGTCCTTCTCTTCTCTCCTCAGCGGTGTGGAGCTCTAACAATGCATGTCTGCTCCGTTGGGCTCTGCCCATCTCCCCCCCTGGGCACCTATTTTCAAGCAATGTATTGTTTGTATTGTCAATGTTATATATAGATGTTAGGATAGCCCTAGTCCATTCCAGAGTTGGGTATTGTATCCCTTATTTAGGGCTAATGTTTTTATATAAGATGATATTTTAGTGTTTCCAATCAAATTCTTTGATTTAAAATTTGTTTGCCTCCTGTTGTGCCTAAAATGTCTGCCAATTTTTGAACATTTAGTTCTTTCTTCCCCTTAGTCTTTATGTTCAGTTCCCGCTGTGTTCTCCCCACCCTTGTAATCTCACCCATTCTACTGTGTTTAAGTGAATGCCATTTCTCACTCCCCCTGCTGTATTTCCTATCTGTAAAATGAAGAGAAAAAAAAAAAAGAAACTCTCATTATATATGCAGGTAATGCCTCTGAACATATATAATTAAGCAGATTTTTTTTTATTTTTCAGGTCATCTACCCACATGATATTGTGAAATGTGACACTTTATCAACACGTAAAACGAATGTAAAGGAAGAGATAGTAAAATGTCACAATGAAATTAGAAGTAATGTAACACCACCAGCTAGCAACATGCTTAAAATGGTAAGGAATAGGAGTTATATAAACCAACATGTTTAACCACTTGCCTACTGGGCACTTTTACCCCCTTCCTGCCCAGGCCAATTTTCAGCTTTCAGCACTCTCACACTTTAAATGACAATTGTGTGGTCATGCAGCACTGTACCCAAATTACATTTTTATAATGTTTTTCACACAAATAGAGTTTTTTTTGGTGTTATTTAATCACTGCTGGGTTAAAAAAGTTTTTCTGTCCGTAAATTTTGTAAATAAGTAATTTTTCTCCTTTAACTGATGTGTGCTGATGAGGCGGCACTGATGGGCACTGATAGGCTGCACTGATGTGCACTGATGAGGCGGCACTTATGGGCACTGATGAGGCGGCACTTATGGGCACTGATAAGGAGGTGGCACTCATGAGGAGGCTGTGCGCTCACGATAACTGTGCTGCGCAGCCCCGCAAGTGCTCGAGAGCGGCCGTTCTGGGGCGCCGTCTTATGACGGCGTCCCAGAACGAGAACCACCCCACCGTCATTTTACTATACGGCGGGTGGAAAGTAGTTAAAGAGGGTTTTAAGCTTAGAGGTCTTTTTTTTTTTTTAATTTAATAATTTTTTATATTTCTAAAGCACTCTTCTCCCTGAGGTCGCTTTATCTGCTGCTGGGGCAGATAATGAGATAGTTGCCCTGGATGGGCTCTGTAGAATATCATACTAGGGCCAATTAACCTACCAGCATGTCTTTGGAGTGTGGGAGGAAACCCACACAGGCACAGGGAGAACACGAAAAACTCCATGCAAATAGTGTCCTGACTGAGGATCCATATGCCAACTACCAAGCCACTGTGCTAAATGCAAAGAAATTATTATTTTTTTATTAATGTTTAGTGCACCTTTGAACTTGCTAGCACATTTGACTATTCAGTTGTCTAGGAAAGGCCCCTTCCACTTTCACATCATAAACTTTCACATCATAGACTTTTCTGGGAGTGTCTGGTTACTGTCTGTGCAGGCCCAGCTCCTCTGCCCCTCCCCTCACCTTCCTACATATTGTTTTATCTAGCTTTCAGGGATGCAACAATGGTGAATACTATAGAGTGTCATTTGAAGTAATAACAAAGTCTGTTGGGGCTGTTAAAATCACTTCCAAGATGGTGGCACCCATCTACACAAGAAAGACTTTTACAGGTAGACAACGTACATAAAATACATTAAACACACATATAAACTTATGTTGTTGAAATGAATGGACTGTTTAGGGAGAATCCTTTATGAAAATAAAATAAAAATAAAAAATTTTGTCACTGGAGTTGGGCAAACGGTTCAGCCCGAGCATCATAGTTACCTAGTTAGTCAGATTGAAAAAAGACCCAAGTCCGTCTAGTTCAACTAAAAAAAAAAAAAAAATCATACAATCCCATATACACAATCCTTCACCCACAGTTGATCCAGAGGAAGGTGAAAAAACCCAGCAAAGCATGATCCAATTTGCTACAGCAGGGGGAAAAAATCCTTCCTGATCCCCCGAGAGGCAATCGGATTTTCCCTGGATCAACTTTACCTATAAATGTTAGTATCCAGTTATATTATGTACAATTAGGAGAGAATCCAGGCCTTTTTTAAAGCAATCTACTGAGCTGGCCAAAACCACCTCTGGAAGGAGTCTATTCCACATTTTCACAGCTCTTACTGTGAAGAAACCTTTCCGTATTTGGAGATAAAATCTTTTTTCCTCTAGACGTGAGTGCCCCCTTGTCCTCTGTGATGACCTTAAAGTGAATCATTCAACACCAAGTTCACTATATGGACCACTTATGTATATGTACATGTTGATCATATCCCCCCATTAATCTCCTCTTCTCAAGAGGGAATAGATTCAGTTCCTCATATTTTTCCTAATAGCCTAGCTCCTCCATGCCTCAGTTTGGTTGCCCTTCTCTGCACTTTCTCCAGTTCCCCAAAATCCTTTTTGAGAACTGGTGCCGAACATTGGCTGTTCGCCTGGTTCGAGGAACAGCTGAATTTGCAGGGTGTTCGACGGGTGTTTGCTCGACGGGGGTCCTTGCAATGCGCGGCGAGCTGCATGGTGCATTCTTCACCCTGATTGGGCAAAGCTTTGCCCAAGCTTTGCCCAATCGGGGTGCAATAAAAGCTGATTGTTAAGGAGTTGGGCCTTTCATCATAGTCCTTTCAGTTTCTCAAGTCTCACTGATTTCCCCTGGTGAGTGGAGGCTGAACAGTGTTGAAGTCAGCATAAGAATCCTCTTTGGGCACATAAGGCATTTGTAGTGTCTGTAGTTGCACTCTCTCTGCCAGCTAAACACCTGGCTATACATTTATCCACCAAATAATATTTGGTCCCCCATAGAGAAGGGCCTGGCAATAAAGTAAAGTAACTGAAAAGATACAGCATAACAAAGCGAGTAAATAATAAAGCCGGCAGTAAATTAAACAGGCAGCCTTTCTGAACTCTAGCCTAACGAATTGTAAGTCAATCTTTTTGGGTGTCGGACTGTCTACTCTTTGTTCTTTTGGGTCAGATGGCCTTTCTCTAGTAGATTCTTCAGCTGGTTCTAAGGGTGGTTGGAAAGTCTATGCGCTTTCCAAGCATAATTCCATGGTATGAATTCAGGAGCCTCAGGCCTGCGTTGGTTTGTGTAGGGTAACTGGTTAGAGTTGCACCATTGATGCAGATGGCCACCACCAGTCCATGTAGACATTTTTCACCTCACTGTCTTTGTCTTTCTCTGTAGCTGGGAGAGAAGATTGTCACCTGATCACAGGTCATTATCAGATAATGAGATGCTGCAAACACATGTGAGCTCAAGTATTGGTATACTATCCACAACTATATTAGCATATAGTAAATAGGTACTAGGCTACTTAGTTGTGAAACAGTAGCTATATTATCACAAGATAAAATGCATGTCAATGCACAAAAATTAACAGATAAATAAGTGGATTTAAATTAATAAACTGACTATAATATGGCAATTAATCTAGATCACTGTGGTGCTAAAAAAATAACCTAGTATAAGCAGCACTGGTACAGAGCAGTGTAAACAACGAACAGCATAAACAGTAAGGAAAAGTCTTGCAGTACCCCTCTGGTACAGAACTGCCAAATGGTGGTACAATAGAACAGCCACCATGACATACCAGTCTGGGAACCCTGACAGTTTGGATGTGCTACATATGCAGATAGTTCAATAATAAATAGCACATACCATGAGCAGGACTGTAGGCAAATCAGGCTTGCTGATATTTATGGTTCACCACTGTAGATGTCAGCAAGACAGCCAACACTGATGCATAGGAGGAGCAAGTCAGAGCAGGCCAAGTTGTAAAAGAGCGTCTGATAACACAGGAGAGTCAAGTCAGGCAGAAGTGTAGTCTAGACTAGTGGTTCTCAAACCTGTCCTCAAGTAACCCCAACAGGCCATGTTTGCGGGTTTTCCTTTATCTTTCACAGGTGCTTTAAATCAGAGTCAATGGCTTGGTATTTTGGACAGCTATTTTATCTTAGAGAAATTCCCAAAACATGGCCTGCGGGGATACTTGAGGACAGGGTTGAGAACCACTGGTCTAGACGAGCCAGGTCACACATGAGTAGTTCAGAGTCCAGACGGTACACAATCACATCATGGATGGAGCAGGGTCAAAGCAAACTGAGTCACACACAGTTAATATTTATTATTATTATACAGAATTTATATAGCGCCAACAGTTTGCGCAGCGCTTTACAACATGGGCAAGCAAGATCACACAAGGTAGCATCCACTATCACACAAGCACTAATGGTGTGTACAACAGATACGTTAAAGAAGAAGTGTAGCCAAAGCTATTTTGGCTATACTTCTCCTAGGGATCACGGGAGTACAGTTGGTTCTGCATTCCTGTAACCCATTCTCAGCCGACAGCGGGTTAAGCCTGCTGTTGGGTGATGTCACAGAGACATCCAGGCTTGGGAAAGATCCCTAGACCAGCAGCTGGCTCAGCCTCTCAGAGAGCCACCCCTCCACAGCTCAGCGCTCCAGTGAGCACTCAAGGCGCAGAGAGTCACTGGCTCTATGCTTACTGAAGGCCGAGAACTGAGTGGCTGGGGACAGATGCAGCATTGGATTGGATTAATACTGCATCCAACTTGGTTGGTATACTTTTTTTTTCTTTTTACAAGCCCATACTTCTTTTTTAAAAATGAAGAGCAAGGAGCTGGCCAATCACCATCATTTTCAGGTAAGAGCTATCTTAGTTTTGTTTTGCTTAGTCTTAAAGGGACATCCCAAATCCTGGTACTGACATAAATAAATTCTATTTTATTGTACCCCCCCCCATTCCCTCTCTGTCCCGAATGTTTCACTTCAATATGTTTCATACTTACCATGTTTAGAAGGCTTAAGGTCTAACACATTGACTCTTCTTCAATACACTGTGAATGAAGGATACAGTGTTGACACCCTCCCAGGGGGTGGGGCCATGCTACCCTGAATTCATAGTTTGATCTTAATCTTCAGGGTTGAATCACTCTGGGCATCATTGAATCCCAACACTGAGGAATCTTGGGGGCAGTATAAAAGTACTTGGGATGGGGGGTATGTCTGGACTGTATTGCAGTCTATATTGCAGTCTGGACTGATTTTTGGATTTCTACTGTGCTTTGAGATAGAACACCATGCTCACAAAATACTTTTCACTCTTGCTATGCAGACATTATACCATTTTATTGCTGGAAGTTAAGGTTATATTAGTGCTTTCTTTTTTCTCTTTACATTCAAAGAAATGGAGTAATAAATTAATGGAATCAGCAGAAAGATGGGCAAAAACATGCAATTTAAACCACAGCGAAGTGAAAGACAGAAACGATAATGGTAAGACATGGTGAGATATAATTGACAGTGTTGTCTACACAATGTACTCAGCTAGATCAGGTAGATTGCAATCACATTCATGTTAAAGCCTTGATTCAGGAAATAATGATTTCAGCTTTCAGCAGTATGTGGATGGCAGCGAGCCTTTGTTTTATACTGTGATTGCTTGATACTTTTATAGTGTTAAAAAAAAAGTTTAAAAAAAAAGTTAAAAAATATCTATCTATCTATCTATCTATCTATCTATCTATCTATCTATCTATCTATCTATCTATCTATCTATCTATCTATCTATCTATCTATCTATCTATCTATCTATCTATCTATCTATCTATCTACTGTATCCGTCTATCTACAAAAAAGTCCAATCTGCAGCTCCTCAATCAACACCTAAATCACTCTAATTGAAGGCATAATATGGTCTAACATTATAGCTAATATTACGTAGATACATGACAGTGTTCTTGGTTACTGCATATTGATGCCTGTAAAAGAAAAAAGAGAAACAAGACATTTAATTAAAAAAAAAAATACAAAAACACATGTAAATCAGAATCTTTGTTCAGTCCCTTAGGAAAAATAGTGTCAAGTTGTGAAATCCACCACACTTCCCTCTGTTTGAATCTTAGCTCCCTATTTCCCCCTCTTCTCAGTCATGGCATATGATCAATTGCTATGAATCTTAACTGGGCTACAGTGTGGCCACATTCCTAAATAACTTGGCAACTGGTAACTGTGGCAAACAAATAGAGGATTTATGTTGGGATAGCCTATCCTTATTTTCTGACTGGTCTCTCCCACGTCATATAACCCACATGGACTATGGTCGAGGTGCTGTAGATTGGACTTTTTTGTTTTTTATATATTGGAGTTTGGGTGACCTTCCTTGCCTGTTTTGCACCTGAAAGATTATGTTACATGTCAGGTGTGTGCTTTCCTCTTGACCTGTCTTTAAAAAAAACTCAAAAAAATTATAAATAAATATATATACTGTATATACAGTGCTGTGAAAAAGTATTTGCCCCCTTCCTGATTTTTTATTTTTTTGCAAATTTCTCACACTTAAATGATTCAGATCATCAAACAAATTTTAATATTACACAAAGATAACCCAAGTAAATCCAAGATGAAGTTTTTAAATTATTATGTCATTTATAAAGGGAAAAAAGCTGTTCAAACCTGCATGGCGCTATGTGAAAAAGTAATTGCCCCCCCCCCATGCTGAATCATGAATGAACTATGATTAACCACAATTTTTTGGAAAGATGAGTTAAATTTCACTTGCCACACCCAGGCCTGATTACTGCAAGACCTGTTGAATCAAGAAATCACAAAAACAGAAGCTGTCTGACAAAGTGAAGCACGCTAACAGATCACAAAAAGCCACACATCATGCCACAATCTAAAAAAATTCAAGAACAGATTGGAAGCAAAGTAATGTACATGTATCAGTCTAGGAAGGGTTTCAAAGCCATTTCTAAGGCTTTGGAACTCCAGTGAACTACAGGGAAAGCCATTATTCACAAATAGAGATAACTTGGAACAGTGGTGAACTTTCCCAGGAGTGGCTGGCCTACAAAAATGACTCCAAGAACATGAGAACATGACGACGACTCATCCAGGAGGTCATAAAAGAACCTAGAACAACATCTAAAGAACTGCAGGCCTCCCTTGTCTCAGGTAAGATCAGTGTTTATGATTCAACAATAAGCAAGAGACTGGGCAAAAATGGCATCCATGGGAGAATTCCAAGGCTAAAGCCACTGCTGACCAAAAAGAACACAAAGGCTCATCTCACATTTACCAAAAAACATCTTGATTATGCCCAAGCATTTTAGGCAAATATTTTGTGGACTCTGAGACAAAAATGTAACTTTTTGGAAGGTGTGCGTCCTGTTACATCTTGCATAAAACGAATACAGCATTTTATAACAAGAACATCATACCAACAGTCAGACATGGTGGTGGTAGTGTGATGGTCTGGGGCTGCTTTGCAGCTTCAGGACCTGGCTGACTTACCATAATTGATGGAACCATGAATTCTGAGCTCTACCAGAAAATCCTAAAGGAGAATGTCCGGCCATCAGTTTGTGACCTCAAGCTCAAGTGCACTTGGGTTATGCAGCAGGACAATGATCCAAAACACAACAGTGCCAGACCAACCCCGGCAGACAGTGGGCGGGGAGAGTGCCACCGGTCCCCCGCCTAAAAAAAAAAAGGGGGCCGCTTGTTTTCATACTTTTTGTAAAATAGCTATATATAATATAATTTTATATATATATAATATAATTTTGTAAATATCTAAATAGTGTGGCGTGCATTTGTATTCAGCCCCCCCACCACGAGTCAATACTTTGTAGAACCAGCTTTTGCTGTAATTAAAGCTGCAAATCTTTTGGGGTATGTCTCTAACCAGCTTTGCACATCTAGAGAGTGACGTTTTTGCCCATTATTCTTTGCAAAATAGCTCAAGCTCTGTCAGATTGGATGGAGAGCGTCTGTGAACAGAATTTCCAAGTCTTGTCACAGATTCTCAATTGGATTTAGGTCTGGACTTTGACTGGGCCATTCTAACACATGAATATGCTTTGATCTAAACCATTCCATTGTAGCTCTGGCTGTATGTTTAAGGTCATGGTCCTGCTGGAAGGTGACTCTCCACCCCAGTCTCAAGTCTTTTTCAGACTCTAACAGGTTTTCTTCTAAGATTGCCCTGTATTTGGTTCTTCCATCTTCCCGTCAACTCTGACCAGCATCCCTGAACCTGCTGAGGAAAAGCATGCCACAACATGATGCTGCTACCACCATTTTTCACGGTGGGGATGGTGTGTTCAAGTGATGTGCAGTGTTAGTTTTCCGCCACACATAGGGGTTGATTTACTAAAGGCAAATCCACTTTGCACTACAAGTGCACTGCAAATGCACTTGGAAGTGCAGTTGCTGTAGATCTGAGAGGAAGATCTGAAATGAAGGGAAGCTCTGCTGATTTTATCATCCAATCTTGTGCAAGTAAAAATGCTGTTTTTATTTTCCTTGCATGTCCCCCTCAGATCTACAGCAACTGCACTTCCAAGTGCACTTGCAGTACACTTGTAGTGCAAAGTGTAGGTTACATGGTTACATAGTAGGTGAGGTTGAAAAGAGTCACAAGTCCATCAAGTCCAACCTATGTGTGTGATTGTAGGTCAGTATTACATTGTATATCCCTGTATGTTGCAGTCGTTCAGGTGCTTATCTAATAGTTTCTTGAAACTATCAATGCCACCCGCTGAGACCACGGTCTGTGGAAGGGAATGCCACATCCTTGCCGCTCTTACCGTAGTTTAAGGTTAAAAGTCTTTTTTTCTAATTTTCGTGACTGGCCACGAATCTTGTTAAACTCCCTTCTGCGAAAAAGTTTTATCCCTATTGTGGGGTCACCTCACCAGCATGGTATTTGTATATTGAGCACCTTCTTCCACAGGTTTGCTGTGTCCCCCACATTTCCCCCACGTGTTCTTTCAACAATGGCTTTCTTCTTGCCATTCTTCCATAAAGGCAAGATTTGTGGAGTACACGACTAATAGTTGTCCTGTAGACAGATTCTCCCACCTGAGCTGTGAATCTCTTCAGCTCCTTCAGAGTTACCATTGGCCTCTTGGCGTCTTCTCTGATTAATGCTCTCCTTGCCCAGCCTGTCAGTTTAGGTGGACAGCCATGTCTTGGTAGGTTTGCAGTTGTGCCATACTCTTTTCATTTCCTGATGATAGATTGAACAGTGCTCTGTGAGATGTTCAAAGCTTGGGATATTTTTTTAGAACCTAACCCTGCTTTAAACTTCCCCACATTTTATCCCTGACCTGTCTGGTGTGTTTCTTGGCCTTCATGCTGTTTATTCAATAAGGCTCTCTAATAAACACCTGAGAGCTTCACAGAACAGATGTATTTATACTGAGATTAAACACTTTTTCAAGGCACTGTATATAGATAGATAGATAGATAGATAGATAGATAGATAGATAGATAGATAGATAGATAGATAGATAGATAGATAGATAGATAGATAGATAGATAGATAGATAGATAGATAGAGTATATTAGATGTCTTTCTACTTGACAGTCTATAATAATAAAAAGAGCAGATTTATTTAAATATATACAATTTAATCAGGCAGGCAACTAATTCAAAACACCGTAGCCAAGTTAACCGCTTGCCGACTAGGCTTTTCTTGGCACTTTTTGTTTACATCAAGTTTAAATCAGTATTTTTTGCTAGAAAATTACTTTTTATACTTTTTTCTTTTTAGCAGAGACCCTTAGGAATAAAATGGTGATCGTTGCAATTTTTTATGTCACACGGTATTTGCGCAGCAGTTTTGCAAATGCAATTTTTTAAAAAAAAACACACTTTAATGAATAATAAAAAAGAAAAAATCACAATAGTTACCCAATTCGATGATGCTACGTAGAGTAAATAGATACCTAACATGTAGGGATGGGCTGAACGACCCCCTGTTCGGTTCGCAGCAGAACTTTCGAACATCAGGAAAGTTCAGAACCGAAAAACAAACCTCATTGAAGTCTATGGGACCCGAAAAATCAAAAGTGCCTATTTTGAAGGCTTATATGCAGGTACTTGGGCATACAATGGTTATGGGGGTTCAGGTATTGCCCTGGAGGACATGTATCAATGAAAAAAAAGTTTTTAAAAAACGTCATTTTTAAATGAGCAGTGATTTATTGATATAGTTACATAGTTAGTAAGGTTGAATAAAGACACCAGTTCACCCTGAGTGAGTGTGGGTGCGTGTCTACAATTATCCCTATCCCTATGCATTGTGTCTCATTAAGATGCTCACCTATTATATTATTAATTATTTAAGGTACCCATATAGCGCCATCAATTTTATGCAGTGCTCCACACATACATCGCACATTCACTTCGGTCCCTACCCTCAAGGTGCCCACAATTCAAGGTCCCCAACTCACATTCATATACTAGGGCCAATTTTGGACAGAAGCCAATTAACCTACCAGCATGTCTTTGGAGTGTGGGAGTTAACCGGAGTACCCGGAGGAAACCCACGCAAGCAAATGCAAACTCTATGCAGGTAGTGTTGTGGTGTGGTTGGGATTCGAACCAGCAACCCTTTTTACTGCTAGGCGAGAGTGCTACCCACTACACCACTGTGCTGCCAAATGCCTAAAGTGAAAGTATAAAAATGAAAAATTTCTTTCAATATAGTGCCTAGGGGGTCCCCTTAGTCCAGCTGTAAACTGGCACATCTGTACTGTGTATAGAAGCTGCTGCAGCAATAAATGCATTCATAAAGCCCAAAAAATTACATTTTCCCTTCAAGCTTTCTTTATTTTGTATGCAATGGCTTGGGGAGCCAGTCTGTATGATGAGGTCACAATGTAGTGCATGGGGAACAACATTAGAGTTTTTTTGGATAAATTCTGGTGTCTCTAACACAGACTTTGGATTTCTACTTCTGTAATGGGTACAAAAAAATTGCTCTTTGAGTATCGGTGGTGCCTTCACACCGTAACCCTATAGAGGTACTCTTGATGAAAGCAAGAATTGGCTTTGCTGTCAAAACTTGCAATGATATGCACCTGTAAAACCGGTGCAGAAAACCTGTTCTTTAGGTGTCCATGGTGTCTTCACACAGTAACCCTATAGAGGTACTCTTGATGAAAGCAAGAATTGGCCTTGCTGTCAAAAATTCCAGTGATATGCACCTGTCAAATGGGTGCTGAAAAATTGTTCTTTGGGTGTTGGTGGTGCCTTCACACCGTAACCCTATAGAGGTATTCTATAGGGCATGTATCAATAGAAAAAAAGTTTGTGAAAAAGTTTGTCATTTTTAAATGAGCAGTGATTTTTTTATTTTTAAAGTGAAAGTCTAAAAATTTAAAATTCCTTCCAATTTAGTGCCTGGGGGGTCCCCTTAGTCTACCTGTAAAGTGGTAGATCTGCACCATGCCTAGAATCTGCTTCAGCAATAATTGCATTTATAAAGCCCAACAAAAAAATGACATTTTCCCTGCAAGCTGCCTTTATTTTGCTCAGCAACAGCTGGGGAGACACAATGTAGTGCACTGGGAACAAGATTAGAGATATTTTGGATACACCACCCACGGCTGTGTCTCCTCATACCTCCACCCATCCTTTCCGAGCCGAGTTCCACTCCTGAAATCACCGGATTATCCCCTTGGGAAGTTGATCTGAGTGTTGGATTCAGTGTCATCCCCGCCTGCAGCAAGCTCTCAGCTGTTCCATCGCCACTGCCTCAATACACAGTTTGTATTAGTGCCATGACCCCTCCGTTATCACGAACGTGCTGACATCATGCTACCAGAGTGAAAGTATTTTACATTGCTACCATTCGGTTGAACTTGCTGATTTTTTTTAAATGACAACATTATCTTTTTTTAATATTTTGGAAGGTTATACTCAGACCGCTATTTTTGGTATTTTGTCATATTTGATATTATGGTGTGTTTTTTCTAAATAAAATTGAATTAAATTCAACTGTAGTGTTCAGTTACTGCAACCCCTTTGGAAGGCCTTGTCCTTTCTTTTTTCCTCTAGTCTTCCTGTTGGAACACATGCTTTGTGGAAATAATTGACAGGGCAGAACAGAGGGAGGAAGAGGACGACTTCCTTACCTCTCAAGGCCCCCTTTATCCAGATAGCATTCCTGCAGGCCCACCAAACACTCAGGAAGAAGAGGAGGAGGATTGTGTCCACATGGACGTGGAGGATAACACTTAGCAGCAGTCTTTAAGGGATGGTTTTCAGTCCCCAGAAATCCAAGGAGTTGTACGTGGCTGGGCGGAGGTTGTTTCGGATCATGTGATCCTTAGTGACCCAGAGGACTCAGAATCTAATGCCCCTGCAAACTTAAGCTGCATGGCCTCCCTGATTCTGCAAAGCCTGCAAAAGGACCCTAGGATTCATGGTTTCAAGAAGAGAGATCATTACTGGCTGGCAACCCTTCTTGATCCACGTTACAAGGGTAAGGTTGCAGAACTCATCCTGCCTTTGCAGAGGGAGCAAAAGATGAAACATCTTCAGCAGGTCTTGAAGAAAAGTTTGTGCAATGCATTTCCAGACCCTGGGAGGTTACAATTTCCTGGTGCTGGACAACGTGTTGCTGAGGCTTTGTTTAGTCAGAGGAAGAGCGGTGGAGAAGGTGGCCAATGCCTTTAAACAATTTTTCAATCCTCAACGCCAAGGTCTGATTGGTTCAATCAACCATCGCTGGCGTCTGCATTACATGGTGCAGGAATATCTAGGGGCAAGGGCAGACTTGGAGACCTTCCCAACAGAGAATCCACTGGGTTACTGGGTCTTGAGGATGGACCACTGGCCAGAACTTGCTCAATATGCAATTGAGCTACTGGCCCGTCCTGCATCAAGCGTTCTTTCTGAATGCACATTCAGTGCTGCTGGGGGGTTTGTAATGGATCATAGAGTGTGCCTGTCCACAGACTCCGTTGATAGGCTCACATTCATAAAAATGAATGAGTCTTGGATCAGCAGCTATCAAGCACCTGATGCTAATGTAACTGATTGAATTTTCTATGGATGTGGGATCCCTTGAAGACTGCCTATGCTGACAATCCTATTCCTCCTCGATCTTGATGATGCTAGCTTCCAACAATATTTTTGGTTTAGGGCACCACCACCACCCAAGGCCCAATTTTTCTGCCCCTGTTTAACAGGGGCATGTAATTACAATTTTTGATATAATATTTCAACGCAGGGCTCGTTCCTGTGCCCAACAAGAGTATCTGTGAGGAGTTACAGTGTTGTGGCACCACCACCCAAGGCCCAATTTTTCTGCCCCTGTTTAACAGGGGCATGTAATTACAATTTTTGATATAATATTCCAACGCAGGGCCCATTCCTGTGCCAAACAAGAGTATCTGTGAGGGGTTACAGTGTTCTGGTACCACCACCACCACCATCAAAGGCCCAATTTGTCTGCCCCTGTTTAACAGGGGCATGTAATTACAATTTTTAATATAGTATTTCACAGCAGGGCCTGCGCTCACAAAGAGTAACTGTGAGGGCTTACATTGTTCTGGTACTAGCAACACCTAAGGCCCAATTTTCTGCAGAGTATATAGAGCAGGCCATATAGTATATATATACTGCTGTTCAGAGTATATAGTGCCTGGGGGCCTGGGGGACCACCACGCCATTTTTTTTAAATTATGGGTGCGGGGTTCCCCTTAATATCCATATCAGGGGGCGCATGCGCGGCGCCGAGGAAGATGGATGCTTGAGACTGTAGCTCCGCTCCACCCGGGACTATATCGGCCTCCTGAGGGCTATTAACAGCACTTCAAGCCTCATTTCTCGCACCCCTCAAGCCAGCAACACTCGGTGCATGCCGTCGAGGAGAAATAAATCCCGAGGATCCTCACAAAACACCCTGACCCACTATCTCCTTCGCACGAGGGAGCGGTTCAGCATGCCTCAAGATGGCGCAGCCGGCAAAGGGGAATCTCTCGCTCCAGCTACTCCGCCACGATCGAATCCCTCTCCGTCTGCAAACACGGCGGGTGAGTACCATGCTACTCTTTCAAAGGCGGATTTAGATGTCAGCTTAGAAGCTATGTATACCAGACTGGCCACGAAGTTTCAAACGGAGCTTCACAAGACATCACACACTCTGTCACAGGAGATTGTGGCCTTGGGCTCACGTACTGAACTTCTGGAAACGAAACACGATGAACTGGCCCTGGCATACAATGACCTCAGTCGGGAGCATGAATCACTTGCTTTAGCCCTGACTGCCATCCAAGCCCAAGTCGAAGACCTCGACAATAGGAATAGACGCAATATTGTCGAGGTCTATTGACCTAGTTGTCTCGCGTGTAATTGAACTGTTTGTCAGGTAAAGTTCCTTTTTATTTTTCTTTACCTGACCCGGCTTGGTCGTTGACCTCCATGCAGTTTTCTGGTTCTTTTTACTGTTTTTTTTTTTTTGTTTCATAATCGTTTATTGTTTTTCCTTTTATGCTGGTCAGCCAGTTTACAGCCTAGAATCCTTTTTCAGCATCTGTCCTCTATGGAAAACCCCTAAACCTACCCTTGAAAATATCTTCTATTGGAATGATGTATATTGTATTTACAATTTGCTAGGTGGGATTGTGGCGGTACCCCTGCGATGTATGGTGAGTCCTAGTTTGAGTAGACTCTCAGACTCCCAAGTATGGTTTCTTTTAAACCCTCTCACAAACCATAGAGTTAATGTAACTAAATATGGCTATTACCTGTATTTCACATAATGTGAAGGGATTTAATTCCCCCATAAAGAGGCGCAAGGCCTTTGATTTGTATGGGCAGCTTGGTGACAAAATTCTCCTAATACAGGAGACACATTTCTCCCATTCCTCTCATCCTAAATTTTTCCATAGGCGTTTCCCCCAGTCGTTTTACTCCCTTTGCTCAACCAAGAGCAGAGGTGCCACCATATTTTTACATGCTTCCCTCCCCATGGAGGTTAAACAATGTTTCAAGGATAAGGATAGCAGGTTTGTTGTTATCAAGGGTGTGTTACACAATAGAGAAATCACGATTGCCAGTGTTTACGCCCCTAATGATGCACCCGCATCCTTTTTTAAATCCTTCTTTGATAAATTGGCCTCCTTGAACTCTCTCCATCTTATAATAGGAGGGGATTTCAACCTAGTGGCTAACCCCACACTTGATAGATCCTCCTCCACAAAGGTCTCCAAAGCTTTCCCCAGGTCTCTTACCCAAGGCCTTTTGGACCACCAGCTGGTGGATACCTGGAGAACGCACAATATGGGGATTAAGGAATTCACCTTTTACTCTCACCCTCAGAATAGTTACGCCAGGTTAGATTACATCTACACCACCCCCATTATATTGGCTAACTCAACTGAAGCCTCGATCCACCCCTGTGTTTGGTCAGACCATCACGTAACGTCCTTTACTACTACATTTATAGAGCTGACCCCGAAACCTTATACATGGAGACTGAATGAAGCTTTACTTTCAGACGTAGTGGCCGAATCCGACACAGCTAAAGCTATTGAAGAGTACTTCTCTCTAAACGCCCTCCCCGACACCCCCCCTTCTATCTTATGGACAGCACATAAGGCAGTCCTGAGAGGTAAACTAATCAGCATTGCCACATCCCACAACAAAACCCACAGACAAAAAATCATGACCCTCACCACCGAACTAGACCGCATATATAAAAATACTAACACGTTAGGCCTAGACTCAACCAGAAAATTGATAGACCAAAAACGCCTTGAATTGAACTCCCTTCTGTCCTCTAGGATCGAAAAGGATTTACGTTGTTCCAAGGCCAAATTTTTACTGCACAACAACACTACCTCCACATTATTTGCAAGAAAACTAAACCAGTCATTCCGCCCCACACATGTATATAAACTTACCTCAAGTACAGGGCTGCCCACCTCCCATCCCAAAGAGGTACTGCAAATTTTCGAACAATTTTATTCCTCACTATTATCTCCGTCCCCAAATTCCCCTACTCCAGCAGATAATACCTGGTTCCAGGATATTCATATTCCCACTCTCTCACCCACCCAAATAGAAAAGCTCAATACCCCAATCACCCCCTCAGAGGTACTAAATGTCATTAAGTCCCTTAAGACAGGCTCTGCCCCCGGCCCAGATGGCTTTTCGGCCATATACTACAAGAAATTCGCCACCTTACTCACCCCTGGCCTAGTTCAATTGTTTAACTGGATCTTACAAGGAGGTAATTTTCCAGACGAGATGCTGTTGGCAAATATGTCCCTGTTCCCTAAACCTAACAAAAATCACTTAATCCCCCAAAATTATAGACCAATCTCGGTCATGAACAATGATGTTAAAATCTTTAGCAGAATCCTGGCGGACAGATTGGCTTCCATCATATCCTCTCTTATTTCACCTTTCCAGTCAGGTTTTATACCCCATAGATTTATAACAGATAACATCAGATTAGCCTCAAACATCATCCAGGACTCCAATTTAAATTCCCGTAAACTTTTTTTACTCAGCCTAGACATACACAAGGCGTTTGATAGCGTCTCCTGGAGCTATCTATCCACGCCTCTTCAACGCATGGGATTTCAGGAGGAATTTCTACATGGGTTTAGAGCCCTTTATATAAACCCTAAAACTCGGATCAAAATCCCAGGCTGTAGCTCCGATTTCTTCTCGTTAGGTAGGGGTACCAGGCAGGGATGCCCACTTTCTCCACTAATTTTTGCCCTGGCTCTTGAACCCCTGGCTATTGCGATTCTCAATAACCAAAATATTTCCGGTTACACCAAGGGCTCCTCTTCATACAAATTCTGTATGTATGCGGATGATGTCCTTTTGTTTCTAACGAATCCCCACACCTCCCTGCCAAATCTCTTACAAACCTTATCATGTTTTGCTGGAGTCTCCGGCCTCAAGGTCAATGTCTCAAAATCAGTTGCCCTCCCTGTGGGCTTCTCTCAGGCAGAGGTGCAACAATTTAAAAATACCTTTCACTTTGTGTGGAAAGAAACCTGCTTATCATATCTGGGCATTGATCTGACAGGGGACTTTAGCAAATTTTTTGAACACAACTACCCCCCCATGCTATCTAAATTGAAGAAAACACTTAAATCATGGTCGCAGCTCCACATCTCTTTTCTTGGTAGAATAACAGCCCTTAAAATGGTAATACTTCCCAGATTGCTGTACCTTTTTCGATCCCTTCCAGTTAGAGTATCTAAATCTTACCTCCTCTCCTTTCAAGCCCACATTAATAAATTTATTTGGCAAGAAAAGCCTCCCAGATTTGCTAGAGATATTCTATATCGTTCTTCAAAGAGGGGGGGCTTGGGGGTTCCCCGCATTTGGTTTTACTACATTGCATGTAGATTTGCTCAACAGGCTCAGTGGAACATAAGGAACTCCAAGGTCCCATGAGTCAAATTTGAACAAGACTCTATTGCCCCACTGTACTTACCTGGAATAATGTGGTCCTCCAACCCCCCCCCCCCACTGCAATATCTAACAAAAATCTCATAGTCACTATAGGTTTGAAACTCTGGAATACCTATAAGAAGAAATACAATCTCTCCTCTCAAACCCCCCTGGGTGCCTCCTATATAGGTGATCCCAGATTCCCTATAGCCTTTGCTCACCCGGAACTATTTGAGGAGTGGACCCAACATAACCTGATCACATTAGGGGATTTTCTAGAAGACTCCAAATTTATCTCATTTTCTTCTTTTAAGTCTCGTTTTCTTATGCCAGATAGAGAATTCTACCACTTCCTTCAGATCAGACGTTTTTTCCAACATCACTACCCCCCCTCTCCAGCTGACCATAAGACGTTATATGAGGACGTGTGTCATGCAGCCCCCCGTCAAAGGGGCCTCATCTCACTGATCCATAGCTCACTGGTATCGGGGGATGATTCTCTGGCTCTGAAATACAGATCTCAATGGGAGCAGGAGCTAGTATTACACCAAGATGATATAGACTGGAATAAGGGATGGTTGAATATATGTAAATGTTCAAAATCCCTTACAATAAAAGAGACAGCCATCAAACTCATAACGAGATGGTATTATACCCCAGCCCGGATACACAAGATTTATCCGCAGACTTCACCTAACTGCTTTAGGGGTTGCGCTCAATTGGGCTCATACATCCACATTTTCTGGGAATGTGATAAGTTACAGCCCACCTGGAAAGAAATACTAAAATTAATTGACAAATTAGTGGGGGACCCCATAAATCTCACCTTCCATCATTGCATTCTATTTCAAGATATCCCAGATATCACCAAACCCCAGATGAGATTGATTCACTCAATATGTCTCGCCTTGCTTTGGGGAATCACCCTTCACTGGAAATCCTCTTCGATCCCTTTTGCACAAATCATATCCCGTATAGATTCTATGAGGGTTACCGAGAAAATATTTCATACCTTACATGATTTTTTGTAAAATGTAATTTTTTTACATGCGTTTTTGAAACTTTTTTGCATTGATACATGTCCCCTGGGGCAGGACCCGGGTCCCCAAACACTTTTTATGGCAATAACTTAAAAAAAAAAATTAATTTGAACACGCAAACACCGTTAAAGTCTATGGGACATGAACGTGAAAAATCAAAAGTGCTAATTTTAAAGGATTAAGTTAACTTTTGATTTTTCACGTTCATGTCCCATAGACTTTAACGGTGTTTGCGTGTTCAAATTAATTTTTTGCCTGTTTGCATGTTCTTCTGTGAACCGAACCGGGGGTGTTCAGCTCATCCCTACACAGAACTATATGGCGTTAAACTTGCAGTAACGCACAGAACTATGCAACGTTAAACTTGCAGTAATGCAAGGAAATATATGGAGTTAAACTTGCAGTAACGCACTGAACTATATGGTGTTAAACTTGCAGTACCGAATATAACTATATAGCATTAACAAACATGTTATATTGTTTTCGATTTGAATGCAGCAAAGTGAACAAACAAAAGAAAAATCTTCATCAAATGATTACAATGACTTTAAATCACCTTTGGCTTTATAAAAACAGCATTATTTTGAAATGGTACTCTAATAACACACACAGTCTTTGATTTCAGCAATATGTGTAGTTAGAATTTGACTAGAGTTCAATTTAAAATTTGATTTGAATTTCAGTCCAAATTTCCGAAATCAGAATCTCTGAATAACGAAAAATTTGTCCGAATATTAATTCGGAACAAAGCGAACCGTACATGTCTAGTGGTTAAACTTGTAAAGGGGCATTAAACTTACAATTACGCACAGAACTATATGGCATTAAACTTGCAGTAACGCAATGAAATATACATTGCTAAACTTGCAGTAACGCACAGAACTATATGGCGGTAAACTTGCAATAACGCACAGAACTATATGGAGTTAAACTTGTAGTAACGCAATGAAATATATAGCATGAAACTTGCAGTAATGCAATTAAATATACAGCGTTAAACTTGCGGTAACGCACAGAATTATATGGCGTTATACTTGCAGAAACGCAATGAAATATACAGCATTAAACTTGCTGTAATGCAATTAAATATACAGAGTTAAACTTGCAGTAACGCAATGAAATATATGGCGTTAAACTTGCAGTAATGCACATAACTATATGGCGTTAAACTTGCAGTAACACACAGAACTATTTGGCGTAAAAACTTGCAGTAATGCAATGAAATATACAGCGTTAAACTTGCAGTAACGCACAGAACTATATGGCTTAAAACCTGCAGTAACGCTATGAAATATATAGCATTAAACTTGCAGTAATGCTATGAAATATATGGCGTTAAACTTGCAGTAATGAACAGAAGCATACGGCATTAAACTTGCAGTAATGCAATTAAATATACAGTGTTAAACTTGCAGTACCGCACCGAACTATATGGCGTTAAACTTACAGTAACTTACAGAACTGTACAGAGCCCAACAGGGCTGATAAAATATATATATATATTTTTATCTGCCCTGTTGGGGGAGCTTTGGGGAGATATCAGGGGTCTAAGACCATTCATCTTCAGCTGCACTGAAGATGAATGGACAGGAGACAGAGGCTCCTCCCCATTTATAAACTGAAGCATCATAAACACAGTTTACAATGCTCAGTTATGAATGCACAGAGGCAGTGATCACTGCCTCTGCTCATTCAGAAAAGGAAGGAGCTGGTAAATTACATATTTACTGGCTCCTTCCTCTGCTCTCTATACTTACAGATCTGGGAGGGGGGGGACCGGAGGAGGACACGGAGGACATGGGGAGCCAGAGGAGGACCCAGAGAGCCAGAGGAGGACAAAGGGGACAGTGGGGGGTAATCGGTGCTGTGGTGGGGGCAGTACAAGCACCAATCTCCCTGCATAGCTTTCAATAAAACAGCTGACAGCCGTGGGAGGGAGAGGAGGAGAAGCTGCATTCACCTGCTTTATTGAAAGCTATACAGGGAGATCGGTCCTTGTAACTGCCCCCACCACTGCACCGATCATCTGTGAGGCTGCCCAGGTATCGGATTAGTCATCAGAGTACAAGTACTCGAGCAAGTGTTCATTATCGGTACCAATACTAGTATCGCTATCAGTGCAACCCTAATAAAAACATTCTTCAATGGGTAAAATGAATAGGGCAACAGAGTGATGTGAATTCCCTTTACACGATAATTGGGCATTAGGATGCGATCAGAGCTACTAACTGGACTTTACAACAATTGAGTAATCTCCCGAGGAAACAACGAGTATATTTATTAGAGTGTCTCGATTATTGCTTATCACACAATTACTTCTGTTATAAGAGTTATTTTCACAAGCAAAACAAGGGTATTGCCATGGAGGCACTGTTTGCACCGAGTGTGGCAAACATTTTTATGGTGGAATAGAGAAGTCTATCTATCAGACTACAAACAAACATCTCAAAATGTATAAAGTATACATAGATTATGTCATCTTAATTTGGAACTGTGACGAAGAGACACTTCTCCCATTCCTCAGCATTCTGAATCAGAATGATATTAATACAGAATATTATTCACATGGGAATATGATACCAAGCAGATTAGCTTCCTTGATTTGAATATATCAATGGATAGTGGAAATTTTAAGACTACAACTTACATTACTCTTGTGGACAGCCTTCCCAGAAGAGTTGAAGCTGGTATAGCTGCAAAGGGGGGCCAACTAAATATTGAACCCTGCAGACTAAAGTTCATGTGCCTATAAAGGCAGGTGTCCCAATACTTTTGGTAATATAGTGTATATCTGAAACTAAAACATCTTTTTTTTTTTCATTTTAAATAGAATAAGGAAGAGTTAAAGTCTCTCTCAGCTGTTTATTGGTATCTGTGACCTGGTTAGGAAGATTAACTCACCAGAAGTGGGAGAAAACAAATATTTTGAGCTTTTATCAGAACAGGGATAAAGGGTAGACATGTGCATTACGTCAAAAATTTGTTTTGTTTTGCTTAGATTCGTCAATCTAGTTTATTATTTTAGTTAAATTTGGTTGATTCATTCAATTTGTATTTGGGATTCGTATTCGGGATTCGTTTTGTCTTTTTTCAAATTTAATTTGAATTTACCAATTTTTTCAAACGATATATTTTTAATCGGTCGAAATGAAAATTTTCCTTTTTTTTTTTTTTTTGATTCGAATGCAGTAAAGTGAACAAACAAAAGAAAAATCTTTAGCAAATGATTACAATGACTCTTTAAATCACCTTTGGCTTAACAAAAACAACATTATTTCAAAACTGTACTCTAATAACACTATGGGGCTGATTTAATAAACCTTTGCGTCATGAGTTGAGGCGCACAGCGAGGCGCAACGTACGTTTTGGTATTTACAAAACTTTTGCGCCGGTAACACAGCGCTATTCCCCATTTACTTAAGTAATCTGGGGGCACGGGAGGATGCGATCTGTGTGCCACTATGGACATGGCACACGGCATCTTCAATTCAAAATTAAAAGATGCTGGAAGTGCCAATATTATAGGGTGATGTGGGGTGATGTGAGGAAGTATAGTAACAACTGCCCAAGTAACAAATATGCCCAAAATAGAATGAGAAAATAACATTTTCAGAACAAGCCTGCTGTGCCTGCAAGTATGTTTAGAACTGCGTGAGATGAATTTATGCACTGCGCTTGCGCAAGCGACTCTTGCGCTCGTTCAAATGCGTTGGTTCACTGCGCCGGCAAAATCTTAGTAAATGTCAAGCAATGTAAATGCATCTGCGTGAGTTGAATGGGCGCAACTCTAAACTTGTTTTTTTTTATTAACGATGGTTCAGTTTTTGTGTTTTTTTTAAGGATATTTGCACACAGATCATGTTAGCATGTTACGTTGCCAACATGTGACATGTACCTTGTTAAAATTATGTAAAAAGACTCTACTCTAGCTCCTCCTAAAGGGCATTTAGCCTTCCCCCTCTAATGCATATGATTTACTAGGGCTAGCTTTTGCTTTTAAAGGGGAACGCCACACTTGATTCTCCAATGCTCTTGTCTCCCCTTCTAATACATATGTTTTATTTGGGCTAGTTTTTGCTTTTAAAGGGGAACTCAACACTCAAATGCTCTTGTCTCCCCCTTCTAATGCATATGATTTATTTGGGCTAGCTTTTGCTTTTAAAGGGGAACTCCGCACTCCATTCTCCAATGCTCTTGTCTCCCCCATCTAATCCCTTGGATTTCCATGGGCTAACTTTTGCTTTTAAAGGGGGACTCCACACTCCACTCCACTCTCCAAAGGCTTTAAGCTTCACCAATCCAAACCGAATCCTTTTTCAGAGCAAACAACAGGGCCAGCTAGGAAAGGGGCGAGAATAACGATCGCCCAACCCCCTCCTGAACCATACAAGGCCACATGCACTGAACATAGCTGGCTGCCTTTGGGGCATGTTGGTCTCAGCCCAATACCAACCACACAGCACCTTGAACCCACTAGTTTAAGGGGGCTTTCCACATTCCATAAAGCCCCCTGTCTGCAGCCCCCCACAACCCCAGCTTAGGGTTGTGTGTAAGAGGCCCTTGTCCCCCTGAATATGGGAACAAGGTGGTTGACTTTTGGGGTGCCTGATCTAGCTTTAGGGCTAGTTCACTCCATAGAAACGCAGTCCAGATGTGCTCCAGATGCTTTTCTGCATGCACATTTTTGATGCGTTCCAGTGCTTTTATGATGTGTTTTTGTTGCGTTTTACAGTGTTTCAGTACAGTCCAGTGCATGAAAAATGCAGCATGTTCTACTTTATTTTCTGGAACTGGAACGCACTAGATCTGCAAGCAATGGTGTCATTGAAAACCATATAACCTACTTTCCATGTGTTTTTGATGCATAAAAAATGCACTGGACTGCATGTGGTGTGAACTGGCCCTTAAGCAATTTGGCATATTTAAAGGCACTTCTCCTTGTTTTGTTTTTGGGGTTGTCAAAATTGGTGACATTGATATATGTCCCTCAGAGTGGGGCCCTGGGTCCCATACCCATTTTAAGGCCAATAACTGGAAGATAAGCCAGCCAAGTGGGGAGTAGCAAAATTAACAAGTCAATTCCCATAGACTGCAATGGTATTTGTTGTATAACTTTTGCCCATGTTAGGTTCTTTGTTTGCACCCCTGGACCAGGGGGTGTTTGTCCAATCTGTAATTTTGTAGTGTTACCCTGAAAAATCTATATTTAAGATTCTTCATATCTCATACATATGATGTGGGTTAAATGAGAGTTCTTTGACCAAGAGTGAAAGTTCTAATATAATAACATTTATTAGGAAGCAGTTGAAAGTCTAGCTAATACACAATCATATATCTATAGTCTTACACCAAGGGAGAAAACAGGTTGAAATAAAATATTTACATGAAGGAATACAGAGTATATTCCTTAAAACAGTGATCTACAAACATATTTAGTTACAAGTAAAAGGGCATACCTTTCCCATAATGATCTATTCTTACCAAGGTCTCATCCTGGTGCCTGGTCTCCCCAACAGAGAGAGTTACCTCCCCTTTGCTCTGAGTATATCCCTTCATGCTGATGCCCCATAGGTTGGCCTAGCTTGGATCATGATTGGAGGGCTTACTACATAAGTCGCCCCCCTTTCATGCAAATACTTGTGACTATTCTGGGCAGGAGATTCAATTTAATTTCCCCAGGAAGTTTAAGTATTGAATCTGGGGTGGGCATACCCTCATTGCATATCCCAGCATGGGACCCTTTGAAGTGAGTAGGTTTAAAACAATGGAATTGGCTCTCCATAGTTTGTATATACAAGCCTTGGCCCCGCATTGTCTGCTCTTAACAAACACTTTGTTGAAGCGCTTTTGCCCGGCTTTCATAGATGCAAGCTAAATGAAACATATTCATAATTACAATGTTTTACAGCTATTAATGGAGATTTCACATAAACTCATAAGGCAACAGATGGCCCATTGTGGCCAGAGAATATGAGACTCGGCCACACCTAAAATAATGGTTGATGTGTAATCTCCTTTAATATTTGGAACTTTTGGCTTTGCCTTCTGAAATAACAAAGAAAAAAACTCTTTGAGGAGAAAAAAAGTTTAAACTCTCCACCTCTACAGTCCATATTTCTATATACCAGTATCGGTAGTCATTACTTGTTCTGAATGTCATAAGTCTATAATAAAAATCATAACAGCCAGCACCAAAAAAAAAACAAGAAGGGAAACAAAAAAATTAGGATCCTTGTTCTGAACAGTCCAATAATAACATTACAAAAGTCCATAAGGCGAATCTGGTCCTGTTGCCCTTGCTTCTGGGACAGCCATCCCTGGTGTTTCTAATTGGATACAGCATACAGTAATAGCCTGGGGACCAGCTTTCCTGGCTTTCTAAGATTATACTTTATTAATGTGGACAAAGCTAGAGAAAGAAAAACACAAGTACATTTAAGACATATGCATTCAAATGCATGCTTGTCTGGTAAGTCTGAGCAGTAAGGACCTTTGATTAGAATTGCCATAGATATACTGCGACATAATAATGAGACCCCTTTTCCCAGTGACATGTGTAACAATTTGAATGGTTACGCCCTTCATCCAGGTGTCTGATTTCCACCCCCCATCTTTCTTCCTCCATTGTCATATGCCTGCAAGTAACTCTGCCCCACCTTCTGTGGAATACCACGGTGTGTGTGTGTGTATGACCCTTCAAGTGTCCAGGGGGATCTTTTTGCCATCGCAACTCACCACTAACTCCTTTTACTGAAGCTGTGTTCAGTTCCACTTTGGCTGGTGCCGAACATTTGTGCATATAGCTCTGTCCTTGGCTTCCGTGTGTAGCTACTGTATGAGTCCTGCCTTTAGCAAGCTACGGAAGAGGTTATCACTTTAGGAGTTCTCAGTGCAGATTAGGCAGTGTCTCCTACGCAGACAAAAATGACTTGATTTCAGAATACAGAATAGTGTGATGTTACCAGTCACTAGTGGCTTCAGGAACAATCAAACTAAATTACTCTTAAGTACAATTGTACTGTACTCCCTGATATTTGCCAATCACTGTGAGTCTCACCAGTCCCAGTATATCTATATGATATTCACACAATACTCTTTGAACTTAGTTATGGCACAAAAAAGAAAACTGACCAACAAAAAAAAAATTGATCAATGACCACATATGATGACTGCCCAATATTAGAACTGTAGAGAGGATTGTATGTCACATATACACAGAAAATAGTCACATGACTGTTGCTAAACCTTTAATGTTACTATTGTCACAGTAATAGCTACAATGGCCTAAATTCATTTAAAACAATTATCCAATGTCATAAGAGAAAAAGAAAAACTGTTGGGACTTGGCCCATCCCCAAACTGTTATAGGGAAGCTTTAATATTCTATATCAACATTTCTAACTGTTTTAAATGTTCTCCATATAATGTTCTCCCTACTCCCCTCTTTTTTTTTTTAATTTCATTTCACCCTAGTGAAACCAAACTCAAGAATCACCAAAAAATAGAGGTTATATAGGAAAGAAAGAAAAATAGTAAACATTAAAAGAAAAAAGTTAAAAAATAAAATAAAAAACGTTCTTCCCTTTTTTTTTGTTAAACAAAAAAATTACCGTAAAAAAATAAGAATATAAATGAGAGAAAAAAAAATTAAACAAATTTAAAAAAAAATATTGAATCTGTATTTTGTGAAACCAAAAAAAAAAAATGGAAACTACCTCCAAACATTGTAGCTATACCAAGGCAACACCCTCTCTCAATGGTGATTAACATATTAATTGACTCTCAGTGCAAATCCATTTGCAAGTCAAGCAGGCCACAAGCAGTTGTATTAGAGAGACCAGGACCTCTGTTTAATGAAACAGACCGCCTAAAAAAAAACAGTTTTTAGAATTTAGTTAGGCCTGACCGTAATTAATTTGATTCAAGGCTTCTCCTTAAAACAAACATAAAACTGATGTTTTAAGGTCCTCTATGCTTCAAAGTACTTTGCCCAGTCTGGGTCCAATCATCCGTCATTGTGTATTTCTCCTAAAATACAAAGCTCAAAAACCGTTAATAACACCTCACTGTACCTCTCTGAGAGGTTCATAATGGACTAAACTAGTAGTGGATGATTGGAATAGACTTCCAGTTGAGGCCATGAGTCCATCCACAGTAAGTACAGTCAAAAATGTACAGACACACCCACATATCTGTACTCTGACAAACAAAAAGTTATAGGAAAACATGGTGTGTTTGTAAGTACTTAAAGTCTAAGAAGACAGCATGTAGACATAAAACCTTTACACATGTTAACAGCACATGCGTCAATTTGGGAGGAAAAACAAAACAAAACCCAAGACTTACTGATACCCTAAGATGCCACAAGGTGCAAAGTAATGTGTTATGTAGTTTCCGAGTGTCAGAGTGAATGAAACTTCACTCTAAACCACAGGAAAGGGAAAAAAAAACAAAATCCCTACAGTTTCTCTGAGCTATAGGGATCGAGATCTCGTATTTGTGCACAGGTTATTTATTCGCGAATACATTTCAATTTACAAGGTAATATTTTAAACTGGTACCAGTATTGAGCTCATTACAAACGAAAAAAAAAAAATAATAATAATAATCCTAAACAGTAGAAAGCATGCGCATTAATGTGATCACACTTATTCATGGCCATTAAACAATGGTGAGTACACACCCCTAAAAAAAGAATCTTTGTTTACACATGGACAGTTCATACCCATGCATTCCATCACTCAGACACACACATTCATTTACTGTAGATTGAATCCCATGGATTCTGGATAGAGCTTTTTGTAATAGCAAATGAATTGTTAGGCATTTCTGGCTACTGGGAGAATACAAAGGAAAGAAAGAAAAAAAAACAATGGGATATTATACTTTAGCTGCTGTTAGGCGTGTATTTACACATATGTACAGCTATCTACATAGAGCTGTTTTATATTGTACATATACTTTCAGGAACTCACTTAACCTGAAAAAAGATAACTTGTAGGAAACAGTTATTAACGTTATCCCCCTCTTTTTTTCTTTACCCTTATTTAAAGAAAACAATACATCATTCATACGTGTATATTGGTAAATGGTTCATGACATTCCTGCCTTGATATCGTAAAACCTAAATGCTATAGACCTCTAAAATATAACTATTGCCACCCCGGTTTTAGTGTAGTGGTTTGTTTCCCGATTGACCAGTTACTCCCTCCATTTTTCAAATTCAAGGAGTCAATAACGTTTCTTTTAAAGGCTTGGAATTCTTTTACAAACTCATCTCGTTTCTGTTTAATTTGCCTAATCTCATACTGTAAAGCCTCATTCTCAGCCTTAATAGTTGAGGAAGGGATGATTTTTCATATTTATTACTCCTAAGCCCTTCACCCCAGCGTGGCGAGTACACTTCAGCGTATGCCTCTTTGTTGTATATTGCTTCTGTTTAAATCTCTTTTCACCAGAATACAAACAAAACTTGGAAATGTGTCCAAATAATCCACAGGTGTAGCACTTTATCTTTTGTAAAGTATTAAAGCGTTTCTTAACAACTGGTGTGGTTTTAGGCTGAGAATACTCAATGGCTAGAAACTGATTAATAACTTTTCCTGTCTTCATAAGAGATCCTAGGGGTACTTACAAAAGAGCTTTCACCTTTCAATAAGTTGTTGAAATTAACATTTTCTCCAGATGGAGATAACTTCTCGTTGCCTCTAGAAATACTCAAACTGGTTGCATTACAATCTATGGTATGTGTAGATTGCACACGCTGCCCTGGGCTGGAAGTTGCAGACAATTGTTTACAATTGTTTACATTTACTATCTGCAGCCTTCAGCCCCCGTGCCAGCTGCTCAACCTCTCCCTGCATGTTTTGGTTGTCTATTGTTGGCTGCTGGTGGCTAGCATTCATATCTGTCATAGAAACTCTTATGCCCTGTACACATGGTCGGATTTTCCGTCGGAAAATGTGTGATAGGACCTTGTTGTCGGAAATTTTGACCGTGTGTGGGCTCCATCACACATTTTCTTGAGAGCTTGCTATAAAATTTTCTGACAACAAAATCCATTGTCGGAGATTCCTATCATGTGTATACAAATCCGACGCACAAAGTGCCACGCATGCTCAGAATAAATTAAGAGATGAAAGCTATTGGCTACTGCCCCGTTTATAGTCCCGACATAAGTGTTTTACGTCACCGCGTTCAGAACAAGCGGATTTTCCGACAACTTTGTTTGAGCGTGTGTATGCAAGACAAGTTTGAGCCAACATCCGTCGGAAAAAATCCATGGATTTTGTTGTCGGAATGTCTGATCAATGTCCGACCGTGTGTACAGGGCATTAGAGTACTGATATTACTTTTGGCTATTTCTAGATCTTCCTTGAGAGATATGCTTTGCAACAATAATGGTCTGTAATTTTTAGCTAACCAAAAGGCCGCGAAATTTAGTGCAGTCTTACCCTCACGTTTGCTGTATTTTTTCTCTGCAAGTTTTACATTTACATACTCTTGTGCCTGGTGTCATGGGCTTTTAGATTCCTCCATTGCTCTTATTATTTCAGAGCTATTTTTAACTTTAGCAATCCTTGCCATCAATTTCTCCATGATATACAAGTTTAGTGATTATACAATAATACACCACTGAACAGACTTCTGACACACAAAGTCTAGTACTTAGAATATGCACCAGAGTGGAGACACAAACATTAAATTAACACTAGTATCTTCACCGAATAATGTCTATACCCAAAAACAAAGGTGCTGAGATCGGCACACAAGGAACAACAGGTAACCCTCTAGGTAAAACTAATAAATAATTGCGCTATTACAGGGATAAGTGATAGCTGCCAGTATGTAACAATGTGGTGCACAGTGCAAGAAAATATGCAAATACTAAACACATGCAGCGCTGAATAAATGATAGGAATGTGCGTTTACATCCTATATATATCACATCATATATCGTGAAATAAATGACAGGATGATGTGTTCATATCCTATATAAAGTAACCGTTATAAGTGGTATTTAGTGGACTGAACTACAATCAGTGAACATTCACAAGTAACTAAAAAATCAAGAAAGTCCATTCACAAATAATTGGAAATAAAAAAGTCCATGGTAATTGAAGGTTCATGGGCATGTATGGTGCAGCATTTTAAAATAGAGACTGGAGCCAAATACAGATAAAGATTTCAGTTCACACACAGATCTTCTTATATTCAAACTCAAAAATGTAAGTGGCAGAAATGAATATCCTTACCAGAGGGGATGGACACAGTCACCGTACGGTGGAGTGTCATACGAACTTTTAGGGGTCAAACGATCCCAGGGGTATCAAACTGGAAAATCCTGGTGGTGGGTTTCATCCGGGGCAACCGTAGTTGTCAGATGATACCTGGATCCACAGCAGATAGAGATGTCACTCTCAGAGGGAATAAGCTGTTAGAGAAACTAATGGGTGTCCAACTCATGGGTGTTCCATTCATAAAAAAAGGAAAAAATCTCCACATAGGGCATGAATCCAATATAAAAAATGCTTTTATTTAAAAAGCTAGAGAAATCTTTAACACGCACTTGAATAGATAAAAAGTGATCACAAAACAAAGATAGAAATAAAATCACGTGGTAGCAGAACATCTGAAAGCTTGAGCAACCCGACATGTTTCGGACCATAGTCCTTCTACTGGGGTATATAGCTAGATGTCTGTACCACGCTCACATATATACACAATAAACCTGATAAGATAGCTAACAGCTGTGTATGCCGCCGAGGGGCAGACATAACAGCCAATCAATAGCAACCTCTGTGTAAAGGACTGCATTGCTGACAGTCCAGAAACACAGATAAAGTTGTCCTCCAATTTCTACCCCTGAAACGGAGTCATGTGATGGCGTCACTGCGCGTGACATCATCGCGCACCGGCCGCCATGCTCTGAGCCTCCATTTCAGTCAAGGAAGTGTGGATGTAAAAGGCCAGGAGGTGATGTAACCACTCCCACACTGGCCATGGAGGGATGTCATTGCGCGTCAGTCCGAGGCGCTCAACTACCGGTGTCCCCGGAAGGAAGAAAAGAATGCTCTGGGTGGCAAGAGGAGGGCAATATATATAAATATGCATAATGAAAATTAAAATAGGAAAATTACTGGGAGGAGTTGTTATATTCCCTTTCCATATATATGTATCTTGAAGGAAAAATATATTCATGTATAAATAGATGTGATATTGGGTCAGTGTGACATAAACAAAAAATGAAAAGAAAAAAATGTGCACATTGAATGATGTGAAACTCCGATCAGCGACCATGTATACTATAGGGTCCTATAAGAAATGTATAATGACACACAAACATATGTAAGTTGCAGGGACTATTTAAGCTATTAGGACTTATTTATAAATGCGTTTATGTCCCATTCCACGTTCAACCCATGGGGGGAGTAGCTTTGCAACTGGTAGATCCAAAACGTTTCAAGCTTAGATACCCCCCAGTTATGTGGACCCCCCCTCCATGATGGGATAAACTTATCTATAACTTGAAACTTAGAGCCCCTCGGATTCTTGTTGTGAAACTCTAAAGCCGCGTACACACGGTCGGACTTTTCATCTACAAAAGTCCGACAGCCTGTCCGACAGACTTTCGGCGGACTTGCGGCGGACTTGCGGCAGACTTTCTAACGAACAGACTTGCCTACACACGACCACACAAAAGTCCGACGGATTCGTACGTGATGACGTACACCGGACTAAAATAAGGAAGTTGATAGCCAGTAGCCAATAGCTGCCCTAGCGTGGGTTTTTGTCCGTAGGACTAGCATACAGACGAGCGGACTTCGGGGTCCGTCGTAGTTACGACGTAAAGATTTGAAGCATGTTTCAAATCTAAAGTACGTCGGATTTGAGGCTAAAAAAGTACGTTGAAAGTCCGGAGAAGCCCACACACGATCGGATTACCAGCCAGCTTTAGTCCATCAGCGTCCGTTGGACTTTTGTAGCTGAAAAGTCCGACCGTGTGTACGCGGCATAAGAAGTGTCGAGGGAGACTGTGATTAGTGCGACCTTTCTTAATAGCAGTGATATGTTCATTTACTCGGGTACTGAATGATCTTATAGTACGACCCACGTACTGCATATTGCAGGGACATGTAATAAGTTACACAATGTAGCGAGTAGTACATGTAACAAAATGTCTAATCTGATAGATGGTGGAAGTAACGGCAGACTGAAAACATACGGATTTATGGTTACCACAAAGGTTGTGTATACATACACTGCATTTTTTGCAGGGATAATACCCTTTGGTTTCTGGAAAAAAGGATGGTTTTGTAGGCGCTTCAATAACGTGTGATTCCGTAAAGATGGAGCCCCTCTGAAAGTGACACCTGCCCTAGTGGGAAGCACCAAACGTAGAACAGGGTCATTTCTCAGGATGTTCCAGTGGCGATTCAGAAACCCTCTAGGTAGACAATAGAAAGGTAAACACAGCATTGTTTACACCACTATCTGCTACACCCAATTCAGTTTTAAAAAAAACGAATCTACCACAAACTCAGATTATCAAATTTTTGGTGGGGTTTATCCTTAAAAAATTTTTTCAAGGTATAATACCGTATGCTAAATGCACCTTATACCCTATAATAATAATCCTTCTGAGATATTAGCTTCAGCATTCAGCAACAAGACAAGTATAAAACAGTATGCTAAATGCACCTTATACCCTATAATAATAATCTTTCTCAGATTTTAGCTTCAGCATTCAGCAACAAGACTTCCACAATTTTGTACTTTAACTGACAACAATGAGAATATTACTGCTTGTAAATTCCCACAGCTAAAACAAACAAACTACTCTCTTGTAGCTATTTTCACTGTCCTACACACAAATATTATGCATTTAGTGGACACCCCATTTAAATTTAAAAAAAAATCTGTTGAACCCTTTTAACAAAACCAAGACCACCCTCAATCGGTGTCTTTCCAATGAAACACATGTACTCATCATACAGCACACTCAAACACTGGTTAGAGAGAGCAATGAAGATTGGTGAGCACAAAAGAAACATAAAAACAAAAGAAAATTTTCCCATCAAGTTAATTCCTCCCCATTACATTGACTGGTTATAATGGTACTTCAAGAACTTTTCCAATTAAAAGGGATAAGCAAAACAAAATATGTGGTGTATCCTCCCTCCTTTTTAGAGTTCATCTAATACCCACTAAAACAAACAGTTACCTATATTTTTCCCTAGATAAACTTGTTATGACCTCCAACTTCCAGGACAAACTGATTCAGTTTAAATTCAATGTGCTTAATTTTGGACAGGGGGTGGCTTATTTTATGCTAGCTGCATTTGGGTTGGTCAGGGCATGCTCAGGGACTTTAATTTTTTTCCTGTGCCTTTTGGTGTGTGAAAAGCATTTGGGTTGGTCTGGGCATGCTCAGGGACTTTGTTTTTTTTTTTGGTGCTTTTTGTGTGTGAACAACACTTTTCTGGGCATGCTCATAGAGTGTGTTTTTTGGTTTAGTAATTTAAGGACATCCTTAACAGGTGTACCCACTTTGAAGTTCATTCTCTAGATTGGGTGAACTTGCATTTTGGGTGTTTCATGGATTGTGCATGTATTTTCAATTGCCTCATTAGCACACAAACCTATGTTATATAAAGCTTGCAGATAGCATTCTTTACGTTGCCCTGAAAAGAGGCAAGATTGTGTGCGAGGCCTGCAGGCAACAGAGTACATTTGTGTGTCCTTATCGAGTTTGTAACATGTATTTTTTCTTTGTATTTTGTTTGTTATGTCTTTGCAAAACTTGTGTTTTTTTGACTTTGGTTTATTGTATTTTTTTGGGTGGGGGATATTTTCCCCTGAAATATTTTTGATGTTGTCAATGTGTGTCATTTGTTCACTTTGACTTAATTGTCTGTGCTGCATTTATTTAATAAATCTTTCTCAAGATGTTGTGACTAATCTTTAAATCCTTAATAGATGTCCATTTGTGGGTGCAGTCCTTTTAACTCCTAGTAATTTCCAATGCAGAATGGTCAGACATCAAAAACCATATTCTGTTAGTGTCTCTAAATAACATACATGTGTTTTTTTGCTTTCCTTGCTCTTTTCCAAGTCCTGTTTTGATGACCAATACATTTTTATGCATTTTTTTTTGTTTTTTGTGTCTTTGTTATTTTTCATGCAACAGATTTACTAGCTGCAGCTTAACTAGGCTGATTGGCATGTCAGAATAAAAAGTGTGATTTTTCCGTTATTTTCCTGGTGTCTTCATGGTAGCATGGATTGTGCGTATGCTGCCATGGATAGCCACCAGGAAAGGAAAAAAACAAAGCAGTAAGTATTCAATTCTCCTTTTTTTTTTTTTTTTTTTAGTGCAGTGGTTCTCTGCCTTAGTCCTCAAGTACCTCCGACAGGACATGTTTTTTGAATTTATCTTATCTACAGTCAGGTCCATAAATATTGGGACATCAACACAATTCTAATCTTTTGGCTCGATACACCACCACAATGGATTTAAAATAAAACGAACAAGATGTGCTTTAACTGCAGACTTTTAGCTTTAATATTGAGGGTATTTACATCCATATCAGGTGAACGGTGTAGGAATTACAATAGTATGTATATGTGCCTCTCACTTTTTAAGGGACCAAAAGTAATGGGACAGACTAACAATCATATATCAAACTTTCACTTTTTAATGCTTGGTTGCAAATCCTTTGCAGTCAATTACAGCCTGAAGTCTGGAATGCATAGATATCACCAGACGCTGGGTTTCATCCCTGGTGATGCTCTGCCAGGCCCCTACTGCAACTGTCTTCAGTTCCTGCTTGTTCTTGGGGCATTTTCCCTTCAGTTTTGTCTTCAGCAAGTGAAATGCATGCTAAATCGGATTCAGGTCAGGTGATTGACTTGGCCATTGCATAACATTCCACTTCTTTCCCTTAAAAAACTCTTTGGTTGCTTTCGCAGTATGCTTGGGGTCATTGTCCATCTGCACTGTGAAGCGCCGTCCAATAAGTTTTGAAGCATTTTGCTGAATATGAACAGATAATATTGCCCAAAACACTTCAGAATTCATCCTGCTGCTTTTGTCAGCAGTCACATCATCAATAAATACAAGAGAAGCAGTTCCATTGGCAGCCATACATGCCCATGCCATGACACTACCACCACCATGCTTCACTGATGAGGTGGTATGCTTTGGATCCTGAGCAGTTCCTTTCCTTCTCCATACTCTTCTCTTCCCATCACTCTGGCACAAGTTGATCTTGGTCTCATCTGTCCATAAGATGTTGTTCCAGAACTGTGAAGGCTTTTTTAGATGTTGTTTGGCAAACTCTAATCTGGCCTTCCTGTTTTTGAGGCTCACCAATGGTTTACATCTTGTGGTGAACCCTCTGTATTCACTCTCTTGATTGTTGACTTTGACACACATACACCTACTTCCTGGAGAGTGTTCCTGATCTAGCCAACTGTTGTGAAGAGTGTTTTCTTCACCAGGGTAAGAATTCTTCAGTCATCCACCACAGTTGATTTGGCCACACCTAATGTTTTAGCTATCTCTCTGATGGGTTTGTTTTGTTTTTTCAGCCTAATGATGGCTTGCTTTACTGATAGTGACAGCTCTTTGGATTTCATATTGAGAGTTGACAGCAAAAGATTCCAAATGCAAACAGCACACTTGAAATGAACTCTGGACCTTTTATCTGCTCCTTGTAAATTGGATCATGAGGGAATAACACACACCTGGGCATGGAACAGCTGAGCAGCCAATTGTCCCATTACTTTGGGTCCCTTAAAAAGTGGGACGCACATATACAAACTGTTGTAATTCCTACACCGTTCACCTGATTTGGATGTATATACCCTCAAATTAAAGCTGAAAGTCTGCAATTAAAGCACATCTTGTCCATTTAATTTCAAATCCATTGTGGTGGTGTATAGACCTAAAAAGATTAGAATTGTGCCGATGTCCTAATATTTATGGACCTGGCTGTAAAATAGCTGTCAAATACTAAGCCACTGACTGATTTAAAGCACCTGTGCAAGATGAAGGAAAACCTGCAAACATGGCCTGTTGGGGGTACTTGAGGACAGGGTTGAGAACCAGTGATTTAGAGCACTGAGCTAAAATCTAGCTCAAGTGAGTGTTAAAACCCCTGCTTGGCTTTTTTAGGTTGGGCTTTGTGTCCCTTTTCTTAAAATTGGCTTCACTTCCTGTCACATAGCCAAACAGGAAGTGAGAGTAAAATCCTACCAATGTCTTTCCTTGGAGACACACAAGTCAATCTAACTAGTGTCTCCATTAAGCAAATTGCACTGTAGCACTTTGTTGTGTACACCCCAAATGATTAGGTATTTTTGTGTTTAGGAAAGGCAAATCCACTCTGCAATACAAGTGTAGTTGCTGAAAATCTGGGGTGAAGCACTGGTGATTTGAACATCTAATCATGTAGAAGCAAAGGTGGTGTTTTTTTTTATTTTTTCCTTGCATGTCCTCCTCGGATCTCCAGCAATTGCACTTCCAAGTGTACTTGTAGTGCAAAGTGGATATGCCTTTAGGTAATAAACCCCAAAATCCAAGATACCTAATAATTTGGGGTGTACACAGCAAAATGCTTGAGTGCAATTTACTTAATGGGGAAACTATTTAGATTGTCTTGTGTGTCGCTAAGGAAAGACATTGGTAGGGTTCTACCCTCACTTCCTGTTTGGCTATGTGACAGGAAGTAAATAAATTTGAAGGAGAAAGTGGCAAAATTTGGGAGGTTTCTTCACCCTATCAGGGGGGCAGACAGCCCCAAAAACTGACAAGACTTCTAATACCTCTGCACTCTATCCCCAATCGAAAATAAGAAAGATGTTCATTTAGTTTAAATTTACAAAGACACATTCCTAAGTTCAATTGTGATGCATGTCAATGGCCCATTTAGACATTGTTTAATAGAAAACACCAGTTGCCTTTCACTAGAAAAATTTTGTTAGTCCAGTCCTGGAAATCTGCATCTGCTTTACTATTAATTTCCATAAAAATTGAGTACCTGCAGCTAGATGCGCGACCGCTGTGTATGTGAGATGCGCAACAGCTGTGTGCATATGCACGAGTGCTGTGTGCGCGTATCTGGTTCCTGGAAGCGGTGGCAAGCACACAGGAATGACATCATGCCCCTACAGGAAGTTGCTTGTACTGCTGCTAATTTCTTCCCACCACCATGCCCCGCTCACAGTTCTCTGAGGGAGAGATCCTTATTTGCAAATTAAGAAAATGATTTATTTTTTAATATGGGGTGGTATTTGTGTGGGTCCCTAACACACATTCATACATATGAGGGCCAATTTAGGCAGGATCCGATTTACCTACCAGCATGTTTTTAGATTGTGGGAGGAAACTGGAGCACCTGGAGGAAACCCTCGCAGGCACTGGGAGAACATGAAAACTCCAGGCAGATGGTGTCACGGGCGGGATTCAAACCAGCGACCCTTTTTGCTGCCAGGTAAAAGTGCTAACCACTAGACCACTAAGCTGCACAAATATGCATCTACTTTCCAAAGTAAAGTGTGAATACCCCTGCGATTCGATTCTGGTGCGGACCAAAAAAAAAGGGTCCTGCACATCTTTAGTCCGAATGCGATGCAAATTCAGCCATACATTGCACAGACATCACATTTGATTTGCACAGCAGTGCGGTATGAATCACATGCGATGACAGAGAGCCCACCAGTGTGAACCCAGCCTTAAAGACCTATTATTCTAATTTGCAAATAAACATCTTTTTCACAACCAAAACGCTCTGTTTTGAAGTTTTGCTCACTCATTGCGATCTATATACAGATTTCCCTTTCTTTTTAAATTCATTATAATGGTTACCATTGTTTTTCCTCTAAGGAGTCCCATATGGAGAGAATATACTATCTTCACCAGCCTGTGTAAACTGGACAATGATTATTAACCAGTGGCACAATGAGAGAGCATACCTGATCTGGGGAGTTGGACCTATAGGCAATAATGTAACAGGTCATTATACTCAGGTATGTGTCATTCCTTCTGTTTTATGCCATGAAAAGTGTGTAATAAAGTGTCATGCCCCGTACACACGGTCGGATTTTCCGATGGAAAATGTGTGATAGGACCTTGTTGTCGGAAATTCCGACCATGTGTAGGCTCCATCACACATTTTCCATCGGATTTTCCAACACACAAAGTTTGAAAGCAGGATATAAAATTTTCCGACAACAAAATCCGTTGTCGGAAATTCCGATCGTGTGTACACAAATCCGACGGACAAAGTGCCACGCATGCTCAGAATAAATAAAGAGATGAAAGCTATTGGCCATTGCCCCGTTTATAGTCCCGACGTACGTGTTTTACGTCACCGCGTTTAGAACGATCGGATTTTCCGACAACTTTGTGTGACCGTGTGTATGCAAGACAAGTTTGAGCCAACATCCGTCGGAAAAAATCCTAGGATTTTGTTGTCGGAATGTCCGAACAAAGTCCGACTGTGTGTACGGGGCATCAGTCCAAGAAAACAACTAAACACATGTATATAGTGTACATGTATTTATTGCTTAACCTGTGAAAGAATGAATCATTTGGATAGTCATTCTTGAAATACACATAATTTGTCAGATGCGTTATGATATGGCATTTCTGCTCCTGCTCCTTCCTTAATGGACACGGGTAATTGTCACAAACCTTATCAGAGTCTGAAGTGACGAGGTCGGCCTCCCTTGTATCTCCAACCCAGGTCCCGCTGAGAGTGGGAACAGAAGGACCCCAAGGAAAGGATGAACACGAGTGCCTGCAGAAGTAACCCAGGAAGCTTGAGGCAGATGATGCGACTTTAGGTATGCAGGAAGTCGCAGCAGAACGCAGAAGCCGAGATGCAGCAACTTGACAGGCAGCTTGGAGCCAAATGGGAGACAAGAGCGGAGTCACAGGAATAGCGGGTTCGGAAGCAGGCAGACAGCAAGGTACCAAATCATCAAGCGGGAGCAGAGTCAAATAGGAAGCCGAAATCAGGAACCAGTGAATCAGGATTAGGGAGAGTCCAGAAGCAAAGTCAGGGGAGCCAAGGTTCAGCAACGGATATCAAGCAGGCAAGCAACACAGAATACAGATACAGGAACAGCTGAAGATCAGTCAGCATCTGTTACAGTCAGTGTGTCCTTTAAATAGGCTGTCTGGCGCCAAAGGGCCGCGTGGACGCGGTCCCGCGGGCGCGCCCATTCCTTTGCGTAAGCGCATTGGCACGTCTGTGATCCGAAGAGGTCTTCCCGAACGCATGCGTGCGTGAAGGGTCCTTTACGAACGTATGTGCGCGCGAGTGAACCCGGAATGCAACAGTTCTCTTACATTGCCCCCTCCTTACGGGCAGCCTCCGGATGCCCCTCAGGGGCTTCTTCTCTGTATGGTGCTGAAAAAATGTTCGTACTTTTTGCGGGGCATGTATGTTAGAAGTTGGTTCCCAAGAATTGTCTTCAGGGCCATAGCCCTTCCATTTAATCAGAAACTGTGTTAGGTCATTCCTGGTTCTGCAGTCGAGAACGGCTTCTACCTCAAACTCTTCACTGCCCTCAACGAGCAGTGGAGGGGGGTTTTCTGGATCCCGGTTAGAAAAGGGATTGGGTACTGATGTTTTCAACAAAGAAATATGAAAAACAGGGGGAATTTTGAGATTCTTTGGTAGGATAAGTTCAAAGGCCACAGAGTTGATCCTCCTCTTTACAGCAAAGGGCCCCAGGTATTTTGGACCAAGTTTCTTGGAGGGACACTTAAGTTTCAAATTAGCAGTGGATAGCCAAACCTTGTCTCCTGGTTTCAGATTCAAGTTACCCCTCCTTTTCCTGTCAAAAAATCTTGTGTTATTAGCCTGAGCCTTAGAGATGGTGTCCTGAAGCACTTTATTGTTGGAGATGAACCAACTCAGTCTGTCTTGGACAGCAGGCACAACAGAATCCACGGGTAATTCAGGCAAAAAGGAAGGGTGGTATACATAATTGGCGAAAAAGGGTGTTTGCTTGGTGGATGGAATTGTTGTATGCAAATTCCACTAGCGGAAGCAGAGGTGACCAATCGTCCTGTGAAAAAGAGGAGAAGCAACGCAAATATTGCTCCAACGTCTGGTTGGTTCTCTCCGTCTGTCCATTAGTTTGAGGATGGTAAGCAGAGGACAGACGGAGCTCGATGTTTAAGACTTCACAGAGAGATCTCCAGAATCTGGACGTGAACTGTACCCCTCGATCAGAAGTGATATTGTCGGGAATACCATGTAGTCTCACTATCTCTCGGATGAACGTGGAAGCAGTCTCAGCGGCAGACGGGGTTCCTTGCATGGGTAAAAAGTGTGCCATCTTAGTCAAGCGATCAACCACGACAAATATGGTGGTAAAGTCTTCAGACGGGGGGAGTTCAACTATGAAATCCATGGATATCATGCTCCATGGTTTCTTAGGCACAGGAAGACATTCTAATAGGCCCCAAGTCTTGGCTCGGTCAGTCTTATTGCGTTAACAAGTCACACAGGATTTGACGTATCTTTTACAATCTTGAATCAAGTCTGGCCACCAGAAAGAACGGGAAATTAGGTCGATATTCTTGTGAATTCCAAAATGGCCTGCCAAAGGAAGATCGTGGCAACGCTTCAGGACAGAAACCCTGAACTGCTCCGGGACAAAGACCTTCTCCTTATGGTAATAAAGCCCGTCCTTTAGTTGAAGAGACAAGTCTTGGGAAGGGGGATGCTCCAACAACTCAGCTCTTATTTGGGAAGTCAGGTTGGTTTAGAGAAGAAGAAAGTTTTTAGCAGGTAAAATGGTGTCTGCTTCGGAAGGATAAACAGGATCATGGAACAGCGTGTCTGGTTTCCCATTCTTAGAACCAGGACGGAAGGTTATGTGGAATGTGAAGCGGGAGAAGCACAATGCCCATCTTGCCTGCCAAGGTCTGAGTTGTTTAGCTGTTCTCAAATACTCGAGATTCTTGTGGTCGGTGAAAATGAGTATAGGGTGCAAGGCTCCTTCTAACAGGTAGCGCCACTCCTCGAGGGCAGCTTTAATGGCCAACAGTTCCCGGTCCCCTACATCATAATTCTTCTCAGAGGGATTCAATTTCTTGGAGAAGAATGCCACAGGATGGAGTAGGGATTTGGCCCCCTGTCGCTGCGATAATATGGCTCCCACTGCGATCTCAGAGGCGTCCACCTCCAGAATATAGGGCAGGGAAGGGTCAGGATGCTTTAAGATGGGAGCTGATGTGAACAAGGCTTTCAACTGCTCAAAAGATGTTTGTGCTTCAGTACTCCAACGGAAGGGAACATGCTGTTTGGTCAAAAGGGTAATAGCAGAAATAATACCAGAAAAGTTCTTAATAAATTTCCTATAGAAATTAGCAAATCCCACAAACCTTTGTACCGCCTTTCGGTCTGTGGGAGCTGGCCATTCCAAAACAGCAGTGACTTTCTGGGGATCCATGGGGATCCCATCAGCGGAGATGACAAGTCCCAGGAACTGAATTGTCTGTTTTTCAAAATCGCACTTTTCAGCCTTGGCGTAGAGATGGTGTTCACGAAGTTTACTCAAAACCTTCTTCACATGGGTACATGGGTACAGTGAACCTTGATTGAGTCAGAAAAGATAAGAATATCATCCGGATAGACAATGATAAACAGGTCAAGAAAGTCCCGAAAAACATCATTTACCAGATGAAAGGTGGCTGGGGCGTTGCAGAGACCGAAGGGCATAACTAGGTATTCAAAATGCCCAAAGCGTGACCTGAAGGCAGTCTTCCATTCATCCCCCTTTCTGATTCGCACAAAATTGTAGGCACCTCTCAGATCTAGTTTGGAAAAGACTTGTGCTCCGCGCAGTCTCTGAAATAACTCGGGAATTAAGGGAAGTGGGTACCGGTTCTTGATAGTTATTTTGTTAAGATCACGATAGTCAATGCAAGGCCTCAGGGAGTGATCTTTTTTCTCCACAAAAAAGATACCAGCTCCTGCTGGAGAGGAAGAGGTCCGAATAAAACCTTTTTCTAGACTCTCATCAATGTATTTGCGTAAGGCCTCTAGTTCAGGTTTCGAGAGAGGGTAAATATGGCTGCAGGGAATTTCTGCCATTGGTAGAAGTTCAATGGGACAATCGTAAGTCCGGTGGGGAGGTAAGCTCTCTGCACTCTTTTTATTAAATACGTCCAAGAATTCATGATAGACTGTGGGTACTAACTTCATAGTTTCAGGGTCCGAGTGGATGCTGAGGAGAGGGGCAGGATTGACAAACTCTTTCGGGTAACAATGTCTCTGACAATAATTAGAGGAAAAGGAGATATCTCCGGTAAGCCAGTCAATATGAGGGTTAGTGCAGAAATTGCTCGACAGATGTCCATAACAGGTGAGGCCTCCCTTTCAGACTCCATTGCTGGCTGACTGATACTGTCACATACCTTATCGGAGTCTGAAGAGACGAGGTTGGCCTCCCTTGTATCTCCAACCCGGGTCCCGCTGAGAGTGGGAACAGAAGGACCCCAAGGAAAGGAGGAACACGAGTGCCTGCAGAAGTAACCCAGGAAGCTTGAGGCAGATGATGCGACTTTAGGTATGCAGGAAGTCGCAGCAGATCGCAGAAGCCGAGATGCAGCAACTTGACAGGCAGCTTGGAGCCAAACGGGAGACAAGAGCGGAGTCACAGGAATAGCCGAGTTCGGAAGCAGGCGGACAGCAAGGTACCAAATCATCAAGCGGGAGCAGAGTCAAATAGGAAGCCGAAATCAGGAACCAGTGAATCAGGATTAGGGAGAGTCCAGAAGCAAAGTCAGGGGAGCCAAGGTTCAGCAACCGATATCAAGCAGGCAAGCAACACAGGATACAGATACAGGAACAGCTGAAGATCAGTCAGCATCTGTTACAGTCAGTGTGTCCTTTAAATAGGATGTCTGCCGCCAAAGGGCCGCGTGGACGCGGTCCCGCGGGCACGCCCATTCCTTTGCGCACGTGCATTGGCACGTCTGTGATCTGAAGAGGTCTTCCCGAATGCATGCGTGCGCGAAGGGCCCTTTACGAACGTATGTGCGCGCGAGTGAACCCGGAACGCAACAGTTCTCTTACAGTAATAATGCTGATTCTCTGTTCAATGAACAAGAGGGAGGCAGAGAGGGGTGACGTGCACTGCTGACCCAAGAAGGTGAATTGTCTAATCAAGAACAATATGTGTCACCTTCCTGGCTATTCAATCTGGAAAATGTGAGTAAGGGCTTGTGTTGATAGACTTTGAGCTGTTGATAGCTTGCTTGTCAATTTAACACACTTCTAAAGATCATTAACAATTCATTAAAACATGCATTCAACCCGCACTTGACCTTCATCTGTGCTGCATTCAACCTCTTCAAGCTGCTTTTGTATTCTCTTAGACTTGTATACAGAGAAAAGGAGTTTTAAATCTCCCCTGTGCAATTTTTTTTCACATGCAAATAGCACTTACCCACTCACATTTTGGTCAAAGAAATTTAGAACTAACTGCAATAGAACACCTCCTCAACAAAACGAGTGAGCGTAACAACAACACTTCTATTCTTCATGAGCTGCTGAGAGGGAGGACCCTACTTTGCTTACAAATGGGAAGGTCTTTTAGGGAGATAATTTTCCATGAGAAATGGAGAAAATCCTTTATACTCGCAAATACATTTTCAATGTCCTCTTTTCTCCAACAGACAAATTGCAAAATCTTATCAAAAGATCCGTCTTGACCCTAAAAAGCATTTTTTTACAGCCTCTGACCAATGCTGGAGATGCATCAAAGCTGTAAGTGCCCCCCACATTTGGTGCAGGTGGGGCTACATTAGGCCTTTTTGGTCAAAGGGTTTTGAAATTTATGAAAAGATATGCATCTCTGATATCCCTCGCTTTCCTGAAATTGATCTATCCATTATCTTGGTTTCTATCTCCAAAACTGGAAAAAAGTCATTTGAGGATGGTCCAACAGTATCATAGGCAGCGCTGTATTTTGGCCTAGGCCGATACTTTGTGGGGGGCGGCAAAAAAGCCGCCCCCCCCCGCACAAAAAAGCCTCCTCATGAGTCCCTGGTACCATCAAACAGTCAGCAATTGTCATTGTGCAGCCAGCGTGCTGTTTTCCTCCTGGGTCTCTATGGTGTCTGGAGCGCAGAGTGATGCTAAGGGTCAGTGGGAATTTGTTCTTTACACTGTGTTGCAGTATAGTCACTTTGCATCCTCAGCAAAAGTAAATTCTTTATGTCTCAGACAGTGGGTTTATTGGAGAGGTGCATGTAAGAGATCCAAAACAAGTTTTTTTTAAGTCTGCTTTTATAAAAAAGTGAATTTTCTGTATAATGTAATGACTTTTTTCCCTACTAATCATATAGACTTTCATGCATTAGTTATGAAAAAGTGAATGAGCTCATAAGATGACAAATACCCCAAAACATTTTTATTTTACAAACGTGAAGGACTGCAAGTGCCAGCATGAACCACTCAGAGCTAAGGACATGACCCCCCCCAACTAGTGAAGGACTACAAGTTCAAGCATTAACTCCTGAAATCTAAGAATGTGACCCCCTTAGATCTCAGGGCCCAGGGTTCATTCATGCTTGGACCGCATAGCCACCAGAGACACCACACAGTCACTAGAGACCCCACACAACCACCAGGGAAGCCATATAGCCACCAGAGATACCGCACAGCCACTTGAGAAGGAAGGGGTGGGACAAATTTAGATAGGGGATTGCCCGATTTTAGTCTTGCCGAGGGCAGCACAAAACCTAAATACACCACTAATCATAAGTCTATTGCTGATACATCCTGTAAACACAGCCCTGATTCATGGACCCTCTGCATCAACTCTAGGTATGGAGTCCAACTGAATTTCTGCCCTGGAGTGTTAGGTCCAGCAGCAACATCAACTCATGTGGGACATCCAACAATAAAGTTGATTTATTCTTTCAAAACAAACACATCTTTGCACACTGGTACTGACTAGTATTCCAGTGCTGTTCTTCTGCAGCAGTTTTTCTTCCTCACGCAGCTAATGTGACCCCAAATTCTGACGGAGGGGGGCAGGGGAGGGGCAAACACGGATGTTGTGCAGGGCGCCTGACATCCTCTTTATCAACCGATTACATTATTGGTTGTTAGGGCTTGAAGGTTGTAATAGTAGACAATGAAAACCTGCGGCTTTGTGTAACTGAAAGGCAGACTTGATCCACCCACTTTCTTGAATACAATATTTGGGCAATTTTTAGGTGATTTGCCAAGGTACCCCTGAAGAAATCTGAATTCACCCCGGGTGCCTGTGCACCCTGGATGTAAAAGGCTGCCATAATCCTTCTAAAAATTATGTAAAAAGGGTTAACAATTCACTTAATTATATAGTTGTTTTGTTGGCATCCCTGGGAGCTTACCTTAAATGGTGGACCCAGGAATCAACAGAGGTCTAAAACGAAAAACGGAAAACGATCTGCCTCTGTAGTGTCCAGTAACTGCTCACTATAAGGGTAAATGATGCAGTGGACACAAAAGATGTACTCTCCCCACAAAGTAAGTTTCTTTATAATATTTCACACCTCACACTTAGGTTTTATATATCCTTTTGGAACTGGCAGCCATATTGAGTAATACCTGCCAAAAAAGTGTCCCACACCGCAAGTTAACTAAGAAATCTGACAGGCCCATCAAGGAGGTATCTGCCTTGATATAGATTATTGTAAACTTTATGACAAGAGGTCATAAAACATATTCAAATCATAGTTACTATCATAAATAGACACTGGCAGTCATACATTATTCCACCACTGGCTTGAACCAGTGTCTCTATAACAGTCAACAGTTCCTAAAACTCTTAGATAACAGCCATAACAGATGTTGAGGTCCTACCACCAGGAAAACCCCATTCACACTCATCTGATTCCATAAGTAACTCCAATATATGACATTTGTACAACTTATTGTTTATAATGAGTTATAAAATTGTTGTGATCTGAAGGAAAGGGGTGCACTGATATCCTACATATTGCAGGAGGCTGATACCAAATCAAATTCAGGTACACTTTCTACAATGAAAAATACATTTACCAATCTAATAATAAATATGGAGGGAGCAGCATTGCTTGGTATATTTTTTTCTGCTTGGAATTCAGCTTTAACACACCTAGAATACACTTACTGTACTTAAGTGAATCAGTTTAAAAAAACAAGCAAATTTGGGAATTGCTATTTTTTCACATTATTTGTAAGCAGATGTGTCTACTTTGCAGTGAATAATTAAGGGTCACATGGATTTATACATTCTCTTTACATCAGATGAATTTACATTCCACTATTCATCACAATCAAAAAGCGAGGGCTCTTTCATTCTAGTGATTTGATAATTGTCTTTTTCTTTCACAGTTGGCGACATATCGTACATATGAAGTGGGCTGTGCTATGAATAAATGTAATGTAAATGGAACATACCATGTTTTTTACGTCTGTCAGTATTACCCTGCGTGAGTATTACCTCTAAATGCTATTTAACTAAACTGTATCTGAACACCACAAACTGAAAACACTATTTAATTAATTTTTAACATGCAAAGCAAACTCACCCATCCATCCATGTCTCCATGCTTTATTTGGTTAAGAAATCACTTTGATAAACATCCCCTAGCATTTCTAGCCATGGCCATCTTCAGTAGGGATGAGCCAAACACCCCCCCCCCCCCGATTCGGTACGCAGCAGAACATGCGAACAGGCAAAAAATTTGTTCGAACATGTGAACACCATTAAAGTCTATGGGACACAAACATGAAAAATCAAAAGTTCTAATTTTAAAGGCTTATATGCAAGTTATTGTCTTAAAAAGTGTTTGGGGTCCTGGGTCCTGCCCCAGGGGACATGTATCAATGCAAAAAAAGATTTAAAAATGGCAGTTTTTTCGGGAGCAGTGATTTTTATAATGCTTAAAGTGAAACAATAAAAGTGTAATATTCCTTTAAATTTCGTACCTGGGGGGTGTCTATAGTATGCTTGGAAAGTGGCGCATGTTTCCCGTGTTTAGAACAGTCCGAGAGCAAAATGACATTTCTAAAGGAAAAAAAGTAATTTAAAAGGACTCGTGGCTATAATGAATAGTTGCTCCCGGCATAACACATAAAAGTTCATTGATAAAAATGGCATGGGATTCCCCACAGGGGAACCACAAACCGAAATAAAAAAAAAATGTGTGGGGGTCTCTCCAAATTCCATACCAGGCCCTTCAGGTCTGGTATGGATATTAAGGGGAACCCCGCACCAAAATAAAAAAAAAATGGCGTGGGGGTCCCCCTCAAAATCCATACCAGACCCTTATCCGAGCACGCAACCTGGCAGGCCGCAGGAAAAGAGGGGGGACAAGAGAGCACCTCACCCCTCCTGAACCGTACCAGGCCATATGCCTCAACATTGGGAGGGTGCTTTAGGGTAGTCCCCCAAATAACCTTGTCCCCATGTTGATGGGGAGAAGGGCCTCATCCCCACAACCCTTGCCTGGTGGTTGTGGGGTCTGCGGGCAGGGGGCTTATCAGAATCTGGAAGCCCCCTTTAACAAGGGGACCCCCAGATCCCGCCTCCCCTGTGTGAAATGGTAGGGGTACATGTACCCCTACCATTTCACAAAAAATGTGTGAAAATGGTAAAAAAAAGACAATACACACCTTGGGACAATTCCTTTAATAAAAAAATAAAACTGTCCCACGAAGTCTTCTTCTTCTTCTCTCGCTCCAACGGACCAAAATCAAAAAGCCGCACGCCGCCTATGATCTGCCTCCATGGGAGGCACTCGCCGTAATGACCGGCCTCTCAGGTGACAGTTCTTTCGTAACTGAGGGCAGGGCCACACGATGACATCGCCAGGTGACCCCACCCCCCCTCTAATGCACAGGGACATCCCTATGGCTTTCACGTAGCATCAGAGGGTGGCGGGGCCACTCGGTCCGCCCCCTTCTGACACACGGGGAAATCCCTATGGCTTTCCCATAGCATCAGAGGGGGCGAGGTCACTCGGTTACATGGCCCTGCCCTCAGTTATAAAAGAGCTGTCACCTGTGAGGCCAGTCATTAAGGTGGGTGCTTCCCATCGAGGCAGATCTTAGGCCTGGTATGGATTTTTGGGGGGACCCCGCACCATTTTTAAAAAAAATTTTGGCTCAAGGTTCTCCTGTGGGGGAATCCCATGCCGTTTTTATCAATTAACTTTGAGTGTATTGCCGGGACCGACTATCCATTATAGCTGCGAGTCCTTTTAAATGAATTTTTTTCCTTTAGAAATGTCATTTTGCTCTCGGATTGTTCTAAACACGGGAAACATGCGCCACTTTACAGGCATACTATAGACACCCCCCAGGTACGAAATTTAAAGGAATATTACACTGTTATTGTTTCACTTTAAGCATTATTAAAATCACTGCTCAATGTCAATTTTTAAAACTTTTTTGCATTAATACATGTCCCCTGGGGCAGGACCCAGGTCCCCAAACACTTTTTATGACAATACCATGCATATAAGCCTTTAAAATTAGCACTTTTGATTTCTCCCATAGACTTTTAAAGGGTGTTCCGGCTTTCGAATTTGTCGCTAACATCCCAAATTGGGCTCATCCCTAATTTTGAGTATGGGCATGATTCGTGTCACATTTACTTCCATCTGCCCTTAGCTCATTGGTGCAGGTAGGAGGGTGTGCTTAGCTGGAAAACCCCTCCTTCAGATGAAAGAAAAAATGCCCATGAAGACTCCTGGGGTGTATGACATAATTTTGTCCTAGTTAAGAAATCAGAAAGCAACTGAAGTTATGTATAAAAACAAAGGGTCAAAACAAGACAATACCGTATAATATAACTTCTTATTTACGGTATTTAATGCTAGTAGTTAAAGGATTAAAAATAGGTAATGTTGATTGAGAGAGAGTTCTACTTTAACTATTTCCAACACATAACCTGTTATGAAGACTTATCTCTAGAAAAAAGAAAAATTCTAAAGGCCACAATTAACCACTTCAGCCCCGGAAGGATTTACCCCCTTCCCGACCAGAGCGTTTTTTGCGATTCAGCACTGCGTCGCTTTAACTGACAATTGCACGGTCGTGCGACGTGGCTCCGAAACAAAATTGACGTCCATTTTTCCCACAAATAGAGCTTTCTTTTGGTGGTATTTGATCATCTCTGCGATTTTTATTTTTTGCGCCATAAACAAAATAAGAGCGACAATTTTGAAAAAAACGCATTATTTTTTACATTTTGCTATAATAATTATCCCCAAAAAATATATAGAAAAACATTTTTTTTCCTCAGTTTAGGACGATACATATTCTTCTACATATTTTTGGTAAAAAAAAATTGCAATAAGCGTTCATTGATTTGTTTGCGCAAAAGTTATAGCATTTACAAAATAGGGGATAGTTTTATGGCATTTTTATTAATTTTTTTTTTTTACTAGTAATGGCGGTGAGCAGCGATTTTTATTGTGACTGCGTTGTTATGGCGGACATGTCGGACATTTTTTACACATTTCTGGGACCATTGTCATTTATACAGCAATCAGTGCTATAAAAATGCATTGATTCCTGTATAAATGACACTGGCAGTGAAGGGGTTAACCACTAGGGGGCAGGGAGGGGTTAAGTATGTCCTAGGGGAGTGATTTCTAACTGTCAGGGGGATGGGCTGGTGTGTGATGTCACTGATCTCTGCTCCGATGACAGGGAGCAGAGATCGAGTGACACTTGTCACTAGGCAGAACGGGGAGATGCTGTTTACAACGGCATCTCCCCGTTCGTCCTCTCTGTGAGGCAATCGTGGGTATGCCTGCTGCGATCGAGTCTGCGGGACCCGCGACCCAACTCATGGAGAACGCGTCAGGCATGCGCGTGCACACGGCGGCAAATTTAAAGTAACGTACGGGTACATTACTTTGCGCAGCCGTGCCATTCTGCAGACGTAAAAGTACAGGAGCCGGTCGGGAACCGGTTAAGACTGGTCACAGAAGGACTTCTTTCTTCGGCTCTGTAGTACAGGAGGGTCCAATTTAATGGCTCGTGTCACTTCCTGGTGGTGTTACAGCTGCCCATTAGCATAAGCATCTATCACAGGGTCCTGAAGGCTTGAGGAGTGATGTCACTCAAAGGGTGGACACAAGACTGTATGAGGAGGTGCTTTGGAGATCAGGTAACAGTGGATTAACATTGGATAGGTTCATGAGCGGGGAGTAGGTTGTGAGTTAGGTATCAAATTAGGTATAGAGTTGAGCTTTCATTTTCTCCACCCTAAGGATACATTAATAATTATTCAGGACTGTTAGTTCTGTGACAGCTATCCTTTCCCAATTATCACGGTTCCAGATCATGTGATCACTGTAACAGCCAATCCTAGCGATCACATGTCTTTATTTACAAAAAGCCAGAGCAGGAAACCTCAACAGAGAGGGGTACTCTGACAGAGGCAGTCCACAGCTATTATAGTAGTATAGACTGTGATAAAAAAGATTAATGAAAAGTTCAAAAATATAAAAGATGTCAAGTTAAAATTCCATCCTGTTTTTTAAATTATTTTGGCCATTTGTTTGTTTATTAAAAAAATCTGAGCAGGGTGTTTATAGCCATCTCTTCTCAAAAACAATGTGAAAATAATTTAGGAGGGCAAATTAGTTTCTATTCAGTTGACGGATGCTGCTAAATTTGGGCTGGGCATTTAGGCATACTGTACATGGCCCCAGGTAATGTAAGGTTTAGAAAGGTATAACTTCTATGGTTCTTGGTAGGATCTAGTTTCTATGCTTCGCAAAATGATATACGTTTCCAAAGGATTAAGCCAATTGGTTAACTGACTCTTCCCTACTCCCTTTATAATAAAATATTGTTTGATATTTCAGTTTTGAAACTGATTCCCAAAGCTTCAGAAGAACACCTTTAGGCTGGGTTGAGACTTATGCAAATTGGATGCGCGTTTCCCCACATCCAATTCACATGACAGGAGACTGAGACCAGCTCTCAATGAAGCCGGTTCACACAGCTTCAGGGCAGCCACAGTCCACACTGGAAAAGGGTCCTGTGTGTCTCTGTTTCAGGTCTGAGTTCAGGCAAAAATGCAAACCTGATTCGTCGCACCTGAAATGGAGAACAGGGACACACCAGACCCCTGCTGAGAGCCGCAGCCTCAGGTAGTGTGAACCCAGCCTAAAGAACAAATACTGATAGACCTTTTCAGATTCAAATACTAGACACATTAAAGCTCAATTTGAATTGATTGAACTATTATTCTTTAAATCCCTATATATTCACACAGTATAATATATACAGTATATATACTACTGTGTAAAAGTTTTAGGCAGGTGTTAAAAAATTCTGTAAATAAAGAAAGCTTTCAGAAATATTGTTTATTTTATAAATTAATAAAATGGAAAGTAAATGAACAGATGAGAAATCCAAATCAAATCAATATTTGGTTTGACCACCTTTTGCCTTCAAAACAGAATCAATTCTTCTAGGTACACTTGCACACAGGAACTCAACAGGTAGGTTGTTCCTAACAACTTGGAGAACTAACCACATATTTTCTGTTGATGTAGACTGCCTCAAATCCTTCTGTCTTACTTGTAATCCCAGACAGACTTGATGACATTGAGATTAGGGCTCTGCGGGGGCCAAACCATTACTTCCAGGACTCCTTGTTCTTCTTTATGCTGAAGATTGTTCTTGATGACATTGGTTGTATGTTTGCAGTCGTAGTCCTGCTGCAAAATAAATTTGGGGCACATCACACACCTCCCTGATGGTGTGGCATGATGGATAAGCATCTGCCTGCACTTTTCAGCATTGAGGACACCATTGACGCTGACCAAATCTCCACTTGCAGAAATGCAGCCCCAAACTTGCAAGGAACCTCCACCATGCTTCACTGTTGCCTGCAGACACTCATTATTGTAACCCTCTCTAGTCCTTCGATGAACAAACTGCCTCCTGCTACAGCCAAATATTTCACATTTTGACTCATCAGTCCAGAGCACCTGCAACCACTTTTCTGCACCCCAGCTCCCATGTTTTCTTGCATAGTTGAGTCACTTAGCTTGTCAGAGGTAATTCTTCCATGACCACTTCTGGCCAGACGTCTCCAGCGAGTAGTGGGAGTCCCACTGGTTTCTGCCAGTTCTGTGCTGAAGGAACTGCGCATCTTCTGATGTAGAAGGGAAGTAAGCATAATGTGTCCTTCATCTGCTGCATTAAGTGTCCTTGGCCAACCATTGCATCTATGGTCCTTATCTTTGCCCATTTATTTGTGCTTCTTCAAAAGAGCTTGAACAGCACATCTTGAAACCCTAGTAATATGCTTTGAAATCTTCACATGGGAGAGACTTTGCTGATGCAGAATAACTACTTTGTGTCTTGTTGCTGGGCTCAGTCTTGCCATGGTATATGATCTGTGACATGAAACTGTCTTCCACAATCTCACCTTAGTAGCAGAGTTTGGCTGTTCCTCGCCCAGTTTTTATTTCTGTTTCAATATGTTTATTGTAGTTTTCTGAGAAAACATAACAAACTCTCAGTTTTTCACGCAGAGGCTGAACTAAACATTCACTTATGAAATCATGCACGTGTAAACATCATAAATTGTCAGAGCAACAAGGTTCTAACCAAAACTAAGTAGGACCAGGAAAGGAAATTGGAGAAAATATCCTGATTATCACCAGGCTGTCCTCTAAGGGGCAACAGTCCCCAAAAATACATGTCATCTAGGAAGAGAAAGGGAAAACTAGGAATGGGAAAGGGAAAGGAAGAATGGAGAAAAGAAGAAGGGAGAGAAGGACCAAGGGGTAAGGGGGTACCACAGACTCAGGATTGGCGCAGGCAACAAATATAAACAACCATAGCAAGTCAGAGGCAGAGATGGGAAGAAATAGCTTATCCTAGGCTTCCAAACCTTAAGGAACTTGGAATGTGAGTCCTTCAGGTTATTGGACATCTGCTCATTAACCATCAGGGCGGCCATCTGGTTTTTCACTACCTGGAAGGCAACAGACAAAGACTTACAGGCATTAGCAATGGTCTGCTTAGCAGAAACAAAAAGGTATATAGCTAATTTCTGCTGAGATACAAAAAGGCCTGGTATGGGTGTATAAAGTGTACTAGTGTAACAATTGATGCTGGTTTGAAGCAAGAGTAGTCACACCATATATTGATTTGATTTTCGATTTTTCTTTGGTTCGTTCATTTAGCATTTTGTAAATTGCTAAAAATAAACAATTAAAATATATATTTTTGAAAGCATTCTTGCTTTACAGCATTTCTTCACAGCTGCCTAAAACATTTGCATTATAATATACACTACAGTACCTTAGAAAAATAAGTACACCCCTCACATTTTTGTAAATATTTTATTATATCTTTCCATTTGACAACTCTGAAGAAATGACACTTTGCTACAATGTAAAGTAGTGAATGTACAGCTTGTATAACAGTGTAAATTTGCTGCCCCCTCAAAATAACTCAACACACAGCCATTAATGTCTAAACCACTGGCAACAAAAGTGAGTACACCCCTAAGTGAAAATGTCCAAATTGGGCCCAATTAGCCATTTTCCCTCCCCGATGTAATGTTACTCGTTAGTGTTACAAGGTCTCAGGTATGAATGGAGAGAAGGTGTGTGTAATTTGGTGTTATCACTCTCACTCACTCATACTGGTCACTGGAAGTTCAACATGGCACCTCATGGCAAAGAACTCCCTGAGGATCTGAAAAAAAAGAATTGTTGCTCTATTTAAAGATTGCCTAGGCTATAAGAAGGTAGCCAAGACCCTGAAACTGAGCTGCAGCAAGGTGGCCAAGACCATACAGTGGTTTAAGAGGACAGATTTCACTCAGAACAGGCCTCGCCATGGTCAACCAAAGAGGTTGAGTGCACGTGCTCAGGGCCGGATTTTCCACAAGGCCACCAAGGGCAGGCCTCGGGGCAGCAGTGGTGCAGGGGCGGCGCCACTACTGCGGTGACTTCTCGGCTTTCGCGGCCGACCCCCCTTTTTTTACCATTTTTTTGCCGCCGCTAGAGGTCCGTGGCCGGCGGAGACAGTGTCTCCACCGGCCGCCATTTTGCAGAAGACCAGAATGCCTTGTGGCTGCCAATAGAAATTGAGCTGAGGTGCTGCCCACCCCTGCCCCGCTGCTGGTCTGACAGTTTTTGACATGTTGTGGGAAAGGCCGCGAGACAGGGCGGAGGGTGGGCAACCTCCCGGCTGGCTCAATTTCTATTGGCAGCGACCCGGCCGGCTCCGCCTTTGTTCCACGCTGCCTGAGTTAGTCTCCACTGCTGGGGGATGGGGCTTCTCCACTGGGGACACACCTGATGTAAGGGGGGCTTGTCCTGTAAGGGGGGCTTCTCCACTGGGGACACCTGATGTAAGGGGGGCTTCTCCACTGGGGACACCTGATGTAAGGGGGGCTTCTCCACTGGGGTACACCGGATGTAAGGGGGGGCTTCCCCACTCGGGACACCGGATTTAAGGGGGGCTTCTTCACTGGGAGCACCTGATATAAGGGGGGCTTCTCCACTGGGGACACCTGATGGGGGCTTCTCCACTGGGGACACCTGATGTAAGGGGGGCTTCTCCACTGGGGACACCTGATGTAAGGGGGGCTTCTCCACTGGTGACACCTGATGTAAGGGGGGCTTTTCCACTGGGGGACACCAGATGTAATGGGGGCTTCCGGGGGCACCTGATGTAAGGACGGACTCTGTTAGGGGCACCTGATGTAAGGACGGACTCTGCTGGGGGCACCTGATGGCATCTGATGGCAGGCAATGTGGCAGGTGACACGCTCAGGGGTCCCACTGATTCTGAATTATGGCGAGTTGAATGATTTCATTCTATATTACAATGTAATAATAGAAATAATGCGCTTCAATCATCCTGACACCACAACAACCATGGAGCTGGGATGATTGAAGCGCTAACCCCAGGTGTTTGGAGTATCTTTATCTGCTGATTTGTTAAACTCTGGAATACACATTTCTATTGTGGTGTAGGATCTGGGCCTGCTGTCCCTCCATCCCTCTTTCCTTTCTTCTCTCTCCTTCCCTCCTTTCTCTCTCCCTCCCTCCCTCTTTTCCCCTTTCTTTCTCCACCTCTCATTCATCTCAGACTCTAACCACACCCCCATTAGAACCACGCCCATATAGGCAACACCCACAATTTTATGTAAACCACACCCTGAATGGTGGTGTGTTTGTGGGGGGGCAGCATTGAAGGACCCGACCTTGGGGTGGCAAAGGGAGTAAATCCGGGCCTGCACATGCTCAGCGTCATATCCAGAGGTTGTATTTGGGAAGCAGACATATGAGTGCTGCCAGCATTGCTGCAGAGGTTGAAGGGGTGGGGGGTCAGCCTGTCAGACCATATGCCGCACACTGCATCAAATTGGTCTGGATGGCTGTCGTCACAGAAGGAAGCCTCTTCTAAAGATGATGCAAGAGAAAGCCTGCAAACAGTTTGCTGAAGACAAGCAGACTAAGGACATGGATTAAAAGAGAGGGGGGGGTGCTGCGCTAACCGGAGGGGCTCAACTTATTGGTATTAATTCTACTCCTAGTGTTCATAGGTCACGAGGACTCAATAAAAAGTGGAATCTAAAACCGTTCGTAAAAAATCGCATGAATTGGAGTATAGAGTACGCATGAAATGGATGTGGTGACTAAAGATAATTATATATATATTGATCAAACAGGTGATAAATAAATATAAATATAACCACTAATACATATATGTTGATCCAAGGGTGACAGAAAATTATTATATAGAATATATAGAAGTGAAAACCATTTCTCATGTGTTAAAATAGCTCAATCTAATAGTACAATTATCAAAAAGTGCTCGTGCTCTCGTGCCTTAAATAAAAAGATCAAAACTGGTGCATATACTCAAGTGCAAAGAATAAAGCAATAATAATATAATAAAAAGGTCATATATCAAGTGAAGCAAACAGAAAGGTATGGTCGCCTGATCCTAGTGTTGCGACCAGTGCGACAGTGCAACAAAAGTGTGAGTAGTCGCGTGAGTAAATAAATCACTGACTAACCCACTATGCTTATTAGTGTCCAAGATATTACATAAGTATTCAAGTGTCCACAAAGTCTGTGTAGCCAAGGTGTACAAAAGAACAGTGCTCAAACACAGCAATCAAATAACAGTGGGGTGTTGCTATGCAGATCAGACACTCTATGTCCTCTTCATGCAGCATGCACTAGTGTAGGTAATGGCCCCTTACCTAGCGGTGCTAGGTCAACCGCATATAAGTTGTTAAATCCCAAGGTCCTGGGTCTCTCCTGCATTTCTGTGTCCAGACTTGCTGACTCTGCAGGATCCTATTGGGGGCTGGGGTGTGTTTAGTTGTGGTCCTAGTTGGGATCCTAGGACAGTGCGGCTCCTCGCTCCTCCTCCAAATCATCTCTCCAGTGTATGTAAAATATAGGACAAGGTACCCAGATAGTGAAGTATGTTTTTTTAGGGTCACTTTATTAACATATACATATATATGTATATTAACATATACAATGTACAGAGTACTCACATTAGCAGTTTTTCTCATAAGCGTTGTATCCTACGAGCGCCGAGCTCGCAATGCATTCAGCAAAGAAAGATAAAACGAAACAAGCCTATTCCGTCCCTACGCGTGACGTCACCGATCACGTGACTTCTTCAGCTAGGAGCCGCACTGTCCTAGGATCCCAACTAGGACCACAACTAAACACACCCCAGCCCCGAATAGAATCTTGCAGAGTCAGCAAGTCTGGACACAGAAACGCAGGAGAGACCCAGGACCTTGGGATTTAACAACTTATATGCGGTTGACCTAGCACCGCTAGGTAAGGGGCCATTACCTACACTAATGCATGCTGCATGAAGAGGACATAGAGTGTCTGATCTGCATAGCAACACCCCACTGTTATTTGATTGCTGTGTTTGAGCACTGTTCTTTTGTACACCTTGGCTACACGGACTTTGTGGACACTTGAATACTTATGTAATATCTTGGACACTAATAAGCATAGTGGGTTAGTCAGTGATTTATTTACTCACGCGACTACTCACACTTTTGTTGCACTGGTCGCAACACTAGGATCAGGCGACCATACCTTTCTGTTTGCTTCACTTGATATATGACCTTTTTATTATATTATTATTGCTTTATTCTTTGCACTTGAGTATATGCACCAGTTTTGATCTTTTTATTTAAGGCACGAGAGCACGAGCACTTTTTGATAATTGTACTATTAGATTGAGCTATTTTAACACATGAGAAATGGTTTTCACTTCTATATATTCTATATAATAATTTTCTGTCACCCTTGGATCAACATATATGTATTAGTGGTTATATTTATATTTATTTATCACCTGTTTGATCAATATATATATAATTATCTTTAGTCACCACATCCATTTCATGCGTACTCTATACTCCAATTCATGCGATTTTTTACGAACGGTTTTAGATTCCACTTTTTATTGAGTCCTCGTGACCTATGAACACTAGGAGTAGAATTAATACCAATAAGTTGAGCCCCTCCGGTTAGCGCAGCACCCCCCCCCCTCTCTTTTACATCATTTGATTCGGGCTTATGTTTGAACCCTGATTTCGGTGCATGCAGCTGTCCAGCGATAGAGGTTGCATATAGGCTTAAAAGTAGAGTGTACGACTACTATAACAATTTTTTCCAAACCGGTAGCGCAGAAATAACCCCCGTTTTTATATAAGGACATGGATTACTGGAACCATGTCCTGGGATCTGATGAGACCAAGATAAACTTATTTGGTTCAGATGATGTTAAGCGTGTGTGGCGGCAACCAGATAAGGAGTACAAAGACAAGTGTGTCTTGCCTACACTCAAGCAGGGTGGAGGGAGTATCATGGTCTGGGGCTTCATGAGTGCTACCAGCACTGGGCAGCTACAGTTCATTGAGGGAACCATGAATGCCAACATGTACTATGACATACTAAAGCAGAGCATTATCCCCTCCCCTCAGAGACTGGGCCACAGGGCAGTATTCCAACATGATAATGAGCCCAAACACACCTCCAAGACGACCACTGCATTGCTAAAGAAGCTGAGGGTAAAAGTGATGAACTGGCCAAGCATGTCTCCAGACCTAAACCCTATTGAGCATCTGTGGGGCATCCTCAAACAGAAGGTGGAGGAGCGCAAAGTCTCTAACATCCACCAGCTCCATGATGCCACCATGGAGGAGTGGAAGAGGACTCCATTGGCAACCTGTGAAGCTCTGGTGAACTCCATGCCCAAGAGGGTTAAGGCAGTACTGGAAAATAATGGTGGCCACACAAAGTATTGACACTTTGGGCCCAATTTGTAAATTTTCACTTAGGGGTGTACTCACTTTTGTTGCCAATGGTTTAGCCATTAATGGCTGTGTGTTGAGTTATTTTGAGGAGACAGCAAATTTACACTGTTATACAAGCTGTACTTTCACTACTTAACATTGTAGCAAAGTGTCATTTATTCAGTGTTGTCACATGAAAAGATATAATAAAAATATTTACAAAAATGTAAGGGGTGTACTCACTTTTGTGAGATACTGTAAATGTCTGTATGCTTTGATGTATGGAGTTGTTTACCTCATTGGTAAAACTTCCAAGTGAGGTCAGTCCACTCTAGAAATGCAGTTTTTAGGGCTAGTCAGCCTACTTTTATTAAAAGGAAATAAAGCATTCATAAAAAATCAGTAGCCCTCTCAGGGATTTTCACCATCATTGAAAATGTTGAAACAAATTACTTTAGCCTCCTAACTGACTCTTGGCACATGACTGCTTCAGGGCCCAAGCCTAGACCTTAGATCTGATGGGGATCGGCCGAACATACCCATGTTCGGTTTGCACCAGAGCTTCCGAACACGGCGAAAGTTTGGACTCGAATAACGAACCCCATTAAAATCAATGGGACCCAAACATCAAAAATCAAAAGTGCCCATTTTGAAGGCTTATATGCAAGTAATTGGGCATAAAATGGTTATAGGGGTCCAGGTCCTGCCCTGGGGACATGTATCAATAAAAAAAAAGTTTTTGAAAAACGTCATTTTTAAATGAGCAGTGATTTTTTTGATTTTTAAAGTGAAAGCCTAAAAATGAAAAATTCCATCCAATATAGTGCCTAGGGGTTTCCCTTAGTCTACCTGTAAAATGGCAGATCTGTACCATGTCTAGAATCTACTGCAGCTTTATAATTGCATTTATAAAGCCCAAAAAAAAAGACATTTTCCCTGCAAGCTGCTTTTATTTTGCTCAGCAACAGCTGGGGAGACAGTGTGTATGATGAGGCCACAATGTAGTGCACTGGGAACAAGATTAGAGATTTTTTGGATACATTCTGGTGTCACTTTGACTTTGTATAGAAGTAACGGGTGTACAAAAATTAGTCTTTGGGTGTTGGTGGCGCCTTCCCACCATAACCATATAGAGGTAATCTTGATGAAAGCAAGAATTGGCCTTGCTGTAGAAAATTGCAATGATATGCACCTGTCAAACAGGTGCTGAAAAATTGGTCTTTGGGTGTCGGGGGCGCTTTCCCACCATAACCCTATAGAGGTACTCTTGATGAAAGCAAGAATTGGCCTTGCTGTAAAAAATTGCAATGATATGCACATGTCAAACAGGTGCTGAAAAATTGGTCTTTGGGTGTTAATTGTGCCCATGAAACCTATACCAAAACATTTTTCCAGATTACATGATTGAACTCCCTCAAATCTAGGCAGCCTTGAAGTCCTGCAGAGATTCCACATCCCAAAAAGACTTATTCAGTAACATCAGCATCAGGGGCTTCATAGATGGTAATCCAGGACTGATTCATTTTTATAAAAGTCAAACGGTCCACGGAGTCTGTGGACAGACGCGTTCTATGATAAGCATGCTGGATGCAAGGCAGCCCAACAACTCGATAGCATACTGGGCAAGTTCTGGCCAGTGGTCTATTCTCATGTAAGTCAGTGGATCGTCAGCTGAAAAGCTCCCCATCTCTGTTTTGGCCCTGAGGGAATTGTCCACCATATGATGCAGACGCTGCTGATGGGATGTGGAAGCTGACAGCCCTGGATGGCGAGGACTAAAAAAATTCCAAAATGCCTCACTTAGGCGGACACCTTCTCCAACGTTCCTCTCTTGACCAACAGAAGACTCAAAACGACATGTTCCATGACACTGTAACCTACCGGAGTCAGGAAAGACGTTAAAAAACCTCTTTAATGTGTCCTCAAGAGATTTTATCTTCTGCACTCTCTGTGGGGACGGGATGGGTTCTGAGACCTCCCCCTTATAACAGTGGTCAAGGAGGGTTGCCAACCAGTAATCATCCTTCTCCTTTATGCCAAATATTCTTGGGTCCTTTCGCAGGCTTTGAAGCATGAGGTTGCCCATGCGCCTCAAATTTGCCAAGGCTTGAGAAGCAGACTCCTCGGGGTCACTCAGGATGACAGCATCTGGAACTTCCTCCTCCCAGCCACGTACTACTCCCAAGGGTCCTGGGGTTGAAAAGCCATCGCTTACAGATTGACGCATGTCTTTCTCTTCTTCAAAGCTTATGAAAGTGCCAGAATCCTCCTCTTCATCCTCCTCCCCTCTCTCCTCCTGTGTGTTCTGTGACATAGGAATGATGCTGACTGGATAAAGTGGACCTTGAGAGGAAAGGAAGTCCTCCTCTTCCTCCTGCTGCTCTGCCTCTAGTGTCCTGTCCATAATGCCATGCAGAGTCTGCTCCAGCAGGAACACAACAGGGATTGTGTCACTGATGCATGCACTGTCACGTCTAACCATTTTTGTGGCCTCCTCAAATAGTGACAATACAGTGCATGCATCCTTAATGATCAGCCATTGGCGTGGGGAAAAAAGCCGAGGCGGCCTAAGCCTGTCGTTGCGCCGTATTTGCACAGGTACTAGTTAAAAAATGTGAAAAATATATGCTGCGCTGTGAAAAATACCCACTAGCAGCCAGCACAGCTGTAGACAAAAAAGCAAAACATAGAAAAGTCAGTCTCTGAAAGCGTGAACCTAATGTGTAACTAAATAGTCCAAAATAAATGCATGTGCCTGAAAAAAAGTTCAAACATAGTTATGTTCCAACTGTTTAAGTGGGTAAATCCAACCACAAGTGAGATCTTGAAGAAAGGTATAACACCACCACCACCGTGATAAGGAGGCTTACCTGATTAAAATGACCTGGAAAGGTATACACCGCCCAGGTCATATAAGGCTTGTAGGTTTAATAAACCAAATGGATATGGCTGGTCCTGGACACAAGGTTGGAGATCCTCATCAATGGTTGAAGCGTCACTGGGATATAGAAAGCTGCACTCAGGACTTTGTGTGGAGGGCAAAGGCTCGGAACCACAGACCATGCATCAAACAATAAAAAAACTTGCATAGCGTGATACCTTATAAAACAGTATTTATTAATTGATTAAAAAGTGAATACTCACATAGAGAAGATCGTATATGGGCATATCAAAAACAAATGCAGGTCTGCAACGATGTGTGTAGGGGAGGACCCCCCCTACACACATCGCTGCAGACCTGCATTTGTTTTTGATATGTCTATATACGATCTTCTCTATGTGAGTATTCACTTTTTATTCAATTAATAAATACTGTTTTATACGACAAGAATCTCGGACATAATGCCACACAAAACTCCAAAAATGGGCTGGTCAAAATTCTTGGCACCCTTTCAAAATTGTGGATAAATAAGATTGTTTCAAGCATGTGATGCTCCTTTAAACAGAAAAAGAAAACTGCGCTAGGGTAGATAAAAAGCAAGTATACACATATACCCAATCCCAAAGAGTACCCATGGAATTGCATGTGAAAGATTGCTAAAAAGCAGAAATTCTCCTGCACAACATAAATACAGTAGCCAAAAATGTAAAAATATAGAATTGCGCTAAACATGTGAAAAATATTGCATAAAGTAGGTGCACACTAGCACACTAACCCAATATTTAAAAAGTGATGAAATGTCCATATATGTGCAACCATGTATAATGTGGACAAGAATCCTGAATGTCAAAAACACCATTATACATAAAAAGACAAAGATGGCCATGGTAATTAGTACAACTAAACCAATTGGTTAAATAAAAACATATGATGTATAAAGTCCAAAAAACTATAACAGTAATATCACTGTGAGCTTTAACCGCTTCCCGACCGACTCCTGTAGTTATACGTCGGCAGAATGGCACGGATGCGCAAAGTAACGTACCCGTACGTTACTTTGAATTTGCCGCCGTGTGTGCCCGCGTGCCGCCGGCCTACCGCGAGCTCCGTGAGTCAGGTCGCGGGTCCCGCGGACTCAATAGCCGTGGGGATACCCGTGATCCCCTCACGGAGAGGACGAATGGGGAGATGCTGATGTAAATCAGCATCTCCCCATTCTGCCTAGTGACAGTGTCACTGATCTCTGCTCCCTGTCTTCGGGAGCAGAGATCAGTGACGTGTCACACACAGCCCATTCCTCCTACAGTTAGAACACATCCCTAGTACTGACTTAACCCCTCCCCGCCCCCTAGTGGTTAACCTCTTCACTGTCAGTGTCATTTACACAGGAATCAGTGCATTTTTATAGCACTGATTGCTGTATAAATGACAATGGTCCCAAAAATGTGTCAAAAATGTCCAACATGTCTGCCATAATGTCGCAGTCACAATAAAAATCACTGATCGCCACCATTACTAGTAAAAAAAAAAATATTAATAAAAATGCCATAAAACTATCCCCTATTTTGTAAACGCTATAACTTTTGCGCAAACCAATCAATAGACGCTTATTGCGATTTTTTTTTTACCAAGAATGGTAGAAGAATACGTATCGGCCTAAACTGAGGAAAAAAAATGTTTTTTAAAATATTTTTTGGGGATATTTATTATAGCAAAAAGTTTAAAAAAAATGTGTTTTTTTCAAAATTGTCGCTATTTTTTTGTTTATAGCGCAAAAAAAAAAACCACAGAGGTGATCAAATACCACCAAAAAAAATCTCTATTTGTGGTAAAAAGAGGACGTAAATTTTGTTTGAGGGCTACGTCGCACGACCACACAATTGTCAGTTAAAGCGACGCAGTGCCGAATCGCAAAAAAACGCACTGGTCAGGAAGGGGGTAAATTCTTCCGGGGCTGAAGTGGTTAAAATTAAAAAGTGAAAGTAATGTCCATCCATAAAGTATGGAATCTTCAGTGTTAAATGAAGAACTTGTGCACAATCCACCACCATTAAGTAGAGAGTTACTGCTTATCGGAAGCCCGTGATCCCCCACTACAGAGGATCAAGGGAAGCCTGTATAAGGGATGCCCTCAAGGGCCTATCAGATGTAGCCAATAACCTTGATTCGTTAGTGGTGATAGTGTGGTCTCCAGAGACACCCAACGAAACTCATTACACCTCAGATCTCCTCATTTCATTCCCAGCCCATGGGTGGATGTGCATGACATGAAAAAATATAAGTGCTCCAATAGTGTAAAACCTTCAAGATTTATTGAAATGATAAAACACAGTATCATACTTACATTTGAAAAGCAGAAAAAATGCCTGTATGCCTGGTGCGCCGGCCGGTACACACTCAGACAAGCCCATCCTTCTGGAATCATGAACAATGAGGTGACGCTAGCGCGTTGCTCCATCCTACGCATTTCGTAATAGAATTGCGTTGTCCAGGGACATGGACAGCGCGCTGCGTCACCTCCCTTTGTACTCTGGCAACCCAACCAAGCCTCATTCTGGGCCATAGTTCATAAGGTCCATATGCCTCATAATAACGGGTCAGGATCGGGGTCCATAGTTAATATAATAATCACAAAAATTGTGAATAATTAAAACAAAAGTAAAAACAAACAGGCATCCAATTAGTGACCGATCCGTAAAGACAGGGACACAAGGAGCAAAATAAAAATATTAGGACTGCCCTTCTTCGCCAATCTTGGGCGGTAATAGATTGAATGCTCACACCAGTTTTTCTCTTCTTTCTCTTCTTTCCCTACTATCGCCACTTCTTTGGTAGAGAAACAGGGGATAAGATATTTTACGTCAATGGCCAGTCAGGTGCTTTTATCGCACCTTCTTAAACTGGCCATTGATATTTACTTGAATGCCTGCTTCTCACTGTGCTGCTTCTCATCATAGCTTCATACACTGCTCCACAGGGAAGATGAGCTGTGATAATCCTTATCTCAGCTTATCTACATTTACAGTAAAAAAAACATACACCTCAAAAGTTTCAGTAAGTCAAACAGAGCCCGATGGAAGATGGCCTACTGCTGTGTTGTCTCTATAGCTGACCCATGGTACTCATGGAATCCTTTATCATGTATTAATGTTTATGTTGTGAAACAAAGATTGTATAATCCATACTATAATATGTCTTGTTTTGGTTTTGTAGCGGCAACTGGGAACCCTCACTCTACCAACCATATACCAAAGGGGAACCTTGCAGTCTATGCCGCGCAGATTGTGATGAAAGTGGAAAGCTTTGTTGTAAGTACTGAGCTCAACAACTCAATCTAAATCCCTTCCCATCCAGCCCTTCATGCCTTTAACTGGGCTATTATGGTCGGAGGACCGGAAGGTCCACCCGAACACGTGACAACTGTGACTGGCTGTCACAGTGGTCACCATAATCAGGAGCCAGTCTCACCAGCTCTCAATCATTACTAGAGACTAGGGATGAACCGAACACCCCCCCCCCCCCCCGGATCAGTTTGCACCAAAAATTTGAACGAACATGCGAACACTGTTAAAGTCTATAGGACACGAATGTGAAAATCAAAAGTGCTCATTTTAAAGGCTTATATGAAAGTTATTGCCATAAAAAGTGTTTGGGGACCCAGGTCCTGCCCCAGGGGACATGTATCAATGCAAAAAAGAGTTTTAATGCTTAAAATGAAACAATAAAAATGAAATATTCCTTTAAATATCATGCCTGCCTTGGTCTGCCTGTAAAGTAGCACATTTTTCCCCATGTTTAGAACAGTACCGCAGCAAAATGACTTTGAATGAATTTCTAAAGGAAAAAATGTAATTTTAAATTGCTCACAGCTGTAACGTATTGCCAGATCCCAGCAATATACATTAAACATCATTGAAAAAAACAGAATGGATTTCATAACAGGCCCATAGGGTCTGGTATGAATATTAAGGGGAACTCCAAGCCAAAATTTAAAAAAAAAATTGTGTGGGGGTCGTCCCCCCCAAAATCCATGCCAGACCTAAGGGGCCTGGTATGGACGGGGGAACACATGCCTTTTTTTTCTTAATTCTGTCATAGGGCTCGCCTTAACCACTTCAATACACTATATTATATATTGTACACTGCATTATACCCTGCACTGTATTATATATGCTACACTGAGTGCACTATATACTGTGAACTGCAATATATATACTATATGGACTACACTATATACTCTGAACTGCAGTATATATACCATACGGACTGCACTATATACTCTGCTGAAAAATTGGGCCTGATGCTGCATACACAAGGGCGGACTTTTCGACCGGACTGGTCCGACAGACTTTCCGACAGACTTTCTAACGAACGGACTTGCCCACACACGATCACACCAAAGTCCAAAGGATTTGTACGTGATGACGTACGACCGGACTAAAATAAGGAAGTTGATAGCTAGTAGCCAATAGCTGTCCTATCATGGGTTTTAGTCCATCAGACTAGCATACAGACGAGCGGATTTTTTCGACCGGACTCCAGTCCGTTGGAAAGATTTGAAACATGTTTTATTTCTAGGTCCGTCAAACTTTTGGGAAAAAAAGTCCGCTGGAGCCCACACACAATCAAATTGTCCGACGGAGTCTGGTCCGCCGGACCAAGTCTGCCAGAAAGTCCGCTTGTGTGTACGTGGCATTAGGTGGTCGTGGCAGAACATGGTAACCCCTCTCAGTTACTCTCCTTGGGCGCAGGAACAGTCCCTGCTGTTAAAAATCATTTCAAAAATTGTAATTACATGCCCCTGTTAAACAAGGGCAGAAACATTGGGCCTTAGATGTTGGTGGTGCCAACATCTAACATCCGCTGGAGCCCACACACAATCAAATTGTCCGACGGAGTCTGGTCCGCCGGACCAAGTCTGCCAGAAAGTCCGCTTGTGTGTACGTGGCATTAGGTTGGTCATGGCAGAACATGGTAACCCCTCTCAGTTACTCTCCTTGGGCGCAGGAACAGTCCCTGCTGTTAAAAATCATTTCAAAAATTGTAATTACATGCCCCTGTTAAACAAGGGCAGAAACATTGGGCCTTAGATGTTGGTGGTGCCAGAACACTGTAACCCCTCAGAGTTACCCACTTCAGCCCTGGAAGATGTGGCTGCTCAATGACCAGGTCATTTTTTGTGATACGGCATTGCATCACTTTAACTGACAATTGCGCGGTCGTGCAACGCTGTACACATACAAAATTGGCGTCCTTTTTTTCCCCACAAATAGAGCTTTCTTTTGGTGGTATTTTAAAAAAAAAGAGCGATAATTTTGAAAAAAAAAAAAACCTCAATATTTTGTACTTTTTGCTCTAATAAATATCCACATTTTTTTTTTAAAAAAGCTAATTTGTTCCTCAGTTTAGGCTGATATGTATTCTTCTACATATTTTTGGTAATAAAAATCACAATAAGCGTATATTGATTGGTTTACGCAAAAGTTATAGCGTCTACAAAATAGGGGAAAGATTTATGCCATTTTTTATTATAATTATTTTTTTTTTTACTAGTAATGGCGGTGATCAGCGATTTTTATTGAGACTGGGACATTATTGCGTACAGATCGGACACTTTTGACACATTTTTGTGACAATTGACAATTTTACAGCGATCAGTGCTATAAAAATGCACTGATTACTGTGTAAATGTCACTTAACACTAGGGGGCGATCAAGGTGTTAACTGTATTCCCTCGTGTGTGTTCTAACTGTAGGGGGATGGGACTGACTAGAGGAGATGACAGGTCGTTGTTCCTAGCTAGGAACACACAATCTGTCTCTCCTCTCCTCACGGAATAGGGATTTGTGTGTTCACACACACACGTCCCTGTTCTGGCTCTCGTGCCTGCAATCACATGTGGCCGGTGGTCATGGAGACCGCCATCCACGCACACCGGCACCCCTGCAGTGCAGCCAGAGGCGCGCGCATGCCTTCTATCCCCACCTACAGGACCGACATACAGCTAGGACGGACGAGCAGGATATCATTAACAGCTGAGTAACTGTGGAGAGATAGAAGCTGGCAATTAGCCGACAGCTGAGCGGCCAGCTCTGGGAAGTAAGTGCAGAACCCAGCCCTGGCAGTTCTGGCCAGTGGTTCAACCTCAAGACTAGGGATGAGCCGAACACCCCGCCGGTTTAGTTCGCACCAGAACCTGCGAACGGACCGAAAATTTGCACGAACGTTAGAACCCCATTGAAGTCTATGGGACTCGAACATTCAAAATCAAAAGTGCTAATTTTAAAGGCTAATTTGCATGGTATTGTCCTAAAAAGGGTTAGGGGACCCGGGTCCTGCCCCAGGGGACATGTATCAATGCAAAAAAAAGTTTTAAAAACAGACGTTTTTCGGGAGCAGTGATTTTAATGAAGCTTAAAGTGAAAAAAAAAGTGAAATATTCCTTTAAATATCGTACCTGGGGGGGTGTCTATAGTATGCCTGTAAAGTGGCGTGTGTTTCCCTTGCTTAGAACAGTCCCTGCACAAAATTACATTTTTAAAAGAATAAAAGTCATTTAAAACTGCTTACGGCATAATGTAACGTCGGGTCCAGGGGCGGATCCAGGGGGGGGGCAACGGGGCAATTGCCCCCTCCGAGAAATGCAGGTGACTTAGAGCAGGGTGTGTGTGAGAGAGCCGTCGGGCGGCTCCGTGACTGAGGGAGCCGCTGGGCGGCTCGGTGACAGAGAGAGCCGCTGGGCGGCTCCATGACTGAGAGAGCCGCTGGGCGGCTCGGTGACAGGGAGAGCCGCTGGGCGGCTCCATGACTGAGAGAGCCGCTGGGCGGCTCGGTGACAGGGAGAGCCGCTGGGCGGCTCCATGACTGAGAGAGCCGCTGGGCGGCTCGGTGACAGAGAGAGCCGCTGGGCGGCTCCGTGACAGAGAGAGCCGCTGGGCGGCTCCGTGACTGAGAGAGCCGCTGGGCGGCTCGGTGACTGAAGGAGCCGCTGGGCGGCTCGGTGACAGAGAGAGCCGCTGGGCGGCTCGGTGACTGAAGGAGCCGCTGGGCGGCTCGGTGACAGAGAGAGCCGCTGGGCGGCTCGGTGACTGAAGGAGCCGCTGGGCGGCTCGGTGACAGAGAGAGCCGCTGGGCGGCTCGGTGACTGAGGGAGCCGCCGGGCGGCTCCATTGGCGAGAGAGAGCCGCCGCTCAATGTGTTTGTGGGCGGGCTGCTGCCTGCTGGCCAATCAGGGAGCCGGCGGGCGGGGGAGCAGAGAGATGACATCATCTCTCACCGCCCGGCGCCCGCCCCGCATCCCTGCAGTTCAACTTCCCCCCCCTCCATGCAGGCAGCTGCAGCAGCAGAGAGATTACATCATCTCTCTGCTGCCTGTCTCTGGGACACAAGAGACCACCTTAGCAGGTGGCAAGTGACAGGTGACGTGGCAGGCGACGTGGCAAGTGACATGGCAAGTGACAATCCGCAACGTGGCAAGTGAAAATCTGCATCTGGTGACCAGGCGACGTGGCAAGTGACAATCCGCAACGTGGCAGGCGACGTGGCAAGTGACAATCTGCATCTGGTGACAGGTGACGTGGCAAGTGACAATCCGCAACGTGGCAGGCGACGTGGCAAGTGACATGGCAAGTGACAATCAGCAACGTGGCAAGTGACATGGCAAATGACAATCCGCAATGTGGCAGGCGACGTGGCAAGTGACAATCTGCATCTGGTGACAGGCGACGTGGAAAGTGACAATCCGCACAGTGGCCGGCGACGTGGCAAGTGACATGGCAAATGACAATCTGCAACGTGGCAGGCGACGTGGCAAGTGACAATCTGCATCTAGTGACAGTTGACGTGGCAAGTGACACACTCGGGGCTCCCACTGATTCTGCATTATGGTGAGTTAAACTATTTAATTTTTTATAACAATGTAATTATGGTAATAATGCGCTTCAATCATCCTGACACCATAACAACCATGGTGCCGTGATGATTGAAGCGCCAACACCAGCCATTTCCCCGATAAATGTACCCCAAAAAAATATATTTTCTGGCAGTGCCCCTCCCGAGACTAGACTCTGGATCCGCCCCTGGTCGGGTCCCGGTAATATGGATAACAATCAGTGTGACAAACGGCATGGGTACCCCCCAGTCCATTACCAGGCCCTTTGGGTCTTGTATGGATATTAAGGGGAACCCCGCACCCAAATTAAAACAAGGAAAGGCGTGGGGCCCCCAGGCCATATACAGGCGGTGCAAACAAGACAGGGACTGTAGGATTATTGTTAAGTAGAATCTGTTTGTAATTTTGAACTGGTACATTTTAACGTGTTTAGCTCCAGCCAAAAAATCTATTTTTAAGCTTTTTGGAAAACATAGGGAAGGGTTATCACCCCTGTGACATTTGTTTTGCTGTCTGTGCTCCTCTTCAGAAGATTTCACCTCACTTTCTGTCCCAATGACAAATGTTTTTTGAAAATTTGGGGTTTTTTGTGAAACAAGGATTGGTGATAAAGCATCAGTGGAAAGGTGAAACGTTTTTCCCATATTAATTCTTACAGGAGAGAATATCCCTTCCTAGGGGTAGATTTCATTTCACTTCCTGTTGTCTCCTTCCGTTTGCAAGTAGGAGTCGTTTGTAAGTTGGATGTTTCAAAGTAGGGTCCTGTCCTATATACTATGCAGAAATTTGGGTCTTAGGTGTTGGTGTTGCCACAACACTGTAAGCCCTCACAGGGCCCTGCTGTGAAATGTTAGATAAAGAATTGTAATTACATGCCATTGTTGAACAGGGTCAGAAAAGTTGGGCCTTTGGTGATGGTGGTGGTGCTGGTGCCACAACACTGTAAGTCTTCACAGTTACTCTTGGTGGGCGCTGGAACAGGCCCTGCTGTGAAATATTAGATCAAGAATTGTAATTACATTCACCTGTTGAACAGGGGCAGAAAAATTGGGCCTTTGGTGGTGGTGGTGCTGGTGCCACAAAACTGTAAGTCCTCACAGTCAGGCCTCTTTCACATGAACGATCCGTTCAAGTCAGCCTGTCAGTTTTTTAGGCGGACCTGAACGGACCCTCCATATACCTCTATAGAGTGTCGGATGTCAGCACTGACATCCGACCCACTCCGATCCGAAAAAGTGTAACGGAGGAAAAACCTACTTTTCCATCCGTTTTCAGATCGGATCGGGTGACGACGGACTCTACGGTCCGTCATCATCCGATCCCCCATAGGGGAGAGTGGCACTCTGACAGGTCCGTCGCTGCACACTGTGCACCTGTCATCTGCCTGCTCAGCGGGGATCCACGGAGCAATCCCCGCTGATCAAGCAGATGTTCACGGGGCGGATCATCACTGGTCCATCCCGTGTGAAAGGACCCTTACTCTTGGTGGGTGCAGAAACGGGCCCTGCTGTGAAATATTAGATCAAGAATTGTAATTACATGCACCTGTTGAACAGGGACAGAAAAATTGGGCCTTTGGTGGTGGTGGTGCTGGTGCCACAGCACTGTAAGTTCTCACAGTTACTCTTGGTGGGCGCTGGAACGGGCCCTGCTGTGAAATATTAGATCAAGAATTGTAATTACATGTCCCTGTTGAACAGGGGCAGAAAAATTGGGCCTTAGGCACTGGTGCCACAGCACTGCATCCCCTCACAGATACTCTAGTTGGAGCGCAGGAACGAGCCCTGCTGCAAAGTATTGCATCAAAAATTGTAATTACACGCCCCTGTTAAACAGGGGCTGAAAAATTGGGCCTTAGGCACTGGTGCTGGTGCCACAACACTGCAACCCCTCACAGATACTCTAGTTGGAACACAGGAATGAGCCCTGCTGCAAAGTATTGCATCAAAAATTGTAATTACACGCCCCTGTTAAACAGGGACTGAAAAAATGGGCCTTAGCCACTGGTGGGGGTGCCCAGAAACAAAAATATTCTTACAAGCTATCAGCATGATCATTGAGGAGGAAGAGGATAGTCACTCAGCATAACAGGATACCGTATATACTCGAGTATAAGTCGAATTTTTCAGCACATTTTTTTGTGCTGAAAGTACCCCCCTCGACTTATACTCGAGTCAAGTACTTTTTCCGTATCTCAGGGCCACTTGGTGCTAGAAACCCCAAATTTGGTATGCAAACCCAGTGGACCTGGTTCCACAACATATCCAAAGCTGAAGTTCCTAGCCCTAAGTGGCCCCGAGATATGTGGCCCCAAAATCGGTTCGGAAAATGTCATTCTCTGCTGCAGAAAAGTGCTTGACATTTTCTGAACCGACTTTGGGGCCCCATATCTCAGGGCCACTTGGAGCTAGGAACCCCAAATTTGGTGTGCAAACCCAGTGGAACTGGTACCATACCATATCCAAAGCTGAAGTTCCTAGCACCAAGTGGCCCTGAGATACGGGGCCCCAAACTGGTGCGGAAAATGTCATTCTCTGCTGCAGAAAAGTGCTTGACATTTTCTGAACTGATTTTTGGGGCCCTGTATCTCAGGGCCACTTGGTGCTAGAAACCCCAGCTTTGGAAGTTGTATGGTGCTAGTTACACTGGGTTTGCACACCAAATTTGGGATTCTTAGCACTAAGTGGCCCTGAGATACAGGGCCCCAAATTCGGTCAACTGTGTCTACCTGCAGCAATGTCATTTCGGGACCCTTTGGGTTCAGAGACCCCAAATTTTGGCTGCAGCTAGGGGGCATCTAGGAACCCTTAACTACCTTGTTTGAAGTTCAGGGGACCTATGGCTGCAAATGGGCACAGTGAGGCATGCAAATGGGCACAGGGAGGCTGCAAATGGGCATTGTTGACCCTCTTTTCCACTTACAGTAGCTGTGCATTTCTCACCCTCGTCTTATACTCGGGTCAATAAGTTTTTCCCATTTTTTTGTGGTAAATTAGGGCCTCGACTTATACTCGGAACGACTTATACTCGAGTATATACGGTAGTCACTCAGCATCAGCATAGGCAGTCTTAAAGGGATCTGACATTTCAAAAAAATTTATTCGGTTACATCGGCATCAGGTGCATGGTATCTGGTGGTGATCCAAGACTGATTCATTTTTATGAAGGTCAGTCGATCGACCGAGTCAGTGGACAGGCGCACCCTGTGATCGGTTACAAAGCCTTCAGCAGCACTGAATGTGCGTTCCAAAATAACGCTGGATGCAGGACAGGCCAGTAGCTCAATTGCAAACTGTGCAAGCTCTGGCCAGTAATCCATCTTCAAAGCAGAGGATTTTCGGTGGGAAAGGTGTCCAAGTCAGATCTTGCCCCTAGGTATTCCTGCACCATGTAAAACAGTTGTTGGCAATGGTTGCTGGAACCAATCATACCTTGGGGCTGCGGACTAAAAAATTGTCTGAACGCATCGGTCAGATGGCCACCTTCTTGACCGCTCCTTCTTTGACTGACCGAAGCCTCGGCAACACGTTGTCCAGGAACAGGAGTTTGTAACCTCCCAGTCTCTGGGAAAGCGTTGCACAGACCTTTCTGCAAGGGCTCCCGAAGATGTTTCATCCTCTGCTCCCTCTGCGACGGCAAGATAAGGTCTGCAACCTTACTCTTGTAACGTGGATCAAGGAGGTTTGCCAGCCAGTAACGATCCCTCTCCTTGATACCACGAATACGAGGATCCTTCCACAGGCTTTGCAGGATCAGGGAGGCCATGCAGTGTAGGTTTGCTGAGGCATTCGGTCCGGAGTCCTCTGGGTCACTAAGGACGACATGATCCGCAGCCACCCCCTCCCAGCCACGTACAAGTCCATGGGTTTCTTGCTGAAACAATCTTCCTCCTCATCGTCCTCTTCCTGTGTGATTGGCGGGCACGCAGGAAAACTGTCTGGATAAAGGGGGCCTTGAGAGCTAAGGAAGTCCTCCTCTTTCTGCCTCTATTCTGCCTCAAGTGCCCTGTCCATTATTCCACGCAGCGTGTGCTCCAACATGCACTGTCAATGCTCACAATCCTCGTGGCCTCCTCAAATGGTGACAGGACAGTGCATGCATCCCTGATCATGGCCCACTGGCATGGGGAAAAAAAACAAGCTCCCCTGATCCTATTCTGGTGCCATAGTCGCATAGGTACTCATTGATGGCCCTCTGCTGCGTGTGCAGCCGCTGCAGCATGGCCAACATTGAGTTCCACCTAGTGGGCATGTCACAGATTAGGCTGTTCTTGGGCAGGTTAAATTCCTTTTGGAGGTCAGCCAGCCGAGCACTGGCATTATATGACCGGCGAAAATGCACATAGACTTTCCGGGCTTGCCTCAGGACATCCTGTAAGCCCGCATACCTGCCCAAGAACCGCTGCACCACTAAGTTAAGGACGTGAGTCAAACAGGGCACATGGGTCAGTTGTCCCTGTCGGAGGGTGGAGAGGAGGTTGGTGCCATTGTCGCAAACCACCATTCCTGCCTCAAGTTGGCGTGGCGTCAACCACCTCTGAACCTGCCCCTGCAGAGCTCACAGAATCTCTGCCCCAGTGTGGCTTCTGTCCCTCAAGCACACCAACTCAAGTACCTCATGGCATCTTTTGGCCTGTGTACTTGCGTAGCCCCTTGAACGCCTACGGAGCTCCGCTGGTTCCAAGGACAAAGCACAGGAAGAGGCCATGGAGGAAGAAGAGGAGGGGGTGGAGGAGAGAGGTGTGTCGGAGTCACCAGTAGTGGCATTTTGGAGGTGTGGTGGCGGAACAACCTCCAACACTACTGCACCTTGTCCTGCATCCTTCCCAGCTGCCAGCAGTGTCACCCAATGTGCCGTGAAACTTAGGAAATGTCCCTGTCCATGCCTGCTGGACCATGAGTCAGACCATGGACTGCCCTGTCCAGAGAGGCCAAGACATTGCCTTGCACATGCCAGTAGAGAGCCGGAATCGCCTTCTGTGAGAAAAAGTGCCGTTTGGGAACCTGCCACTGAGGAACTGAACATTCCACTAACTCACGGAAGGGGGCAGAGTCTACCAACTGAAAAGGTAGCAGTTGAAGTGCTAGCAATTTTGCCAAGCTAGCATTCAACCGCTGGGCATGTGGATGGCTGGGAGGGAACTTCTTTCTGCGGTGCAGCAGCTGGGGCAGGGAAGTTTGCCTGGTACAATCTGCCGTTGGTGTACCAATACAGTTTGCCCGCAAGTACTTGGCTGTAACACACCTAATTCTTCACCTTCATTCCTCTCAGTGCAGGTCTCAGAGAGGACTGAAGGTATAGTGGGGTTGGAGATACCAGCTGATGAGGAGCAAGGAGAGGTCCGCTTTGTTTTTTGGTGTGGGTCTTTTAGGTACGCTTGCCAACTAACTGCATGGCAGGTCAACAAATGTCTGGTCAAGCATGTGGTGCCCAAGCGGGAGATGTTTTGCAACGCGAGATACGCTTGAGACATATGTTGCAAATAGCAGCGGGGCGATCTGATGCACTCGTCTCAAAAAAGGCCCACACCAAAGAACTTTTGGAATAACGCACAGAGACAGCAGCGCCCTGCACATGCGGAGCTCTGCGGTGTGATGCAGTCAGTGTGCTGCCCTTAGGCTGGCCCCTGGAGGGCATACTGCCTCATTGGTGATGTACCTCCTCCTCCTCTCTCCTATCAGGCACCCACGTGGAGTCAGTGACCTCATCATCCCCTCCCTCCTCATCACTGGAGCAAACTTGGCAGTATGCTACAGAAGGGGGAACATGACTGCCAGATTGCTGTCCTTCTTGGGCACCCCCTCTGTCTGGGCTCACATTACTGCCTTCCTCTATCTGAGTACCATGATTGGAGCCTTCAAAACGCTGGGCATCCTCCTGGAGCATGTACCCAACACTGTGGTCAAACAGTTCGGGGGACTCCTCAGGAGGACATGGTGGGGCTAGGGAAGGAGTCACTGTTGGCATTGAGCCGAGGGAAGAGGCCGCATTGGCAGCTGCTTTGCCAGACAAAGTACCCTGAGCCTGGGTGAGAGAGGATGAGGAGGATGAGGATGGTTTGGTCATCCACTCGACCAAGTCTTTGGCATGTTGCAGCTCAACACGGCCAGCTGCCGAAAAAAAGGCCAAGCATGTCCCACGCCCACGTGCTGATGAGGATGCATGACCAGCACTGTTGCCTCTAGACACAGAGCCTGCTTGCCCTCTTTTATTGGCTTGTGACTGTCTGCCATTCCTTGTTGGCCTTCCAGACATACTATTGGCTTGCAGTGAGATGTAGCTGCACAAAACTGGGATGTATATATATATATATACCGATTATACTGCAGCTAGCAGAATTAACTGCCTGCCTGTAGTATTATTAGTATGAGAACACCTGCACTTGTCTTCAGGTAGCTATACTGTAGGTGCAACTGTGCAGGGTACACAGTACAGTAACTGGAAATACGTCAAGAGCCTACACAAGCACCTGGCTTCAGGTAGCTATACTGTAGGTGCAACTGTGCAGGGTACACAGTATAGTAACTGGAAATACGTCAAGCGCCTACACAAGCACCTGGCTTCAGGTAGCTATACTGTAGGTGCAACTGTGCAGGGTACACAGTACGGGAACTGGAAATACGCCAAGATCCTACACAAGCACCTGGATTCAGGTAGCTATACTGTAGGTGCAATTGTGCAGGGTACATAGTACAGTAACTGGAAATACGTCAAGAGCCTACACAAGCACCTGACTTCAGGGAGCTATACTGTAGGTGCAACTGTGCAGGGTACACAGTACAGTAACTGGAAATAAGTCAAGAGCCTACACAAGCACCTGACTTCAGGCAGCTATACTGTAGGTGCAACTGGAAATACTGTAAAAACACAAAAACACCTGCCTGCCTGTCAGTATATTAGGAAGAGAATAACAGGAATGGATCTAGCTAAACTGAATACAGTATATATATATATATATATATATATATATATATATATATATATACACACACACAACACCTGGGATGCATATATATATATACACAATACACTGTAAGTGCAGCTAACTGACTCGACCTGCCTACTCTTAAATCAAATGACACTGTCTCTCTGTCTATCTCTCTCCAGTCTCCACCGCAACACACTACACAAGGCCGCCACAGAGGCGGCCTTATATAGTGTGGGGCGTGTACTAAACCCCCCAAGTCATAATTGGCCAAAGCCTCCTTGGCTTTGGCCAGTTATGGCTCTGTGTGCACCAGGGGCGTTGCTAGGGGGCAAAAAGACCAGGGGCTTCAGCCCAAAGTCAAAGGCCGGCACGGGGGGGTCTCTAGTGGCGTTTTTTGGCTGGGTGGTTGGGTTGTGTGGCAGGGGGTAAGCTCACTTGCTGGTTGCTGCTTGGCTTACCAGTGCCCATCAATGCTGACCACTAAACTGATCTACCTACCTGACACACACTGACCTACCTGACACACACTAACCTACATACACAGACCTACCTGACATACACACACTGACCTACCTGACATACACTGACCTACACTGACACACACTGACCTACACTGACCTACACACATTGACCTACCTGACACACACTGATCTACATACACTGACCTACCTGACATGCACTGACCTACCTGACATACACTGACCTACCTGACACACACTGACCTACATACACTGACCTACCTGAAATACACACACTGACCTACGTGACATACACACACTGACCTACCTGACATACATTGACCTACACACACTGACCTACCTGACACACACTGACTTACATACACTGACCTACCTGACACGCACTGACCTACCTGAGATACACAGACCTACCTGACACACACTGACCTACCTGACACACACTGACCTACATACACTGACCTACACTGACCTACACACACTGACCTACACACACTGACCTACCTGACACACACTGACCTACATACACTGACTTACCTGATATACACACACTGACCTACCTGACATACACTGACCTACACTGACCTACACACACTGACCTACCTGACACACACTGACCTACATACACTGACCTACCTGACACGCACTGACCTACCTGACACACACTGACCTACCTGACATACACACACTGACCTACCTGACATACACTGACCTACACTGACCTACACACACTGATGTACCTGACACACACTGACCTACATACACTGACCTACCTGACACGCACTGACCTACCTGACATACACTGACCTACCTGACACACACTGACCTACATACACTGACCTACCTCACCTACACTGACCTACATGACACACACTGACCTACCTGACACACACTGACCTACACTGACCTACATGACACACACAGACCTACCTGACACACACTGACTTACCTGATATATACTGACCTACACACACTGACCTACACTGACCTACCTGACACACACTGACCTACACTGACCTACCTGACACACACTGACCTACATGACAAACACTGACCTACACTGACCTACCTGACACACACTGACCTACATACACTGACCTACCTGACATACACACACTGACCTACCTGACATACACTGACCTACACTGACCTACACACACTGACCTACCTGACACACACTGACCTACATACACTGACCTACCTGACATGCACTGACCTACCTGACATACACTGACCTACCTGACACACACTGACCTACATACACTGACCTACCTGACATACACACACTGACCTACCCACACTGACCTACCTGACATACACTGACCTACACTGACCTACCTGACACGCACTGTCCTACCTGACATATACTGACCTACCTGACACACACTGACCTACATACACTGACCTACCTGACATACACACACTGACCTACCTGACATACACTCTAAAACAAAACGGAGAAAGCGCCTCTGAGTGCAAGCATTTAATTAGACATATTAATCGCATAAGTACACTTACAGTAAAGGTAGACAGGGTTGAGTTGCAGTAAAAAAGTTATCTGGGATCAGTAGAACGTCCTTTTTTACTGCAACTCAACCCTGTCTACCTTTACTGTAAGTGTACTTATGCGATTAATATGTCTAATTAAATGCTTGCACTCAGAGGCACTTTCTCCGTTTTGTTTTATATGGTCGTTTCAAGACCTGGCTTCGCTCTCCATGATAGCTGCCCTCAGCGCTGGTGATCATTAAAGACAAAAGATTTTATCTGCCAATATACCTACCCACCAATATGGACTTTTTAGAGACTGTTCTGATACCAAGTAACTATTATTGATTGTTATAAGGACTAAAGCGCTGATATTATTATATGTTACCTGACATACAATGAGCTACACTGACCTACCTGACATACACTGACCTACCTGACACACACTGACCTACCTGACATACACACACTGACCTACCTGACATACACTGACCCACACTGACCTACACACACTGATCTACCTGACACACACTGACCTACATACACTGACCTACCTGACACGCACTGACCTACCTGACATACACTGACTTACCTGACACACACTGACCTACATGCACTGACCTACACACACTGACCTACCTGACACACACTGACCTACATGACACACACTGACCTACCTGACCTACACTGACCTACCTGACACACACTGACCTACATACACTGACCTACACACACTGACCTACCTAACCTACACTGACCTACATGACACACACTGACCTACCTGACCTACATGACACACCCTGACCTACCTGACACACACTGACCTACCTGACCTACACTGACCTACATGACACACACTGACCTACTTGACACACACTGACCTACCTGACATACACTGATCTACACTGACCTACACTGACCTACACGGACCTACCTGAAAGACATACACTGACCTGGTACCTGACATGCACACACTGACTGACCTACCTGACCAGGAAGAGACAGACTTCATGTGTCCAGGTCCTGCAGCAGCAGCTCAGCTGTGGTGCTGGTGTGCGAGGCAGCCAGAGGAGAGGAGGAGTGCCGCCCAGCCGAGCGCTGAGCGGGGTTTGATGTGGCATGGCAGGCCCCTTTGTAATTCCTGCCTTCTGGAGCCTTCTTCCTGTTGCACTCACAGCGAGCTGGGAGAGGACTGAGATTGGAGGAGTGCAGGCGCTGGGGATGCTGCTCAGGGTGGCGGTATCTTCTCTCTCTCTTCCTCCTGGGCTCTTCCCGGCTGCCGAGGTAACCCTCTCCCTGCTGCTCTGCACTACACGCCACCACCGGACCAGCGGCGGAACGTTCCAGTCCAGAACTCGCAGGCCAGGCCCCAAGAGCACTAGCGCGGAGGAGGAGGAAGTGCAATCCTCCTCCGCTTTGAATGCTGGGCAGTGTGGGCACAGTGCGCAGTGACGCCACTGGTTGCTAGCCGCTAGGCGGCTATAGTAACCAGTGACCAAGAGTAGAGTCAGGCGGGGTGGAGCTGGAGCCGGAGCCAGCGCTACCACAGCTCAGTCCGCCCCTGTCCCTTGCATTCGTCCCCTGCATTCTGGACCGGACAAGAGACTCGGGGGTATTGGCCCCAGGCTCAGGGCTGTTGCCCCAATAGCCACCCCCTAATGACGCCTCTGCTGTACTCACAGCGCTGTGATTGGCCAAGCATGTGGGTCATAGTGCATGCTTGGCCAATCATCAGCCAGCAATGCACTGCAATGCCGCAGTGAATAATGGGCTGTGACGTGCCACTCGAATTTGGCGCGAACGGCCCATAACGTTCGTAATTCGGCAAGCGACTGAACACACGATGTTCGAGTCGAACATGTGTTCGACTCGAACACAAAGCTCATCCCTACTCAAGACCCAGTAACCCAGTGGATGCTCTATTGGAAAAGTCTCCAAGTTTGCTCTTGCCCCTAGATATTCCTGTACCATATAATACAGATGCTGGTGATGGTTGCTGGAACCTTGGTGCTGAGAACTGAAAAATTGTTTTAAAGGCATCGGTCAGCCGGCCATCTTCTCCACTCCTCTTCCTCTGACCGAACGAAGCCTCAGAAACACGTTGTCCAGCACCAGGAAATGGTAACCTCCCAGGGTCTGGAAATGCGTTACACAAACTTTTCTTCAAGGCCTCCTAAAGATGTTTCATCCTCTGCTCCCTCTGCGAAGGCAGGATTAGTTCTTCAACCTTACCCTTGTAACGTGGATCAAGAAGGGTTGCCAGCCAGTAATGATCCCTCTCCTTAATACCACGAATCCTAGGGTGCTTTCACAGGCTTTTCAGAATCAGGGAGGCCATGCAGCATAAGTTTGCAGAGGCATTCGATTCTGAGTCCTCTGGGTCACTAATGCCGCGTACACACGGTCGGACTTTTCAGCTACAAAAGTCCGACAGCCCATCCGACAGACCTTCAACAGACTTTCTAATGACCGGACTTGTCTACACACGATCACACCAAAGTCCAACGGATTCGTACGTGATGACGTACACCGGACTAAAATAAGGAAGTTGATAGCCAGTAGCCAATAGCTGTCCTAGCGTGGGTTTTTGTCCGTCGGACTAGCATACAGATGAGCGGATTTCTGGGGCCGGCGGAGTTACGACGTAAAGATTTGAAGCATGTTCCAAATCTAAAGTCCGTCAGATTTGCGGCTGGAAAAGTCCGCTGAAAGTCCGGGGAAGCCCACATACAATCGGATTGTCCGCCGGACTTAGTCCGTCGGCGTCCGTCGGACTTTTGTAGCCAAAAAGACGCGGCATTAGGATCACATTTGATATGCAAAAAAAAGTTTGAAAAAAGGCCGTTTTTTCGGGAGCAATGATTTTAATAATGCTTAAAGTGAAACAATAAAAGTGTAATATTCCTTTCGTACCTGGGGGCTGTCTATAGTATGCCTGTGACGCATGTTTCCCGTGTTTAGAACAGTCTGACAGCAAAATGACATTTCTAAAGGAAAAAAGTCATTTAAAACTATTTGCGGCTATTAATGAATTGTCGGTCCGGCAATACAAATAAAAGTTCATTGATAAAAACGGCATGGGATTCCTCCACAGGGGAGCCCCGAACCAAAATTTAAAAAAAAAATGCGTGGGGGTCCCCCCAAATTTCATATCAGGCCCTTCAGGTCTGGTATGGATATTAAGGGGAACCCGCGCCAAAATTTTAAAGTCAAAATCTATACCAGACCCTTATCCGAGCACGCAATCTGGCAGGCCACAGGAAAAGAGGGGGGCGAGAGAGTCCCCCCCTGAACCGTACCAGGCCACATGCCCTCAACATGGGGGTGGGTGCTTTGGGGTAGCCCCCCCAAAGCACCTTCTCCCCATGTTGATGGGGAGAAGGGCCACATCCCCACAACCCTTGCCCGTTGGTTGTGGGGGTCTGCGGGCAGGGGGCTTATCGGAATCCAGAAGCCCCCTTTAACAAGGGGATCCCCAGATCCCGGCCCCCCTGTGTGAATTAGTAATGGGGTACAAATGTACCTGTCACGGAATTTAGTAGACCAGTCTGTGTAGACTGCACAGAGGAAACCAGAAACACATGTAAGTGAAAAATAAGGGTGTTTATTAAATAGGTGACAAATAAGTGAAATATAAACAGTGCAAAACCAACCACAGACCCACAAACTACGAATAATATATACAAAATAACTGGAGATACCGTAATCGTAAACAAGCCAGGCCGAGGTCATACACAGGGAGGTCAGCAGATGGGTAAGGATGGGAAACCAACAGGACAGGGAGAGGATGGATGGATAGGTTGCAGGGCAGGGATACAAGGAAATCAGGGCACAAGAGGGACAGGTCCAGGATGGGTTCAGGATAGGGATCGGATCAGATGAGAAACAGGCTCAAGGTAAGGATACAAGCAGCGAGGTCAGGGCACAGGGAGAAAGATACCAAGGCAAGCATGTGAGGGTTTGCCGGGTATTTATAAGGCTGCAGTAATTGACCTCACATTACACCTGAGCACAGAGGGTGCTGTCTGCTCCACACTGCCGGAGTACACACGCTGGTGGACACCGGTACTACGGCCCAAGGATGCATACAGTGCCACCAGCAAGTGAGTCCTCTTATTACAGGTCCTAGGTGTTGGAAGACACCCGCTGGTGGACACTGGTACTGCGATCCAAGAGACTGATAGCGCCACCAACGGGTAAACCTTTTCATGACAGTACCCCCCTCAAAGGAGCGGCCTTCCAATGCTCCAACTAGATGAAATTGTCCAAAGTTTATGGCCTCAAATCGAACAACAGATGAGGGCACATCAGGCTGGGCATCGGGTACTTCAGGCTGGGCATCAGGCACTTTAGACTGGGCAGTAGATACATCAAACCGAACAGCGGGCACATCAAACCGGACAGCGGGCACATCAGAGCAGACAGCGGGCACATCAGGGCAGACAGTGGGCTCCGGGTCATCGAGCTGGGCAGCAAGCTCTGGGTCGCCGAGATGGGCAGCAGGCTCCAGGTCGTCGAGCTGGGCAGCAGGCTCCGGGTCGTTGAGCTGGGCAGCAGGCTCCACGTCGTCGAGCTGGGCAGCAGGCTCCGGGTCGTCGAGCTGGGCAGCAGGCTCTGGAACATTAGGCCGAACAGCGAGCACCGTAAGGGCAGGCTGGATTACAGGCACCGGCTCAGCAGGCTGGGTAACGGGCCCCGGCCCAGTGGGCTGGGTAGCTGGACACCGGGCACTGGCCTGGCAAGCCAAATAACGGGTACTGGCTTAACAGGCCAGTGACGGACTCTGATTTAGTAGACTGAGTAAAGGGCACTGGTTTAACAGACTGGGTAACAGACACCGGCTCAGTAGACTGGGTAACGGGCACCGGCTCAGCAGACTGGGTAACGGGCACCGGCTCAGCAGACTGGGTAACAGGCACCAGCTCAGCAGACTGGGTAACGGGCCCCGGCTCAGCAGACTGGGTAACGGGCACTGAAACTTCAGGCTGAGACACAGGCACCGAAACTTCAGGCTGACACACGGGCACCGAAACTCCAGGCTGACACACGGGCACCGAAACTCCAGGCTGACACACGGGCACCGAAACTCCAGGCTGACACACGGGCACCGAAACTCCAGGCTGAGACACCAATATCAAGACATCCAGCTGGAAAGCAGGCAACGAGACACCAGGCTGGAAGGCAGGCAACAAAACATCAGGCTGGAAGGCAGGTACCAAGACATCAGACTGAGAAGCAGGCACATCAGACGGGGAAGTGGAGACATCAAGCTGGAAGGCAGGCACTGAGACATCAGGCTGGAAGGCAAGCACCGAGACATCAGGTTGGAAGGTGGGCACATCAGACTGGAAAGCGGGCACATCAGACTGGAAGGCAGGCACATCAGACTGGAAGGCAGGCACATCAGACTGGAAGGCAGGCACCAAGACTTTGGGCTGGAAGGCAGACATAAGGACATCAGACTGGAAAGCGGGCACATCAGACTGGAAAGCAGGCACATCAGACTGGAAAGCAGGCACCAAGACTTCGGGCTGGCAGGCAGGCACCAAGACATCAGGCTGGAAGGCAGGCATCGAGACATCAGGCTGGAAGGCGGGCACATCAAACTGGGAAGCAGGCACATCAGGCTGGAAAGTGGGAACATCAGGCTGGAAAGTGGACACATCAGGCTTGAAAGCGGGCACCAAGGCATCAGGCTGGAAGGCAAGCACCGAGACATCAGGCTAGAAGGTGGGCACACCAGACTGGAAAGCGGGCACATCAGATGGGAAAGCGGGCACATCAGACTGGAAAGCAGGCACATCAGACTGGAAGGCAGGCACAAAGACTTCGGGCTGGAAGGCAGACATCAGGACATGAGACTGGAAAGAGGGCACATCAGACTGGCAAGCGGGCACATCAGACTGGAAAGCAGGCACCAAGACTTCAGGCTGTAAGGCAGGCACCAAGACATCAGGCTGAAGGCAGGCATAGAGACATCAGACTGGAAAGCAGGCACATCAGGCTGGAAAGTGGGCACATCAGGCTGGAAAGTGGGCACATCAGGCTGGAAAGTGGGCACCAAGGCATCAGTCTGGAAGGCAGGCAACGAGACATCAGGCTGGAAGGCGGGCACATCAGACTGGAAAGGGGGCTCATCAGACTGGAAAGCGGGCACATCAGACTGGAAGATGGGCTCATGAGACTGGAAGGCGGGCACCGAGACTTTGGGCTGGAGGGCAGGCATCAGGACATCAGACTGGGAGGCAGGCACATCAGACTGGATAGCAGGCACATCAGACTGGAAAGCGAGCACTGAGACTTCGGGCTGGAAGGCAAGCACCAAGACATCTGGCTGGAAGGCAAGCATTGAGACATCAGGCTGGAAGGTGGGCACATCAGACTGCAAAAAGCAGGCACATCAGACTGGAAAGCGGGAACATAAGGCTGAAAGGCAGGCACCGAGACTTCGGGCTGGAAGGCAGGCATAAAGACATCAGACTGGAAAGCGGACACATCTGACTGGAAGGTAGGCACATCAGGCTGGAAGGCAGGCACAGCAGGCTGGAAGGCAGGCACCGAGACTTTGGGCTGGAAGTAGGGATGAGCTTCGTGTTCGAGTCGAACCCATGTTCGACTCGAACATCGGCTGTTCGGTCGTTCGCCGAATTGCGAACGATATGGGCCGTTCGCGCCAAATTCGTGTGGCGCGTCACGGCCCATAATTCACTGCGGCATCGCAGTGCATTGCTGGCTGATGATTGGCCAAGCATGCACTATGACCCGCATGCTTGGCCAATCACAGCGCCGTCAGTAGAGAGAGCTGTAATTGGCCAAAGCCAGGGTGGCTTTGGCCAATTATGGCTCAGGGGATTTAGTACACACCCCACACTATATAAGGCCGCCTGCACGGCGGCCCTGTGTAGTGTGTGTTCCGGTGTGCTGAGAGATAGAGAGAGAGAGAGACAGTGTCATTTGATTTGAGTTAGATAGATTAGGCAGAACAGTCAGTCAGTTAGCTGCACTTACAGTGTATTGTGTATATATATGCATCCCAGGTGTTGCATATATATATATACACTGTATTCAGTTTAGCTAGATCCGTTCCTGTTATCTTCCATCTAGACTATTTACATTTAGTGCAGTGTGTCCTGCTCACAGTGTTCAGCTAGATCCGTTCCTGCTATTTACATTCAGTGCAGTGCGTCCTGCTCACAGTGTTCAGCTAGATCCGTTCCTGGTATTTACATTTAGTGCAGTGCGTCCTGCTCACAGTGTTCAGCTAGATCCGTTCCTGCTATTTACATTCAGTGCAGTGCGTCCTGCTCACAGTGTTCAGCTAGATCCGTTCCTGGTATTTACATTTAGTGCAGTGCGTCCTGCTCACAGTGTTCAGCTAGATCCGTTCCTGCTATTTACATTCAGTGCAGTGCGTCCTGCTCACAGTGTTCAGCTAGATCCGTTCCTGCTATTTACATTCAGTGCAGTGCGTCCTGCTCACAGTGTTCAGCTAGATCCGTTCCTGGTATTTACATTTAGTGCAGTGCGTCCTGCTCACAGTGTTCAGCTAGATCCGTTCCTGCTATTTACATTCAGTGCAGTGCGTCCTGCTCACAGTGTTCAGCTAGATCCGTTCCTGGTATTTACATTTAGTGCAGTGCGTCCTGCTCACAGTGTTCAGCTAGATCCGTTCCTGCTATTTACATTCAGTGCAGTGCGTCCTGCTCACAGTGTTCAGCTAGATCCGTTCCTGCTATTTACATTCAGTGCAGTGCGTCCTGCTCACAGTGTTCAGCTAGATCCGTTCCTGGTATTTACATTTAGTGCAGTGCGTCCTGCTCACAGTGTTCAGCTAGATCCGTTCCTGCTATTTACATTCAGTGCAGTGCGTCCTGCTCACAGTGTTCAGCTAGATCCGTTCCTGGTATTTACATTTAGTGCAGTGCGTCCTGCTCACAGTGTTCAGCTAGATCCGTTCCTGCTATTTACATTCAGTGCAGTGCGTCCTGCTCACAGTGTTCAGCTAGATCCGTTCCTGCTATTTACATTCAGTGCAGTGCGTCCTGCTCACAGTGTTCAGCTAGATCCGTTCCTGGTATTTACATTTAGTGCAGTGCGTCCTGCTCACAGTGTTCAGCTAGATCCGTTCCTGCTATTTACATTCAGTGCAGTGCGTCCTGCTCACAGTGTTCAGCTAGATCCGTTCCTGGTATTTACATTTAGTGCAGTGCGTCCTGCTCACAGTGTTCAGCTAGATCCGTTCCTGCTATTTACATTCAGTGCAGTGCGTCCTGCTCACAGTGTTCAGCTAGATCCGTTCCTGCTATTTACATTCAGTGCAGTGCGTCCTGCTCACAGTGTTCAGCTAGATCCGTTCCTGTTATCTTCCTACTGACAGGCAGGCTTGTCTGGTTACAGTATATAAAGCTACCTGAAGAAAATTACAGGTGTTCTTTTTGATCCTATTAGTACCACGGTCAGGCAGCTAGACTATTTACATTTAGTACAGTGCGTCCTGCTCACAGTGTTCAGCTAGATCCGTTCCTGTTATCTTCCTACTGACAGGCAGGCTTGTCTGGTTACAGTATATAAAGCTACCTGAAGAAAATTACAGGTGTTCTTTTTGATCCTATTAGTACCACGGTCAGGCAGCTAGACTATTTACATTTAGTACAGTGTGTCCTGCTCACAGTGTTCAGCTAGATCCGTTCCTGTTATCTTCCTACTGACAGGCAGGCTTGTCTGGTTACAGTATATAAAGCTACCTTAAGAAAATTACAGGTGTTCTTTTTGATCCTATTAGTACCACGGTCAGGCAGCTAGACTATTTACATTTAGTACAGTGCGTCCTGCTCACAGTGTTCAGCTAGATCCGTTCTTGCTAGTTACATTCAGTGCAGTGCGTCCTGCTCACAGTGTTCAGCTAGATCCGTTCCTGGTATTTACATTTAGTGCAGTGCGTCCTGCTCACAGTGTTCAGCTAGATCCGTTCCTGCTATTTACATTCAGTGCAGTGCGTCCTGCTCACAGTGTTCAGCTAGATCCGTTCCTGCTATATACATTTAGTGCAGTACGTCCTGCTCACAGTGTTCAGCTAGATCCGTTCCTGTTATCTTCCTACTGACAGGCAGGCTTGTCTGGTTACAGTATATAAAGCTACCTTAAGAAAATTACAGGTGTTCTTTTTGATCCTATTAGTACCACGGTCAGGCAGCTAGACTATTTACATTTAGTACAGTGCGTCCTGCTCACAGTGTTCAGCTAGATCCGTTCCTGTTATCTTCCTACTGACAGGCAGGCTTGTCTGGTTACAGTATATAAAGCTACCTTAAGAAAATTACAGGTGTTCTATCCCAGCTTAGTGCAGCTACAGGCCATTAGTATGTCTGGAAGGCCAAGAAGGAGAGGCAGACAGTCACAAGCCAATAAGAGAGGGCAAGCAGGCTCTGTGTCTAGTGCTGGTCGTGGAGACGGTGCATCCTCATCAGCACGTGGCCATGGGACACGCTTGGCCTTTTTTTCGGCAGCTGGCCGTGTTGAGCCGCAACATGCGGAAGACTTGGTCGAGTGGATGACCAAGCCGTCCTCATCCTCCTCATCCTCTCTCACCCATGCCCAGGGTGCTTTGTCTGGCAAAGCAGCGGCCTCTTCCCTCAGCTCAATGTCATCAGTGACTCCTTCCCTAGCTCCACCATGTCCTCATGAGGATTCCCTCGAACTGTTTGACCACAGTGTTGGGTACATGCTCCAGGAGGATGCCCAGCGTTTGGAAGGCTCTGATGATGATACTGAGCTCAATGAAGGCAGTAACATGAGCACGGACAGAGGGGGTGCCCAAGAAGGACAGCAATCTGGCAGTCATGCTCCCCCTGCTGCAGCATACTGCCAGGTTTGCTCCAGTGATGAGGAGGGAGGGGATGATGAGGTCACTGACTCAACGTGGGTGCCTGATAGGAGAGAGGAGGAGGAGGAGGAGGAGGAGGAGGTGGCACATCACCAACTAGGCAGGATGCCCTCCAGGGGCCAGCCTAAGGGCAGCACATTGACTGCATCACACCCCAAAGCTCCACATGTGCAGGGCGCTGCAGTCTCTGCGCGTTATTCAAAAAGTTCTTTGGTGTGGGCCTTTTTTGAGACGAGTGCATCAAATCGCACCGCTGCTATTTGCAACATATGTCTCAAGCGTATCTCGCGTGGCCAAAACATCTCCCGCTTGGGTACCACATGCTTGACCAGACATATGTTGACCTGCCATGCAGTTCGTTGGCAAGCGTATCTAAAAGACCCACACCAAAGAACAAAGAGGATCTCTCCTTGCTCCTCATCAGCTGAGATTTCCAACCCCACTAGACCTTCAGTCCTCTCTGAGACCTGCAGTGAGAGGAATGAAGGTGTAGAATTAGGTGTGTCACAGCCAAGTACTTGTGGGCAATCTGCTTTTGGTACACCGACGTCAGATTGTACCAGGCAAATTTCCCTGCCCCAGCTGCTGCACCGCCGAAAGAAGTTTGCTCCCAGCCATCCACATGCCCAGCGGTTGAATGCTAGCTTGGCAAAATTGCTAGCACTTCAACTGCTGCCTTTTCAGTTGGTAGACTCTGCCCCCTTCCGTGAGTTTGTGGAATGTGCGGTTCCTCAGTGGCAGGTACCCAAACGCCACTTTTTCTCACGGAAGGCGATTCCGGCTCTCTACCGGCATGTGGAAGGCAATGTCCATGCCTCGCTGGACAGGGCGGTCAGCTGTAAGGTGCATATTACCGCTGACTCATGGTCCAGCAGGCATGGACAGGGACGTTACTTAAGTTTCACGGCGCATTGGGTGACTCTGCTGGCAGCTGGGAAGGATGCAGGACAAGGTGCAGTAGTGTTGGAGGTTGTTCCGCCACCACGCCTCCAAAATGCTGATTGTGACACACCTCTCTCCTCCACCCCCTCCTCTTCTTCTTCCTCCATGGCCTCTTCCTCGGAACCAGCGGTGCTCCGTAGGCGTTCAAGGGGCTACGCAAGTACGCAGGCCAAAAGATGCCATGCGGTGCTTGAGCTGGTGTGCTTGGGGGACAGGAGCCACACTGGGGCAGAGGTTCTGTCAGCTCTGCAGGGGCAGGTTCAGAGGTGGTTGACGCCACGCCAACTTAAGGCAGGAATGGTGGTTTGCGACAATGGCACCAACCTCCTCTCTGCCCTCCGACAGGGACAACTGACCCATGTGCCCTGTTTGGCTCACGTCCTTAACTTGGTGGTGCAGCGGTTCTTGGGCAGGTACCCGGGCTTACAGGATGTCCTGAGGCAGGCCAGGAAAGTCTCTGTGCATTTCCGCCGGTCATATAATGCCAGTGCTCGGCTGACGGACCTCCAAAAGGAGTTTAACCTGCCCAAGAACCGCCTAATCTGTGACATGCCCACCAGGTGGAACTCGACGTTGGCCATGCTGCAGCGGCTGCACACACAGCAGAGGGCCATCAATGAGTACCTGTGCGACTATGGCACCAGGACAGGGTCAGGGGACCTTGGTTTTTTTTCCCCACGCCAGTGGGCCATGATCAGGGATGCATGCACTGTCCTGTCACCATTCGAGGAGGCCACGAGGATGGTGAGCACTGACAGTGCATGCATCAGTGACACTGTCCCCCTTGTCCACCTGTTGGAGCACACGCTGCGTGGAATAATGGACAGGGCACTTGAGGCAGAACAGAGGCAGGAAGAGGAGGACTTCCTTAGCTCTCAAGGCCCCCTTTATCCAGACAGTGTTCCTGCGTGCCCGCCGATCACACAGGAAGAGGACGAGGAGGAGGAGGAAGATTGTGTCAGTATGGAGGTGGAGCCTGGCACTCAGCATCAGCAGTCTTTAAGGGATCAGTCCCAAGGAACACATGGACTTGTACGTGGCTGGGAGGAGGTGGCTGCGGACGTTGTTGTCCTTAGTGACCCAGAGGACTCCGGACCGAATGCCTCAGCAAACCTACGCTGCATGGCCTCCCTGATCCTGCAAAGCCTGCGTAAGGATCCTCGTATTCGTGGTATCAAGGAGAAGGACCAATACTGGCTGGCAACCCTCCTTGATCCACGTTACAAGGGTAAGGTTGCGGACCTTATCTTGCCATCGCAGAGGGAGCAGAGGATGAAACATCTTCGGGAGGCCTTGCAGAAAGGTCTGTGCAACGCGTTCCCAGAGACTGGGAGGTTACAAACTCCTGTTTCTGGACAACGTGTTGCTGAGGCTTCGGTCAGTCAAAGAAGGAGCGGTGGAGAAGGTGGCCGTCTGACCGATGCGTTCAGACAATTTTTTGGTCCGCAGCCCCAAGGTATGATCGGTTCCAGCAACCATCGCCAGCGTCTGTTTTACATGGTGCAGGAATACCTAGGGGCAAGATCAGACTTGGACACCTTTCCCACCGAAAATCCTCTGGGTTACTGGGTCTTGAGGATGGATCACTGGCCAGAGCTTGCACAGTATGCAATTGAGCTACTGGCCTGTCCTGCATCCAGTGTTCTTTCGGAACGCACATTCAGTGCTGCTGGAGGCGTGGTAACCGATCACAGGGTGCGTCTGTCCACCGACTCGGTCGATCGGCTGACCTTCATAAAAATGAATCAGTCTTGGATCACCACCAGCTACCAAGCACCTGATGCAGATGTAACCGAATAATTTTTTTTGAAATCTCAGATCCCTTCAAAGACTGCCTATGCTGATGCTGAGTGACTATCCCTGAGTAATTATCCTCTTCCTCCTCAATCATCACGCTGATAGCTTGTAAGAACATTTTTGGTTCTGGGCGCCACCACCAGTGCCTAAGGCACAATTTTTCAGCCCCTGTTTAACAGGGGCGTGTAATTACAATTTTTGATGTAATACTTTGCAGCAGGGCTCGTTCCTGCATTCCAACTAGAGTGTCTGTGAGGGGTTGCAGTGTTGTGGCACCAGCACCAGTGCCTAAGACCCAATTTTTCAGCCCCTGTCTAACAGGGGCGTGTAATTACAATTTTTGATGCAATACTTTGCAGCAGGGCTTGTTCCTGCGTTTCAACTAGAGTGTCTGTGAGGGGTTGCAGTGTTGTGGCACCAGCACCAGTGCCTAAGACCCAATTTTTCTGCCCCTGTCTAACAAGGGCGTGTAATTACAATTTTTGATGCAATACTTTGCAGCAGGGCTCGTTCCTGCGTTCCAACTAGAGTGTCTGTGAGGGGTTGCAGTGTTGTGGCACCAGCACCAGTGCCTAAGGCCCAATTTTTCTGCCCCTGTCTAACAGGGGCGTGTAATTACAATTTTTGATGCAATACTTTGCAGCAGGGCTCGTTCCTGCGTTCCAACTAGAGTGTCTGTGAGGGGTTGCAGTGTTGTGGCACCAGCACCAGTGCCTAAGGCCTAATTTTTCAGCTCCTGTTCAACAGGGGCATGTAATTACAATTCTTGATCTAATATTTCACAGCAGGGCCCTGTGAGGGCTTACAGTGTTTTGGCCACAGCAACACCTAAGGCCCAAATTTCTGCTGAGTATATAGGGCAGGACCCTACTTTCAAACATCTAACTTACAAACGACTCCTACTTGCAAACGGAAGGAGACAACAGGAAGTGAGATGAAATCTACCCCTAAGGAAGGGAAATTCTCTCCTGTAAGAGTTAATATGGGAAAACAATTTCTCCTTTCCACTGATGCTTTCCAATCCTTGTTCCACAAAAAAACCCAAATTTTCAAAAAACATTTTTCATTGGGACAAAAAAGTGAGGTGAAATCTTCTGAAGAGGAGGAAAGACGCAAAACAAATGTCACAGGGGTGATAACCCTTCCCTATGTTTTCCAAAAAGCTTAGAAAAGATTTTTTGGCTGGAGCTAAACACATTAAAAATGTTCAAAATTACAAACAGATTCTACTTAACAACAAACCTACAGTCCCTGTCTTGTTTGCACCGCCTGAATACTGCTGTTCAGAGTATATAGGGACCTTTCCTTATTTTAATTTGGGTGCGGGGTTCCCCTTAATATCCATACAAGACCCAAAGGGCCTGGTAATGGACTGGGGGGTACCCATGCCGTTTGTCTCACTGATTTTCATCCATATTGCCATGACCCGACATGACATTAAACCCGCAAGCAGTTTTAAATGAGATTTTTTCCTTTAAAAATGACATTTGGTGCAGGGACTGTTCTAAACATGGGAAACACGCGTCACTTTACAGGCATACTATAGACACCCCCCAGGTACGATATTTAAAGGAATATTTCACTTTTTTTTTTTTACTTTAAGCATCATTAAAATCACTGCTCCCGAAAAAACGGCCGTTTTTAAAAGTTTTTTTTGCATTGATACATGTCCCCTGGGGTAGGACCCGGGTCCCCAAACCCTTTTTAGGACAATACCATGCAAATTAGCCTTTAAAATGAGCACTTTTGATTTCGAACGTTCGAGTCCCATAGACGTCAATGGGGTTCTAACGTTCGTGCGAACTTGCGGTCCGTTCGCGGGTTCTGGTGCGAACCGAACCGGGGGGTGTTCGGCTCATCCCTAGCTGGAAGGCAGGCATCAAGACATCAGACTGGAAAGCGGACACATCTGACTGAACGGTAGGCACATCAGGCTGAAAGGCAGGCACATCAGGCTGGAAGGCAGGCACCAAGACTTTGGGCTGGAAGGCAGGCATCCAGACATCAGATTGGAAAGCGGGCACATCAGACTGGAAGGTAGGTCCCTCAGGCTGGAAGGCAGGAACATCAGACTGGATAGCAGGCACTGGGTTGGCAGGTTTAGGTGGGTCATCAAGTTCAACAGGCATGAACACAGGCTGGAACAGGTTGGTTGGTGTGGATGCAGGTTGGGTTACTGGAAGGATGGTGTGGGTCGGGAAGAACTTTTGTTTCTTTTTTGGTTTAGCCACTGCAGCTTTGTACGTAGGTGCAGGGTCGTAAGAAAAGTATGTAGCTGGGCAAAAGGAAGACCAAGGAACAATGGCTGGAGGAGGGTTCTGTGGGGTTGTTACAGGTGGAGGTGAAGAGGCAGGTGGATTAAAGGCAGGATAGGTGCTACACTTGGAGACTGGGTAGTAGTATTTGGTAGGGAGCTGAGTAAACTGGGCTGTAGCTGAGGTTGCCATAGGTGACAGGGAGATAGATTTTTGGGAAGGCAGGTGATTAATGGCAGGGCTGGAATGTTGAGGCTTAGCTAAGTGCAGGAGATATGACCATGTCAGTAGCACAGGTTGAACAAATGCTGATTCACACCCGGCCTGACTAACTAGGGATTGTACTGAATGGATGCAGACAACACCTGCTGTGAACAAGCAGAATAATGTTCCATAAAAAAGGCTGGATAATCTTCTAATAACCATACCAGGGATTCAACTTGGCCATAATTGAAGGGGGAAGAAAAGTCATCGCTTCCTTCGGGAATTCATGACAGGGCTGGTTTTGCACATAACTGGATCAGGGGCTGAACATCTTCAAAGGACATATACCATAGATCCACTAGGGAATGAGCTGATCAGATAGTTTCCATCAGCTGGTCACTAGTGCACTCTTTTAAAATCTGGCCACAATATTCACCACCCTCTTCTGCCAGCAGAGAATAATAAATGATTTCATTGAAATCCATATTAGCAAAACTAACAACCAGGATGCTTCCTCAATGCAGCCACGTCTGGTCAGGGATGGCCTTGGTATTCTGTCACAGAATTTAGTAGACCAGACTGTGTGGACTGCACAGAGGAAACCAGAAACACATGTAAGTGAAAAATAAGGGTGTTTATTAAATAGGTGACAAATAAGTGAAATATAAACAGTGCAAAACCAACCACAGACCCACAAACTACGAATAATATATACAAATAACTGGAGATACCGGAATCGTAAACAAGCCAGGCCGAGGTCATACACAGGGAGGTCAGCAGATGTGTAAGGATGGGAAACCAACAGGACAGGGAGAGGATGGATAGGCTGCAGGGCAGGTATACAAGGAAATCAGGGCACAGGAGGGACAGGTCCAAAATGGGTTCAGGATAGGGATTGGATCAGATGAGAAACAGGCTCAAGGTCAGAATACAAGCAACAAGGTCAGGGCACAGGGAGAAAGATACCAAGGAAAGCATGTGAGGGCTTGCCGGGTATTTATAAGGCTGCAGTAATTGACCTCACGTTACACCTGAGCGCAGAGGGTGCTGTCTGCTCCGCACTGCCGGAGTACACCCGCTGGTGGACACCGGTAAGTCACCCGGTGACCCCGCCCCCCTCTGACGCACGGGGACTTCCCTATGGTTTTCCTTGTGTTACGTAAACAGGTGACCACGCCCCCCTCTGACAACACGGGGAAAGCCATAGGGAAGTCCCCGTGCGTCCGAGGGGGGCGGGGTCACCAGGTGGCCCTGCCCTCCATTATATAAGAACTTTCACCTGAACAGAAGCGTCACACAGCGGAAGACTCCCACTGAGGCCCCCTCTTGCATTGTTTTAGCTAGCTTAAAGACTTTACTAATAAATTTCATTGCTTTTATGTTAGGTGCGTATAAGTTCACCAGTGTGTAGATGATCCAGTCTATTTCTGCGACCAATATGATGAAGCGTCCTTGTGGGTCAATATGGTCCTGCAATAAAGAAAATGTTAGAGTGTCCCGAATGGCAATCAAAACCCCAAGCCATCAGAGGGGGGCAGGGTCACCGGGTGGCCCCGCCCTCCGTTATATAAGAGCTGTCACCTGAACAGAAGCGTCACACAGTGGGAGACTCCCATTGAGGCTGATCGGAGAGCGAAGCAGAGAAGAAGGAGCTGGAGGAAGATGCCGGACGAGAAGACCGGAGGAAGAAGCGGAGGAAGATAGAGGAAGAAGCGGGGGAAGAACAAGATGGAGGAAGAAGAACACCAAAGGAAGACCAGAAGAGGATGGAAGAAGAAGCGAGGAAAGAAAAAGACATTATTAAAGGAATTGTCAAAAACCGTCTATGGTCTTTTTTTTAACATTTTTGACACTTTTTTTGTGAAATGGTAGGGGTACATTTGTACCCCATTACCAATTCAAGCCCCCTGCCCGCAGACCCCCACAACCACCGGGCAAGGGTTGTGGGGATGAGGCCCCTCTCCCATCAACATGGGGACAAGGTGCTTTGGGGGGGCTACCCTGTGGCATTCCCCGTGACGTCACAGGGAAGTCCCATCAAGTCACCGTGCGTCAGAGGGGGGCGGGGTCACCGGATGGCCCCGCCCCCCGTTATTTAAGAACCGTCAGACGAAGAGACGCCGTCACACAGCGGGAGCCTCCCACCATGCCAGCATGGCTGCGGAGCGGCCCGGAGAAGAAATGAAGAAGAGAAGAAGGAAGAAGAGAAGAAGAAGAAGAAGAAGATGAAGAAGAAGATGAAGAAGAGAAGAAGATGAAGAGAAGAGCGGGAGCCTCCCCTCATGCCATGGGTGCGGAGCGGCCCGAGGAGAAGAAGATAGAAGACGCCGCGGAGGAGATGCTGGACGAGAACGCCGGAGGAAGAACCAAAGAGACAGAAGAACCAGAAGAAGATGAAGGAGAAAGAAGAAGCATTTAAATAAAGGAATTGTCAAAAACTGTCTCTTGTCATTTTTAACATTTTTGACAGTTTTTTAGTGAAATGGTAGGGGTAAGTACCCCCTTACCATTTCACACAGGGGGGGGGCCGGGATCTGGGGGTCCCCTTGTTAAAGGGGGCTTCCAGATTCCGATAAGCCCCCCGCCCGCAGACCCCCACAACCACCGGCCAGGGTTGTGGGGATGAGGCCCTTGTCTTCATCAACATGGGGACAAGGTGTTTTGGGGGGCTACCCCAAAGAAGCACCCTCCCAATGTTGAGGGCATGTGGCCTGGTACGGTTCAGGAGGGGGGGGGGCCGCACTCTCGTTCCCCCCTCTTTTCCTGCGGCCTGCCAGGTTGCGTGCTCGGATAAGGGTCTGGTATGGATTTTTGGGGGGACCCCACGCGGTTTTTTTTTTTTTTTTTGGCGCGGGGTTCCCCTTAAAGTCCATACCAGACCTGAAGGGTCTGGTATGGAATTTAGGGGGAACCCCACGTCAATTTTTTTTTTAAATTTTGGCTGGGGTTCCCCTTAATATCCATACCAGACCTGAAGGGCCTTGTATGGAATTTAGGGGGACCCCCACATCATTTTTTTTTTTTGGTTCGGGGTTGCCCTGTGGGGAATTCCCATGCCGTTTTTATCAATGAACTTCTATGTGTATTGTCGGCAATGCAATAGCCGCGGGTAGTTTTAAATGAGTTTTTTCCTTCCAAATGTCATTTTGCTGTCAGACTGTTCTAAACACAGGAAACATGCGCCCCTTTACAGGCATACTATAGACACCCCCCGGGTACTAAATTTAAAGGGATATTACACTTTTATTGTTTGACTTTAAGCATTAATAAAATCACTGCTCCTGAAAAAATGTCCGTTTTTAAAACTTTTTTTTGCATTGATCCATGTCCCCTGGGGCAGGACCCAGGTCCCCAAACACTTTTTATGACAATAACTTGCATATAAGCCTTTAAAATTAGCACTTTTGATTTCTCCCATAGACTTTTAAAGGGTGTTCCGCGGCATTCGAATTTGCCGCGAACACCCCAAATTGTTCGCTGTTCGGCGAACTTGCAAACAGCCAATGTTCGAGTAGAACATGAGTTCGACTCGAACTCGAAGCTCATCCCTACTGGGGATGTAGCTGTGTTCAGAAATAAGCAATCACATTCAAACTCATGTTAAATAGAAGTCAGCACACACCTGCCATCATTTAAAAGTGCCTCTAATAAACCCCAAATAATGTTCAGCTGTTTTAGTAGATCTTTCTTGACATTTTCTTAGTCGCATCCTACAGCAAAAGCCACTTTTATCGGTGGCGGGAGAGGGCCCCTCTTCCCGCCACGCTCCGGTGCCCTCCGCCTCTTACCAGAGCCGCCGACAGCGGCAGAGGTGATCAGATCCTGTCCCCTCTGTGGTATGGAGCAGATAGCCCCCAGCCGGCTCCATACCATTGCAGGGCGGAAGTGACATCAAAGCATCACTTCCGCCCATAGCTCTTAAAGGGGCATTTTTTTTTTCAAATGACATTTTTTTTCTTCTTTTTGTTTTATTGAATTTTAATGTAAACATGAGATTTGAGGTCTTTTTGACCCCAGATCTCAAATTTTAGAGGTTCTGTGCTTTGTTTACATTCCTTGCTAGAAAGCTGAACATGAAGAGGAACTCTTTCAGCAAGGACAAGGACCCAAAGCATGCATCCAAATCAACAAAGAAATGGCTTCACCAGAAGAAGATTCAAGTTTTGAAATGGTCCAGCCAGAGCCCAGACCCGAATCCGATTGAAAATATGTGGGGTGATCTGAAGAGGGCTGTGCACAGGAGATGCCCTCGCAATCTGACAGATTTAGAGAGGCTAGTGGACCATGAAAAAGGGGTTTGTGCAAAGATAATCTATTTAGTTTGAATTTCAAGACCTACATTTAGCAAAAAGGACTTATCATGATTCACTTTGTAGAGAGAAACTGAGCTGAAGTGGGCCAAAATACTTGGGTTTGTCAGGGCTATTATAAAATCATTGGCATATAAGCCAATTTTATGTTCCATATCTCTGATCGTAATTCCCGAGACCGATGGAGCTGAACGACTTGTTTGTGCGAGGGGTTCCATAAGCATTGCGTGAATCAGTGGGGAAAGTGGCCATCCCTGTCTTGTGCCATTTGTGATTATAAAGGGATCTGATACAATACCCGAGGTCCATACACGCGCACTTGGAGAAGTGTATAAGCTTAAGATAGCTGATAAAAATACTCAGAGAGGTCAACTTTTCGAAGCATGGCTTCCATATACTGTAGGCCCAGTGGACCCCGTCAAATGTCCTCTCCAGTGAGAGGTACAGAGAAGAAGTTTAATGGTGTTTCACCCATTTTATGAGATCGATGAAACGCCTAGTGCCATCTAAGGCCTGTCTGCTAGGTATGAAGCCCACTTGGTCTTGGTCTGGGTGGAATATATATAAGGAATGACCACTGAGAGATGCTGGGCTAGAAGTTTTGCAAAATGTTTAGTATCGGTATTCAATAGCGAAATTGGTCTTCACTGATTTGGCTGTACCCCCAAATTTAATGTTGTTACACCTAGAGCAATCCTCTGTCCTCTAGCTTTAATTTAATATGATACATTTCCTCTGCATGGTGGTCATGAGCATCTAAGAGCTCATTATTTGCTTTAGTGTACTCACTCATGTGCTCCTCTATCGTGTCTGCCCTCTCTTTTAGACATTCTACCCTGTCATGGATCTGGGATAAAGACATTTGCAATTCTCTGTGTAGATCCTTCTTCAGTGTAAGCAGCATGGATTTCAGCATAGCCTCAGAGACAGGGTTGTCAGTGATAGGGATAGAAGCCAGGGGTGGGGTGCTTTCTAGGCTGGAAGTATTATTAGCAGAAGCAGCCCAAAGTTGTTTTTTAGCCTGTGGCTCCTTACATGGAGAGTTATCAGGGGAGTTTGCCAGTCTCTTACCTCTGTCAGTTGTGAGTGGTGCAGGAGCAGTTCCAGAGGGCGACAGGCTATCCATATCCTTGAGAGCCAGTGATGTGAAGGAGTCTCCAGGCTCCTGGGAGGGGTGCGAGGCGGGTTTAGGCTGGCTGCTCCGAGCAGTGTCAGAGCCTGTCCCAGAGCCGGCACCATCTTGGGCAGACTGCATGGCCGAGGAGCTGTAGTAGTGGGTGAGTAGGCTTGTACCTCTTTTTAAACATGCTGGAGTGAGTCCCTGTTTCTTCCCCCCTCCAGGAGAGAACAGGGTGAGAACATCGCCGTGGGTTGCTGAGAGATCCGAGCTATGGAGTGGAGCTCAGGATTCAGGCAGCCATCCCGTTCCGAACAGGCCATACCCCCTCCAAAAAAAATGTTAAAATAACATTGACATGTTAAAGCTTACATGAAATTTTAGTGAACTTAAGTCTACTTTATTGTTTAGGTAAATACAAAAAATGGATTTTAATTCCCAGAAAAAATTTGCACCTATTTAATATGGGATAAGTACAGGGCTTTTTTTGGCACCACCATTGGCACTGGTCCTGAGCATACCTTAGCACCCCAATCCACATCTTTCTTCTGAACCCTTTTCCCAGCTCTGACCTCTACACCCCCACAGCTGTGGAAGAGAGCTAAAGAGCCTAATTGTTTAAGGGGTGGAGCAGGAAGAGGGGGTGTTGCAGAGATAAGCTGTAAAAGAAGGGTACAAAAGTAAGCTGTGGACAGGGGTAAGCTATGGTAGGGGGTGCAATGGTGAGCTTTACAAGATGGGAAAGTGTGCAGACGTGAGCTGCAATCAAGGGGTGTAGATGTGAGATGTGGAAGGAGGAAGTGTATGGAGGTGAGGTCCGTTCGAGGGTGCAGAGGTGGGTTGCAGATGGAGGGTGCAGAGGTGGGTTCTGGACAGGGCATGCAGGGGTGAGCTGCGGACAGAGGTGGAGAGGTGAGTTGTGGACAGGGGTGCAGAGTTGAGCTTTGGACAAGGGTCCAGAGGTATACTTTGAATGGGAGTTCAGTGGTGAGTTTGGCAAGTGGGGTGCAGGGGTGAGCTTTGGACAGGGGAAGAGGTAAGTTGTGGACAGTGGGGCGCAGAGGTGAGCTGTGGATGAGGGTTGCAGAGGTGAATAATGGGTGCTTGTTTTTAGGGCAGAAAAAGTTTTCATGGGGGAAGATTTTTACTTAGTGAGGAGGGACAGCACAGCATACAGAGTTCAGCGGCCAAGAGTATTTAATGCAGCAGTTAGGATTATGTAGGAACTTGGGTGGAGAGCTCTGTAGTGGTGGGTTTGGGAAGAATCTGGCAACAGGTAATTTTTAGTTGAAAACTGGCCAGTGAAATATGCACTCCTAAAGCCTGCACTCTGTTCCTAACACACCCCTGAACCCTGAACTCTGTGCCTAACACACTCCTGAACCCTGCAATCTGTGTGTTACGCACTCCTGAACCATGTACTCTGTGTGTTACACACTCTTGATTATATTTAACAATGCCAATTTAAAACACCCCTCCCCCTTAGTCCACTTTAGCCACACCCACCCAATGACACGAAGCACACAATTTATCTCATCGCTACACAACACCCTCCCAACCCCCCAAGGGGGCGAGAGTGAGTTCTTGAACCAATTCTCTGACCAAAATGTAAGATGCATATTATCAAAACTATTTGTATATCACTCTTATCTCTGCTGTACAAAATAATTTACATGTTTAACACATATTATTTCCTTGCAGTGAACTTCTGCGTAGATACAGACACGGCTATTAACTGTTTAGCAGTTACAGAAGTGGAACGATGTGAAAAATTCAAGGACATATGTAAAGCATCTTGCCTTTGTAAAAATAAAATAACATAATTGTTCTGCATTTGATAAAGAAACTATACTTTGCCTCTGGCTTGGGCTTTCATATGAAAAATGTCATATATGAAAAAAGTAACTGTACAGTAAAATTGTGATTTTCAAAATTATAAAGACAAAATAATGAGGGCTACATCACAAATTTACAAAACACATGTAATGAATAATTATAGAGAACCCCACAAATCAGACATTCAATCAGGTGTGATCAGACAAATTATAATTCTCCAAAGACTAGACAAAAGGTACATTTTTTATGTACATATTACAGGGAATAAAAAAAGAAAATCCTGATATGTCACAATATGCAACAGCATTATTTTTTAGAAAAAATTCAAAAAGCAGTCTAAGCACACAACTTTTTAAATTCATATGGAGTGGTGAAGAATAAATATGAAGTGGCTTTGGCTGGTAATTGCACTACATTCCCTAACGTTTCATTACAGTCCAAAGAATAAAGATGCTTGGGACTTTTCAGGTGCTACTTAAAGCCACAAAGACTTTTTTTTAAACGTCTTTCAGCTGGACACAGCAGACCATAGATCAGTGTACCAGGCTGCTGTGATTGGCCCTGGTACCATGTGATTGCTATCACATTAAGAATAGTAAACATTGGCTGTCATTTTTGTTGTATTGTAACAAACAGTGGCTCATCCCCACCTGGCACATTCAGCAGTCAGCTGGGGATTCCTGGCTGACATGTGAATGTAAAAAAAACGGCTGTTCAGGTTTTGTATTGAATTGAGGTGGCTCCTACGAAAAACAAAAGAAAAAAAAAATGACATGGGGTCTCCACCAAATTCCATGCAAGACCTTTTGAGTCTGGTATAGATTTGAATTGGAACTCTAAGCATAAAACAAGACAAAAAGAGCACGATGTACTCCCTAAAATATATATCAGATGCTTATCCCTCCTGGCAAAGCATGTCCTCATGTTGATAAGGGAAAGGCCTCTTCCCGACAACCCTGGCACTGTGGTTGTGGGGGCCTGTGGGTGGGAACTTCTTGGAATCTGAAAGCCCCCATATATCGCCCCCCCCCCCCATTAACATGAGTAAGGGGTACACAGTACCCCTCTTCATTCACAAAAAAAAATGTCAATAGTAAAGACACACACACAGTTTTTGACCAGTTCTTTTACTGCTTCACATCTGGCCTATAGACAAATGATGGCCAAGTGGGAGCTCTCTTGTTCTGATGATAGCCAATGACAGATCTGGTACCATGGGTATTCAAGCTAAAAAAAAGAGAAAAGAAAGAGGGCGCACCAACCTAGTGCATTACCACTGATAAACTTTAATGCAGCATAAAAACAGTCAAAATTATACTCACAAACGAGCTAGTATAAATAGCTTTCAAAAGGGCGCAAAAGCGCTGTTTCTGTGGATCGACACCCTGGGACCTGTTGCCGAGAGGATAGGACCAGCGCAAATGGCTGATGGCTTACGCGTTTCAGGGGAGCACCCCTTTCTTCAGAGCCTAAGCTTAGGCTCTGAAGAAAGGGGTGCTCCCCTGAAACGCGTAAGCCATCAGCCATTTGCGCTGGTCCTATCCTCTCGGCAACAGGTCCCAGGGTGTCGATCCACAGAAACAGCGCTTTTGCGCCCTTTTGAAAGCTATTTATACTAGCTCGTTTGTGAGTATAATTTTTACTGTTTTTATGCTGCATTAAAGTTTATCAGTGGTAATGCACTAGGTTGGTGCGCCCTCTTTCTTTTCTCTTTTTTTTAGCTTGAATACCCATTGTTCAAATGAGGGCTGCAAGACGCTAGGCATTACTTCTATAGGTGGCTGCACCACATATCCAGTTCATGGACACCTGAGCGCAGGAGAGGTCTTTTTTCTTGTGTAGATCTGGTACCATGTCATGGCTGTGACCAATCACAGCAGATCACATGACAATTGTACACAATGGACCGTATACATAATGCCATTCATTGTGTACGTTTGTGTTGCTTGCAGTGATTGGTCACAGTGATGACATGGTACAGGCCAGGCCAATCACAGTCCATCTGTACTATGTGATTAGCTATGGCCAGTCACAGCTAATCCCAATACTAAACACTTAACAAATGCACTTCATTCAGAAAAAAATGGTTGCTTATAACGGTGAAATTCACTGTTATAAGCAATCATAAAAAAATCCTAAACACCTCCCCAGAGTAGTACAGTGGTACTTAGTTGATATGACATGTATTGGGTGTGAGTTCAAGAGAAAAGAAAAACATTTTTTTTCTTTTGCTTTGTAAACGTCACAAATTGTATTAGGCTGGGTTCACATTTATGCGAATTGACCCGCGTCCAATTAGCATGACAAGAGACTGTGACAGGCTCTCAATGGAGCTGGTTCACACAGCTCCGGGGTGGCCATGGTCTGCACTGGAAAAGGGTCCTGTGCATTTTTGGCTCCACTTCATTTCCGAATTCAGGCAAAAATTCGGACCTGATTCATGCCTGAACTGGAGAACAGGGACGCACCGGACCCCCTGCTGTGAGCTGTGGCCGAAGCTAGTGGGAACCCGGCCATAAACAAATAAGTCATGAGAAAAATATGTAAGTTAGTAACCTCCTGGAAATGCTACTTGACATTCAGAATAAGGTGCCCCAAACAAGTGTCAGGACTTTTGGCTCAGCATAATAGTGAGGCAGCTGGTATTTTCAGAAGACAAGACCACAGTGCCATCTTTAATTTTGATTGTTCCCTGGGCAAACATTTTCTTGGGCCCCCCCCTCTATTCTGAGACATACAAAAAATAGTAGGTAGACTCAAAATCAGTTTACTGCAGCAGATCACGCAGCGATTGCAATTGTTTGCCAGAGGTTACAGCCTATCCTTACTGCTCACTGGATGGTTTTTAGAGGTTACAACACATAATTTCTGCTTGTCGATTGGTTGCTAGAGGTTAATGTACATTATTAGCGCTCACTAATTGGTTGCTAGGGGTTACAGCACATCATTACCACTTACTGATTGGTTGCTAGAGATTAAAGCAGATCACTACTGTTCGCTGATTAGTTGCTAGAGGTTAATGCACATCATTACCTCTCACTGAGCAGTGGAGCAATCCCAAGACTGCGGAATACTGCAGGAGATTACCAGAGACTGCGGAATACTGCAGGAGATTACCAGAGACTGCGGACATACTGCAGGAGATTACCAGAGACTGCGGACATACTGCAGGAGATTACCAGAAACTGCAGACATACTGCAGGAGATTACCAGAGACTGCGGACATACTGCAGGAGATTACCAGAGACTGCGGACATACTGCATGAGATTACCAGAGACTGCGGACATACTGCATGAGATTACCAGAGACTGCGGACATACTACAGGAGATTACCAGAGACTGCGGACATACTGCTGGAGATTACCAGAGACTGTGGACATACTGCATGAGATTACCAGAGACTGCGGACATACTGCAGGAGATTACCAGAAACTGCAGACATACTGCAGGAAATTACCAGAGACTGCGGACATACTGCAGGAGATTACCAGAGACTGCGGACATACTGCAGGAGACAATCAGAGACTGCGGACATACTGCAGGAGATTACCAGAGACTGCGGACATACTGCAGGAGATTACTAGAGATTGCGGACATACTGCAGGAGATTACCAGAGACTGCGGACATACTGCAGGAGATTACTAGAGATTGCGGACATACTGCAGGAGATTACCAGAGACTGCGGACATACTGCAGGAGATTACCAGAGACTGCGGACATACTGCAGGAGACAATCAGAGACTGCGAACATACTGCAGGAGATAACTAGAGACTGCGGACATACTGCAGGAGATTACTAGAGACTGCGGACATACTGCAGGAGACAAAGACTGCAGACATACTGCAGTAGACAATTAAAGACTGCAGCATACTGCAGGAGACAATCAGAGACTGCAGACATTATACAGGTGATGGTCAGAGAACTTTCAGTAACGCACAGCTTTACAGTTGAATAACACACACAGCTCAGGGTTTAAGCAGTCAGGCATTTTATGGGTGTAAGGACATACCTGGCCAGCCAAACTCACTACATACATTCAGGTGTGTGGGCGGGGCTTTCACTTTCTGCTCTCACTACAACAGCTGGGAGTTCCACTGATGCTTTGTTGGGGGGCCCGCACTACCTGTGAATTGGGGCCCCGATAACAGCTTTGCAGAACGCACAGAGGACACGGGAGGATGTATTCCCACGCTAGCCAGTTGAGGGGGTGGGGCCGGGAGCTCCACTGATGCTCTGATCCCGCCCACGTGCAGCCTGTATACTCGGAAGAGAGAGTCTGTAGTGAGAGCAGTGATCGGAGTGGGAGCGTCAGTGGAGCTCCCGGCCCCGCCCCCGGACCTCTGTATTCACCAGCCAGTATAGAGAGGGCGGGGCCGGGAGCTCCACTGACGCTCCCACTCCGATCACTGCTCTCACTACAGACTCTCTCTTCCGAGTATACAGGCTGCACGTGGGTGGGGTCAGAGCGTCAGTGGAGCTCCCGGCCCGCCCCCTCTCAGCTGGCTGGCGCGGGAATACATCCTCCCGTGTCCTCTGTGCGCTCTGCAAAGCCGTCTTCGGGGCCCCAATTCACGGGTAGCGCGGGCCCCCCAACAAAGATTGGGCCCAGGGCAAGTGCCCTGTTTGCCCTGCGCTAAAGATGGCCCTGCAAGACCAGCAATAGCAGACGTGTTGTCTTTCATGAGTAAAATGTTGTTATTCACAAGAAAAGAATGGGTGGTGGATGAATGCCATTCAGAGATGTTCTATAAGAGTGCAGTTGTCATGAAAGAAAACCTAGAGTGTGCCATTACTGCCACCATAAATAGATAGCATTTTCAGAAGAGAGCTCAGCAATGGCAGCCTTGTGGGTTCTTTTTTAAGTGAATCTAACTCTGGTGCCTTTTGGATTGCATGGACTCTTTGCAAAATTGTGAAACAGGAAAGTGTAGATAAGACTATAAAAATTAAAGCTGTTATTACAGCTCAATTCACAAAGTTTTGCTCAATTCACAGAATGCCCAGATGTGAACAGGGCCTTACAGTCACGCGGCTTAAAAAAGGTCCATTTCTGTGACTCCAGTTTAGCTTTTAATGCTGTTTGTATCCTCACAAAATAATGTTTTTCTCGTCCTGTTCTGGGTGGCCCATGTCACCTGGATATGAAATGAGGGGAATGCTGTTTCCCATGTCTCCATAAAGGGGATGCCTGTTATGTCGAAACGCCTGTCTCATCACAGCTGATTTTTTGATCTTCAGATTATGGTGCAATAAATGTAAATGATTATCGTTTTAACTCTGTTAAAATGTATTTGGATTTAAATGTTAACTATGTAATGTAGTTCTTAAATCAATTCTAATACAATGGATGTTCAGCACAATATACTTTTGATCTTTCCTGAATACATTAATAAAACAACTTGTATAAATGGACTTTCATTTAGATGTGGTTTATTGTTTTGGCATCTGATGAAACATTCTTTTTCCATTCATTCCCTTTTCCTATCCTCCTGCTATTGCAGGTTGAAAGCTGATAAAGGGGTTCTGCAGACTTGTTAAAATAGTGCTGTGTGATAACAGCATGTATGTGTGTGTTTTGTTTGGTCTTATTCTCATGGGCATGCTTGCGTACATGTGCATGGAGGGCCATGTTTTCCCGCACAGGGTGCACAGGTATTCTGTGTATCTGCATGTATGCAGTCCTATTCATGCGTATTGGGAAGCAGTGGGTACATGGACACATCCGTTAGTCTAGTTTGACATCCCTTCAGGCGTAGATGTATGCCTCTGAATGCAAATTTGGCCCAGCAGCAGACATTACACCCCAATAGACATGAAAGGGGCTACCTGCACAAGGATGCATGGAACACCTATGCATTCCATGTGGGCAAAAACTGCCCCTGACAAGAATGTGTGCTTAAAAGGGAAGTATGGACTTTTTTTTTTGCACATTTATACTTACCTATGTGGATGCAGCATTGGTCTGATGCTGCATCTGTCCCCCGCCAGCTCTAATACTGAGAAATAAGCGATCTAACACCACTGGTCCCTCGGTTCTCACAGCTCCCTGAGCAGAGAGCCAGTCACTGTCAGTCAGCAGCTCTCTGCTCTGCCCCCCTCCTCACTCATTAAAGCGCTGGGCTGTGGAGAGGGGCATGAGCGGCCAGCTCAGGCTCTCAGTGGCTCGCTGAGATGCTGATCCTGGTGCCGGTCCAGGCATGTGGGCAGATCTTGACTTCATTGTCATGATCTTGCCCAAGCCTGGACAGGCTCTGTGACATCAGCTGGCAGCAGGCTTCAGCCACTTGGGCATACATGCTCTCGAGCCGGCTCCGTGTGTCCATTGACACACACAGCATGGCTTGGCCCCGCCCCCCCCCTTATTGGCTGTGTGTCACACCCCTCCAGCCTGGATCTTAGAATAAGAGGAGGTGAAGCCTCCATCAATCAAGATGACAATGTAATCAAGATGTAATATCCCACCCCTATTGTGTTTAGCTGGTTAGTGGGCATAGAGGAGGAGGGAGGGAGTTGGCTGCCATTTCCCACTGTGTATGCCCCACATGTGTGAATCATATAGTGACTGAGTGAATATGAACAGCATGTAATACACCATGTTTTGATAGTTTTTAATTATGTGGGTTTAATGATATTTTACAGTCATTGTACAAGGAGTCTTGGTTTGTTTTAAAAAAACATTCTGTAAAATCGTGTTTGACATGGAGCAAGGTGTCTTTCCACCAGTGCTAAGATTGTCCTCTTGCAAATATACACTATATTACTAAAAGTATTGGGATGCCTGTATTTACACGCACTTGAACTTTAATGGCATCTCAGTCTTAGTCTGTAGGTTCAATATTGAGTTGGCCCACCCTTTGCAACTATAACAGCTTCAACTCTTGTGGGAAGGCTGTCCACGAGGTTTAGGAGTGTGTCAATGGGAATGTTTGACCATTCTTCCAGAAGTGCATTTGTGAGGTCAGGCACTGATGTGGACGAGAAGGTCTGACTTGCAGTCTCCACTCTAATTTATCCCAAATATGTTCTAATGGGTGCAGGCCAGTCAAGTTCCTCCACCCCAAACTCGCTCATCTATGTTTTTATGGACCTTGCTTTGTGCACTGGTGCGCTTTTATACCTGCAAAAGGTGGGCCACCTCAATATTGAACCCTATGGACTAAGACTGGGATACCATTAAAGTTCATGTGCATGTAAAGGCAGGTGTCCCAATACTTTTAATATAGAGTATATTTGGGGTAATTTAAAGATAGTAATTGGCTTGGTAACCAGCATGATGCAGAGAGTGGGATAAAATGAGTGCCTAAACCAGAGTTGGCAGGTTGGCTTACCATCAAACAATTACTGTATATACACACATTTCTAGGTGGAAATAGAGATGGTTTTGTTATGGGAAAGACACCTATGGGATAGATATAGGGCTGCACACCCCGACTGGAATTTAAATGGGAATGTTCCCCCAAGGGGTTTTGGAGCAGCAAAGTATCAAACTCAATAAATATAAAAATCTTTATTAAGAAAGTTCAAATCACATGTTCAACATTAAAATGTGAGCTCTGGTCATGGGGCATAATACATGTGCCAGAATACAGCAATGCAAACGTATAAATACACAGCATTACATTATAATAATTACTATGTCAAAAAACTCAGACGCGTTTCAACCTATTCAGTCATGGTCTTCTTCTGGGGATAGTAGAATAGAATTAGAGTTGTGAGTGAATGAGTGAAGGCCGGGTTCACACTGGTACGACACGACACGACTGTGGATCCGACTTTGCCCTGCGACTTGAAATCCGACATGCTTCCGACTTCAATGAACAGGGGTCCAACTTTAATCCCCAACAATACCAGGCACTGTGTCTGGTATGAATCTTTAGGGGGAACTCCACGCAAAATGTAAAAAAAAACGCATGGGTTCCCTCTCCAAGAGCATACTAGGTCCCTCAGTCTGGTATGGATTTTAAGGGGAACCCCCACACCGAAAAATGGCGTGGGGGTCCCCCAAAATTCATACCAGACCCTTATCCGAGCACACAGCCCGGCAGGTCAGGAAGGGGGGTGGGAACGAGTGAGCACCCCCCTACTGAACCATACCAGGCCATATGCCCTTCACATGGGGGTGGGTGCTTTGGGGCAGGGGGGCAGGGGGGGCCCAGCGCCCCCCACCCCAAGGCACCTTGTCCCCATGTTGATGAGGACAAGGGCCTCTTCCTGACAACCCTGGCTGTTGGTTGTTGGGGTCAGCCTGGTCCCCCACCTTATGTGAATGAGTATGGGGTACATTGTACCCCCTACCCAGTCACGTAAAAAAAAGTGTCACAAAAAAAAAGCAGTACATAGGTTTTTATAGTAATTTATTAAGACAGCTCTGGCATCTCTTCCGACTTCCTCTCCGGCTCTTCGCCCTCTTCTGGCTACGTCTTCTGCCTCTGCCGGGTCTTCTAGCCCTCTCCAGTTCTTCTCCCTCTGTCCGCTGTCTTCTGCCTCTGCTGGGTCTTCTCTGCTGTCTTCTCGCTCTTTTGCGGCAGAGGTGCCTTCTGGGACGCCAAGGGAGCCACGCAGTGGCTGCTTGTTAGCGCCCAAGATACCATCACCTGGGAAGGAGGGAGGTGGTGCCAGCACTGGCTATTGGATTTCACATAATTAATATCAATTTAATCTATTTATATACTGATGATAACACTAAGAATGAGCTCATTCATTTGATAATAAGGTATACATAATATGTCAGGCATTTCCATTAGTTTGTCAAGAGTCTACTAATTTGACCCTCCCTTGACACATTGTCAACATTCCACTGCAAGTACTGTCTTTTCCTCTTCTCCTTGAGGTGGTATAGAGCGTGACTTGTTGCAAGCCCCTTGGGCTGAATTCCTCTCCCCTGTGAGGTGGAGATGGCCATGGAGCCTACCGGATCATCCAACGGATTTTAAATTTCTGGTTATGAGGCTATCCATTTCAGCTTTCAGCTGTAAATATAGCATCATTGTGTACTTTTAATTTGGTGCATGATGAAAAATGCCTTTTAAAAGTTGAAATGTTGAATGTATTTCTTTAGAGCAAACTACCCCCAGAAGAAGACCAAGACTGAATAGGTCGAAACGCATCAGTGTTACTGACATAGCAATTATTGTAATGTAATGATGTGTATTTATATGTTTGCATTGCTGTATTCTGACACATGTATTATGCCCCATGACCAGAGCTCATATTTTAATATTGAACATGTGATTTGAACTTTCTTAATATAGATTTTTATATTTATTGAGTTTGATACGTTGCTGCTTCAAAACCCCTTGTGGGAAGATTCCCTTTTTAAATAGAGATGGTTTTTGGTTAATAGCCATTAGTAACATTCAAATAGCCCTGTTCTGTAATGCTGAAATCTAAGACATGTCTCTCTTCTTATCCAAGCAGCTTTTTCAGTTTTAATGAGTTGGGATATACCCTGGTATCTATAGTCACACAGGTAACTCAATCAAATACAATCACTATGTGTGTCAAGAAAGAGACTGTAGGAACTTTGTCTCTGCTGTCTTTTAAACTAATCCCCCAGTACTCTGAAGACCCTTTGTCATGTAATAAATGTATGTATTGTAGAGGCATTAATGCAAGGTGAAGAGCCTCAGTCCAAAGAAACACTGGATGCCATGATATGCGTGGACCACCATGTGCATCAAGGTAGAGACTGACTGTTCAAGAAAAGGATGAACGCTGCAAATATTTGTCAAACCACCCTGTTCTAATTAAATAATACAAGCACCATGGAGTCTGGGACATGTGTTAATCTTTTCATTTACATAGGTAAAAGTGTAAATTGTTGTCCAATGATCAGGGTAGGGGTATGAAACATTTCTCAATGCTCCCGTAAAGCCAGTTACCATAAGAAAGTCTACCTAGAATTTAAGTCTCTTTGAAAAGCTGGAGAGAATTAGTTCTTTAGTTCACAAGAAAGATGTATCTTTTATTCAAAATTAGAACAAGAGTTGAAAAGGTGCCCTCTTAATCCATTTGAAGTATAAATTGTAAAGGTAATGTATGATGGTTTTCCCCAATCTCTACTACCATGACCATGCTGCATGTACCTTGGAACCTTTCTTTTTTTGTGGTTCCATGACTGAAATGCGTACCAAAGCTGAATTAACAACTCAACAGTTATCTGGAAGTTATCATGCCATAAGAGGCCTCATCTGGGATTTTTAGACCCACTTGCCAGCATGTATTTGGAGTGAAATGCCCTGTACACACGGTCGGACATTGATCGGACATTCCGACAACAAAATCCTAGGATTTTTTTCGACGGATGTTGGCTCAAACGTGCCTTGCATACACACGGTCACACAAAGTTGTTGGAAAATTCGATCATTCTGAACGCGGTGACGTAAAACACGTACGTCTGGACTATAAACGGGGCAGTAGCCAATAGCTTTCATCTCTTTATTTATTCTGAGCATGTGTGGCACTTTGTGCGTCGGATTTGTGTACACACGATCGGAAATTCCGACAACGGATTTTGTTGTCGGAAAATTTCATAGCCTGCTCTCAAACTTTGTGTGTCGGAAAATCCGATGGAAAATGTGTGATGGAGCCTACACACGGTTGGAATTTCTGACAACAAGGTCCTATCACACATTTTCCGTCGGAAAATCCGACCATGTGTACGGGGCATAAGAGTAAAGCAGTATACTCAGAGGAAACTCACTCAGAGAACATGAAAACCACTTGCAGTATAGTGGTTTTGTACTTATTTTATCTGCTATGGTCAGGACTAAATATATAAAAATGTTAAAACCAGTTATTTCACAGTCGGGTTAATATGAAATGCCACACATGAATCTTGTTTAGTCTTTTATTAAAGAGGAACTGCAGTCTGCTCACATGATTTGTAATAAAAATATCTTTGCCATTCTGAAGCTTCCCTCCAACCACTTTGCATATTATTTAATATATACAGTAAAACCTTGGATTGCGAGCATAATTTGTTCCAGAAACATGCTTGTAATCCAAAGCACTTGTATATCAAAGCAAATTATCCCATAAGAAATAACGTAAACTCAAATAATTCGTTCCACAACCATTTATTCATAAGTCCTTCAGTTTATAGTCCATATAAAAAGATTATAGCAATGTGATAAGTTGTGTAACCATAAAATGTCCATCCACAAATGGAAGCCTCCACAAGGGAATAAGACGCAAACTCCAGCAGGAGCTACAGAGTATAAAAGAAAAGAGAGGCGCCTCTAAGTGTAGCAATATGGTTACATTTAATGAAGGTACAACATTTAGCAACTCACATGGTTGATGATTAAAAGAGGCACATCTAAGTATGCAGGCATCCGGGGTAAAGCTGACCACATAGACCATCCCCCGCACCGCCGGCTCTCACCGCTGTCAGTCTGCAATTGTGATCGGGAAGACTACCCTGCAGTAGAGCAATCTAAAAGTGAGGCTTGAGCCATGGAGTGCAGCGTGGAAGGGACAACGTCAATGGCGGTGAGGAGGATGGTCTACGTGGACAGCTTTACCCCAGATGCCTGTATACTTAGATGTGCCTGTTTTTTTCATCAACCATGTGAGTTGCTAAAAATTGTACCTTCAATAAATGTAACCATATTGCTACACTTAGAGGTGCCTCTCTTCTCTTTTATACTCAGTTGTGACATGACGCTACTTTTACATCAAGACATCGCTTGTATATCAAGTCAAAATGTATTTAAAAATTTTGCTTCAACCATTTTAACTGTGGGCAGCTGAAGCTGCTGCCTATTCACTTCCTGGATTTACACAGACACAGAGGCACACCTCCAGCTCTGCAGCTCTCATTTGCCCTCTTAAGATTCACCCCCCTCCCTTCCTGGCACACTCTCACGAGAGTGAGAGAGAGAGCTGTGCATGATGTCATAAGCCTAGACTTTTTACCAGACAAGAAACAGGAAGTGGGCTGTATAAGGTATTTACTGGCAGAAAAGAAATGTTTTACTATCCAAAGTTAAAACAACAAGGGCAGAAGATTTAATAGATGGGAAGTTGAAAAAATTACTGAAGGTCCGTTTTAAAGTGTTACTAAGCCCACAACAGTAAAATCAGTCTGTATATGCAGTAAAGCATGCTTATTATACTCACTGTGTAACCTAAGGGTTTAATTATCTGCATTGTGTAAAAAGGCTGTTTGATCCTGTCTTCTCTGATCCTCTCCTTCTTCCACTGTCCCCAATCCATCTCCTGATATGACAGGGCCTTTTGAGTCACTCTGCACATGCTCAGTTTGGTGTGTATTGCTAGAGAGTGTTTTTTTACTTGGGAGGGTGCATTTGACCAGCACAGGGCCAATCAGCACTGTCCAGACAGAGGGTCGGAGGTCCTGCAGCCTCATAGGACAGTCAAAGTAGAATGATAACTCCTCCTACAAGCTTTAACTAGACACTGATAGAAGTCACAAGGCTGCTATATACTTCTAATGAGAAAAGGTATTTAGTGGTTTATATTTATTAAAATAATTTCATTTCCATCTTCTGTGTACTGTGGGAGACCAGATATAATGAATGTGGGGTCCTGGTCATAGTAACACTTTAAGCCAGCAAGTGGTGTTTTAGGGTTTTTTGTCTGTTTGCTGAGCTCAATAACTCAAGTTGGAGTTTATACAAATGCATACACATAAGTTAGACTGGTTATTCCTTGCTTATTAGATGCCTTAATACAAGATTTTAATTAGACAAACAAAGGAGGTGTTGATGTGCTGTCTCTTTAGATAACTCACAGTCCTCTGAGAACCTTTTGTCATGTTAAATGTTTATTTAAAAAAAATTAAAACAAAAATGTAATACTTAATTAGGATTACGACATCAGTTTAATTACTCAAAAACCTAAAGAAAAATAAAATATAGGATAGTTTCACTTTAATAAAAAAAAAAATCCTCTTAAGTATGCAGTATGCAAGGTGTTTACTTTATTATTGCGGGCAGCAAAATCTTATTATAGAAAGATACAGTGATTATGTTTATAAATTCATGGTTTACTTAATGTCAAAACTTTAAACTCGCTTCTACTCTATGAAATATCTTCTGAAAATTTCCAATCACATTCTTCTGGAAGGAATCGAATGGCAAAGCCATAAAAAGCAGATAAAATGCACTGAGTAGATTGTAATAAGGCATTAAATGGAAACACTCCATGGTCAAATAAGCAACACAATATGTTTGGCAGTTTGGTCATAAGCCATTAAATGGAGAAGCAAATGACAGTATATTTTTAAGGATTCAGCTAATCCGTACCCCAGTGCGATAGCAAACATTTTGGAGCCTGGGGGCGAACAGACAAAAACCTATTCCAACTGAGGTTTATGTTCAACAGAGTCGAAGACAATACAAAATGCAACATCTTCGCACATTGTCGTCATGCTAGTGCGCCTCTATTTAATAAAAATAAAACTTTAAGGAACTGTGTACTGAAAAGTCAGCTATAACATCTGACAACAAATATGGTCCTCTATATTAAAGAAGCACTCTATAATAATTAAAACAAATATGGTATATTGTTACAAATGTATCCTTTATGCAGCCTTAAAGTAGAACTGTGCTAAAGACATTTGAATATTCACATATTCTTAACAAGCAGTAACAAGCAATATAAATAAGTAATTTGTCCTTTACGTGAAAACAAAGCCTAAATCTAATTATTCTTAAAAATGTTCCCTCTCTTTCCCTTCACACCCATTGTCCAGAGGACCCATCCACATTTTTACATGTTTTTTGGGAATGTCCAGTTGTTAGGCCTTTTTGGACAGATGTCTCTAAGTGTATTTGTTCCGTCACGACTGTTTTGGTACCCTTATCAATTGATATCTGTACACTGGATCTTGTTCATTTACTGGCCATGTCCAAAGCAATACGAACTCTGTAGGGACTGTAATGCCCTGTACACACAGTCGGACATTGATCGGACATTCCGACAACAAAATCCATGGATTTTTTCCAACAGATGTTGGCTCAAACTTGTCTTGCATACACACGGTCACACAAAGTTTTCTGAAAATCCGATCGTTCTGAACGCGGTGACGTAAAACACGTACTTCGGGACTATAAAAATGGGGCAGTAGCCAATAGCTTTCGTCTCTTAATGTATTCTGATCATGCATGGCACTTTGTGCGTCGGATTTGTGTACACACGATCGGAATTTCCGACAACAGATTTTGTTGTCGGAAAATTTTATAGCAAGCTCTCAAACTTTGTGTGTTGGAAATTCAGATGGAAAATGTGTGATGGAGCCCACACACGGTCGGAATTTCCGACAACAAGGTCCTATCACACATTTTCCATCGGAAAATCCGACCGCGTGTACAGGGCATTACTGTTCCACGCTTGTATGTCTATTCTCCTTAAATGGAAATCCCCTCAGGCTCCTACATCTGATTTCTGGAAGTACATAGTTAATAAAATGGTACCACTGTATAAATATTCATATGAGTCTAGAGGATGCCCTAATACATTTTCCAAGGTCTGGGATGTTTGTACTGAATCCAAGGAGACAGTGGCTTCCATCCCCTTGTCCCCGTAGCACTTTTGGTAGTATTTCCTTGGGAGTGGTTATGGCTCATTTCAGAGCGCTGTAGGATCAATCCTCTTTGTATGTTATTTATGGTGCTTTCAGTGGAGCAAAGTAATTTGCCCTAGGGCATTGGTTGCCATTTCAAGTAGACATGTGCAGAACGGAAAAATTTGTTTAGTTTCTTATATATTCGTTACGTTACTAGTTTTTTTTTTAAATTCGTTTAGTGTCGTTTTGGAGCTCGTTTACTTTTGTTTCTTTTTCATTAAATTTAATTTCATTTTCACTAAATTTCATTTTGTTTATTCATTTTATAAAGAATTCCAAATTTTCAGAACGATTGGAATTTGGATCGGACGAAAAATTATCTACCAATTCAAATTCTTTGAGAATAGCTGGTTGTTAAGCAGCGGGCAGTCTCTTCCCGACAACCCTGGGCTGTGACTATGGGGGTCTGCAGGCAGGGGGCTTATCCGAATCTGGAAGCCCCCTTTAACAAGGGGGCCCCCAGATCCCGCCCCCCTCCCCCATGTGAATGAGTATGGGGTACAAAATACCCCTACCCATTCACCAAAAATGTGTCAAAAGTGAAGAAAGACAGTGCACAAAGTTTTGAAAATTCCTTTAATAAAAAATAAAAAACAATGTCCTCCGATGTAGATCCATCTCATGCCGCCTGCCGCACCACTAAACCCGAAAAAAGAAAAAGAAATACCTTCAGTCTCGTCGAACGCTTCCCACCGACTGCCTGTTCCTCCATCTGTCATTTCTTAAATAGTTAAGGGGCGGATTTACTAGATGACTTAACCGATGACCCTGCCAGTGGCATACTAGGTTGATGAAGTCACAAGGAGGCGGGGGTCAGCAGGGGATGTCATTGGGTGACTCCACCCCTTAGCTATTCAGATTAAGAAATGTCAGATGGAGGAGCAGGAAATCTGCGGGAAGCATTCAACTAGGCCGGAGGGCCTGGTATGGAATGGGGGGACTCCACGCTGTTTTTTTTGGAATTTTCTATTGCCGGCATTGTTTTGTTTACATTTCAGCTGTCAAAGGGGAAGCTGGACAGCTGATGAATTATCAGTTGTTAACCACTTTAGCCCCGGAAGGATTTACCCCCTTCCTGACCAGAGCACTTTTTGCGATTCGGCACCGTGTTTCTTTAACTGACAATTGCGCGGTCATGCGACGTGGCTCCAAAACAAAATTGACGTCCCTTTTTTCCGACAAATAGAGCTTTCTTTTGGTGGTATTTGATCATCTCTGCAATTTTTATTTTTTGTGCTATAAACAAAGAAATAGCATTATTTTTTACATTTTTTTTCCTCAGTTTAGGCCGATACGTATTCTTCTACATATTTTTGGTAAAAAAAAAAAAAAATCGCAATAAGCTTTTATTGATTTGTTTGCACAAAAGTTATAGCGTTTACAAAATAGGGGATAGTTTTATGGCATTTTTATTAATAATTTTTTTTTTTACCAGTAATGGCGGCGATCAGCGATTTTTATTGTGACTGCGACGTTATTGCGGACATGTCGGACATTTTTGGGACCTTTGTCATTTATACAGCAATCAGTGCTATAAAAATGCATTGATTCCTGTATAAATGGCACTGGCAGTGAAGGGGTTAACCACTAGGGTGCTGGGAGGGGTTAAATCAGTACTGGGAGTGATTACTAACTGTAGGGGGGATGGGCTGTGTATGTGACATCACTGATCTCTGCTCCGATGACAGGGAGCAGAGATCCAGTGACACTGTCACTAGGCAGAACGGGGAGATGCTGTTTACATCAGCATCTCCCCGTTCATCCTCTCCGTGTGGCGATCGCGGGTATCCCCACGGCGATCGAGTCCGCGGGACCCGTGACCCGACTCATGGAGCTCACGGCAGGCGCGCGCGCGCACACGGCGGCAAATTCAAAGTAACGTACGCGTACGTTACTTTGCGCAGCCGTGCCATTCTGCCGACGTAAATGTACAGGAGCCGGTCGGGAACCGGTTAAGGATGTGGCTGCCAGCTTCCTGACCCGCTGCTTAAAAACCTGCTATTCTTCACACAGAATTTGGATCGGTCGATCATTTTTCGACTGATCTGAATTCTAATTGTTCTGAAAATTTGGAATTCGTTAGAAAATTAATAAACAAAACACATTTTATAAAGAATTTAAATGAAACGTGTTACTATTTCATTCAGTGATTCAGATACATCTGAATCTCTGAATAACCAGAAATGTATCCGAATTTGTATTCAGACAGAAACAAATTGCCCAAGTGTGTTTTGTGTTAAGTTGTTTTGTTAGGTCATATTGTGTTTGTTTAAGCCTGGGTATGCCCAATAGGCTTTGTTTTGTATGTTGGTATGGGTACCTGCTTGTTGTCTCCGAGTAGGGGGGTTTTGTGACTGGAGGCCTGATAAGTACTAGCAGGTACGGTTATGACCTTAGGCTACATTATCTTTAATAAAGATGTATGTTATGTTTTTTAAGATTATTGACATGTTAATTATTGGTATTTATATTTGGTTTATAAAACGGCTGCTATGGCCAATTTACTCCAGTTATGTGTGGTGTGGTCATTAAAATGAATAGAGGGTGGGGTTATTGGTATAGCAGGTAACAAGCCATGGTTAATACCATAGTCAAGGTTTTACATGAATAAATAAAAGCTGATCATCACCCCTATCAGTGGTAAATGGGTTGTCTCAAAACTGTAAACTGACACAAGCTGCAAGAGAGCTTGTTCTTTTGAAAAACAACACACTTGCTGGCTGGATCAATCAATGAAAATAGAAGAAAGAAAGCTGGAAAAAGGAAACAAATGCAGCCATCACATCTAAGCAAGGTCAGATCATGGGGGTGATGGGGTGGGCCGTGCCCCCCATAAATTTTAGTTGCGCCTCACAAAGTCTCTGAGAGTGCATCCACTGATCCCTGAGCTAGTCTGAGATGCAGACAGTTGATGTAAGGGGGCACACTGATAGCGACAATTCATGTAAGGGGGTCTGTGGGTTAACTGACCATTTGAAAGGGGGCACTCTGATAGGGACCCTGATGTAAACGGGCACTCTAACGGGGACAACAGATGTTAAAGAGCACTCTGATGGGGACACCAGATGTAAAGGGGCTCTCTGATGGGGACACCAGATGCAAAGGGGCTCTCTGATGGGAACCCTTGTGGAAGAGAATACTCTGATGGGAACCTGATGTAAAGCAGGACTCTTGAGAGTAGTCATGATGTAAAGAGTGATTCTGATGGGGATTATCTGATATAAGGGGGCACAGATTCTGTTTAAACATCCTGATCTAACAACAGCGTAATACTTACTAATGTTTCCCATGTGTTAAAACTGTGTGACAAACTGTCAGTGACTCACACACAGTGTTGACATTATGCCCCCCTGAATTTTTTTTCTGCACCCCCAGAACAGGCTAGATCCAACCCTGCATCTAAGAATTGGTAAACTGCAATGTAATAAATGATAAATGTTGTGTCTGCTTGAACCTGTAAGGGTGCATATGCATTTCTGAGTTTTCCAGGTGGCCATTGTCCCCATTACTGAAGGTGATAGGAAATCCGACATTTTTCTTTAGTTGTCAGAGATACAGCGTGTGAGGGTTCATTTTCCAATGTGGACACAACTGTCTGAAAGTACTTTTACTTCCTGTTGTGTCTCTAAACAAGAAAATGCAGAGCAGTGTTGCCAACCGCCGTTAATTTACGGGCAGCCCGTAAATTTCAGCCCATTTTCAGGCTGCCCGTAAATGCCCGTAAATGTCCGGTACGGGCAGCAGTACCCGTAAAAAAGATGGCTGTGGGCCAACAGCGCATGCGTGGTTCCAAAGCCTGCAGGACTCGGAAGAACTCTCATACACTAGGTTGGGCACCATGGACAGGGGCATGCGCAGTGATGTGATGGCGCCACATGGCGCCCTTTTTGAATGGCAGTCGCTTGTTCTCGGCAGTGCCTCACCACAGCAGGGGTCTGGGGAGGTCGATCTTTACCTTTGCCTGGATTCTGGAATGGAGCGCTGACTGACCATCCATCCAGGTCATTCAGACCTCAGACATGTATTGTGCTGACCTATACTGAACCGAGGAGAGAGGAGGTAGACAGAGGACAGAGAGACAGAGCAGGAGCAGGTCCAACACCAGAGACAGACCCCCTCCTGTACCATGTCCGCACATGCCTCTGACCCCTGTACCATGTCTGTACATGCCTCTGACCCCTGTACCATGTCCGCACATGCCTCTGACCCCTGTACCATGTCTGCACATGCCTCTGACCCCTATACCATGTCCGCACATGCCTCTGACCCCTGTACCATGTCTGCACAGCCTCTGACCCCTGTACCATGTCCACACATGCCTCTGACCCCTGTACCACCATGTCCATACAGCCTCTGACCCCCTCCTGTACCATGTAAATGGAGAAATATGTTTTTTGACTTTTGTTTAACTTAAACACATTGCTAATAGCACTAGCTACATGTTATTCATTTAATTATTGATATTTGCACTGTTTAGCACTGAAAACTTGCATTTTAAGTACTTTTTTTGCAGTGTCAGTAAAAGATTTGGCTCTGTCAGTAAATGTCATGATTTTTGCCAGTATAAAATTGGTGTTGTTTGTACATTTTGGTGACCTGCCAGTTAATTTCACTTCGGGGGGCTGGCAACACTAGTGCAAGGTAAATCTCGCTAATGGGATGCAAGCAACAACAAAAAGTGAAAAAAAGTTATAGTGCTCTTAACCAGTATTTAAAAGCTAAAACAAAATGTTTTGGCTTTACAGTACATACACTTTAAACAGATAAGCAAAAAGTTAATCTCATCCCCACTCATAGAAAATGAAAATGACCTTTAGACTGCTTAGATACTCATATTAGTCATGTTAGGTCTACTAATTCTATTTTGTTGAAGACTTTTAGCCATTCATCTAAGCAGCTTCCTGGGCTCAAATGGGTTTCAGGAACATAGGTGTGCACAGCCTATTGCATTAGGGTGTGCACTACAAAGCTCAAACACACATGTAGCCTTGGATGGAAAGTGCTCTGTGCTGGACAGCTTCCTGTTGATTCACAAACTGAAACACACAGTTTACTATGCTTCAGTTATGAATGAACACAGTGAATGATTGGCACCAATCACTCACTGTGTTCATTCAGAAAAGCAGGGGGCCTTTAAATGACTTATTTACTGACCCCCTTCCCCTGCTCTCCCTCTTAAAACATCCCCCTTTGTGCCTGCAGCATCAGCCAGCAGGAGAAGAGAGGAGGGAAGCCAGCAGCTCTCTGTGTGTGTGGGGGGGGGCAGAGCCTGGGCAACAGTGGGAATCTGCACCACACGGGATGACTAGGGTGTGCCCAGGGCCCTGGGCACACCCGGTGCGCCCCCCCTATGTTCAGAAACATACCCCAGCAGGGCAGTTTTACAAACTTTCACAACACCCATCATGTTCTGGGACAATCTACATCTACCTTGACTCCTTTCATCCAGATTATATTATAGTGATTTAGTTACTATAAATGCTGGGGTATGTTCCTGACACTCATTTGATATGAAGCAGTTGCTTGTATGATTGACAAAACATGTCCAACACTACAGAACAAGTCCAGCTGAAGGTGACTAACTACTACTAGATATCGCATGACCTGAACAAATGAGACCATTCGCAGACTCCCAGTTGTGCTGTTAAGCACAAGGCCTGATGCGCACTGGATGATTGGGTAACTCTCCTAGACTCCTTTATAATTACTCATTACTCATATAAAGCATTTAGGTGCATAAGTGCTTGGGTGTTAATTAATTTCATTGGTCAGAATAATAATTTATTCTGGCTATTGAAATGCATTAATGTTCAAGCGCTAAACACACCTAGCGCTTAGGCATTTAGACCGGTTTAGATGTGTTTAAGTGTGTTAAGCGTTTTTTTCTGCCAAACATATCTGCTGCTCCTGGATGTGGGTTGTGTGGTTTTTTTCTGCCCCTAAATGCCTATGCATGCTTAGATACATAGCTTAATATGCAGAACATTTAGAGGCAGGTAAATAAAAAATGCTAAATGCCCCTAGTAGCAGCAGAAAAAACACCCAGTGTGCATGAGACCCAATAGTTTCTAGTGGGCGTTTTTGAAAAACAAAAATTTCCTCAGTAGAAGGATAGTTGTCCACACTTTTAATTCACTATTGCTACTGCCATGCTTCATGTTCTAAGAGGCTACCAGCATGTAGGTGGCTACGCTAGGCATTGTAGACTGGGTCACTCCTTCCTGCACAAATCAGGAACCTTTACTCATGTTGTGCTTATCAGTGCCCCGGGAAAAGGCAGGCAGAGGCCAGGGATAACTCAACCTTAAGGAGAACCTCCCACTTAGAGATGGCTGCACACCATGTACACTTAAAGGAGAAGTCCAGCTGGAGCTTGTTTGGCTGGGCTTCTCCTATGGGTCACAGGAGTGCAATTTGTTTTGCACTCCTGTGACCCGTTTTCAGCAGAGAGCGGTCTGAAGTCCACTCTCTGCTGACATCACTGGAATCAGTCCAGGCACCGCGCCATTGCGTCAATAAAGTCTGGATCCGCCAGGTGCCTGGACTGAGACGCCCGCTCCCTGCCCCTCCAAAGCTTAGCTCTCCAGAGCATGAGAGCATGAGAGCTGCTGATTGACAGCTGATTGACAGCCAGCAGCTCTCCACTCAGGGAGCTTTGAGAACCGAGCCATCGGCGATGTTCGATCGCTTGGTTTTCAGTGCAGAGGCCGTGGCGGACAGATGCAGCACAAGACTGATGCTGCATCCACCTAGGTAGGTATAATGGGGTATAAAAAAAAACCTACTTCAGTTTTAAACAAATAAATTGGACTCCATGCATGCACTTACTGTGTTTCCCCAAAAATAAGCCTGGATCTTATAATAATTTTGGCAACAAAAGACACAGTAGGGCTTATTTTTGGGGTAGGTCTTACCATGTAATGTGCTGTCTTCTCTCCCGCTCTCCCTCCCTGCCTGTCAGGAATTCCCAGTGGAACAGAGTAAAAGTGATTGTACAATCCTAGAATCCACTCTATTACAGTAGTATAAAATGTGTGTGTGTGTGTGTGTGTGTGTGTGTGTAGATCCCCCGTTGACAACTGGGAGAAGAGAAGGAGAGCAGCGGGAGGTCAGCTGAGCACCGAGGGGGGCTGTACTGAGGGTATTTGCCACAATTAAATTACAGAAACACACACATTGTACATTTATATACTTCTATAATCAGGGCTTTTTTTTAGCGGGAACGTGGGGGAACACAGTCCCGGCACCTCTTGGACTGACTGTATGTAATGGCAAGGGGTGTTGTGGTGTGCTGCAGGGTATTGATGCTCACTGCTGGGAATCTATTTTTGCAAGGGGGGGTCTATTGTTGCTGGGGGGGTCTATTGTTGCTGGTGGAAGACCCATTGTTGCTGGTGATGGACCTATTGTTGCTGGGGGGGGTCTTATGTTGCTGGCAGCCAGAGAGACTATTAATGCTGGCTGTGCGGAGATCTGTTGATGCTGCCGGGAGTCTATTGTTGCTGGGGGGGGATTTTGTTGTGGGTGGTCCATTGTTGTTAGGGGGATCTATTGTTGCTGGCTGCAGGGGATCTATTTTACTGCTTTTCTTAATATCATTACCAAATTCCATACAAATTACTTAGTACCTCAAAATGATACTTGGTTCTATATTGTATAAAAGGGACGGTACTGGGAGGTGGGTAGGGGTGAAGAAAAGGGGTGACTCAGAAAGGGGGAGTTCCTGCACCTAATGTCTGAGAAAAAAACCCCTGACTATAATAGAGTGGATTATAGGATTTTACAAGCATTTTAAACTAGGGCTTATTTTCAGGGTAGGGCTTATATTGCATTTTTTTTATACCAGTATAATGCTGTGCTATCCAAATATAATTATACGGTAACCGTACTAAATCATAATATGACTGGTTGCAGTTAAATAGTGGTGGTGAGATATTCCAATCCTATATAAAAAAATCTAGTGAATCTAATAACGCAATCTTATGCAATTATAAGTTGCGATCATGACCAATTAAAAATGGCAATCCTATGCGATCCTCCCAATGACAACCTGTGTAGCATACACACCTCTATATACACATAGAGAAATTTGCAACCCTGTGCGATAATTGCGATACTGCAATAATTGCAGTGACAACCTGTAATTTACATCAGTCTATATAAAAGTGCATCAATATAATACAATAATCAATATAGAAATAAAGTGAACCGTGTTTAAAGTGCTCTTGTGCCAAACTAATTCATGCATTAATCTGTGGCCATAAAATCGCAGCAAAGTCCATTTATAACTACTCCATTCTTCTGGTGCTCATTGCAGATGATAAAACAGATGATATAACAGTAAAGTGCTCGTGTCCAGTCTCGTGCTCCCCCTTTGGTGTATGCGCTCACCTTGGAGCGTGTGACCTTGCACCTAAGCTCGGTCAAAACACGCTTTTAAACCACATCTGGGTTTATGCTCAGCATTTAGATCCTTGGATAGTTGCTTGCAGCAATATTCATATGGAAAACAGAGGAAACTGGATAGTGTATTACCATTTTAAAAGTTTTATTTAAAATGACAATATTCCCTATATTAGGGTACTCACATTTAATAGGTGCTATGAGGGCACCACTCTGTATCAAGCCAAACAAATATAAAGGCTCTGTGCTGATGTGTCCTCTGCTGCTGTCTCACAAACCGTCCTGTCCCCTCCTCAACATGTGTCGATACCAGGAAATGTCATATCTTCCTCAGGGGGAATTCACTGCGGCCATTTTGTTGAAGACCACGGACATTCTATAGTTTATTGTACTGTATGCTCGCGGCCGTCTTCTGATAGGTCAGAATGCTCTACAATACCCATACTGCATGCCGTGTATTGTGACCCAGCAAAATAACACACAGCAGCATATAACATCAGTTTACAATGGCTTATAAGGCGCTCATTAGCCAGTGGAGTGTTCTCAGAGTGGGAGGGGACACATCAGCACAGAGTCTTTATATTTGTTTGGCTTGATACAGAGTGATGCGCTTATAGCACCTATTAAATGTGATACCCTAATATAGGGAATATTGTCATTTTAAATAAAACTTTTAAGACGGTAATACACTATCCAGTTTCCTTTGTTTTCCTTATGAATATTGCTGCAAGCAACCATCCAAGGATCTAAATGCTGACCATAAACCCAGAGGTGGTTTAAAAGCGTGTTTTGACCGAGCTTAGATGCAAGGTTACACGCTCCAAGATGAGCGCATACACCAAAGGGGGAGCACAAGAGTGGACACAAGCACTTTACTGTTATATCAACTGTTTTATCATCTACCAGAAGAATGGAGTGGACTTTATGCTGTGATTTTATGGACACAGATTAATGCATAAATTAGTTTGGCACAAGAGCACTTTAAACACGGTTCACTTTATTTCTATATTGATTATTGTATATTGATGCACTTTTATATAGATTGATGTAAATTACAGGTTGTCACCGCAATTATTGCAGTATCGCAATTATTGCACAGGGTCGCAAATTTCTCTATCACATATGAATGCTACATGTGCATATAGAGGTGTGTATGCTACACGGGTTGTCATTGGGAGGATCGCATAGGATTGCAATTTTTAATTGGTCATGATCGCAACTTATAATCGCATAAGATTGCATTATTAGATTCACTAGATTTTTTTATATAGGATTGGAATATCTCACCACCACTATTTAACTGCAACCAGTCATATTATGATTTAGTACGGTTACCATATAATTATATTTGGATAGCGCAGCATTATACTGGTATAAAAAAAAATGCAATATAAGCCCTACCCTGAAAATAAGCCCTAGTTTAAAATGCTTGTAAAATCCTATAATCCACTCTATTATAGTCAGGGTTTTTTTTTCTCAGACATTAGGTGCAGGAACTCCCCCTTTCCGAGTCACCCCTTTTCTCCACCCCTACCCACCTCCCAGTACCGTCCCTTTTATACAATATAGAACCAAGTATCATTTTGAGGTACTAAGTAATTTGTATGGAATTTGGTAATGATATTAAGAAAAGCAGTAAAATAGATCCCCTGCAGCCAGCAACAATAGATCCCCCTAACAACAATGGACCACCCACAACAAAATCCCCCCCTCCAGCAACAATAGACTCCCGGCAGCATCAACATTATATAGGATTAGAATATCTCACCACCACTATTTAACTGCAATCAGTCATATTATGATTTAGTACGGTTACCGTATGATTATATTTTGATAGCGCAGCATTATATTGGTATAAAACTTTTTGGCACAAGCATATGGGAAGTGATCAATCCTAGCAGCTGTCTATTAATCATCTCTATTATTTGGATTTTCACATGGTAGCTCGCAAGATTCTGTTTGTTTTTTAGGGTTTATATTGCAGCCCTCCTGGAAAATAACAGTAGGTCTTATTTTCAGGGTAGGTCTTATTTTCGGGGAAACATGGTAGTTAACTCTTCTGCCCCGTACACACGGTCGGACTTTGTTCGGACATTCCGACAACAAAATCCTAGGATTTTTTCCGACGGATGTTGGCTCATGTTTGTCTTGCATACACACGGTCACACAAAGTTGTCGGAAAATCCGATCGTTCTGAACGCGGTGACGTAAAACACGTACGTCGGGACTATAAACGGGGCAGTGGCCAATAGCTTTCATCTCTTTATTTATTCTGAGCATGCGTGGCACTTTGTGCGTCGGATTTGTGTACACACGATCTGAATTTCCGACAACGGATTTTGTTGTCGGAAAATTTTATATCCTGCTCTCAAACTTTGTGTGTCGGAAAATCCGATGGAAAATGTGTGATGGAGCCCACACACGGTCGGAATTTCCGACAACAAGGTCCTATCACACATTTTCTGTCAGAAAATAGGACTGTGTGTACAGGGCATTCCACTTCCATACCTGAGGATAGGATCAGGACCTCTGTGGTGATCTGCTCCTGTTGCTATGGGAGATGGACCTGCTCACAGAGAGAATGCCGACAGCAATTCCTCCTGCAAAAGGCTATCCCATCTGCCACATGCACACACTTGCGACAGACTGCTACAGAAACCTTTGTTATCATTGGAAACCTCTTGTGTCTTTGCGCTGTATTAATTCTTCAATACCCCAATGTGCTTAGCTGACCTACGCTGTAAACCTTACCATATTACCAAAAGTATTGGGAAATCTATCATTACATGAAGTCTAATGGCATCCCAGTCTTAGTCTGTAGGGTTCAATATTGAGTTGGCCCACCCTTTGCAGCTATAACAGCTTCAACTCTTCTGGGAAGGCTGTCCACAAGGTTTAGGAGTGTGTCTATAAGAATGTTTGACCATTCTTCCAGAAGTGCATTTGTGAGGTCAGACATTGATGTGGACGAGAAGGCCTGGCTCGTAGGCTCTAACTAATCCCAAGGGTGTTCTATCGGATTGAGGTCAGGACTCTGTGCAGGCCAGTCAAGTTCCTCCACCCCAAACTCGCTCATTCATGTCTTTATGGACCCCTGCTTTGTGCACTGGTCCAAATCATTTGGTGGAGGGAGAATTGTGGTATGGGGTTGTTTTTCAGGGGTTGAGCTTGGCCCCTTAGTTCCAGTGAAGGGAGCTCTTAAGGTGTAAGCATACCAAGACATTTTGGACAATTTCATGCTCCCAACTTTGTGGGAACAGTTTGGGGATGGCCCCTTCCTGTTCCAACATGACTGCGTACCAGTGCACAAACAAAGTCCATAAAGATATGGATGAGCGAGTTTGGGGTGGAGGAACTTGACTGGCTTGCACAGAGTCCTGACCTCAACCTGATAGAACACCTTTTGGATGAATTAGAGCGGAGACTGCAAACCAGACCTTCTCATTCACATCAGTAACTTACTTCATAAATTCACTTCTGAAAGAATGGTCAAACATTCCCAGACATACTCCTAAACCTTGTGGACAGCCTTTTCAGAAGAGTTGAAGCTGTTATAGCTGCAAAGGGTGAGCCAACTTAATATTGAACCCTACGGATTAAGACAGGGATGCCATTAAAGTTCATATGCATGTAAAGGCAATACTTTTGGTAATATAGTGTATGTGTGCCGATTGCTTGCATTACACCCATTGAGTAACTTTAGACCAGGCAAGGACAAAGTTTCAAAAGCTTTACTGGAAACTCTCAGCATAACCGTTCCAAAACAAAGTGCATATTCTTTTCCCTAAACAAATCCCTAACTTAGGCTTGTGCCTGCACCAGAATACCTGCACAGGCAAGAGTCCATACAAAGCAGAGTCCACAGTGACAGATTCCCAGAACCGGTGTTCTTTAGGGAGGACTGCAGCTCCCAGCAATCCCCCTACATGGTGGATGAGGTGGAACTGCTCCTCCTTCTCTTTTCTCTGTAAGCAGCTGGAGATTACATTCTGTGGCTCGTCTGTGTCTTTCCTTCCCATGTAGACTGTCAGACTCGGCAGAGTCCTCCTCCCTTTTAATATCAGCACATGGAGAGAGGTAGAGCTCAGCAAAAATGTAAGAAACCAAGTTAGCTGTTTCCGTCCCGGCTGGGGCAGCAGCTATCTTATTAATCAACATTTGAATCTGCTTGCAAGCCAGCTACTGCAAAAACCTGTGCAGGAACAGTGGACATGGGGGCTGGAACTGGACGGAGAGGACCCTACTCTGAGTACAATGGAAAAAAGATACAGAATATTTAATATGTAAATAAATATGGGTCCATGATACCAGACCCCATAGCCCACTATGTATAACTCTGCGTTGTTCCCTCATAACTGCTATGGATAGTTATTTGTGCAATACCCTGCAGATTGCTCTAAACAATGCTAGAAATCCCAGCAAAAAAGGTCTCTGTAATATTCTGCAGAGTTCCCAAATCATTAAAGATATCAGCCCCTGTAGGAAGTTATGTGTACAATACTCTGCAGAGCGATGATATGAGCATTCAACCAAAAAGCCAGCACTGTTTTTTTTTGGTTGCTTGGAAGTTTCGAACCTCAGGGGGTGTTATTCACCAGCAGCTAGGGATTTTATGCTTGTAAGGATTAGTACAGGATTGGAGTATTTGTTTAGTAAAATGAGCATGCTAGAGTCAGTCCTTTGCATTACCCTACAAAAAAGTTTGGTATTTATACTTATTTGCATTTTACTATTAACTCTGATTTTATCATTTATGCTCCACCCACTTTTAAGCACAATTTGGCACCACTTATCACTCAATGTGGTGCATATATGTGCCACAGTTAGCCTCACCAACCATTCTGCCCCTACTCCGTCCCTATTCTCCGTAATTATGATTTTTAACAACATAAGGGACCTAATAATCATTGAATACAAGGATGTGCTCAGCAGACACATGTTGTTTATAGTGTCATAGAAAGTTTGTGTTGCTGTTATAAACTCAAAGATGTCATAAAATGCTATTACTGCTGTTAAACAGCTTATCCTAAAACAAAAAGAAGAAATTGGTGCTTAACTTTATAAAAGATTTTATTGAAAGCTGTGATGTCTTTGGTGTTGGAGTTTTTTTAAGATGTTCGAAATCCGAACAAAAGAGCCAGGGGGAAACTGGTCAGAGAGGCTACCTAGAAGCCTACAGCAACTCTGAAGCAGTTGCAGGAATTTATGATAAAGAGTGGTCATTGTGTGCATGTGACAACAACATCACAAATTGTCCACAAATGTGGCTTATATGGGAGGGTTGCAAGAAAAAAGACACTCCTCAAGAAAGGCCACATGCAGTTACTTCTGAGCTTTGCCAAAATTAACCTTGAGGATTCGGAGGCAACATGGGAAAAGGTGCTGTGATAGACTCACCCAGGACAGAGGCTTTTGAAGGGGACTGAATGCTAGCCTCTTGCCTACCAACTATGGGCCCTGGCATTTGAGGGAGCTACAAACATTTAGGAAGATATTCTGTTATGTAATGCAAAAGGACATTATTAAGGAGGCCATGATGGTCTCTGCCAGCTTGGGACTCAGTGGACAGATGTATGTGAAAGGAATGCTGATTAATGAGATCTGGATAGCCTGGGTGTTTCACCCAATAGGTTATTGTCTCATTTTGTTGTGTACTCTTTGCTGGGTCATGTGGGGTGAGGCTGTATTCCAATGTTCTATTGTGTCTGTCTGCCTCGGATATTATGGGATGTGTATGTAGATTAGCTGTGAGATTGGTGGAGGTGAATTCCTCCAACAACTCTCACTGCTGATTGGACAGTCTACCCCGCCCGGAATGCAAAGGGGGGGATTTCCAGATTGTCCAGAGTATTACCTGTGTACCTGTGTTTTCAATAAACAGTCCATGTTCTGCAACCAAACGAGTATTGCCTTGTTTGTTGTTATCAGGCACTGGAATATCAGAATCTCAGATGCGACTAAAATTGAATGATTTGGCCTCAACACCAAACGATATGTCTGGTAAAAATCCAATACTGCTCACCATTAGGGATGGGCTTTATTGGCCCCCAGTTCGCCGAACGGCAAACAATTTGGGGTGTTAGCAGCAAATTCGAAAGCCGCGGAACACCCTTTAAAAGTCTATGGGAGAAATCAAAAGTGCTAATTTTAAAGGCTTATATGCATGGTATTGTCATAAAAAGTGTTTGGGAACCTGGGTCCTGCCCCAGGGGACATGTATCAATGCAAAAAGACGTTTTAAAAACGGCAATTTTTTTGGGAGCAGTGATTTTAATAATGCTTAAAGTGAAACAATAAAAATGTAATATTCCTTTAAATTTTGTACCTGGGGGTGTCTATAGTATGCCTGTAAAGGGGCGCATGTTTCCCGTGTTTAGAACAGTCTGACAGCAAAATTACATTTCAAAGGAAAAAAAGCCATTTTAAACTACTCGCGGCTATTAATGAATTGCCGGTCCGACAATACACATAAAAGTTCATTGATAAAAATGGCATGGGATTTCCCCACAGGGGAACCCCAAACCAAAATAAAAAAAAATGCGTGGGGGTCCCCCTAAATTCCATACTAGGCCCTTCAGGTCTAGTATAGATATTAAGGGGAACCCCGCGCCAAAATTTTAAAAAAAATGGCATGGGGGTCCCCCTCAAAATCTATACCAGACCCTTCAGGTCTGGTATGGATTTTAAGGCGAACCCCGCGCCAAAATGAAAAAAAAATGGCTTGGGGTCCCCCAAAAATCTATACCAGACCCTTATCTGAGCACACAACCTGGCAGGCTACAGGAAAAGAGGGGGGATAAGAGAGCGCCCCCCCTCCTGAACCGTACCAGGCCACATGCCCTCAACATTGGGAGGGTGCTTTGAGGTAGCCCCCCAAAGCACCTTGTCCCCATGTTGATGGGGAGAAGGGCTTCATCCCCACAACCCTTGGCCGGTGGTTGTTTGGGTCTGCGGGCAGGGGGCTTATCGGAATCTGGAAGCCCCCTTTAACCAGGGGACCCCCAGATCCCAGCCCCCCTGTGTGAATTGGTAATGGGGTACAAATGTACCCCTACCATTTCACAAAAAAAGTGTCAAAAAGGTTAAGAAACACCACAAGAGACGGTTTTTGACGAGTCCTTTATTAATTCCTTCTTCTTTCATCTTCTTTCTTCTGGTCTTCCTTCGGTGTTCTTCTTCTTTCTCCATCTTCTTCTTCATCTTCTTCTTCTCCATCTTCTTCTTCCGCTCTTCTCGTCCTGCATCTTCCTCCAGGCATCTTCTCTGCTCTGTCCGCACGATCCGCCTCAGTGGGAGTCTTCCGCCATGTGACGCTTCGGTTCTTCTGACATTTCTTATATAACGGAGGGCAGGGCCACCCAGTGACCCCGCTCTCCTCTGACACACAGGGACTTCCCTGTGACTTTCCCCGTGTTGTCAGAGGGGGTGGGGTCAACCGATCGGATAAGGGTCTGGTATGGATTTTGGAGGGGACCCACACAATTTTTTTTTTTGGCACAGGGTTCCCCTTAAAATCCATACCAGACCTGAAGGGCCTGGTATGGAATTTAGGGGGACCCCCACGCCATTTTTTTAAAAAATTTGGTGCGGGGTTATTAGCCGCGAGTAGTTAAATTACTTTTTTTCCTTTGAAAAGTCATTTTGCTGTCAGACTGTTCTAAACACGGGAAACATGCGCCCCTTTACAGGCATACTATAGACACCCTCCAGGTACGAAATTTAAAGGAATATTACACTTTTATTGTTTCACTTTAAGCATTATTAAAATCACTGCTCCTGAAAAAACGGCCGTTTTTAAAACTTCTTTTTGCATTAATACATGTCCCCTGGGGCAGGACCCAGGTCCCCAAATGCTTTTTATGACAATAACTTGCATATAAGCCTTTAAAATTAGCACTTTTGATTATTCGTGTTCGTGTCCCATAGACTTTAACGGTGTTTGTGTGTTCGAACAAATTTTTTGCCTATTCGCAAGTTCTGCTGCGAACCGAACCGGGGGGGGGGGGGTGTTCGGCTCATCCCTACTCACCATCTAAATAACACCATTCCTACAGTAAAGCATGGAGGGGGTAATATCCTGTTATGGGATGTTTATCTGCAGCAGGGACTGGAACACTTGTCAGGATAGATTGAAAAATGGATGGGACAAAATATCATCAAATTCTTGGGGGAAATCTTCTGCCCTCTGCCAGAAAGTTGTCAATAAGAAGAAGGTTTACCTTCCAACATGACAATGACCCAAAGCACACAGCAAAAATTACCACACAGTGGTTGAAAAAGAAAAAGGTGAATATTCTTGCGTGGGGTAGTCAGAGCACAGACTAAAAGTGGTTGATAAGTAAAAAAAAAAAAAAAATCACTGTCAGTACCTCTGTTTTATGAAGCCATCCTACACAGTGTAAATGTTAGTGTACAACGATGCCTCTAAATACCTTATCTCAGATCTTTTCTGGCTGGTCATGTGATATCCAGCCGCTTTCCTCCTCTGATCTAAGGGCTACAGCTAGGGTTGCCACCTCATCCATTTAAACCCAAACACATATGAATTACACAGGTTCTGCAGCTGATTAAGGTGCTAATTAAACTCACTTGATGCCTTATCTGCATTAAATTAGCCTCACAACCTGTGTAATTCATGTGTGTTTGGGTTTATACCCGCTGTCTTTTTTTTTTTTTTTTTTTTACACCTGCAAGGGAAAAGGCATAATGAGCTAGTATGCACCGCATACTAACTCATTATGAGATACTTACCTTAGAACGAGGCGCCGGCATCTCACCTGGTCCACGCCGAGGGAGCTGACATCTCCCCTCGGCGTGTCTTCCGGGTATCGCGGCTCTGGCGCCGTGAGTGGCCGGAGCCGCAATGTCGTTTGCCCAGCTGTCAGCCGAGAATCCCCTGTGTGCATGTGCCCCTCATTGCGAGGGGAATATCTCCTAAACCTTACAGGTTTAGGAGATATTTTTTTTACCTACAGGTAAGCCTTATTATAGGCTTACCTGTAGGTAAAAGTTAAAAATAAAGGTATACAACCACTTTAAAGAGATTAGTTGGCAACCCTAGCTACAGCGAGAGAGGCTGACATCAGCTGGGGAGGTCACGTAACCGCTATGCTGTCCACTCAGCCCTTCCCACTGTAGCCTTTAGATCGGAGGAGGAGAGCAGCTGGAGGTCACATGAATTTCCATAAAAAATCAAAGATAAGGTATTTAGAGGTATCGTTTTACACTAAAATTTAAACAGTGTAGGATGGCTTCATAAAAGAGAGGAGCTGGAAGTAATCTTTATTTAAATTTCCTGCCACCTACTAATAGCGGCAGGAGGGGAGAGGAGGGGCGACTCATACACACAGGAGCTGACAGCCACGGGGAGAGGGGGAGAGGGGGAGACGGGGAAGAGAGGAAGAGAGGAGAGCTGTAGCACGTGAACTGACCACGGTAATCATGGATCAGCAGCCATGATTACCATGGTCAGCACACTTAGGGGGAGTCGGGACACAAGAACAGGCAGGATCAACCAGTTTTTTTACAGCTTAGAGAGGGACAGGTTAGACAGCACAAACACTGTGCTGTTTAACCTACTATAAGGGAACAGGATCTCTTTTTTTAGGGTTACAATCACTTACAAACCCCATTGAGAATCTGTAGAATGACTTGAAGACCGCACTGTCACCATCAAATTTAACTGAATTTGAGCAGTTCTGCAAAGAAGAGTGGGCAAATTTTCCAAAGTCTACATGTGCAAAGTTAGTAGAAACATGTCCCAACAGACTAAAGGCTGCAATTAAAGCAAAAGGTAGTTCAACAAAATATTGACACAAGGGGGTGATCCTTTTTCTAGCTCAGTGATTATTTTTTATTTTTTTCTCTGACTTGTTGGTGTGAGATCTTTCACTTGGATGTTATAAGTTGCAATGTGTAAATTCACCTGGATAAACAAAAACTGTGTCTGTCTTTATTTCAGGCTACAAAATAGCAAAATGTGATTATTTTAAAGGAGGGTGATTCTTTTCTATACCCACTATGTATATATATATATATATATATATATATATATATATATATATATATATATATATATATATATATATATATTAGATTTAAAAGTTGCATTAGAATGTCCTATACAACAATGTTAAAGTAGAAACACTGAAATATTGAAAAGTGACTTAGGGAGGAATTAGGACGGAGACAGTGAGCCAGGCCTTCTCGTCCACATCAGTGCCTGACCTCATAAATGCGCTTCTGGAAGAATGGTCAAACATTCCCATAGACACACTCCTAAACCTTGTGGACTAAAGAGTTGAAGCTGTTGTTGCTGCAAAGGGTGGGCCAACTCAATATTGAACCCTACGGACTAATGCCCTGTACACACGGTCAGACATTGATCGGACATTCCGACATCAAAATCCATGGATTTTTTCCGATGAATTTCGAACTTGTCTTGCATACACATGGTCACACAAAGTTGTCGGAAAATCCGATCGTTCTGAACGCGGTGACGTAAAACACGTACGTCGGGACTATAAACGGGGCAGTAGCCAATAGCTGTCATTTCTTAATTTATTCTGAGCATGCGTGGCACTTTGTGCGTCGGATTTGTGTACACACGATCAGAATTTCCGACAGTGGATTTTGTTGTCGGAAAATTTTATAGCAAGCTCTCAAACTTTGTGTGTCGGAAATTCCGATGGAAAATGTGTGATGGAGCCTACACACGGTCAGAATTTCCGACAACAAGGTCCTATCACACATTTTCCATTGTTAAAATCCTATCGTGTGTACAGGGCATAAGACTGGGATGCCATTAAAGTCCATGTGCGTGTAAAACAAGGAAACGGAGGCGCCTCTGGGTGCAGACTGTAAAACAATTTTAATTTTAAAAAGGTAACAACATAGTTTGCACTCACATTTTGGTAGAAATATCAGGCATTAAAAAGTCCCAACACAATCAAGGGGGTCCGTGAGGTCATCTCTCTCTGCCGTGGATATGTGTCCTCTAGCTGGTTCCCAAGCGCTGGATGTGTAAAGGCAGGTGTCCCAATACTTTTGACAATATAGTGTATGTATCTCAAGTAGCTGCGGGCAGGTAAACATCGTTCATCAATCTGTAAAGAATTAGATTTTTTCCCAAAAAAATATAATAATAAAAAAATGTAATTGTGAGAAAGAAGAAGGGTAGGAGTGGAATGTCAGAAAGTGGATGGGGAGGGTGGAGGTCCGCTTTACCATGACACAGCAGGGGAGAGCTTGGTGGGATTTTTAAACAAATAAAAAGCGCTTAAAAAAGGTAAGAAAGCAGCAATTTTTTTTTTTTTTTTGCTATGTTAATGGAAACATGTAACAAATATAAAGTAGTTGTTGTCCAAATATGGCTGCAAAGATGGAAATACACTTTAACTCATTTCTGTAAAAAAAAAAAAAAAAAATGTATGTTAATACCTCTTGATCTGCAAATTTGCCGTGGACCCCTTAACACCGAAAAAGGGTTAAGTACCATTTTATAATTAATTATTATATATTTTTTTTTTGCAATCACCGCATGCTGAGTTATGCATTTCTTACACGTCCTGAATTATTCAGCGTACTGACACCTAGGGCGAAAAACGGGCAGGAAAATAAAAACATAATTATCGCTGTAGAAAAGGTCAAAAGGACAACAATGTCATAAATTTGTAATGCGTTTCACATTAAGAGTTGTTTGCAGCCTCCCCTTATGACATTACCTTGAATGGCGAGCGTTAAAAATACATTGCCAGCCAGTTAAACACAAAAGCGAGTGCTAGAAGTGTTAATTTTTAAGCAAGTTTGACAAAGATTGAGTCTCCTATGACAAATACGATCAGCGAGACAGAATTCGGTGGCTGGGAAAAGTTTAAACATTAACAATTTCTGTCAGGCTGTTGACACTATCATGGTTGACATCTCCCCAGATACCGAGATGACTGCTGGCATTTGTCAACAATCCTGTCACCGGCGCAGCAATAAGGCCATGTCTCGAAGAGTGACAGTTCGGGTTTCGCACTCCCCTGAGCAATAGCCCAGGTGTTCTGAAGAACTGTGGGAAAACCCAACATTTTTCTGCATTGTCATTCATATATCGGAAAACACAGGAAGAAAATGAGCTGTCACCCCAATTCCCCGGATGCTCCGCTGCTTAGCATAACGCTGGCGCGCAGGCCAGGGTCCACTGGTCCTTCGGTCTGACAGATAATTAAGAAAGCAGCAACGTTTCCTAGGTGTCTATTGTTTGGAATTTGCATTTTAGCCAGAGGCGACCAGTAATAAAAAAAATATATATATACAGGATGGGAAGATGGTAAGGAGCCAATTAGTCAGATGGATGGATCGTTGACTGACAGGTCTCTGGTATCACCACTTTATATTTCATGATACACTACACAGCTTTGCAATTTTCTACAAGAACTAACTTTTTTTGTAGGCTTCTTGAAAAAGAAAGTCTATAGATAGGGCCATATAATTTTTTTTACACGGGTATTTTTTTTTCTTAGCCTTAAATAAACATATATCATGCCACTTGCAATTCTCATAAAAAAAATAAAAAACACAAACTCAATTTTGAGGCATTTAAATTCAACACAAATTTATGGATGTTTCAGCACAAAGAATCCTGAGAACGGCAGGGTGAGCGTGCAGCTAATTCACATACTAGACAATATGCCAACGCTAAAGGTTTTCATTTCATTTCATTTTTTTTTTTTGCTTTTGAAAAAGTGAAGTATAGGTCTTGTATGTATGTGAGCCACATTAAAATATAACGTTTTGTCTTCCAATAAGACATTTATGTCAACTCTAGTTCTCAATGTCAGTAAGATTTAGCACGTTTTTGGGGGTTACTTTATCATATTTGATATGGGAAGGATGTCTATTTTTTTATTTTATTTTTTCAAATAAATTCTTTATTCAAGGCACTATTTTATCATAGTTTGTTATTCAATTATAAAACTTTCTGTGCATGCACAAAAAAAATAAAAAAAAATAAAGTAGATCTCAACGAAAGAACACTTTTCTGGTATTGGATAGAATAAGAATTTGGAAAGGATAGAACAGGTGTCTGTGTATTTGTTGATGCCTGTTGTCCCTACTTGGAGAGATTTCCTCTCACTTCATGTGACAATATTGTCACCAGGACAGCGAGACGGCAAATCTCTCCTACGGTGAAAAAACAAGAAAAAAGAAAACACTTTAGTAGAAAGGATTAGATCCCAAGCCAACGTGTCTATGCCTCTGTTGTAAATTCACCCTCACCTCTCGTTCCAATAATAACAACATCATCAGCAGGTTAAAAAATAAGGTAATTCTCCCCAGCAGGTCCACAGACAACAGCAGGAACATGACAAGGTTCTAACCCTGTTGCACATTTAGGCTGAGGTCCAGGAAAAAAGCTACATAGTTACATAGTTAGGCTGAAAAAAGACACACGTCCATCTACAGTAGGTCAACCAATAAAAAACACAAAAAATAAAAAATAAATAAATTGAATAAATAGAAAAACACCATATATACAGAATCTTATACCTACAGCTAATCCAGAGGAAGGCAAAAAAACATGGTCCAATTTGCTCCAGCAGGAAAAAAATTTAATCCCAAATTGTCACAGCTCTTATGCCCCGTACATACGGTCGGACATTGATCGGACATTCCGACAACAAAATCCATGGATTTTTTCCGACGGATGTTGGCTCAAACTTGTCTTGCATACACACGGTCACGCAAAGTTGACGGAAAATCCGATCATTCTGAACGCGGTGACGTAAAACACGTACGTCGGGACTATAAACGGGGCAGTAGCCAATAGCTTTCATCTCTTTAGTTATTCTGAGCATGCGTGGCACTTTGTGCGTCGGATTTGTGTACACACGATCGGAATTTCCGACAACGGATTTTGTTGTCGGAAAATTTTATAGCCTGCTCTCAAACTTTGTGTCGGAAAATCCGATGGAAAATGTGTGATGGAGCCCACACACGGTCGGAATTTCCAACAACAATGTCCTATCACACATTTTCCTTCGGAAAATCCGACCGTGTGTACAGGGCATAACTGTGAAGAAGCCTTTCTGTATGTGGAGGTGAAATCTCTTTTTGTCCAGACATAAAGAATTCCACCTGGTCCTCTATAAAGAATTGAACATGAATAACTCAACACGCAGTTCACTATATGGACCACCTATGTGTTTATACATGTTGATGATAACCTTCCCTTATCTCTTCTGAAGAGATAATACATTCAGTTCAGCCAATCCTAGCTGAGCTCCTCCATTTCACTTAACAATTTGGTCGCCATTCTTTGCACTTTCTCATGTTCTCCGATATCCTTTTTTGTGAACTGGTGTCCAAAACTGAACTGCATATTCCAGATGAGGCATTACTAATGATTTGTACAGGGGCAAATTTATGTCTCTCTTTGTGTCTGGAGTTTATACCTTTAATACAGCTAACTACATATATACAGTGCCTTGAAAAAAGTATTCATACCCTTGAAATTTTCCACATTTTGTCATGTTACAACCAAAAACGTAAATGTATTCTACTGGTATTTTATTTGATAGACCAACACAAAGTGGCACATAATTGTGAAGCGGAAGGAAAATGATAAATGGTTTTCAATTTTTTTTACAAATAAATATCTGAAAAGTGTGGTGTGCATTTGTATTCAGCCCCCCTGGGTCAATACTTTGTAGAACCACCTTTCACTGCATTTACAGCTGCAAGTCTTTTTGAAGATGTCTCTACCAGCTTTGCACAACTAGAGAGTGATATTTTAATTGGATTTAGGTCTGGACTTTAACTGGGCCATTCTAACACATGAATATGCTTTGATCTAAACCATTCCATTGTAGCTTTGGCTGTATGTTTAGGGTCATTGTCCTGCTAGAAGGTTAACCTCTGCCCCAGTCTCAAGTCTTTTGCAGACTCTAACAGGTTTTTTTTCTAAGATTGCTCTGCATTTGGCTCCATCCATCTTCCCATCAACTCTGACCAGCTTCCCTGTCCCTGCTGAAGAAAAGCATCCCCACAACATGATGCTGCCACCACCATGTTTCTCAGTGGGGATGGTGTGTTCAGGGTGATGTGTAGTGTTAGTTTTCTGCCACACATAGTGTTTTGCTTTTAGGCCAAAAAGTTAAATTTTGGTCTCATCTGACCAGATCACCTTCTTTCACATGTTTGCTGTGTCCTCCACATGGCTTCTCACAAAGTGCAAACTGGACTTCTTATGGCTTTCTTTCAACAATGGCTTTCTTCTTGTCACTTTTCCATAAAGGCCAGATTTGTGGAGTGCACAACTAATAGTTGTTCTGTGGACAGATTCTCCCACCTGAGCTGTGGATCTCTGCAGCTCCTCCAGAGTTATCATGGGCCTCTTGGCTGTTTCTCTGTTTAATGATCTCCCTGGCTGGCCTGTCAGTTTAGGTGTTGGTCTATGACATAAATTCCCAATAAAATACATCTACGTTTTTGGCTGTAACATGACAAAATGTGGAGCATTTTAAGGGGTATGACTACTTTTTCAAGGCACTGTATATTTTAAAAAAACAAGCTTATTTTCTTTATCTGTAGAACCTTCCAAGATGGGTGCTAGCATGAGTTAGATTTAGTGCTGGCTCACTGTGTTCAGTGGAGCTGGGTGTGTTTTGCTAGGTAAATTTGGCTTGCCTCGCTGTAACCAGTGTGTCAGTAACTAGTGTGTTAGGTAATATACTCTCTCAGCACACTGAGCTCTGGGTCTTTTCCTGCCGAGGATCAGTCCAGCCTGGAGGGCATGCTGCCCTCTAGGGCAGCTCTGCCATGTGCTTGCTGTTCATGAGGCCTCATGTGGGGGACCTGAGGGTCTGAATACTGAAGCTAAGGAGAGCTGACTGAGGGGCTGTCTGTTGAAGACCTCGTCTGGTATCACTGGAGGAACGTGTCACTTTGAAGTTGGAAAGTACAGATTGCTGAGAGATCTTAGAGACTTTTGAGTTGCTGCCACCTCTCTTGTGCTAGAAGGTCAGCTGTGTGTTTGCTAAAGGGGACATCAGCTGGTGTCCTGAAGGGTTTAGTTTATCTAAATCCTTGTGAAGGGGACTCTGCTCTTATTGTTCTAAAGAAAGAAGTCTAGTTAATTGTCTTCAATTTGTATACATACAGAAGTTTCTCTTTTTGAAGTATTCCACTCAATTCCCTCAACCCTTTCCAAGTTCTCCAAAAATAAACATCCCTAGGCTGGTTATTGAGGAAAAGTGTGGCTGAGATTGCGTGAGCGAGTCTGGCTGCGGGGCAATCCACTAGAACATAACATTGCTTAGAACATAAGCAAAATTCCAGCGACTCCCTCAGCTGCGCTCATTTTATTACTGTCCGGAGTGGCATTCACACGACATGTGAGTGACATTCTGTGCTGCAGTAAGTCTGTACGAATTCGTAACTTTGAATAAATTCGTATTTGTTACGTTGACTAACAAACAAATTTGAAAGGAAATTTCAATGCCTATAATGTATTGGTTAGTTATTAATAGTTAGTTATTATTTTGAAGTTTTGGATTTTCGTTCTCTTGAATTTTAGGATTTTCTTTCTTATTTTCAGATTTTCGAATTTCTGAATTTTCAAATTTATGAATTTACAAGTTTCAATCATAATGAATGACCCAAAAAACAACAACAAAAAAAAAAACTAATGCAACGAAAACAAACACATTTTTCGGCAGTGCACATGTCTAGATCCTGTGTTCCTGCAAAGCGGGGACATGAATCAATGCCTTCCCCTAGTAAAAGCACCACATACACGATAAAAAAACACTGGCTAGGCACACAACTAACCCTTTGATTTCCCTTGGTATTAACCCCTTCCCAGCCAGTATCATTAGTACAATGACAGTGCATATTTTTTAGCATTAGTGTCATTAGTTTATTAGTGTCACTGGTACCCAAAAAGTGTCAACTAGGGGTTTATTTTCAAAAGCTAGAGAGTGCAAAATTAGTCACAGTTCTGCATAGAAACCAATCAGCTTCCAGGTTTTATTGCCAAAGCTTAATTGAACAAGCTGAGGTTAGAAGCTGATTGGTTTCTATGCAGAAATGTGACTAGTTTTGCACTCTAGCTTTCGAAAATAACCTCCTAGGGCACTTTCACACTGAAGCGCTAGTTTTAGCTGCGCTTTTCAGCCGCTAGCGGGGCGTTTTTAACCCCCGCTAGAGGCCGAATAAAGCGCCCGAAAAGCGCAGCTGCCAGCTTTGGTTTTAATGGTGCGGTGCTTTGAGAGCAGTGTATACACACTCCTAAAGCACCTCAAAGATGCTGCTTGCAGGACTTTTTTTAACGTCCCTCATGCGCACCGCTCCAGTGTGAAAGCCCTTCTCTAAGACGGAGATAGATTTGATTACATGGTCTGACCACGCTCCCATCTCGCTAGACATTTTTGTCATACCTTTCAAAAAGAACACGTCTCTTTGGCGTTTGAATGCTTCTCTTCTTACAAACCCTAGATACAAAGACCAGATCAAACAAGAATTACTCTCCTTCTTTCAGTTGAATGCAACGGAGGACATAGATAAGTTTATACTATGGAATTCACACAAAGCCGTTATGAGAGGCATTTTGATTAAACTGGGTGCGCTCAAGAAAAGGAGGATAACCAGAAAAATCTCAGATCTACTAACTCAGATTCAAGCACTAGAACAACAACATAAAACCTCGCTAGATGTGACCACAGCCCAAACTCTTGACAAACTGCGACAAACTCTTGCCAATTGTCTTCTTGGTAAGCACAAACATGCTCTTACAAAGTCCAAGCTAAATTTTTATACCCAGGCCAATAAAGCGGGAACCCTGCTATCCAGACAACCTAAACAATCCATGAGGAAACCTAATGTATCCTCCCTAATGACTCAAATAAAGGAACCATCACTAACCCATTAGAAATAGCTAATGCCTTTAGTATTTTTTTTTCCCAATAAAAGTTTTTATTGAGCAAATATATTGTCATAACAAAGTAAGTAAAATATTCATTACATTCTTATAGGGCATTATACATTACAGCCATGTTTGATTCGAGTTAAAAAAAAATACTTTTTCTGTATGCGTATACAACCCTTATTACCAATTAAACTGTTATAACTGTTGGTGAAACTATTAAAACTGTGAATATTATGAAAACCCCTTTTGTTTTGCGTATCATAATAATTCAGGGTCAGGGGTTATATTTTTGTGAGTGTCTTGAGAGTTATAACATAAAGGGAATAGATACTAATGAAATAAAATAAAGTAAAATAAAGTTAAAAAAAAAAATTAGAAAAGGAAAAAAGATGAGGGGTGGAGAAAGAGGTGTGGGAGGTGGACAAGGGGGGAGGTAGAGGGTTTTAGATTATTTGCTTCTATTGTACCTGATTGAGTTTTATGTTAGTCAGATGGGTTAAAGAGTGACCTACATTAGTTCATACAAGGGAGTTTGAATTAAGTGTATCTGGGCAGTGTTCCTATCTTGTGTAGTCAGCCATTTTGCATCTTGGCAAAGGAGTCCGAGTACTTGAAGGTGAACCATGATTTCCATAACTTGTGCAATTTATCAGTCCTTTCTGAAGCCATTGCCACAGTCTCCTCCATCTTGTAAGGTAAGTCAACCTCAGATAGCCATTCCATTATTGTGGGTGAATGTGTTGATTTCCAGTGTCTTGGAATAATGGTTTTTGCTGCATTTAGCATGTGGCGAACAATCGATTTTTTTTGTACCTGCTGAGTGAGTAGTTGGATATATGTAGCAGACAGCACTCAGTCGTGAAAATCAGCTCAGTTTCTGCTATGGCGTGAATCTGAGTGCAGACTTCATACCAGAAACAACGCAGGAGTGGGCAATCCCACCAGATGTGCAGCATGGTGCCCTTGTCAGTGCCACATCTCCAGCAGACATCTGTTGCATCTGGGTACTATGCGTGCAATCTGGTTGGGGTAAAGTACCAGTTCGTCAGTACTTTATAGGAAGTTTCTTAGGTGCCAGTGCTGATGGAGCATTTGTGTGCAAGGATGCATGCGTTAACCTATTGTTCGTCCATGAAGGACTTTTTAAGGGCTGTTTCCCATTCCTTTTTATGCCTGCCCAGTTGTCTACTTTTATTGGTTTGTAGCCAGTTGCACATCAAGGAAGTTGCTTTACTCACTGGTTCTCCTGTGATGCACATTTGTTCAAACCAAGTCTGCTCTCACAGAAATTGTTGTCTTTCGGCAGTGCAGTGGACATAATCTTGTAATTGCCTGTACTGCCAATGGGTAAAGTGATTTGCCTGCAGTTCTGTCTTTAATTTGTCAAAAGTCTTAAGTTTGCCACCATCTACGCAGTGGGAAACTGTTGTGGGAGTCTTATCTTCCCTGTGTGGGAAAGATACTGTAGTATAACCTAACGTAAACTCTGTGTTATGGATCAGTGGAGTCAGGGGACCAGGGGTGGAGGCAATGTTATAATGTAATGTTGTAATGTTGGACCGATTGTGGGGTGCAGTGCTAAGTTGGCAGGGCGTGCCTCTTTGGTGACCCATGGTACGAATCTCAGAGGGATCTCAGTCTGTAGGCTTTTCATTCCCACCCAATCTTTGGAAGAAGCATAAAAGTTCCAATCAAGAATTCGTATCAGATGCGTCACATAGTAATAATGCGTGATTTCTTCCTGGCCCAGATAAAGTCTCTCAATGTCATGTTCAGTAGGGAGAAGAGCTTTTTAAGTAGTCTGATGGGCAGAGTATGGAATAGGTATAATACCCTGGGCAAAACTGTCATCTTTACTGCCACAGCCCTCCCAAACCAAGATAATGGCTTGAAATTCCGGAGTTGTAGGTCCTGTTGCAGGTTGTGTAGGATGGGTTGAAAGTTTTGTGTATAAAGACTATACAGTTCTGGTGTAAGTCATATCCCTAAGTATTTGAGCTTGAGATCTACCCATTTGAAGAGACAATTGGATTAAGCGTCCTGGAGTTGCCTGGGGTTTAGGGAGATGTTAAGTGCTTTTGACTTTTCATAATTGATCTTGAATTTGGAAATGTATCCAAACAATTCAAAATCTTTCAATAGGTTGGGAATCGATATATGAATGTTGTGTGAGGACAAACAAAAGGTCATCCGCGTAAGCGGTTATTTTATGGTATGTGGATCCTAGGGATAAACCCTTGACTGATAAGTTTTCGTTTATCGTGCATACACATGGTTCTAGTGTGAGGATGAATAGTATTGGGTACAGGAGACAGCCCTGCCTCATGCCATTATGTATTTGTACTGGTTCTGAAAGAGTCCCATTAATCTTCAATCTAGCTGTCAGGTTTTGTTATAACGCCGAGATCCATGCTAACACTTTGGGCTGAAATCTAATGTGCGTGCACACTGCAAACATGAAGTCTCAAGCCACCCTATCGAAAGCCTTCTTCACATCCGTGAATAGGAGAAGGCCTTCAGCAGTATTCCCTTTAAGTTTGTGTATGAAATTTATGGCTTTGATGACATTATCACGTGCCTCCCTTCCTGGCATGAAGCCCACTTGATTTGGGCCAATAATGTCTGGTAAGAGTCTGCCTAGTCTTGTTGCAATGATTTTGGACAGAAGTTTTATGTCCATGTTAAGCAGAGATATCGGCCTGTAGCTGGAGCAGGTGTTGGGATCTTTGCCGGGTTTGGGGAGCACGGTGATATGTGCCACGTTGAAGGTGGATGGGAGTTCCTGGGGTGTTGTCAGAGAATTCAGTGCGTTCAACAGGGGTTTTGCTAGTTAATGCGAGAAAGTCTTATAATAGATGGCTGTGAAGCCATCTGGGTCCGGGCTTTTTCCAGATTTTAGAGTTTTGATCGCCTGTAGGAGTTCCGTTATATCTATGGGTTTGTCAATTTCCTCTGCATAGGAGGCTGACGCGTGGTAGGCCGCTTTGTGTTAAGTATTGTTCCATAATCTGGGATCTAGATCCTTCTACTGTTGTGGGTTTGTGTGAGAGTGGGAGATTATACAGTTTTGTGTAAAACCCATGGAACGACGCAATTTCATCCATGGCTTGTATTAATTTGTTTTCTCTATTTTTAATCTGGGTAATGGTAGTATTAGATTGGATTAGATTGGATATCTCTTAGATTGGATATCTCTTAATACCCTAGCTAAGAATTTGCTGTTTTTGTTCCCATGTTCGTAAAAAAAACCTTGGAGAAAGAATAATATTTGCTTTGCCTGTAAGTCTAATTTCTCCTGCAATTCTTTTCGTGCTATTAAAAGGTCCTTGGCTAAGTTAATTGCCGTCGATCTTTTATGCTGGGTCTCTAATCTCTGCACTTTTTCAAGTAATTCTTTCACTTCCTTCTCTGCGGCCTTCTTTTTCTGTGAAGCTAGGCTAATGAGTCGGCCTCTAAGCACAAATGTATGGGCTTCCCAAACAGTGAGGTGTGAAACATCGTCTGTAGTGTTTTCTCTAAAATATGTCTTTATGACATCTGTGATTGGTTCCAAAGTCACTGGGTCTGTCAGTAAGGTCGAGTTAAGTCGCCAACTACCAGGCCTCTTATGTACTTTCTGCAATTGTAGAGTCAATGAGATGGGCGCGTGATCTGATACAGTCCTCGTCCCTATGTGAGCTTCTTTCAGGATGTTTAAGTCCCTTTGCATTACAAACACAAAATCTATGCGGGAATATTTGTTGTGAACAGTGGTAGGTATAGTCTCTCTCCTGTGGGTGTGTTACCTGCCAGGAGTCCGTCAGCATCAATGTGTTTAACATTGTAATTTTCTTAAGTTTGCAGTATGTTATTGTTGATTTGCCATTGGAGGTGTCCTGAAGGGGGTCCAGTGGGACATTGAGGTCCCCTCCAAGAACTATACAGCCAGAGGCAAACCAAGAGAGCTCGTCAATCAAGTTTTGGCAGAAAGTCACATGTACAGTATTTGGGAAATATACACTTGCTAGAGTGATTGGGAGTTTCCCAATGTTTCCCTTGAGGAGGAGAAACCGCCCCCCCGGGTCTGCCAGTTGTTGAGTGAGCTAGAAAACCTGAGTTCTTCCCAATCAATATGGAGACACCTTTCATCCTGGATTCTGGACTAGTAGCATGATGGGCTTTGGTAAAGTATCCATATGTCATTTTAGGGATGGAGTTTGCTTTAAAATGTGTTTCCTGTAGAAACACAAAGGCAGGCTTCCCCTTCCCCAGGTGACGTAATAAGAGTGGATGCAAAATGAAGACCCATGGATTGTACTTGAAGTGTCAACGTCTTTTGTGTGACAAGCCCCATATTTTTGGTATCCAGTTCAGGTACGGGGTAGACGCCTTTGTATTGTGGGTGTAAATGGCAATCTGTCTTATGGAGGCGGGCGAAATGATGTAGAGCCCTGGTATAAGGGTAAAATCCCAGGTGTAAAGTTCCTCCTTTGTCAAGGTAAATTAAAGTTCATACCTTAAGTGTGTGGAGTTCGATGAAGATCTCGCCTCAGAATCTCAGTTTGGGGCGGTCAATACATCCGTATTCTGTCTACCTATAGGATAGCCTGCGTGAGAAATTACCTGTCAATTTTAACTGGGAAAAGACAAAATGAAAGTAAGAAAAAGGTTTGCCCCCGCAACTGGGCTATCGTTCAAAAAAGGCCAACAGGGCCTGGTGTACCCCAATCAGTGCAGTGGTCCTGTTCCTCAATGTTTCCATTTATAGTAGTGAAAATAGGCTCAAGGGCATGTAGGTGAGTGAATCGGCCTCATGGTTTCTCTCCTTCACTCTTGGCCTGAATCGGGCTGAAGTGCCCTGGAAGTGTTTGAGTGCTTAGGGGTAGAGCTGGAACCCGGGTTATGTTGTTTCTGGTACTTCCCTCTTTTGTTTGGAGGTTTAGTAGGTGTGGAGTGAGGCGAGACCTGGACACCATGTGCTTTTGGTGGGTTGCAAAATTCCTAGTACCAATCAGGCAGATCAACGGTGGAATCTGCAGGTCCTGGCCAAAATCCTGCAGGTCATTAGGTGTGCGTAGGTATAGTTGCCTGCCCTGGAAGGTCACATTTAGGGCGAAAGGGAATTTCCATTTGTAAGGAATACTTTGTCTGCGTAGTATCTCCAGCAGGAGGCGCAGTGCTCGCCTGTTGTTCAGAGTTATAGGGGGAAAGGTCCTGAAATATGGATATCTCTGTGTCATTGAATGTGATGTGATCATTACGTCTTGCTTTGGCCATGATTTCCTCCTTTAGTTTGGTTTAAAGTTTGGCAAACAACAGATTATATCCCTTTCAGCTGGCCTGGCTCTCAGGGCTCTGTGTGCTCTTTCAAAGTCAATCTGTGTGTCTGTTTGGCGTTCCAGTAGTTCATTAAACACATATTGTAAAGTGGATGGTATGTTGCTTGGTTCAACTGACTCAGGGATACCTCTCACCCTTATATTGTGTCTTCTCCCCCTGTTGTCTAAGTCCTCTAACTGGCTATTCATCTCAATGAGATGTACTGAGTGAGAGTCTGTTTTCTTTTTGTGAGTCTTCACTGAACTACTCTTCCCCACAAGGCTGCACTATCTTGGATTGGGCCCTGAGGCGGCGGGGCTGTGTTTTAAAGATGTCTGGGATACTTCTTGATCCAGAAAGGGGAGCAGAACGACGGGAGTGGTTGCCGGAGTTGTGTTGGGTGAGTCCGCTCATTTTAGCTGCTGTTTCCGGTGCCGTTTGTGCTAAAGGAGCCAAGGGTTTAGCAGAGCTCTTCTAGTCTGCTGCCATCCTCTCTGCGCGCCAAGCCACACCCCCCGCCTTTAGTTAATTTGACTCCTCCTTATAAAACCTTCAAGAGGCACCAGACTTCCAACCCCCTACAGAAAGTCATATAAAGACCTTTTTAGACACGATTAAGCTTCCTTCGCTATCCCCTTCAAAACAAAACTCGCTAGCAACACCTTTCACTTTTAGGAAGTGCTGAAAGTTATCCACGCTTTGCCTATCAACAGATGGGTATAGCAACGAATACTATAAGGCCTTCCCAGATATATTGTCCCCATACATCAGCGCAGCGGCTAATGAAGCGGCACAAACAGGCTTTTTCCCCAAAGAAACTTTGGAGGCACTTATCGTAACCATACCCAAACAAGGGAGATCACCCTTAAACCCAGCAAACTTTAGGCCCATTTCACTACTAAATAGTGATATTAAAATATACGCCAAATTGTTGGGCAGCAGACTCCAACCCCTAATAGCCACCTTGATACACCCAGATCAAGTGGGGTTTATTAACAGGCATTCAATCCCCGATAGCACCAGAAGATTTATTAACTTGATCCAGTGGGCAGAATATCATCAGACACCTTCTCTGCTCCTGTCCTTGGATGCAGAGAAGGCATTTGATCGTGTACATTGGGGCTATCTCAAACAAATTCTGACTAAATTTGGACTCACAGGACCTTTTGGGCAAGCCATACTAGCTTTATACTCTAATCCTAGTGCTAAAGTATGGATCTCTGGTATGCTGTCAGATCCATTCTTCATTACCAACGGCACCGGATAGGGATGCCCTCTATCACATCTCATTTTTGCACTAGTCATTGAGCCACTGGCAGAATCTATCCAAGCATGTTCAGCAATAAAATGTATAATGGTTGGACAAAAGGAGTATACCATTGGGTTATATGTGGATGACATTCTTCTCGCCTTAACAGACACCCTTTCCTCTATCCCTGCCCTCCAACACATCTTAAATGAGTTTGGATTAATATCCCTATATAAAGTTAAATTATTCATGCTGTCACTTCAACATTCTCCATCACTGCAAAAACAAGTCTCATCATTTTCATCCTTCTCATGGGCACACTCCTCTCAAATAACATACTTGGGTATCAAATTGACATCCTCGGGTAGAAATATTTTCAGGACAAATGACTCACTCCTGCTCAGTAAACTCTCTGACCTCTCAAAGAACCTAAATCACAGCATCATGGGCAAGAAAAATAGCTCTCACCAAAATGTTCCTCCTCCCACATGTGTTATATTTTTTTAGAACGATTCCTATATTAGCAACTAATCTCAAGACCCTGCAAAAAATAGTGAACACCTTTCTATGGAATAATAAAAGAGCAAGAGTGCAGAAAGAGTCAATGTTCACACCTCTCTCATGCGGGTTCAGGTGCTCCTGATCTTGCTAAATATTACACGGCTTCTATTTTGGACCAAACAAAATTATGTTAGTCCCCTACGAAAGACAAGAGATGGATCCAGATCGAACAACAAGCCCTATCCTCTGACCTCCGGGCACTACTAGAGCCACTACGCTCATCTGTAGAATCCCCAGATCATTTTTTAGTACAGCCAACGCTACCCTCTGGACTTGGCTCTCTGTCCTAAAGCTTTTGAACAAAACTCACAAAACAATTGACTCATACACTCTACTTTCATCATTACCCCTGCTAATCCTGGACCTGGACATCACCTCCTGGATGTGCCAAGATCTCGAACGAGTGGTTCAATTATTTGACTATCAACAGATGTTCTCTTTCCAGGACCTTACCAAATCCTTTGACAGATCTCATAAAGAAATAAAAAGGAAAGAATGGCACAAAGACGGGTACAAGCACTGCGATATGGAAATAATGACAATACATGAAAAAGCACGTGTTAAACAGAGGGCTATGAACAACATTTAATATAATCTATAATAAAATAAATCAGCCTAAAAAGATCTCATAAAGACTTCTATAAGTACTTACAAATCCGCCATCTCCTCTCTACTTTAAAGAAAGGGGGTGACCCACTACTAAACTCTATCTTCACACTATTTAACTCTGAAAAACTCTCTAAAAAAGGGATCTACACAGCCTTGTGTTCTAAGGTGTTCCCGGACAAACCACAATATTTGAATCTATGGGAACATGATTTAGGAGCTACATACACAATACAGCAATGGCTTCAAGCCCTCCGACGACCCAAGAAAATGTCCCGCTGCATATCACACTGGGAAACAGTTCAAAAAGTTGTACACAGGTGGTACCTTACACCAGTACCTTACCACAAGTATTAGCTAAATACTACCCTGGCGCCCAATCCCCCTTATGTTGGAGGAAGTGCGGGCACGTAGGTTCCATCAGCCACATCTGGTGGTACTGCCCAAAAATGTAGGCTTTCTGGAAATATATATTTGTATTTATCACCTCTACTACTGGAATAACATGCCCAATGATGCCAGAAACAGCTCTTTTTGGCATTGGTTTGGATAAATGGCCACAGAAATTCCAGATCTTTGCCACTCATGTGTTAATTGCCACTAAAAGAGCTGTGGCCAGTGCCTGGAAGTCAGATGTTCATCTTCTCCATTCCTTACTCTAGCAGGATCTTCCAGGTCCATGTGGCTTCCACACAGCCTGCTTGTATGGAGAGTCAACACCCTTTAGCCTCAGGCAATAGTCCTGCTGAGGAGTAGGAGGGAAGTCTTAAAGCAGGACTAAAGCAAAATGTTTTTTTTTTCATTTTGGATGCAGTAATGGAGGGTTATAATCCCTGTAAGGTTTATTTTTGCCCTCTTTGCCCCAATGGGGAGATTTAACTTCACTTCCTGTCCCAAAGCCAAAACAGGAAGTGAGAGGATATCCCTGCATATTAAGGGAATCTTCGGGGACCCCCCCTCCCCAGGTCTCTGGAACTAGTGTCTCCATTGGAAGATTACTTTTCTGGGGACAACTCAAATTTTGGGATTTTCTTTTACTTCCACTTTCAATGATAATGGTAAATGGGACAAATAGAGAGGCTGAATCCCCCAAACCGGGACACAGACAGGAATAAAAACTGACAGGTGTTCCAATCCCTCTCCACTCTATTCAAAACAAAAAAAGTTTTGCTTTTAGTTAGTTTTTGCTTTTAGTTATACTTTCTAGGGCTTTTTCTCTACCGAAGGGGAGGACTGATGGACCCTTGAAGAATAGTGCTTCCTATGTTTTGTCAAAGCTGGGTCCAACCCACTAGCAACAGGCTTCCATGGGGTTGGCTTGCTGACATAACAGAGAGAACCTTCTGTAGAATAGGACTGTAGGGCCTTCTCAAGAAAACATGGTAGGTAGTAAAATACAGATTGTCTTTAGGTGCAATGCTCTGCAGAAAACAGCAAAAACACAAAACGCAGCAAGGCTGCTAAGGAACACATTCCTACATCTGATAAACACCTTATATTGATATATAATTCATTGGTGTCACACCGGATCACAACTCTGGTCATTCTTTGCCCATGCTAAACTCCTGCATAGGTTTCCTAATGTATTAGTGAGGCTCCCTGTAGTTTGTGGCCTGTACATTAATGGTGCACATCATTATGTTCTGTTGTAGATATTCTGTCAAGAGGAGAGATTTTATCAACTCCCTTTGGCAGCTGAGTGACCTTTGAGTTGATGTCTCTGGGCTTTGCATTATTAATATTAAATGGAAACATTGCTGTATTTTCAGTAAGTGCACAGTTTTTGCTATAGATTTTTTAGGTAAAAGTATTTTTTTAAGTGACTTTCACATTTTCTTTCCTTTCTGTTCCATGTTAAACTCCACTTAATTTATCTGTCTTTTCCACATGTTAAACTGTCTTCTATACTGCAGGGGGTGACTATCCATTCAACGAGATCCCATGGAATTCCGAGTACCCCAAATCTTATGACATGGCTTAAAGCCATGGAATGAACATGCACAGGAGCATCTTCTTGTGAGAGTTTAGCTACCAAGCATTCTCACTAGAAGGATAAAGCATATCATTTTAGGGGGCGTGGTCAACATCACCCTGTGACCAGGCCCCCTAAAACGTCACAGTCCCAGCATGCCCAGGGACTGTGACATCATAAGGGGGCAGAGTCTCCGCCTATATAAGTCACAACGGAGCCCTCAGAGAGCAGTCCAGCCGGAGAGAGCGTCGTGTCAACATCTGGAGAAGAGAAGAAGGAAGAAGACAAGAAGACAAGAAGCCCAGAAGTCCGGACCTCTGCTGGCAAGAGAGCGGCCTGAAGACAGCGGAGGAGCCGGCAGAAGAACTGGAACACTGGGAGAAGAGGCCAGAGAGAGCGGAGAAGAACCAACCGGACACCGGGGGACGAGGAACCAGAGGGACCCCCGAAGCCGGAAGAAGACCCCGAAGCCGGAGGAAGACCCCCTCGGAGCTGTTTAATAAATTATTTTAAAAACCTGTGTAGTGTGTTTTATTATTGACACTTTTTCCCTAGGTGAATGGGTAGGGGTACCATGAACCCCATACTCATTCACATAGGGTGGGGGGCCGGGATCTGGGGGCCCTCTTATTATAGGGGGCTCCTGGATTCTGATAAGCCCCCCGCCCACAGACCCTGACAACCAACAGCCAGGGTTGTCGGGAAGAGGCCCTTGTCCTCATCAACATGGGGACAAGGTGCTTTGGGGTGGGGGGCCCCCTCCCCCAAAGCACCCACCCCCCCATATTGAGGGCATGCAGCCTGGTACGGTTCAGGAGGGGGGGCGCTCACTTGTCCCCACCCCCTTTCCTGACCAACCAGGCTGCGTGCCCGGATCGGGGTCTGGTATGGATTGTAGGGGGGACCCCACACCGTTTTTTCTCCGTTTTTGTCTAATCCGCATAAGTTGGCTCCAGGGCATTGACTTTAGCCATGCTGCATAGTGACAGCTATCGACCGGAATGTACCCATTTCGGTCGGTGGCCTTGAAGAAGGTTTTAGTCTCCAATTGGTTATTGACTGCTGTTATTTTAAAGTCCAAAAAATGGACGGTAGAGGAACTAGCTTCATAAGTCAGCCTAATTCCTAGATGATTGTCATTTAAGGTAGACATAAAGGCATCCAAGGAGTCAATATTAACTCTCCATAGGAGGAGGATGTTGTCTATGTACCTAGCCCAGAGGACCAACTCCGGTGGATCTAGGATATAGACGACATCCTCCTCCCAACGGGCCATAAAAATATTGGCCAAACTGGGGGCAAACTTGGCCTCCATTGCCAAATCCTTTTCCTGAAGGTAAAAATCATTATTGTACCAAAAATAGTCGTGCTTAGTAGCAAAACATAAGAGGTCCATAACAAATCTTTGTTGGGTTCTTGGAATCATCTTACTCCTGGATAAAAACAATTCGACCGCTGCAAGGCCTAGGTTATGAGGTATACATGTATATAATGCTGTGACATCAGCAGTAACTAATAGTAAATCCTCACTATAATCTACATGTTGCAACCTGGCAATGGTATTCGTGGTATCTTTCAAATATGACAGTAGCGATTTGACGATAGGTTGGAGATAAAAATCAATGTATCTCCCTATACGGGATGTAACTGAGTCGATACCGCTGATGATAGGGCGGCCAGGAGGTTGGGTGACACTTTTATGTCCTTTAGGCAAATAGTAAATTATAGGGTTTTTTGATAAGTGAAAAGTGAAAAGTTTTGCTCTGCTAGCTGTGTGCCTAATATTACAGTACCTCCTGATTTATTAATTGCCAGATTCAACCCACACCCAACACAGTATAAAAACAAGGCCTTCTTTACAGGGGAACACATACAGGGGGATGCACATACAGGGGGTTCTTCCAAAGAAGTGGGGTTATTTAATTAGTGGCATTCCACTTTTGCACTTTTGCACAAAGCAAACCAGAGCAGACTGCAGGTGATCTCATTCCCAAATGATCTCACCTTCCTCTCTGAAACATGCACTCTTTACCTCTCCTCCTTTTCACAATTGCAACCTCTCTCCTCAAACTCTCTTTTCTTCACCCCTCTTCTCCACCCCACAATCTGTACATATCACCCTCACTTCTCCCCTCTCCCTATTACTGCACTCATCACCTCTTTATAACTCTAAGCCCACTTGCTAACAAACCTTCCAGGTTACTGAAGCATGTCCCCTCATACAAATCGTATTCTCATTACCTCCCTTACTTTTCTGCTTCTCCTAACCGCTGGAGATATTTCCCCAAACCCCCGGCCTCCCTTATTTAACTGTACCCAACACACCCATCACCATCACCCTACACCCTCTGGCAGTAGTTGCAATCTACGCAATTTAGTCTCCATTCCTCTTCTTCCCAACGCCAGCCTCCCTCTCTCCTGCACCCTCTGGAACGCTCGCTCTGTCTACAACAAACTCACCGCTGTTCATGACCTCTTTGTCACTAATTTCTTTAATCTACTTGCTCTCACCGAAACCTGCCTCCATGAATCTGACACCCCTTCTCCTGCTTCCCTCTCCCAGGGTGGCCTTCACTGGACTCACTCCCCTAGGCCTAATGGACGCAAGGGAGGTGGAGTGGGGTCCTCCTATGCCCCCCAATGCACCTTCCAGGTTATTCACTCCCCTCCCTTTCTTCCCCTCTCAGCATTTGAAGCTCACTGTATATGTCTATTCTCTCCAACTTCCCTAAGAATTGCTGTGATCTACCGGCCCTCTGGACCATTATTGACTTTCCTTGATCAGTTTTCTGCCTGGCTACCCTACTTTCTCTCTTCGGAAATTCCAACAATCCTTCTTGGTGATTTCAACATCCCTGCTAATACAAACACTCCTGCTACTTCTAAAATTCTTAGTCTAACCTCTTCATTTGACCTGAAGCAATGGATACAGGCTTCTACTCACTCTGATGGCAACACCCTTGACCTTGTATTCTCCTACCTATGCGCTCCATGCAACTTCTCAAACAATCCTTTTCCTCTCTCTGACCATCACCTTATTAGTTTCTCTCTATCCCTGTCTTCCACCACCTTTACCCCCAATCGCCTAACCATCACCCATAAAAACTTTCGCAACTTCAACTCTTCTCTCTATTCTGCTACTGACCACCTCTATGACAAAATCTCTCCCCAATGCTGCTGCCAGACCATCTTACAAACCGTACAATGTCTGCTACCCCTCTCTGCCAATCCCTCCATTGGCTGCCACTTGCCCAATGGATTAAATTCAAAATACTAACATTAAGTTACAAAGCCTTCCACAACTCTGCCCCCAGCTACATCACTAGCCTAGTCTCAAAATACCAACCTAATCGCCCTCTTTGTTTCTCCCAAGACCTCCTGCTCTCTAGCTCCCTCATCACCTCCTCCCATATCCTCCTGCAGGACTTCTCCCAAGCCTCGCCCATCCTCTGCAATTTGCTACCCCAATCTGTCAGACTGTCTCCAAATGTATCCACTTTTAGGCGATCCCTGAAAACTTTCCTCTTGAGAGAAGCCTATCCTGCCTCCATCTAACAACTGCACTATTTTCTTCATTAGCTCATCCCCCACAGCTATTACCCTTTTGTATAACTTGACCCTCCCTCCTAGATTGTAAGCTCTAACAAGCAGGGACCTCTGATTCCCCCCTGTATTGAATTGTATTGTAATTGTACTGTCTGCCCTAATGTTGTAAAGCGCTGCGTAAACTGTCGGCGCTATATAAATCCTGTATAATAATAATAATAGGGATGCGGGGAGCAGCTGGTATTAAATAACTTTTTTCTTTTTTATCCAGGATACCCAACTGAAATCCGGTATCGATGAGATCAATAAGTGTTTTCTTAAAATCCAATGTAGGATTCTTTGGTAACAGTGAATAAGTCTCAGTATCACTCAAGATTCTGATCATTTCTGAATGATAGTCACTCTTATCAAGAATGACTATCCCCCCACCCTTATCTGCAGGAAGGATAGTGAGATCTTTACGCTCACAAAGTTGTTTGAGACCAATTTTTATATTGGGGTCACTATGTACCCTCTTCTTAGGTAGTTTCTCCAGGTCCTGAAGAACAAGATCCCGAAAAACCTTAATAGAGGGAGCAGTTGGGCAAGGGGGGTTGAACAAAGATGGATTCCAGAGACCCGAGTGTACTGTATGGGAAGTGACTTCAAAACTAGTGGGCCTGGTAGGATTAGAAATAAGATATATTTGAAAGTTTAACTTCCATACATATTTGTGCACATCTATAAATGTGGAGAATTTATTTAATTTCTTTGGGGGAACAACCAGTTGTTCTGCCTCGGTAAGGGTGACCTTACTGAGATTAAAGATACCATTGTCTTTTATACCCGCTTTCTTTTTCCGGGCACGCCGCCCCCTCTGGTGCCGCGTTTGGGTCTAGACCTCATTTGTACCCTTCTAATTCCCTGGGAAACCCCCCCATATTTGAAGGTCCGGGTCACGTGACCTATGCTTTGTGCGCCGCGGGAGGACGACGCATGGCGGCGCACCTGGCACACACAGGTTCCCCTGCTCAGGGCGTCCTTCTCGACACAGTGCGTCACCATCCATGCCCCCTGGTGTGTTGTGAGGCGCCGTCTGCGAGCCGCCGTCTCGGGGGACGCCCCGGTAAGCCCTGTGCCTCCGACTGTACGCACAGATTGATTGGCTGACCGCTAGTCATCCTTGCATTTTAAACCCCTTCACCCTCCAGCTGATGCTTGTAGCTGTGTGGGTGGTAGGGATGAGCCGAACACCCCCCTGTTCGGTTCGCACCATAACATGTGAACAGGAAAAAAGTTTGTTCGAACACGCAAACACCGTTTATGGGACATGAATAATCAAAAGTGCTAATTTTAAAGGCTTATATGCAAGTTATTGTCATAAAAAGTGTGGGACTGGGGACCCAAGTCCTGCCGCAGGGACCATGGATCAATGCAAAAAAAACAAGGGGACCCCCAGATCCCGCCCCCCCCTGTGTGAAATGGTAAGGGGGTACTTACCCCTACCATTTCACTAAAAAACTGTCAAAAATGTTAAAAATGACAAGAGACAGTTTTTGACAATTCCTTTATTGCTGCTTCTTCTTTCTTCTATCTTCCTTCATCTTCTTCTTCTGGTTCTTCTGGCTCTTCTGGTTCCCGTCATGTCCCGTCATGTCCCGTGCGTCAGAGGGGGGCGGGGTCACGGGTGGCCCCGCCCCCCGTTATTTAAGAACCGTCAGACGAGGAGACACCGTCACACAGCGGGAGCCTCCCTCCATGTCAGCATGGATGCGGAGCGGCCCGGACAAGAAAATGAAGAAGAGAAGAAGAGAAGAAGGAAGAAGAGAAGAAGATGAAGAAGAAGATGAAGAGAAGAGCGGGAGCCTCCCCCCATGCCATGGGTGCGGAGCGGCCTGAGGAGAAGAAGATAGAAGACGCCGCGGAGGAGATGCTGGACGAGAACGCCAGAGGAAGAACCAGAAGAACCAGAAGAAGAAGAAGATGAAGTAAGATAGAAGAAAGAAGAAGCATTTAAATAAAGGAATTGTCAAAAACTGTCTCTTGTCATTTTTAACATTTTTGACAGTTTTTTAGTGAAATGGTAGGGGTAAGTACCCCCTTACCATTTCACACAGGGGGGGGGCCGGGATCTGGGGGTCCCCTTCCAGATTCCGATAAGCCCCCCGCCCGCAGACCCCCACAACCACCGGCCAGGGTTGTGGGGATGAGGCTCTTGTCCTCCTCAACATGGGGACAAGGTGTTTTGGGGGGCTACTCCAAAGCACCCTCCCAATGTTGAGGGCATGTGGCCTGGTACGGTTCAGGAGGGGGGGCCGCACTCTCGTTCCCCCCTCTTTTCCAGCGGCCTGCCAGGTTGCATGCTCGGATAAGGGTCTGGTATGGATTTTTGGGGGGACCCCACACCGTTTTTTTTTTGGCACGGGGTTCCCCTTAAAATCCATACCAGACCTAAAGGGTCTGGTATGGAATTTAGGGGGAACCCCACGTCATTTTTTTTAAAATTTTGGCCGGGGTTCCCCTTAATATCCATACCAGACCTGAAGGGCCTGGTATGGAATTTAGGGGGACTCCCACGTCATTTTTTTTTTTTAATTTTGGTTCGGGGTTCCCCTGTGGGGAATTCCCATGCCGTTTTTATCAATGAACTTCTATGTGTATTGTCGGTAATGCAATAGCCGCGAGTAGGTTTAAATGTTTTTTTTCCTTCGAAATGTCATTTTGACTGTTCTAAACACAGGAAACATGCGCATCTTTACAGGCATACTATAGACACCCCCCAGGTACGAAATTTAAAGGGATATTACACTTTTATTGTTTGACTTTAAGCATTATTAAAATCACTGCTCCTGAAAAAACGGCCGCTTTTAAAACTTTTTTTTGCATTGATCCACGTCCCCTGGGGCAGGACCCGGGTCCCCAAACACTTTTTATGACAATAACTTGCATATAAGCCTTTAAAATTAGCACTTTTGATTTCTCCCATGGACTTTTAAAGGGTGTTCCGCGGCATTCGAATTTCCCGCGAACACCCCAAATTGTTCGCTGTTCGGCGAACTTACGAACAGCCAATGTTCGACTCAAACTCGATGCTCATCCCTAGTGGGTGGACCGAGGTGAGGACCTGCCATACTGTGTTCCCATACGGACCGGGTAACCATTTTGGAGCATAGTGCTTATTGTTTCAGTTTGCTATATCCAGGGGGGTTGCGCTCAGGTTTTTGACCTGGGCGCTCTCCTCTGGCTAGCCACCAGGCTTACTTAAATAACCCTATTGTATTTGTCTATGGCACTTCATTGTAGATCAGTTGGTTGATTGACTCCGGGCCCTGTCAAGTCCCTTGGCACACCTGTCTGTTCAGGCTTTAACCGGCAGATCCTCGTTTCAGGTCATCTCTTCCTCTCCACCCCTCTCCTTGGTGTCCTTTTGGCAAGGTAGATACCACCCACTTAATGTGTTTCCCACAACTTCATATGCTTAGATGCATGGTTTGGTACGTTTCTGTTGGGGGATTTTTTCTAGTGCTCTATTAATATAGGACCTAGGATTCCAATATGTCACTGACAGTAGGTAACCCCCTCCCCCCCCCCTTTTTTTCATTGTGGGTTTTTCTCTCAATGAACCATTTTTGTCTCCCGCCCTGCCATTCAGCTATACACATGACTGTTATATATACATATATACTCAATATTGCTGGTTAGATAGGACCCAGGAGTTACTCATATATTGTGTTGGGTGTTGTTATGGTCGGTACGAGCCTTTTGTACCAGCTCAATAACTTTATCCCTCTTTTTCCCTTCTCTCCTTATAAATCCACAGTAAGTGGTCAACTTCGGAGGGCCATACCGGGTTGTCCTTTGTGTGGGACCTCTCTTCTTTTTCCCCTCCCTGCTGCCATTGGACCTGCCATCTTGTGGTGATGTATTGATCTACCTTACTGAATCAAGGCCTCGTGGGCCAACAGCTGCAACACATTTTTTTAACATTTTGGATATGAGATTATCCCAAGAGCCATACAGTCTGTACGGTTAGTCTTTAAACATTCATATATAAATCAAAGTGTGATTATATGCGTGTTTACTCTCTAAGCTGCATTTTCATTGTACATTTATTATTATGTATTGAATTTGTGTGTATTTATTTAATTGCAGACGTTTTTACGTTCTGCGACAAATCGCATACACCCCTGATGAAGAAAGAGCAACCCAGGCAAATTTCGAAACGCGTTGGATATTGCTGTTGCGTTTACCTGCAACTCAACAGACTTCTGCGGTTATTTTTTGTGCAAATTGAACTGTACTGTATGATCATTCATCTCCAGAATACCACTTTGATATTGTTATGTGTACTCTTCATGTGCTAATTATTTTAAATATTTTCCCTCAATAAATTTATATATTTTTTATACTTTCCTCATACTTCATTTACCATCTGCCCTATCCAAAGTCCCACTTAGAGGAAATTTCTTTCTTTTAAATCTGATGCTCTATTTCTAGGTCTGTCAAAATTTTCAAAAAAAAAGTCAGATGAGGCACACACACGATCGAAATAGACGATGAAAAGCTTCCGTCTGACTTTTTCTGTCAGACATTCCGCTCGTATGTACATGGCTTTAGAGTGTATGGAAGTATGGAAGTAATAATACAAGTGAAGTGAATCAAAGGTGTGTTAGACCTACAAGTATACAACCATAGACATGATCTCAAAACGCATGTAGTCGCCAAAACTCAAAAAACTCAAGAAAATAATAAAAAAATTGATGTGTATTTCAACACAAAATGGGTTGACCTTTTCCCTCCTGAGGTCTTTTGACGAGCATGAAGGTCATTTAGGTGTGGAATGAGCAAAACAACTCTGCAGAGAAGCAGTGTGGTGGCTTGGTGGCGCTAATCATATAGAAACTTTAGTTTGCAATTGTGACCCATGCTTACTCAGTGGCAAAAATCTGAAGAAAACACCTTCTTCATTACAAGCAAGACATTTCCAAAAAGACCCATGGAATACAATCCAATTGGATGTATGTGGAGGACTTTAGGTATCATCAAAAATCAAATATACTGTCTGGTAGCTAATTATTTGTAATTCCAATAGCCAGAGGTGAGTTGTCATCACCGCTTTAGAAAGAAAGTTCAAAGGATAGGGACTAACACTAGAAATCATTACCAACAATGGTGCGCATTTTATTTCAAAAGCGTTTGAGAGAGTTTTCTTAAATCAAAGGGAATAAAGCACATTTCAACAATACAATACCATTTATAGGTCAATTGAGGTATGAGAAGTTTTAGCCAGACAAGGCTTAAATACACCTCTTCAGCAAATCTATAAATACTCTCCTACAACACTACTACAGGATATAAAATAATGGGGTGGTGCTGCGCTAATCCAGCAAAGAAAAAGAGAATATACTAAAGTGACTGTGCTAGTGAGGTACTGCGCTAGAACACAGCAGAACCCTAATGCTGCGTACACACGAGCGGACTTTACGGCGGACTTTGCCCGGCGGACTGGATTTCGTCGGACAATTCGATGTGTGTGGGCTCCAGCGGACTTTGTTTTCTCAAAAGTTGGACGGACTTAGATTTGAAACTTGTTTAAAATTTATCCGTTGAAATCGAGTCCGGTCGAAAAGTCCGCCGTCTGTATGCTAGTTCGGACCGACAAAAAGCCACGCTAGGGCAGCTATTGGCTACTGGCTATGAACTTCCTTGTTTTAGTCCGGTCGTACGTCATCACGTACGAATTCGACGGACTTTGGTGGATTGTGTGTAGGCAAGTCCGTTCATTCACAAAGTCCGTCGGAAAGTACGTCGAAAAGTCCGCCGGGCAAAGTCCGCCGTAAAGTCCGCTCGTGTGTACGCGGCATTAGGGTTAAATAGCGACTGATACCAATGACAGAGAGTAAATAAATAATATGTGACAAAAAATATATATATAAAAAAACAGTTGCAGAAGTGTTAAAAGTGCAAAGTGCAATCACAATAAACATAAATAGCACTAATAAGTAACCTTAATAAAATAAGAAAATCGTGTGCAATACAAAAAATTTGCAAAATACTGCAAGGAAACACCTTCCTGTATAAAGTGTAAAATATACGGTATGGACAGTAGGGTCCTGTGCGTGACATGCACACAGAAAGCGTACAGTAAAAACAAAGTGTCTAGTGCATCAAACAAGTACAAGTGACTACATATTTCAAACAGTCCATAGTATCCAAATGTAGTAGTAGGTGAACACAAACGTATGAGAATACTCCTTCTCAAGGTGGATCAGCTTTCTGACATGCACATATTGAAGTGAAGTGCTTGAATAAACAAAAGATAGTGTTCCTCTTCATGTAAAAAACACACATTAATAAGTAATGGCCCCTTACCTTAAGGTATTAGGGTATCAGCATATGACCAGTGCTGGGAATAGCAGCCTTTTCTTCTATAGTTCAACCTGAAATCCTGATCCAGAACTTAGTCCCTCAAAAGGTACAGGGGGCACAAATAGGAAAAAGGAAGGTCCCAGATAGTGTAGTATTGTAAGGCTAAAACTCAGTTTTATTCACACAGTAGAAGGTACTCGCATAACATGGATAAACAAATGGCTTATAGCGGGGTTCCACTCAAATTTTTAACTTAATCTTACCCCCTTCAGTTAATTGCATAGATGTTCAAATGCCGCATACATTTTTTTTTTATCGCTATAATTACCTTTATATTGTACTTTATTGTGGCACTTCCTGTCTCTCCTCCCATGGGAGTAGGCGTGTTTATTGCCTTTCCCCGGCGCCGCACTGTCTCCTGGGAGCTTAGTGTCAGGCTTCCCAAGATTCAGTGTGGGAACAATGATCATGCGTGTGAACAAGCTGTAAATGAACAGCATTCACCGCATCCAGTAAATCAATGCTTGTGGGCTTCACATGCCCACAAGCAAGATGGAAACAGCCAGCATCACATTTTTAAAGTTATTCTTCAGTACGAAAACAGACAGAGGTGGAAATATTACACCCAAACTGTGAGTATTATTTTGGGATTAGCAAAGTGTCTCAATGACCTAAAAAAAAAAAAAAAAGATTGGTCGCTGGACTCCCACTTTATCTCCGACTACACTCCGACTACTACTACAGGATAGCTCCTCATAGGCTCAATGGGGAATCACCTGCAAAACTGATGATAGGTTGTGATTTACAAACACCTCTCACAAATTTTAAGCCACCAAAACAGGTAGCTGAGCCCCTAAACCTGCAAGACAGAGTAGAACAGCACCAAGTCAAACTCCAAGATCCTGGCCAGTGGATGAGGACAAGAACGCCATCAACCAAGTCAAAGTTTGAACCTAGACTTATCTAATCCTATGCATATCCACAGCCTATTGGGACCAGTAGCCTATTGGGACCAGGAGCTCCTCATAGGCTCAATGGGGAATCACCTGCAAAACTGATGATAGGTTGTGATTTACAAACACCTCTCACAAATTTTAAGCCACCAAAACAGGTAGCTGAGCCCCTAAACCTGCAAGACAGAGCAGAACAGCACCAAGTCAAACTCCAAGATCCTGGCCAGTGGATGAGGACAAGAACGCCATCAACCAAGTCAAAGTTTGAACCTAGACTTATCTAATCCTATGCATATCCACAGCCTATTGGGACCAGTAGCCTACAGGCTGGAGGATAGATCAAATTGCCTTGTGAGCAGTTTAGTACCTGTTTATTATCCTTTGGTCAGGCAGGATACTACTCGGAACAGGCTTACTTCAGATGATAAGTCTAGCCCTACCACAGAGCTACAAATATATGTAAGCCTTTACAACACCTCACACTCATGAATCTTTAGGTGGAGCTCACAGGAGTTCAGAATGCACCAAAACTTTATCTAGGCTGTACTTGTGGTACATACCCCTGAAGGAGCTGCTGTTTCTTCAGGTGCCCTGTTCCCAGAAAAAAGCAAAAAAAACAAATGAAATGAAATTCAACACATTTTTTGTCAATGCACATGTCTAATACTGACCCCGTCAGGACGGTGGGACCACTGACCTCCTTGGCTCTAATATAAATCCAGTGCACACCTGCATCATTAGTGTGCCTGTTTCCTGCAAAATCTGTCCTAGACCGCTATCTTAGGTAGTGGTACGGGCTCAACCTGCCACAATATAGATATATATTTCAAGAAAACCAAGCATGTGAGATGCCTAATGAGTTAGTTCTGGGTGCCCGTAGCAAGACCTACCGCAACAGTCCACAATATAGTAAATGATTTAGGGCTGCCGCACAGTGTTGCCAGCCAACCAAGTTTTTACTGGCATTTCCAAAAGTTACAAAATTACAGTTTTAAGTGCAAATTTTAGTGTTTAGGCTACAAACAAGTACAATATGCAATTAGCAATGTGATTTAAGGTAGATATTAGGGCAAAAAAATACTCAGGAGTGCAAGAAATTAGAATAGGAAGGCACACACACACACATGAAGTTGACTCTCACAGGGACAATGACAGAATTGTGCAGCAGCACAGATGATGTTGACTTCTCACCGGCACGACATGTCCCCATCCTGAGTCACATTGACAGTCTCTCTCCAATCCAGATGGTTCCTTCAGTCCACTCCAGTCTAAACAGCACTGACAGTCCCACTCCTGACCTGCCCAGCTCCTGTCCCGCAGACCCGCACACGAGGCTCTGGCCGCTCTGCTTGGCTCCCTTGCACCATGACATCACACAACACTCTCGGTCACCGCCTACACCAGAACTACAGGAACACATTGTAGCAGGCACTTGGATGGTCTCGGCCAGCTCTGGACCAAGCCGAACATCACAGCCATATTTTTTACTAGCAAATTTTTCCTTTTACTGGCATTTACTGGCAGGGAAAAACTGCCTGTTTTTTAAAGGCTGCCAGTAAAAATACTGACGGTTGGCAACACTGCTGTCGCACACTTTTTCCTTCAAAAAATACATCTTCTTTATTTGTAAAAAAAAAATTAATTTCAGTAAACAGTAGTGTTGCTTCATCAAGCTTTTAGACTAAATCCTTCTTCAGGCTAGGGAACACTACATGGACTTTCAAGAAAATGCAACAAAACAGAAAATTCGCCCTGGGACTTTTGATGAGGTGGGGACCATTCCGCCAATAAGCATAACAGTAGTAGATACAGTATAAAATGTATTCAAGTAAAAATGTTACATACATAGATATCACCAACAATTGCCAATTTAAAGGGATACATAAACATGAGATATTGGTACATAAATCTAATAGCAGTAATGATACATGGGCATCTTTAGTAACCAACGCGTTTTGCGAGACCCAGCCAGCTCTTCAGGGGTGGATGCATGTAAAAATGTTCCTAGAATGAAAGAGTATAAATTGGCGGTATAGCATAGTATTGGTTATAAAGGCACAGGGTAAGAGGGGTCTTGGTAGACAAGACCCCATACTCACCACTGAACTTAACCATAGCAACAGGTGTGTGGCTCCCAGCAGGCAGCAGCAGGTGTCTCACCTGGGAGCTGAGGGGGCGGAGTCAGAAAGGCCCCGCCAGGGGCCAAATGGAGGGCAGGTATGGCACGGATGTAATGGTGTTTCCCTAGAGACCTTACTAGTCCGTAAAACATATAGGCTGTAAACATAACGATGTTTGTCATGCATCTGAAGTAACAGAGTAAAATCAATAAGTAATGGCATATAAATGTCTATGCATAAGTAAGGGGCCTGGGCCAGAGATGGTAGGGACGTGGAGACTGTTGGGAAGATAGAATGGCAGAGAGATGCTAGCAGATGACAAGGTGGGAGAGGAAAGAAAAGAAGGAGTAAACCAGTGTTTCTCAACTCCAGTCCTCAAGGCGCACCAACAGGTCATGTTTTCAGGATTTCCACTATTTTGCACAGGTGATTTGATCAGTTTTCACTGCCTTAGTAATTACCACAGCAGTTTCATCTGAGGGAAAACCATGAAAACATGACCTGTTGGTGCGCCTTGAGGACTGGAGTTGAGAAACACTGGAGTAGACTGTTCATATAAAATGAAGTCTGTGATCTCAAAGAACAAATTTAAAGTGAGTGCTCAAAGTGTAAAAACACACAGGTGTGACTGGGTGTAGTGAATATATAAGTATAGGAGTGGTAAGTACCTGAGTATGGTGGGTATCTGGGTATCCACCAATAAGCACCATAAGTATGGTGATTATTGGCGGAACGGTGCCCACCTCATCTAAAGTCCCAGGGCGAATTTTCTGTTTTGTTACATACTACAGGGATGGAGGTGTGTCACTGGGGACACCAGACCTTTCTCTTTTTTCTATATTCAAGAAAATGCAGTGCTCTCAGCCTGAAAAGGGATTTAGCCTGAAAACTTGCTTAATGAACACTACTGTTTACTGAAGATGGAGTATTTTTTAAAACAGAGATGTAACTTTTGAAAGAGAAGGTGTGCAGAAGCCTCAAAACATTTATTATATACTGTATATATATATATATATATATATATATATATATATATACAGTATCTCACAAAAGTGAGTACACCCCTCACATTTTATCGCACAAAAGTGAGTACACCCCTCACATTTTTGTAAATATTTTATTATATCTTTTCATGTGACATCACTGAAGAAATGACACTTTACTACAATGTAAAGTAGTGAGTGTACAGTTTGTATAGCAGTGTAAATTTGCTGTCCCCTCAAAATAATTCAACACAGCCATTCATGTCTAAAACCGCTGGCAACAAAAGTGAGTAACCCTAAGTGAAAATGTCCAAATTGGGCCCAATTAGCCATTTTCCATCCCTGGTGTCATGTGACTCATTATTGTTACAAGGTCTCAGGTGTGAATGGGGAGCAGGTGTGTTAAATTTGGTGTTATCGCTCTCACTCTCTCATACTGGTCACTAGAAGTTCAACATGGCACCTCATGGCAAAGAACCCTCTGAGGATCTGAAAAAAAGAATTGTTGCTCTACTTAAAGATGGCCGAGGCTATAAGAACATTGCCAATACCCTGAAACTGAGCTGCAGCATGGGGGCCAAGACAATACAGCGGTTTAACAGGACAGGTTCCACTCAGAACAGACCTTGACATGGTCGACCAACAACCTGTGAAGCTCTGGTGAACTTTATGCCGGAGTGCTGGAAAATAATGGTGGCCACACAAAATATTGACACTTTGGGCCCAATGTGGACATTTTCACTAATGCCGCGTACACACGGTCGGACTTTCCGGCATACTTGGTCCGGCGGACCAGAGTGTGCCGGACAATCCGCCTGTGTGTGGGCGCCGGCGGACTTTTCCGGCGGACTTTTCCGGCGGACTTCTTCCCAAAAGCCCGCCGGCCCTAGATTTGAAACAAGTTTTAAATCTTTCCGTTGGACTCAGTTTCGGGCGGAAAGTCCGCGCGTGTGTTTGCTGGTCCGACGGAAAGCCCGCTCGTGTGTATGCTGGTCCGACGGACCAGATACGACGCAAGGGCAGGGTATTGCATATCGCGCTCGCTGCAATAGGAAAAACAAATTTTCCTATTGCGGCGAGCGCTGGTCATGCCAGGCCCTTAGGTCTGGTATGGATTATAAAGGGAACCCCCTACGCCGAAAAAACGGTGTGGGGTCCCCCCTAAAATCCATACCAGACCCCGATCAGAGCACGCAGCCTGGCCAGTCAGTAAAGGGGGTGGGGACGAGCGAGCGCCCCCCCCCTCACCTCCTGAACCGTACCAGGCCGCATGCCCTCAACATGGGGGGGTGGGTGCTTTGGGGGAGGGGGGCGCCCTGCGGGTGTCAATCTCGCCGATAAAAGCGGCAAGAATGACATCCTTTTCTAGTCCCGTCGCACCTGAGTCACGTTCAAAATGAACGGTCTTGTCCGTGTGTGGGCAAGTCCGTTCATTCTGAAAGTCCGCCGTAACTCCGGCGAAAGTCCGTCGGAAAGACGGGCGAACTTAGCCCGCCGGAAAGTCCGGGCGTGTGTGGGCAAGTCCGTCCGTTTTAAAGTCCGGCGCACCTGGCGGACAAAGTCCGTCGGAAAGTGTGCCGGACCAAGTAGGATAGAAAGTCCGACCGTGTGTACGCGGCATTAGGGGTGTACTCACTTTTGTTGCCAGCAGTTTAGACACTAATGGCTGTGTGTTGAGGTATTTTGAGGGGACAGCAAATTTACACTGTTATACAAGCTGTACACTCACTACTTTACAGTGTAGCAAATGAATGAATGTTCATACCACCCTTCCCAATTACAAGGGTAGGTGCCCCTTGTCTGTTTGAGATCTTGTCATCGCACAATGCTGCGCCCCACCTACACACTGGAACTGGAGTATTCTACTAGCAATCGGGAAATGGGGTTCACTTCCCACAATGGCAAAGTCATTTGGAGAAGCTGTGTGCTATTAGGCTCTGGCTTAGCTGAATGCATATTGGTTCTGACAGTGGAGGGCCTCTAACCTGGTTGCAAAACACTTGCCTACCAACCTCTTTCTGATAAGGAGTGACCTCCCTGAGCTTCTGATTGAAGGAAGCATAGAATGTTATCCTCCCTGGATGTGTCCATGAACCTAGGAAGTTGTGGGAATTGGAGTTTAATGGGCCTGAGCCCAACTTTGAGCATGATGAATAAATGGGCATTCTGCTACATTGTGGAGAATATAATCTTCAAAGTTCACAATAGAAGCATTGAAATCATAGCATGATGTATGCACATATGATCAGTTATGATTCAAGCCATTTGACAGTTTGGTTGTGAGCACAACCAATGTGATTGTTACATTCCAGGCATGTCCCGGGAATGTAACTGTTTTTTGAAATTGTTGAATTGATGGGTTTACTTCTGCTTTAAGAAATGTCTATGACCTTTGCTGCCATGCCCATTTACATTTTGGTAACTTCGTCATAGACTCAAATTTACTTTACTTTATTTTTAGAACATGTAGAATTACAGCTTGAAATGTGAAATGGTTGTAACCCTTAAAAAAAAAAAATCCTGTCCCTTAAAAGCATGAATGACAGCACAGTTCTTGTGCTGTGTAATTTGTTCCTTTTCTGTTATCTAAAATACCTGGCTGATCCTGCCTGCTGTTGCCCTCTCTTCTGTAAACTGACCACCCCTGCCTATCAGGTAGTGTCAGTGCCCTTTCCGGCCATCCTGCTGCTATAATTATAGGGCGTACACACGGTCGGACTTTGTTCGGACATTCCGACAACAAAATCCTAGGATTTTTTCCGACGGATGTTGGCTCAAACTTGTTTTGCCTACACACGGTCGCACAAAGTTGTCGGAATTTCCGATCGCCAACCACGCGGTCACGTACACCACGTACGACGAGACTAGAAAAGGCTGGTTCAGAACCAAGCGCGGCACCCTTTGGGCTCCTTTTGCTATCTCGTGTTAGCAAAAGTTTGGTGAGAGACGATTCGCGCTTTTTCAGACTCGTGGCTTTCAGATCGTTTTCTACCATTTAGTTTGTGCTTGTGGGTTTGTATCTGCTCTTCAGTGCGTGCAGTCAGTTCGTATCAGAGTTTTCTGTGTGATCTTGCCTGCTCGTTGCTGTTTTTCAGGTCGCTCTTCACAGGCCTTGCTGTTCTTCAGTGCGTTCTGTTACTTCGTTCTGAGCAGCCGACCGTTTTCTAGCCATGTTTTGTATGCGTACTCCTTGTAGAGTTCGTGCTGTGCGGGGGCTTGGTGTTGGGGTCCTGACCTTGACACAAGTCCAGTCCATGAACAGGGTGGGGAGGAGTTCATGGACCAAGAATTGGTTGCTTCAGCGTGACCAGTTCTCTCATATGCCTTTGCTCCGTGAGATCCGTGAGAATAATCCTGATGATTTCAGGAACTTTCTCAGGATGACGGACCCCGTATTTCACCGTTTGTTGGCTTCGCTGACCCCCTATATCAGCAGGCAGGATACCTGCATGAGGCAAGCCATCACTCCGGAGCAGAGGTTGGTCGCTACCTTGCGGTATTGGGCCACAGGGAGAAGTCTGCAGGACTTGAAGTTCTCGACAGGCATCTCCCCCCAGGCTCTGGGGATCATTATCCCAGAGACCTGTTCTGCCATCATCCAGGTCCTGCAGAAGGAGTATATGAAGGTAAGATTTTTATCTTTTTATATCGCATTTTATTGTCTTTAATGTTTGATAATATATTGTATCTCTTTCCTCATTCCCTAATTACCATGCTTGTAATATGCTGTGAATGTCCCCTTTGTCCTCATGCATGCTGGATTTTTATGTAATTATTATTTAAGGTCCTTCATACATATTTTCCCTTCAATAACCTCCCCAGCATGGTGACTCCTAGCCCTATATTCACCTCATGTAGTCACTTAACAATGTATTTTATCTGCTCCATAGTAGTGCTTTACCCCAAACACCCCCTAAAATGTTTGGTAATGTTATTTTTGATTTAAATTCAGGCAGAGTGCCAGAGGCTTTTTTTTGTGGTGTCCCCAAATAATTTTTAGTAACCCTCCCTCCCCCAACTGCTAAGTCAGCTGATCACAATTCTCTATCTATCCTCAATCATCTATCTGCTGACTTTGCCAAACCCATACACACTATACCCATCTCTTTACTGGTCATATTTATGGATGAATTCCCCAAAGCATGTAGTGCAAGGGCCTGCCTGTATACTTTACAATGGTACTGTTTAAAGTTTTTGTATCCTATTATTATCTTGATAGGTAATAGCAGAATATCCAAATGTCCTCAAATGTGTACAGTGTGTATTTATATCTTTGTATTCAGACACTTCTTACCTGTCCAGTGGGCTGCCAATAGTGTAACTAAGCAGGGGCTGTTCAAAGTAATACCCATTATTTAGGCATTCATCTCTCAATGAAGTGAAGAGGGTTACCTGTCCAAGATTTCCACACACCCCATAATGTTAGAAATGGCCCATGAGAGGGGGGGGGAATATGATAGGTGTACCTTATACTTTGGCCTTGTTAAATTCCCCTTAATAAATGCTATCTGGAGGTTGCCCCATAATGTTTGTGTCTAATCTGCTTGCCATGTTTCAGAGTAAAAATAGTAATGTTTATTGTTTTTTCCTCAACAGTTTCCTTCCACGCCACAGGAATGGCAGACTGTGGCCTCCCACTTTGCCCAGCGGTGGGACTTTCCTAACTGCGGAGGGGCAATTGATGGTAAACACGTCCACATCGTCCCACCACCCAACTCGGGGTCGTACTATTATAATTAACTGGGGTTTAATAGTATAGTGATGTTGGCGGTGGTGTCGGCTAATTACGAATTCTTGTATGTGGACGTGGGGAAGAATGGCCGAATGTCCGATGGTGGAGTCATCGCCCAGACGGATTTCTACAGGCGTCTCCAGAATGGCAGCTTGGACTTGCCAGCTCCAGAGGACAATGTTGAAGGACTCCCATTTGTGTTCCTTGCTGATGAAGCATTTGCGCTGGGGGACCACCTGATGCGGCCATTCCCGATGAGGACCCTCACCCCGGAACAGAGGGTTTTTAATTACCGGCTGGCCAGAGCCGAAGAGTGGTGGAGAACACATTTGGAATCCTGGCCAGCCGGTTCTGCCTATTTCTGACACCTATCCATATGGCGGAGTATAAACTGAACCATATAATACTTGCGTGCTGTTTTCTCCATAACTTTTTACGGAAACATTCGGCCAACTATGCTGGCTCAGTTGGGCCTGAGGCCGGAATTCTACATCAAACCACACTGACGGCGCTTGAAAGTGGCTGTCCTGGCTTGCCCTCCCTGAGTGCCCGTGATGTCCGGTTACGCTACCTGGAGTTCTTTGCGGGTAGGGGGGCTATCAATATGCCAGACAATATGTGAAGCCTTTTTCAAAAAGGACATTTACTGCTTGTGTTTGTTTGAGCTGACCCTGACAGAAATGTGTGGAGTCCAGAAAATGTTGTGATTGTGTAACCTTATACAAAGCACTGTTGGCTGTTATTTACTAAATGCAAAAACACATTTCACTACAAGTGCACTTGCAACTGCACTGAAACTGCACTTGTAGTGCAAAGTGGATATGCCCTTAGGAAATAACCCCCATTTTCTCATAAAACAACAATTACATCACCCCAAAAGTGTTGTAGTGTTGAGACAATAATCCACACATTCTTGATTAACAATCTTTTTAATACCTGCACAATCACATGTGCATTTACCAAAGGTTTTGCTGACAAACCAACATGTTTGTTGTATAACAATTTTTGTGGTGGCATTATCCAAAATCAAAATGTCCATTTTATAGAAAACAGGCCTGTGTAAAACCAACAAGAAAGACACAAATCTTGATCTTACAAAGCTCACATTTGGTAGAACTTGAAGGCAATATCAGACATGAGTATTTAGTAACTGTGTTTGATATTGCATTCAGATGGGGGGAAGTCACCCCAGGAAAAGCCAAATTCGGAAGATGCACACAAATTTCCCAATGTCAACATGTGCTACCTGCCATCACAGGGGATCAAGGGATGTGTTTTGGGGGAGCAAGCCCTTCCTCACTGCTACTTTATTATTGAGGAAGGGGTTGCACCCCCAAAACGCGTCCATTGATCTCCCGTGATGGCAGATAGCACATGTTGACACACTGTGTGCATCCTCCAAATTTGGCTTTGGGAAAAATCACAAAAACATTTAGCACATTGTAGCACACAAAAGAAGAAAGTGATTTGGAGGGGTTTTAAACTCGCCCCAAAATATCAATGATGTTTTTATATTTTGGAAAAACATCATTGATGTTTTGCTTGATGATTTCCAATTGTAAATTACACCCCATGATCTCCCCGATCAGGATCTGGGCACTTTTGGATGTGAAAGGATCTTCATCCACAAACTCACGATCACCTAAAAAGAGAGGAACCCCAAAATAAATTTGGTTAAAAAAAATGCCGCAATCCATCCCTTATCTGAGCCTGTGGTCGCAGACACTCACCTGTTGTGGTGACTAGTTCCACCACGTCTTCATCCTCCTGCTCAGCTTGTGTTGGGGGGATTTCACCTTCTTCCAGGGGGGGGGGCTCTGGTCTCCTCAGATGAGGGGTGTCCTCCGTGTCTTTTCTCCCCTATGTCAAACAAAAATGGTATAATTAGCACACAGATATTTAATGTCAGAACTATAAAGATGAAACATTGCTTGGAAGTGGGGTACAATTATCTATTTTAGCAGAGTTCCAAGATGTATTTTTTTTAATGCCCTTTGTCAACCTGCAATACTTTACCTGTTTTGTACAAGCTTCACAGATGGAGACCCCCCTATAGTATACACTGGAGCACCTGTGTGGCCCCACTAATAAAAATGGTGTTCTTTTGTCCCACACTAGTGCTCCAGAGTCCAGATGTGAAAACAGCTGCTCAGTGTCCTCTCCTTACACAGAATCTAGTTTGCATTTCATTCTAGTAACAAAGCCATCTACACAACCCAATTCTTTTAAGACAAGTATAGGGCGTCAAAATGGTGGCCAAATGCATATGGGCTAAACAATGATATTTTATATTTGGAACGAAAAATGTTTGATCCGAACGAATAATGTGCCCATGAACATGAAAGTTGCCATTTTAAACTGTACAACAGTTCCTAAAAGCACATGGAGCAGCACGAACGTAATAAACACAAAAAGAATAGGAACACAGCACAACTACTTACTTTTTTGCAGCACTCTCCGGATCTTTCTGTACTGCTCATGTTCTCGTAATTTCAGGTCCGACCACCGCTTCCTGAGCTGATCTTTCGATCGTCGTACCCCGAATTTCCGGTGCAGACTCCTGACCACTTTCGCCATGATCTTGGCCTTTCGGACATTGGGGTTGGGGTAAGGCCCATACTTTCCATCATAGTCGGATTCTTCAGGATGTCCACCATCTCCAACATCTCCCCAAAGGACATATTTGAGTCCTTAAATCTCCTTCTGGATCGGGACGTTTCAGGCTCCGGCCTTTCCTCCCCCTCCTCCTCGTTGCTACAATTAGCACGCACCTGCTGTCTATCCACCATGTGCTCTTCCCCCACTGCGCCGAACGAAAAGGGGTGGGGAATAGACTAGAAAGAACTTCAGGGGCGGGCGGAGTTATACGCATGCGCAGTGTGTATAAAGCGTAACACACGTGCGTCTTACGTACGATCTGTGAGCGGAGGAAGGAGCATCGGAGACGCCGATCGTGATAACGAAGGTAAGATCTAAACTTGCGCCTATACTGCCTCGAAATGGAAGCCTATATTGTAACAAGATTAGGGGAGTTTTGCCTGACATTAGGGTTTGTCTTGTGTTGTGTCTTGCAGAGAAAATGGATGGGTTCAACGACCACAATTTCCTGCCCCTGTTCATAGACAAGTACAGGGAGCTGCCCTGTCTGTGGCAGGTCAGACACCCCCACTATAACCACAAACAGAAGAGGCAGGCAGCGCTGGAGAAACTGCTGGAGTTGGTGAAGCCGGTGGTCCCCACAGCAACCATCCCCTATTTAAAAGCTAAAATTGGTGGCCTGAGGAGCACGTATCGTAGTGAGCGCAAGAAGGTCACGGATTCTCAGAGGTCCGGAGCTGCAGCAGATGACGTTTATGTCCCCAGGCTGTGGTACTACAAGAGACTGCGATCTCTGTCAGACCACACTGAAGTCAGGGAATCCCTCTCCACTCTTCCTTCCACGCTTCCTTCCACCCCAGCTGAGGCTTCCGATGTCCAACCTGGGCCTTCCAGCCAGGAAGAAGTGGAGGAGCCCAGCTGGAGTCAGGTATAGCATTCCTCTACAGATTTCAGGACAATAAATAAATGATGTTTACTAGATGTTATTATTGATCACTAATTGCTGATTGAAAAAAGTGTTTTACATATCAATAGACAGTAGTGGGCACCCAAAATTGGGACAAAAATGAAAAATGCTGGGCTCAGAAGGATAGTCTGTTATATTTGTTAACATTCAATTTGCAGCAGTCAGGAGGTGAAAATTGTGTGTGATTGATGAAAACAATACTAAAACTATGTCCCTTTTTCATACACAGGAAGACCTCAGCCAGGAGGAGGCTGTGGAATGTGGCAGTCAGGAGGAGGCGGGGATTAGTGGCAGCCAGGAGGAGGCGGGGCTAAGTGTCAGCCAAGAGAAGCCTGGGACCAGTCGCAGCCTGACTGAGTCTCAGGTCCCTCCCCTCCACCTTCCATACAAAAGGGCCAGGAAGGCCACTCCGAGTCCCGTGCAGGATTCAGCGTACAGGCTGATCCAGGAGGCTTCTGCGTCCCTACGAGCCTTCCCCAGTCCTGAAGAGGCCTTTGCCTGCATGGCTGCCACCAAATTGCAGGGCATGCAGGAGGGTCAACGCAGGCTCTCTGAGGACCTGATTTATAAAGTCCTACGTAAGGGGTTGAGTGGGGAACTAACACCCAAGATGGATGTCATTGAGATCGACGATCCTCCTCCTCCTTCTCCCCCTCCTCCCCCTCCTGCTGCCACAACTCCACCACCACAGCCACAGCGTGGAAGGAAGCGTGGAAAGAAGACCAAAGAGTGATGACCCTGGGTTCAGTCTGGTCTGACAGAAGATGCAGTCTCTCGTATGACCACAGCCTGGGGACACAGATGTCATCTGCTGCTTTCCGGATCTCTGGGACTTCTGGACCACACTGCCCTCCCTTAGATAAGGACTCCTCAGGCCACCAATTTTGCTTTTAAATAGTTGATGTCTGCCCTGGGGGTCCAAGGCTTCACCCACTTCTGCAGTTTCTCCAGCGTTGCCTCCCTCTTTGTTTAGTTGTGAACCCTTAATAAATTTTTTTGGTAAATTCTACTCTCCTGTGTGTGTTTTCATCCAAAAAGGACAGTTTCTTGGTGACGATTCAGGTACATTTCTAACATAAAATGTGAAATTAACAAGGGACAACAACACCAAACAATCTCCTACAGATTAAATAGAACAACATATCAATGGTGTTGTGGGAACTTGTCACAAAAAACACACACAAACATTTTCGGGAGTACAAATCAAAATAGCAAAAAAAAAAAATATACAAAAATATGTTGTCAGATGTGAGAAATCAAAATATATTGAGGGAATCAATAAATAGTAACGAAATAAGTTTGTGAGAAGTGTGTGTGAATATGAGCAGCAAAACTACTTAATTCTTGTCACATTATAAAGAAGAAGAGAGTGCGCTGTATTAAACCACTTTGAACATTGCAGCGTGACGAAAGTGCTGTATCCATTGCGAACGCTAAGTTTACCAGAACGAGCTGTCCCGTCTCGGAATTTCTTCTGACCATGCGTGGCACTTTGTGCGTCGGAACAGGCCACACACGGTCGGAATTGACGCGATCGGATTTTGTTGTTGGAAAATTTTATCTCCTGCTGTCCAACTTTGTGTGTCGGAAAACCTGATGGAAAATGTCCGATGGAGCCCACACACGGTCGGAATTTCCGACAACACGCTCCGATCGGACATTTTCCATCGGAAAATCTGACCGTGTGTACGGGGCATTACTGTGCTTTGTTAATGGGATCCCTTTTGTTCCATTAAGCTATGTTCCCCACTGTATGTGCTTTATAAAAAATATGTAGATGCATACCTTATTTAAGAGCGCCGCTTGGTGCTCACGTGACCACCCGCTGCTCTCCTCCTCTCCTCCTCCTCTCCCCTCCTCCCAGCTGATGTCAGCGAGGTTTCTCAACCCTGCCCACTGTAATTCTCAGTTCTGGGAAGACAGTGGCAGGCGCTCTGAAATAAGGTATATATCTATTTTTTTTATAAAGCACATACAGTGGGGCACATAACGTAATGGAACAAAAGGGATTCCATCAAGTAAACAAAGTGGCTTTACAACCACTTTAATGATTTTTTAACAGTTACGTTTTTATTTATCTCCAAAGGAGAAAAGTTTCAGTACAAACATAAAAAAAAAAGGGTACATTCACAAATATATATATAAATATAGACATATCTATACATATACATAAAAATATAAAAGGGAAAAATGGGAACAATAAGAGAGGATTACATAAAAAAGGCAAAGAAGAACCATTTCCAGAAGGAAAGTGACAATCTAGGACAAATAGTCTCCAGTATTACATCAAAAAGCAAGGCACATCAGTTCACATCTTAGTTGCAAGTATTCATATCACTGCAAAGTTGTATTTTAGGAGCAATACCTCCTCCTCAAAGAAAAAAGGTATATTTTAGTGGTAATTTTAAGTGTATTCTAAATATTTCTTAACCGAACTAGTGATGTATAAGTTCAGCGAGTTCTCCCGGGGGGGATCCGCATCAGTGGCCATTCATCTAGAAACCCATGCACTCCAAATTTTTTCAAACTTTTTGGGACATTTCCGGCTCATAAATGTGAGCTTATATAGAGGGAGGGTCTTATCAATAAGTGTTTTCCACTGTCCCACTGTTGGGGGGTCTGTCTGTTTCCATTTAAATAAAATGGTTTTCCTTGCATAAAATAGAGCGTAGAAAACGAATAGCCTCTTATGGGTGTTTGCGATAAGGGTATCACAGATCCCCAGGAGAAGGACCCGGGGATCCAGTGTAAGTGTCAGGTTCCCAATTAAATTGATGTGCTGCACCACCTCCCTGCAGAACTGTTGAAGAAGGGGGCACGATCACACCACATGTAAGAAAGTACCTATATCTGTATTGCATTTTGGGCACCTATCAGAGTGAGAGGGATATATTTTAGCAAGCCGTTGGGGTGTGTAGTATGCCTGGTGAAGGAATTTTAACTGGATGGACCTGTCCCTGGCGGATATCATCAAAGGAATATATTGTTGGACTCCCTCTTCCCAGTCGTCATCCGTCAGGGAGGGCACAGCCAGCTTCCATTTGTTAAATAGCCTGGTCCCCTGGTTGCCAGTTCCCAGGGACGCCCGGAGATACAAAGAGGAAAGGATACGGTCCACATGTTTGGAAATAAGGAAGCGCTCCACCATATGTGATTGTAGTTGAATTTCTGAAGGGAATTGAGCCTGAATTGCACGTCTCAGCTGCAAATAGCGGAAAAACATTTTGGTAGGGAGTTGAAAGGTATTACGCAATTCGTCAAATGTAAGGAGTTTACCCTCTAGCATAATATGCTGTAAAATTTTAATTTCATATTTAGCCCAGACTGCTGGGTCTGGGATCGTTAACAGATGTGGTAATTTAGGGTTACCCCAAAGTGGTGTATAGGGTGAATAAGTTTGTGGTGGGTTGAGTTTAGCTGTCAACTGTTCCCATATCTTGGCGGTCGTGCGCATGGGGATGGTCATATTATCTTGTGCTTTTGGACCCCTGAATACCAGGTTGCTCAATGCTGAATACGACCCCCACTTTAATGATTTTTAAATATAACTTAAATTAAAGAAAAGAAAGGATATGCAAATAAATATTTACAAAAAAAAGATATTACAAAACAGACATAAACAGTAAAAATTAAAAGCAATTAAAAGTTGAAAATACATACATTAGTATTGGACCCCCCCATCCCCGGCCCCAAATATATATATATTACAAAAAGATGTAATGGAATTCAGCTTTAATTTCTTAGTCAAGTCCAGATGGATCTCTGTGCCAGTTCTTAGCAACCAGTGATATCACCCTGCCTCATTCACATAGCTCCCAACTGACCCTGATTTCAAGGGACTGTCCCTGATTTGGAACAAAGTCCATTTGTCCCTCCTCCCTTATCATTTGTCCCTCATTTTGGTCTGATCTATAAATATGTGATATGCTCCGCGCTCAGGATAATAACGGGAGTCAGCAGGACCCTGCACCTGCGGAGGTCTGCGGTGTGATTCAATAGGGTGACTGCCCTTAAGCTGCCCCCTAGGGGACATCCTGCCTCATTGGAGTTGTGCCTCCTCCTCTCTTCTCTTCTCATCATCCCCTCCCTCTTCGTCACTGGAGCAAACTTGGCAGTATGCTGCAGCTGAGGGAACAATACTGCCAGTTTCTTGTCCTTGGGCACCCCACTCTCTAGGCTCATGTTACTCCCTTCCTCAACCTGGAAACCAACATCTGAGCCTTCAAATTGCTGCACATCCTCCAGCAGCATGTACCCGACACTGTGGTCGAATAGTTCTGGGGACTCCTCCGTGCATGATGGTGGGGCTACGGAAGGAGTGACTGTGGATAAGGAGCCGGTGGAATAGGCCACTCTGGCAGCTGCATTGAAAGACAAACTATTTTGAGCCTCGATGACAGAGGATGAGGAGGATGAGGACGGCATTGTTATCCACTCCACCAACTCTTCTGCATGTTCAGGCTCAATAACACGGCCAGCAGCAGAAAAAAAGGACAAGCGTGCCCCACGGCCACATGCAGAGGATGCACCATGTCCATGACCAGCACTGTTTACTGTAGACACAGAGGCTGCTTGCCCTCTTTTAATGGCCTGTGAGCATCTGCCTCTCCTTGGTGGCCTTCCGGACATGATGTATATTTTGTTTTGCAACACCACACTACACTGTATTAGATACTGTGTACACCACCAGGAAAGTAGTAAAAACTGTACTATGGCTGCACTGTATTGTGTACTGTGTACACCACCAGAAAAGTAGTAGAAACTGTACTATGGCTGCACTATATTGTGTACTGTGTACACCACCAGAAGTGTAGTAGAAAATGTACTTACTAGTATTAGATATTGTGTACACCGCCTGCACTGTATTAACAACTGTACTACGGCTGTACCGTATTGTGTACACCACCAGAAGTGTAGTAGAAAATGTACACACTGTATTATATATTGTGTACACCACCTGAACTGTATTAACAACTGTACTTTGGCTGCACTGTACTGTGTACACCAGCAGAAGTGTAGTAGAAACTGTACACACTGTATTAAATACTGTGTACACCACCAGAAAAGTAGTAAAAACTGTACTATGGCTGCACTGTATTGTGTACTGTGTACACCACCAGAAGTGTAGTAGAAAATGTACTAGTATTAGATATTGTGTACACCGCCTGCACTGTATTAACACCTGTACTACGGCTGCACCGTATTGTGTACGCCACCAGAAGTGTAGTAGTAAATGTACACACTGTATTAGATATTGTGTACACCGCCAACACTGTATTAACAACTGTACTTTGGCTGCACTGTATTGTGTACTGTGTACACCAGTAGAAGTGTAGTAGAAACTGTACACACTGTATTAGATACTGTGTACACCACCAGAAAAGTAGTAGAAACTGTACTATGGCTGAACTGTATTGTGTACTGTGTACACCACCAGAAAAGTAGTAGAAACTGTACTACGGCTGCACTGTATTGTGTACTGTGTACACCACCAGAAGTGTAGTAGAAAATGTTCTAGTATTAGATATTGTGTACACCACCTGTACTGCATTAACAACTGTACTACGGCTGCACCGTATTGTGTACACCATTAGAAGTGTAGTAGAAAATGTACACACTGTACTAGATATTGTGTACACCACCAGAAAAGTAGTAGAAACTGTACTACGGCTGCACTGTATTGTGTACTGTGTACACCAGCAGAAGTGTAGTAGAAACTGTACACACTGTATTAGATACTGTGTACACCACCAGAAAAGTAGTAGAAACTGTACTACGGCTGCACTGTAATGTGTACTGTGTACACCACCAGAAGTGTAGTAGAAACTGTATGCACTGTATTAGATACTGTGTACACCGCCTGCACTGTATTAGCAACTGTACTACAGATGCACTGTATTTTATACTGTGTACACCACCAGAAGTGTAGTAGTCACTGTGCACACTGTATTAGATACTGTGTACACTGCCTGCACTGTATTAACAACTGTACTACAGCCGCACCGTATTTTGTACTGTGTACACCACCAGAAGTGTAGTAGAAAATGTACATACTGTATTAGACATTGTGTACATCACCTGTACTGTATTAACAACTGTACTATGGCTGCACTGCATTGTGTACTGTGTACACCAGCAGAAGTATAGTAGAAACTGTACACACTGTATTAGATACTGTGTACACCACCAGAAAAGTAGTAGAAACTGTACTATGGCTGCACTGTATTGTGTACTGTGTACGTCACCAGAAGTGTAGTAGAAACTGTACACACTCTATTAGCTACTGTGTACACCGCCTGCACTGTATTAGCAACTGTACTACATGTACTACAGCTGCACTGTATTTTATACTGTGTACACCATCAGAAGTGTATTAGAAACAGTACACCACGGAATGTACTGTAGTTACATAGTAGTTACATAGTAGGTGAGGTTGAAAAAAGACACAAGTCCATAAAGTCCAACCTATGTGTGTGATTATATGTCAGTATTACATTGTATATCCTTGTATGTTGCGGAATTCCACATCCTTGCCACTCTTACAGTAAAGAACCCTCTATGTAGTTTAAGGTTAAACCTCTTTTCTTCTAATTTTAATGAGTGGCCACGAGTCTCGTTAAACTCCCTTCTGCGAAAAAGTTTTATCCCTATTGTGGGGTCAACAGTATGGTATTTGTATATTGAAATCATATCTCCTCTCAAGCGTCTCTTCTCCAGAGAGAAAGAGTTCAGTGCTTGCAACCTTTCCTCATAACTAATATCCTCCAGACCCTTTATTAGCTTTGTTGCCCTTCTTTGTACTCGCACCATTTCCAGTACATTCTTCCTGAGGACTGGTGCCCAGAATAGCATACTCTAGACCAGAGTCTTGTAGAGCGGGAGAATTATCATTTTATCTCTGGAGTTGATCCCCTTTTTAATGCATGCCAATATTCTGTTATTTGCTTTGCTGCAGCAGCGTGGCATTGCATGCCATTGCTGACTGCTGAGCCTAACATCTACTAGGACCCCCAGGTCCTTTTCCATCTTAGATTCCCCCAGAGGTTCTCCCCCCAGTGTATAGATTGCATTCATATTTTTGCCACCCAAATGCATTATTTTACATTTTTCTACATTGAACCTCATTTGCCATTTACTGTAGATATAGGCTACACTCGATGCATATATATATATATATAAACACACAAGACTGTATATATATGCAGTATCTTACAAAAGTGAGTACACCCCTCACATTTTTGTAAATCTTTTGTTATAACTTTTCATATGACAACACTGAAGAAATGACACTTTGCTACAATGTAAAGTAGTAAGTGTACAGCTTGTATAACAGTGTAAATTTGCTGTCCTCTCAAAATAACTCAACACACAGCCATTAATGTCTAAACGGCTGGCAACAAAAGTGAGTACACCCCTAGGTGAAAATGTCCTAATTGGGCCCAAAGTGTCAATATTTTGTGTGGCCACCATTATGTTCCAGCACTGTCTTAACCCTCTTGGGCATGGAGTTCACCAGAGCTTCACAGGTTGCCATTGGAATCCTCTACCACTCCTCCATGACGACATGATAGAGCTGGTCGATGTTAGAGCCCTTGTGCTCCTCCACCTTCCGTTTGAGGATGCCCCACAGATGCTCAATAGGGTTTAGGTCTGGAGACATGCTTGGCCAGTCCATCACCTTTACCCTTAGCTTCTTTAGCAAGGCAGTGGTCATCTTGGAGGGGTGTTTGGGGTTGTTATCATGTTGGAATACTGCCCTGCGGCCCAGTCTTCGAAGTGAGGGGATTATGCTTAGCTTCAGTATGTCAAAGTACATGTTGGCATTCATGGTTCCCTCGATGAACTGTAACTCCCCAGTGCTGGCAGCACTCATGCATCCCCAGACCCACCACCATGCTTGACTGTAAGCATGACACACTTGTCTTTGTACTCCTCACCTGGTTGCCGCGACACACTATTGACACCATCTGAACCAAATACGTTTATCTTGGTCTCATCAGACCACAGGATATGGTTCCAGTAATTCATGTCCTTAGTCTGCTTGTCTTCAGCAAACTGTTTGCTGGCTTTCTTGTGCATCATCCTTCTGGGACGACAGTCATGCAGACCAATTTGATGCAGTATGCGGTGTATGGTCTAAGCACTGACAGGCTGACTCTCCACCCTTCAACCTCTGCAGCAAGCAGGCGGCACTCATATGTCTATTTCCCAAAGACAACCTCTGGATATGACGCTGAGCATGTGCACTCAACTTCTTTGGTTAACCATGGAAAGGCCTGTTCTGAGTGAAACCTGTCCTCTTCAACCGCTGTATGGTCTCGGCCACCGTGCTGCAGCTCAGTTTCCGGATCTTGGCAATCTTCTTATAGCCTAGGCCATCTTTATGTAGAGCAACAATTCTTTTTTCAGATCGTCAGAGAGTTCTTTGCCATGAGGTGCCATGTTGAACTTCCAGTGACCAGTATGAGAGAGTGAGAGCAACAATACCAAATTTAACACACCTGCTCCCCATTCACACCTGAGACCCTGTAACACTAAAGAGTCACATGACACAGGGCAGGGAAAGTGGCTTATTGGGCCCAATTTGGACATTTTCACTTAGGGGTGTACTCAATTTTGTTGCCAGCGGTTTAGACATTAATGGCTGCGTTTTGAGTTATTTTGAGGGGACAGCAAACTTACACTGTTATACAAGCTGTACACTCACTACTTTACATTGTAGCAAAGTGTCATTTCTTCAGTGTTGTCACATGAAAAGATATAATAAAATATTTACAAAAATGTGAAGAGTGTACTCACTTTTGTGAGATACTGTATCAATACACCGCCTGAAGTGTATTAGAAACAGTAGACCACGGAATGCACTGTAGATATAGGCTACACTGGATGCAGAGTATATACAGTATCTCACAAAAGTGAGTACACCCCTCACATTTTTTGTAAAAAAAAATGCTAAGCATTTCCCGGTTCACAGTCTGTAAAGAACATTCGGAGTGGATGATCTTTGATTTCCTCCTGCTTGCCATCCTGACCCTGCTTGTTGTGGTCCTAGGATCCCATGAGGAGCAGTTGAGCCTGGAAACCATGGGAAGAGGGATGGGGGTTCACCAAGAGTTTGTGGAGGGGGGGTTAGATCCGGCATTCCAAAGGGTTATGTAAAAGTGATTGTGGGGGGCGTGGCCTGGCGCGCAGCTTGGATGAAAGCACAGTAGAGGAGCTACGGCAGACACACAGCCTTTTCGCCTGATACCCTTCCACAGAGATGCCAATGCAGAGCAAAAAGCTGTACAGCACCCCACAGTCTCGTTCCCATTGCGGCAACCATCCTCCGCCGAGAGGAGCAGTACAGATCTGTTTAAACAGAAGTCTGCAGCGGGCCGCAGTGTGACCTGTCCAAAGATGGCGCCGACACAGCCCCTCAAGGGGGAATGCAGCGGTGAATCTGATTCGGCTGCAGAGGAAACAGATAGGGGTAAATCAAGATAAGATCTAACAAGCCCCTGACTTATGCGGACATGTCATGCTTCACGGCTGATATTAAGTCCACGTTCTCAGCTGTCATTACAGACCTGAAAACGAACCTTGTGGTTGTCATGGAGAAGCTGGCAGCCACAGAGCATGTAGGAAGGCAGAGAGATAAGGCAAATCACAGACTGGACAAGGTCACAATCTCCCATGCACAACATTTCATTGACATGAACAGGCATTTGGAGGACCTTGATAACAGGGGCAGGAGGAACAACATCAGGGTGAGAGGAATCCCAGAATCTGTAGATGCAGACCAAATTGCCCCTGCTCTCCAAAGAGTGATCAACAGCTTGCTGGACAGGCAAGAAGATATGGAGATTGAATTTGTCCAGGCCCACAGGGCGCTTAGACCAAGGGGGTCGGACACAGCCCCACTGAGAGATATATGTTGCCTCCAGAATTTTCAACTGAAGGAAGACATAATGCGTAAGGCCAGGAGAAATGACAGAACCATTTTTAATGGAGAAAGTATAATGCCGTTTCAAGACCTTTCGCAGATTACTCTTAAAAATTGCAGGGCTCTGCGTCCTTTGCTTGAAAAGTTGAGAGACAGGGATTTAAAGTATTCATGGTGCTTCCCCTTCGCACTCATTGTGTCAGCTAATGGCCACCAACATGTTTTACGCACCCCGGCGGAGCTTCCGGATTTTTGTTCAGGATTGGGACTGGACTTAGTGGAACTGCCAGACTGGTATGCTGACTTTGCTTTAACACCCCCTGGTAGGAGCCCGACCCATTCTCCACACCTGAGAAGAGACTTCCTAAGAAGATGAAGCAGGGCAAAGCAGGAGGATCTAAATAAGACCCCCCAAATTCAAGATGCATGCCTGTGCGGGACCAAGCAGAGGGATAGTGGGCAGCTGGCCCACTATCCATTAGTATAGATGGGACACAGAATTCTCTTATAGTTGCTGACAGTGGTGCAGAAAACCAACAATTTTGCCAGATTAATTAACTGGTTTGGTCGGGAGAGGGGACATTTGTGGTCACGGCTCTTTATAGGTGGCGACCGTGGCAGGTATTGGGGCAGTGGAACCATTAGGCAGCGTCTTGCTTTCTAGTGGAGGTCGGTGACTCGGTGCTCCACAGTTTTGGTGGAGTGCGGCGTCATCGACCGTATGGGTTGATTAATAAAATCATAGATATATAATTTTTGCCCTTAAGGCTCTGTGTTTGTTACTTGGAGGCACTTTTTGCCGGTTTATTTCAAACCCTATTTTTCACTTATATATACTTATCCACTCACCGAGTGGCCACCTCCCTCTTCCCCACAAAGTGATCTGGTCTCCCAGAAGTTTTCCAGACTCATTATAGTTATTCTATCTAGAGGTAGATCATAACTCTCCCTCTTCAGTTTCCTTTTCTTTTTCTATAAAGCTTTGTTCAACCACCTTGCTCATTTATTAGAGAAGTTTAATCAGCTTATCAGTTTCTATTTCAGGCATATCAAATAAGGCACCACCCCTTTGTTTGCATCATGGCCTACGCCTCCTTAGGCCACAATCCTACGGTGATTTCACACAACGTAAGGGGGCTGAACATCCCAGAAAAGTGCACTACACTGCTCAGGGAAATCAAAAAAGGTAAGCTACATTTTGTGCTGCTACAAGAGACATATTTCAAAACTCACCATGTGCCCAGACTCACCGACTCAACTTTCACCAGGGTGTCCCACACCACCAATGACCACACAAAATCAAAAGGGGTTTCAATCCTAATGAGTAAGGACGCACCCTTTGAGCTGACAGAACAACTGACAGACCCAGAAGGCAGATTTCTAATCCTAAAAGGGAAGTATGGAGGCATACCCATCACTATAGCAAATGTATATTTTCCAAACAAGGCACATCTGACTTTCTGCAATCACATAGTCCAACAACTGCAGGGGTTTACCTCAGGCTGTTTAATACTAGGCGGGGACTTCAATACTCCACTGAATCCACTGACGGACACTTCAACTGGCAGTACTAGCATTAAATATAAGATACTTAAACACATTAAATCTCTTTTACAGTCCCTCAAGTTAGTGGACTCGTGGAGATTCCTCAACCCAGTGTCATGGTTATGCAATAGAGTTTGTCTGTCAGCTTACCTATCACCATGTGTTCATCTCTAGAGACCAGCCAACTCTCACCTGACTGCTTTTATAATCTCTCCTCCTTGCATGGCTCCACCCCAGCTCCTATCAGAGAACTCTATATTAACCTGTGCACTGCAGGCCAGCCCTGCTGATCAACCTTTGAGTGTTTGGCTTCCTGTTTCCTGCTTGCCGTGTGCTCTACGTTTGTTTTCTGTTACCAACCTTGGCGTGTTCTCAACTATTCCTGTCTGCTCATGACCCTGACCTTTTGGCGTGTCCTCAACTATTCCTGTTTGCCTGTGACCCTGAACCTTTGGCATGTCTCTTTTGTCCTTGTCTGCTTGTGGCCCCAACCTTGGCTTATTCCCTTACTATCCCTATCCTCCTGTTACCTACTGTGGGCTTGAGCTGGGGGACCCTGGGGTTCGCGACCTGGAGCCAGTTGCAGCCCAGTCCATCCTCACCACTAGAGGCTCTGGTGAACACCTGCTGGATCTTAGACTCTGCGCCCTAGGGAATCTTACACAGTAACCCCGGTGGGATCCGTGTTGGTGTTCCAGCGGCCCTGCCTTACTTACCACCCTGACTCCCATCCGCAGCAGTTAGCCATAGGGTCCACTACCTTGTGGTGCACCCCTGATCCCAACGGTGTGCATCTGCCACCTAGCCTCAGGTGACCTGACACCAAGATGGTCGAGACTACACATTTTACTCAATCCCACATGAGAAATATGCTTGCCTAGATTATCTTTTCATTACACAAAATAACCTCCCCACCCTAACAGATACCCACATAGGGATACAATCAATCTCAGATCATGCTCTGATAGCCTTAACACTGGACTTGACTAAGTCACCTCCAAAATCCCAGAAAATTCATCCATAATTTCGGACCCGCATCTTCTGACCAAGCTAACAGGCACCCTTAAAGACTAGTTTGAACATAACAACATCCCAGAGATGGACCCCCTAGTGATATGGGAGGCCCACAAATGTACACTGAGGGGGGAACTGATGAAAATGGGATCTCACTGCAAAAGGCAAAGCGAGAAAGAAATCAAACACCTGTCAGATCTAATCCACAAACTAGAATCTCTACACAAACAATCCCTCCCGGTCAAATCTGCCACAGAGCTGTTAGATGCCAGGAAAGCATTACAGCAAATTCTTGACACTAGATCCAAACACTTCCTGTTTTTCAGGAAAAAGTTATACTATGAATCTGGCAACAAATCAGGTAGGACTTTGAATAAAGATCTCAGGGAACACACGTACTGCAACACCATGCATGGGCATCAAATGAGCAACCGGCCCATTGGATGTTACCACGGAGGCAATTGCAAAACACTTCCACACTTTTTATACCGACCTTTATAACTTACTACAGCAACACAGACAACCAGGAATGGTGTGGGACAGGGCTCAGATCCTAGGAGACTTCCTAGACAATAGTGGACTCCCTTCACTAGACGATTTAGACACTAACTCCCTCAAAAGTCTAATAGACTCAACTGATATCAGGCATGCTATCAAACATTTTAAACTAGGCAAGAGTCCGGGTCCAGGCGGATTCACAGCCATTTACTATAAGACCTTTATAGACCTTCTGACGGATCCGCTGGCGGGGCTTTAAACTCCTTGTCCCAACCCAGAGAGGTGATCCCGGACTTACTATCAGCTTTCATAACGGTCATACCAAAATCAGGAAAGGACCCCTTGGAGTGTGCGAGTTATCGACCCATATCTTTGCTAAACCTGGATATTAAATTTTTTGCAAAGATACTTGCCAACAGACTGAGACCCCATCTACAAAAGTTGATCGGTCCTGAACAAGTGGGATTCATGCCGGGCCGTGAGGCCAAATATAATGTAATCAAATCCCTGCTTTTAGTCCACTTGGCTAGATCAAGCGATATTGAGGGCCTTCTCCTGTCCACAGACGCAGAGAAGGCCTTCGATCGCGTGGCTTAGGATTATATGCTAGCCACATGTGGTCACGTGGGTTTGGGCTCCAGGATGTTGGCATGGATCACAGCCCTCTATCAAAATCCCACAGCAAGGCTAAAAATAAACGGCACACTATCCAAGAAGGTCCACATCACAAATGGTACGAGACAAGGTTGTCGGTTATCTCCTCTCTTGTTCATATTGTCCCTGAAACCATTTATTAGAACAATCAATGCAGACGCTTCTATAATTGGTTTCAGGGTGTCGGGCAGGGAGTTCAATAAATGGAATCCACAAGTAACTGATCTGTATTGGAGATGCTTGGGTGACAATGGATCTCTATTTCATATATGGTGGCAGTGTCCCTCAATCGCTTCATTTTGGGACAAAGTAATAGAACTAACCACCTTGATCACAGAGACCACACTGACACTCGATGCATGCTGCTTATTGCACATATCTAACTGGAACTTAAGGAAACACAAACACTCCCTTACAAAACATCTTCTGAATGCAGCAAAATCTCTTTTTCCAACTCATTTGAACTCCCCCTGGGTTTCGTCTATAGCAGAGTGGCTTCATAGAGTCACAGAAATCTATGAAATGGAGGAACCCTAGCACAACCTAATGAACAGGTAGAGAGATTTCATGAGACATGGCAACCTTGGACCATTTTCAAATACTCTAAGGCCTTCACAGACATCACAGCCGAACGAGTAGCCGGGCCCGGCTTTGGCTGAGTAGTCTGTCAACGGCGATAGGTGCCGATAGGTCTCAATAAAGCTGAACATTGTGGTTGATACCCTCTTTTTCTCTCCTAATCTTCCCCTGTTGAAGTGGCAGGCCAGTCAGGAGACTGCACCCACCAACCTACATATGTTGTTAACTAGAATAGACATGTAGAGATACGACAGAAATGGTTTAGCAGTTTTTAGGGTGTAATGATTTGATTGTCGCATCAGTTTAAGCAGAATTATATCTTTTTGCTACAAAATTGTCTTAGATGGATATATATATCTTGAGTCTCATTCAACTTACTTGTGTATGGATATTTTGATTCCAATGTTGCTTTCCTGATTTGTACTGACCTATCATTTCTATAAACTCTTTAATGATAAAAAAAAAGTGATTGTGCTACCCAAATATCTGTAGTGTACCTTGAGTCTGCTGAACAAAATAGAAAGAAACATGTGGCTACACTCACAAGGATGACCAAGAACAGAAAGATTGCTGTGTTCAAAGGCAGCTAAATGCCATTTCTGAATGTAACCACAATTTGTGCTATGGCCACATATGACCTGGCCAATTGGCTGCAGCCAGTTTGTGTACAGCCAAAACACCGCAGATTTTCTGACCTTGGATGCACACTGGCTGCATCCATGATCAGTTTGGTGCTCTATTCGCAAGAAACTGCTCAGATGAGCATACAAGCAGAGCTTAGTACCACTGGCTAAAATCTATTATTCTCGCTGCTGAGCACCCCTAGCTGCCTCCATGCTCCCTGCATAGGCATGCGCACACCCTAATCACACTGTGCTGCTCAGATTCCCCTTACTGCTTGGCTGCAGAGAAAGGGACTGGGAAATCTCTGTCCTCAGTCCCTTTCTCTGTCTCAAAAGTGAGGCTGTTCAGACTCCCGATATTTCACCAAAGTTCCCCAATAGGGCTCCTAATAAATTGTAAAAAAATAATAATAATAATTTTTAACAAGCCCCTGCTCGCTCGGTTTCACTCTCCCGACACTCCTCTGTGGCTATTGAATCAGATTGCAACGTCTGATGGTTCGGTCATCCGATGCTCTGGGAATCAAACTACAGCTATGTGCTGTTCAAATCCAGTTGTGATAGCTCAAAACAAACACCAGGCAGGCTGTATGTAAGTTCAAACAGGAATCTTACTTTTATTGATGCACACAACACACTTTTATACACAGCAGTTTGAACACCCCGCCCCCAACAACCACTTTCCTATTGGTCAATTGTAAAGTACACTCTAGTCTTCACTCAGGTCCTCTTGTCCATGCAAATGAGGACTTGAAACAGGGTCAGCAGAGATTGGTCCGATAGCTTGAATAGGAGGACTGATATATGTTATGACACAGAGATGCCCCAGGGGGTAATTAAAGTACATAAACAAATGGTCAAACACAGAACAATGCCTTCCTTTCAGCTGTCTGGAGGGGGTTAGCCTTAAGACAGGGCAGAAGACCCCCCACTGTGTAATAGAATCAAAGGAGAAATACTTCAGTATTCCAAGCTTCATGACAATCCAGTATTCAAAGGTTCATGACAATACTCCCCCCTGGGAAACAGTCCAACAGCCACAGTGGGACCTGGAACGGGTCAACTCGAGGATGTTGGAAAAGTAGTCTTAAGGTTCCAACAGTATGAATCGGTCACTCTATGTAATATGGCAAATACAGGGTTCCCAGAGTCTGTGTCTCTTGGGGGGATATGGACCTGAATCCAAAGTAACACCACCTCAAGGGTCCTCAGGCATACAGGTCACAAAGAGCACCGTTCCCCCAAATGCCAGGGCCCACGATCGGTTGGCAAGAGGCTAGCATTCAGTCCCCTCCAAAAGCCTCTGTCCTGGCTAGGTCTGTCACATTTCTCCCTTGTCGGCAGATGACTAACACAGGAGGAGACCCCAGACGGATTTACTTTGAAGTTAGTCCATAGTTCCAGTCCCCTAATGCCTGTACCCACACAGTACCCCAAACAAATTGTTCCAAACAGAGCATTACTTACCCAGCCAACCTCTGCCTCTCTCAGAGAACATGCCCGCCACTGGGAACAGGCCTGGACTGACCCTTCTCCCTGGTGTCCTTTCAGCCGCTGGAGAGAAGACAGGGTGACTGGGCTCACTCCATCATGCTGTTGGGGATCTGGGCCGACTGCCCAGAATCCCTGGGGTATACAAGTGGGGACTGAAGTCCCATTCATTTTTAGTAGGTGAAAATCCCACAGTGCTTGCAAAGCATGGCTTACATCCTCCTGTCTCAGTGTCACACCATTCTGGGGTTGTGTCAGTGGAGACCAAAGTCCCATCCACTATCACAGGAACTCCCTCTTCTGTTAGTTGAGGGCAGAGACCAGCAGCACTCTGCCTGTTGCCAGCACTTCTGCTGGGGACTCCACATCCTCCACTCTGGCTAACTGTTGGGGCAGGAGGCTGGCTTCCTCCACTCCCAAACTGTGTAACTGCCATTGGGGAGGTGAGCCAGCTGGTTCCTTTTCCATTCCCTCATCTGGCTGTTGGGACAATATGTCTGTGGTACTGTTTCCCAGCCACACGGATCTTTGCTGGGGAGGAAAGACCGCTTCCTCCACCCTGGCCAACTGTTGGGGAGGGACGACGAACACCTCCTCTCCCTTCTTCCCCTGTATCCTGATCTGCTGCTGGGAAGTGACCACCTCCTTTTCACCCTGAGCCTCTTGAACCGCCACAGATGTGGGGCAGAGGTCTTGGACCCTCTGTCCGGTGGCCAGCGCTTCAGCTGGGGAAGTTCCTTCTAACTCCACAGATACTGCTGTTGGTGCTGGGCAGAGCACAGTGAAGTTTGGCCCTAATAACAGCTCTTCTTCTGCTGGAGGCTCACCAGGTTGTTCTTCCTCAGCAGAAAAGTCTATCAAATCCCCTGTCTCTGCAACTGGTGTCTGGGGATAAAGGTTCACCCTCTCCTGTCCATAGAACCCAGAAGATGCTATCAGTGATAGCAGAGGTTAGCAGAGCTCTGCCCTGTTGTCAGCACTTCAGCTTTGGGGATAGCGATCTCCAGATTTTCCACTGCCGATTCTCTGGCATTCTGCTGGACAGCCACATTCCTCCATCCAAGATCATCCAATGCAGAAACAGGTTCATCAAGGTCAGTCAGCACTTGCTCCATCTGCCATAAGACCTCCGCGTCCATAGCTGCAGGGGCAGGTTGGCAAAGCACACTTTTACTCTGCCACATCGACGACTCTTCAACCAGGATTTCAGAGTTGTCAACTGGTATTTCCTGATAGTCTAAGGCAAAGGGAGCCCCACCCTGCTGCAGAGCAGAGTCTAGCAGCTGTCTGTAGGCAATCTCCAGCTCCCATTCCTGAATGGCCAGAAACTCCAAATCTTCCTGTGCCCAGTGCAATTCCGAGACATTCAGTCTTCGCTCTCTGTGCTCCATTATTTCCTCCAAAAGCCACTCTCCATCACTCCCAAAGTCAGGGTCCCTGGACAGCCTCCAGCACAACAATCCCAGGCCATCGTAGTCAAAGCCCTCTGTGGGGCTGTCATCCGCTGTCCATGGGCACACTTGGGCTACATACCACTGGAGGGCTCTGTAGCTCTCGTCCAACCACATTTCTGCCCGGATCAGCCTGCTTAACTCAGCTGTCCACTCCTTGTTCTGTTGTTCCTCCAATAACAGCATTCGTACTTCATACTGCGACCAGTACTTTACATGGATGGAGGGGAGAACTTTTTCCTGGTGTTGCTGCTCACGGGCTAGTGCTTCCTTCCAGAGTTCGCAGCGGATAGAATCAAACCATTCCAGCAGGACCTGCTCTGATACTGGTCCTCTGTGCTGTATCTGCATCTCTCGCAACCTCCTTCTGAATTCCTCTTCCATGATGACGTATCTGTACCTCTCCTCTCCTGCTATCTGGACCTTGGATCCAGGTGATGGTTTGGATGTGTTCACAGCAAGGAAGCACGATCCCACTGGTCCCTCTACGGCTCTCAAGTAAGTCTTTCAGCATGGCTCTCCTGCAGGCTGCATAGCTGGTCATTCACTGTGGTGGTTTGGAGTGTCCCAGTAACTGGAGAGCAAATCCCACCGCTGCCAACCAATGTAACGAGCCCCTGCTCGCTCGGTTCCACTCTCCCGACACTCCTCTGTGGCTATTGAATCAGATTGCAACGTCTGATGGTTCGGTCATCCGATGCTCTGGGAATCGAACTACAGCTATGTGCAGATCAAATCCAGATGTGATAGCTCAGAACAAACACCAGGCAGGCTGTATGTAAGTTCAAACAGGAATCTCACTTTTATTGATACACACAACACACTTTTATACACAGCAGTTTGAACACCCTGCTCCCAACAACCACTTTCCTATTGGTCAATTGTAAAGTACACTCTAGTCTTCACTCAGATCCTCTTGTCCATGCAAATGAGGACTTGAAACAGGGTCAGCAGAGATGTGTCATGTGTAATGACACAGAGATGCCCCAGGGGGTAATTAAAGTACAAAAACAAATGGTCAAACACAGAGCAATGCCTTCCTTTCAGACCATGGAGCCGTCTGGAGGGGTTAGCCTTAAGACAGGGCAGAAGACCCCCCACTGTGTAATAGAATCAAAGGAGAAATACTTCAGTATCCCAAGCTTCATGACAATACAGTATTCCAAGGTTCATGACAATAATAATAATAAATTATTGGAAAAAATAATACACTTGTAAAAAAGTCATAATAATAAAAAAATAAAAATAAAATTCTGACACCAATCCCTGCCCTACTGACACCATCTACTGCTCTACTGCCATATACACACACATATATATATATATGGCTTCCCCTACCCCACCGTGTAAAATTCAAAATGCTAACCATAACATACAAGGCCATTCACAACATCGCCCCATCTACATCACCAACCTCATCTGCAGATATCACCCAAATCGCCCCCTCCGCTCCTCCCAGGACCTCCTGCTCTCTAGCTCCCTTGTTACCTCCTCCCATGCTCGCCTTCAGGACTTCTCCAGAGCCTCTCCCATCCTCTGGAATTCCCTGCCCCAGTATGTCCGATCAGCCCCTACCCTGTCCACCTTTAGGAGATCCCTGAAAACTCATTTATTCAGGGAAGCCTATCCCACACCCACATAACTGTCCCTGAGCCACCCCCATCAAATCATTCTTTGCAGCTATTACCTTTTGTACCACCACCCCCTCCCTTTAGAATGTAAGCTCTACGAGCAGGGCCCTCCTGTACCTTTTGTATTGAACTGTACTGTAATTGTGTTGTCCCCCTTATACATTGTAAAGCGCTGAGTAAACTGTTGGCGCTATATAAATCTCGTATAATAATAATAATAATAATAATATATATATATATAGTTTGTGCGTTTAAGCTTTGGGGTGCACACCCTAATGCAATAGGCTGCGCACGCCTATGGCTCCCTGTGAATGTACCCTAAAATTATAAAAGGTATGAGACTGTAGGCAGGTAGAGGTTAATGCTGCTCCGGTTGGGAAGGGCATGGTAAATTGTGTTCCTTCAGTTTTCTTTTGGCGAACTTTGCTGAGTCAGACCCACTGGTTCCTTGTGATAGAAAAGGAACAGGGGGTCTGCATCCATAGGGCCTGGGGCTAGAGAGATGAACTGCTCAATGCCATTGTAGGAATCTGGATAGTCAGTGCCATGCCGGGATCGAAATTCACGCTATAAGAGGAGATTGCTGGGACTTGCAGTTCCCCTTGAAGAACCCCTTTGGATAGACTCTACCAAGTATGGACTCTCATTCTATAAAGGTTTGCTGGGGCAGCCACAAGCCTCAAGTTAGGGAACAGCGATGTTAGGAGAAGACTGCACCATGTGTTGAACTGTTACCTGTGAATGTCATCATGGTAAATTATTTAGGCAAAGCTTTTTAGATTTTGCCTTTGCCTGGTCTGAAGTAACTCAAGGAGTGCAATGCAAGCAACTGGCACATATAATCTACAGCTTAGGTCACTATGCACATTGGGTTATGAAGATACCGGTATGAGAGTAATACAGTGTGAAGATACAATAGTTATCAAGGGTGACAAAGGTTTCTCTAACAGCCTGCCATACTGTAAGTGCTTACATGTGGCAGGTGAGATGCCTCTTACAGCGAGAGAGATGTTGATGGCACTCCTTCTGCAGTGACCCATCTCCCATAGCAACAGGACCATAAGAACAGGAAACATGAAGGATGTGATGACCACCTCATCGCCCCTGCCCACAAGCCTTTGGAAGGTATTCCAATGTTACTACATATGAAAACACTACCACCCTAATGGACTGGACTTTTCAGCTTAGACTTCTCAGTCTAGCATTTTTGAAGCTAATCAAGTTGCTACTGGTAGGTTGATGTTATTGGATGGCCCTCACTCCAGTCACTCGCATTTTTGACAGCTCAAGGGGAAGCAATAAACCCTTTTTCTGATCCACCCTAATCAAGTTTCTACTGGTAGGTTGATGTTATTGGATGACCTCACTCCAGTAACTCACATTTTTGACAGCTCAAGGGGAAGCATTAAACCCTTTTTCCGATCCACCCTGACATGAACTCTGCTAGATCATATACTTTGTGCTGTTTTACCAGCTTCAAGTGTCACGCTGATAACTGACCTCCATCTTTGCATAAAGGGAAGGCTGGAATTGTTCATTCAAGAGCCAAAGACAGCAGTGCTCAGCTGGTTGCTTGTATGGCCCATAGCACAATAGAACCACTACGGAATACCATATCATTTTAACAGGACATGATGGCTAAGTAGCAGCCATAATAATTCACCTGCAGGAAAATGTTCCCTTCCTTATGATTTTATCCAGAATGTCTCTGCCATAACAGGCCAGATGCCAAGCCATCTGTACTGTTCAACAGCTTTTTACTTCTAATTAGTAACCTGTAGAATTTGAGTTATATTCAAACACATTTCATTTCCAATATATTGTTTGCAGCAGACCACAAATTCCTGTGTAACTTCTGACTTGCACTTAAGGCTATGCATGTATTTTTTAGACATGTGCACACTGAAATATTTTGTTTCGGAATTTTGGTTTCGTATGAAAAATACATTTAAAAAAATGTAATTTATTTTTATTTATTTTGTTTCCTTAAAAAAATGCATTTGTACAAAAATCTGAATTAATTAAGGTCAAATCTGTCAATTGAAGGCTTATGGTGTCTGTCGGATGTTCTAAGAAGGTTTGTTGAAGCAGCTAAACTGTACGATGCCGCAATCGTACATTTCCGGTCGAATGCTCCGCCCACAAGCTATAGTAGAATTCTAATGTTGTTTGACTAGTAATAATATTAATTATAGTTATTAATTATATTACTAGTCAAACAACATTAGAATTCTTCTATAGCCTATGGGTGGAGCATTTGACCGTAAATTTCCGCTCGCGGGATCTTATGTTTTTAGTTGCTTCGTCAAATCTTCATGTCGAATGGAATTACTGCAGGTTCGATAGACACAGATCGCTACTGTTACCTTCACGTCAAATCTTCTATCTATCTACATCGAACTGTTTTCGCAACAATAAGAACATTTAATGGATACGAAAATAAAGCATTTTTAATTTCAGATCTTTAGCATTTCGGATTCTGCACGTTCGTTAACGTTTTGTTAAAATCGTTTTGTTAAAACGAACATGGAAGTCCCCGAAATTCGGCGAAAATGCATTTGGACCATAACGAATGTCTAGTATTTTTAACCTCTTCATATGACATTGCCAATGAGCATTCAGGCACTTAACCTTAGCTTTTAACCTAACCCTTTAAAATAAGCTCCCTAGCTTAACATTTAAAATGAACACCTAATGGAATCTTAACATTTAACCCCATTTTTTCCCTTAATCCTAATCCCTAATATTACCTAGTCTTAACATATAACCCTATGTGCCTGTAACCTTAATGCGAGTGGTAAACTTTAGAATTAAAAAAAAAAATCCTCCTGCAAAGTCATATTATAAAATGCTAGTATGCATCTCCACTTCTCCTGGAAACCTCCCCCCTCAAGACAGAAGCTGCCAGTTTGGCTGAGATCTGCACTGCTACAATCTTCGATTCACCTGTGAGTGTTCCTGATCAGGCTGCCTTCTGCTGGGCTTATTGTGAATTGTTATATTCTGATGACCATACAAGTTCTTTCTATTGCAACTGGACTGTGTGTGAGTTACTGTCGCCACACCACACTGCACCCTCCCACACTTAGGAGCGCTAGAATTTGACCCGGGCCCTGGTGCCTAAGCTCAATGGCTCCAACATGCACTAGGTGGAATAGGAGGAGAGGTTAAAGAATGCAGCAAGCCTGTACAAGGTTCCTGCCCAGCTGATCGTGGAGCTAGCCATTAACTCTTTGGAGATAACTTCTGACGAGCGGTGATGGCTCTGCTGGAAGAGGACTGGGCCACAATGGAACAAATCGTGACACGCTTAGAGGACCTATATGGAGAAAACATGACGGTCCCAGGGCCGAGGGACATATTCTTTGTCTGGAGATAGCAGGAGAACAAGAGTCTCACGCACTTCGCAGGGGTGCTCAAGAACCTCTGGAAAAGAAGGATGTGTGTGGCTGTGCAGAAATCGCATACTCAGGCCACATACTGAAGGGTCAGTTTGTGGCAAGACTGAAGGCAGGCCCAGTCAGGAGGGCTCTGCAGGATCAAATCAGAGTACAACTCAGCATCTCTTTGTACAACATCATGGTAGAGAACAGGAATATGCAGAGGTGACTGTGAGGGGGACTAAAAAATATGATCCGCTGCACATGAAAAAAGAGGCCTTGTCTCCCTCACTTTTGTGTGCCCACAGCCACCACCCCCCGTCAAGTCAGAGCACTTACCCCATCTATGGAGGGCAGTGCTTTACCCAGGTGGCAGGCATCATGGGCGGGCATCACGGGTGGCGGGCATCACAGGCGGCATTACGGGCAGCTTCCTCTTCCCCTGTGGGCATCACAGCAGCTTCTGTCTCCTCGGTCCCCCTCGGTGGTCAATTGGAACGCTTCTCCTTTCGACCAATCGGGAAACGGGTCTCAGACCTGCTTTCTGTTTGCCCGGAAGGAGGATCAGTGTTTCTTTAAAGCAGCCAATAACCTCCCCATTCTGGTGGAAGTTGTCACCCGATTGAAGATCCAGATTGATGACCAAGTGTTATATATATATCCACTGCATACAGTTTGGCTAAGTAACTGCAGGCTGTTCCTGGTGTACTGTTTCTTCTAATATACTTCTGGCAGGCAGGTGATTCAGTTAGCTGCAGTGTATTTAATATATATATATATATATATATATATATATATATATATATATACATGTAGCGCAGGAGTTTTTGCCACCTGTTACTATGCAAATAAGTGATGTGTTTTCAGTTAGGGAATGGCTCCATCTAGTGTCCTTGTTTATGTTAAAACTCGGTCAAGAGATTTTTTCCTTCAACACTACACACTACACTACTAAATACAGTGCTGCAAGGCATTATGGACCGGGTAGCTTAATGAGAAAGTGACTCAATGTTTAACTCAGTTTGGGAACTACCTACCCACGATGCCCAGTTCACTTACCCACAATCCCAAGCCACAGAACAGCCTGCTGGGTAAGGATATAAAAGGGACAGGCATGGCATGTTTTCAGGCTCTGGAGATGCCATTCAAGGCCTGCCTACTGTGAGATCTGTGTGTGACCGACAGACTGCGGCCTACAAGGCACGGAGTGGAATTGGCTTGGCCTTTAAGGAGATTCAGAGCACAGACAGCTGGACCAGTGTGCAGATGGATCAGAGAGCCCAGGATTTCTGAAGTTTTCCGGCATTACAGTGTGTGACGGTGTGACGGCGCCAGCTTGGACCGGACTAAACTTCCAGGAGAGGAAGTCGCAGGTAAAATTGCATAACAAACGCACAGAAGGCCTGAAGGCTCTGAGGAAGAAGGGTAAACCTTCGAAACGCGTAAGCCAGCGGCGGTCCGTGTGCCTCCCTCCTGGGACCTGGGACCTGGACAGCTGCCTACTACTGGAACTATTGCCTCTGTGCGTTTGTTATGCAATTTTACCTGCGACTTTTGTGAGTAGTTTTTATCTTGTTTTTAATTTAATAAACCTGCCAAGGATAATGCACTAGGCTGGTGCGCTCTCTTTTCTCTCTTTTTTTCTTTCAACACTAGGACAATCCCATCCTTTGAGAGCAGCAAAGCCGAAATCCATAGTCCTTCTTGAACTTTTTTAGCCAACACACCAGTGCGCAAGAGTACTTTTTTTTCGTCTTTTTATCCAACAATACTGAAACCTGTCCTGCATCCTTCCCAGCTGCCAGCAGAGTTACCCAGTGTGCCGTGAAGGAAAGGTAACATCCCTGCCCATGCCTGCTAGACCATGAGTCTGTGGTAATATACACCTTACTACTGACTGCCCTGTCCAACAAGACAAAAACATTGCCTCCCACATGTCGGTAGAGAGCTGCAATGGCCTTCTGTGAAAAGAAATGGCGTTTTGGAACCTGCAACTGAGGTACAGCACATTCTACAAATTCACAAAAGGGGGCAGAGTCTACCAACTGAAAAGGCAGTAGTTGCAGTGCTAGCAATTTGGCCGTAAAATAGCTGTAAAATATTGGAATTATGAATATATTTCATTTATATTTAATTTATATTTATTAATATTTATATATTTTACATTTAATTTATTTATATTTAATGAATATATTTAATTTAGCTTTTATCTATGTGGGGCGGAACATATTATCTTCACAGAAATCTCTGGTAGACCAGACAAGTCGGTGCCTAGGCTTGTGTATACAAACAATGGGATCCAAACCTCATTGTTTTACATATACTCACTTCAAAGGATCCCATGCTGGGATATGCAATGACGGGAGGCCAACCCGTGATCAATACTTAACTTCCCGGGAAAATTCTAGTTAAGCTCCTGCTCAGAATAATCACAAGGATTTGCATTAAAGGGGGCTGACTTATGCAAAGTATAGGGATTGGAGATGTAGCCAGTCCTTAACCAGGAATAGGGAAGCTCACCAATCAGAGCCACGCTATGCCAACCAATGAGGCACCAGCATGTAATGCTATACACAGATTAGATGGGAGGGAAACACACTTTTATGGGAGAGCAACCATCAGAATGGAACCTTGGTGCGAAGGGTAATTATGGAAAAGGTCTGCATTTTACTTGTAACTAAATATGTTTGCAGATTAATGTTTTCAGGGATATACTCGGTATTCCTTCATGTAATTCTCTTATTTTAACCTAATATTTTCTTCCTTGGTGTGGACTATAGATAGATGGTTGTGTATTAGATAGACTTTCAACTACTCATCAATAAATGTTGTTATTGTGTTAAAGCTTTCACTCATGGTCAAAGAACTCTCATTTAACCCAAATCATATCTGAGAGATATTAAATCTCAAATATAGTATACAGAAAAAAGACTGCATGGGAGGTCGTCATATGTCTGGTCAAGCATGTGGTGCCCAAGCGGCTGCTGTTGTGGCCACGCTTGATCAGCAGTGCCCTGCACCTGCAGTGTGATGCAGTAGGGTGGCTGCCCTTAAGCTGCCCCCTAGAGGACATCCTGCCTCATTGGAGTTGTGCCTCCTCCTCCTCTATTCTATCAGGCACCCAAGTAGAGTCAGTGACCTCATCATCCCCTCCCTCCTCGTCACTGGAGCAAACTGGACACTATGCAACAGCTGGGGGAACATGACTGCCAGTTCCTTGTCCTTCTTGGGCACCCCCTCTCTCTAGGCTCACGTCACTCCCTTCCTCAACCTTGGAACCAACATCGGAGCCTTCAAATCGCTGCGCATCCTCCAGCAGCATGTACCCGACACTGTGGTCGAATAGTTAGGAGGACTCCTCTGTGCATGATGGTTGGGCTATGGAAGGAGTGACTGTGGGCAAGGAGCCGGTGGAATAGGTTGCTTTGGCAGCTGCATAGGAAGGAAAACTACTCTGAGCCTGGGTGACAGAGGATGAGGAGGATGAGAACGGCTTTGTTATCTACTCCACCAACTCTTCTGCATGTTCTGGCTCAATAACACGGCCAGCAGCAGAAAAAAAGGACAACTGTTCCCCACGGCCACAGGCAGAGGATTCTCCATGTCCATGACCAGTACTGTTGACTGTAGACACAGAGCCTGCTTGCCCTCTTTTAGTGGCCTGTGAGCGTCTGCCTCTCCTTGGTGGCCTTCTGGACATGATGTATATTTTGTTTTGCAACACTGCACTACACTATTGTGTACTGTGTACACCACCAGAAAAGTAGCAGCAACTGCACTACTGCTGCACTGTATTGTAATTACAATTTTTGATCTAATATTTCACAGCAGGGCCCGTTCCTGTGCTCAACAAGAGTATCTGCGAGGCTTTACAGTGTTGTGCCACCACCACCACCACCTAAGGCCCAATTTTTCTGCCCCTGTTTAACAGGGGCGCGTAATTACAATTTTTGATCTAATATTTCACAGCAGGGCCTCTTCCTGTGCTCAACAAAAGTATCTGTGAGGCTTTACAGTGTTGTGCCACCACCACCACCGCCTAAGGACCAATTTTTCTGCCCCTGTTTAACAGGGGCATGTAATTACAATTCTTGATATAATATTTCACCTCATAGCCTGTTCCAGCATCCACCAAAAGTAACTGTAAGGGCTTACAGTGTTCTGGTACCACCAACACCTAAGGCCCAATTTTGCGCAGAGTGTATAGGGCAGGCCATATAGTATATACAGGCGGTCCCCTATTTTCAAACATCAGACTTACAAATGACTCCTACCTACAAACGGAGACAACAGAAAGTGAGAGGAAATCTACCCCTAGGAAGGGAAATTCTCTCCCGTAAGAGTTATTATGGGAAAAAGGAGTCTCCACTGATGCTTTATCACCAATCCTTGTTTCCCTAATAACCCAAAATTTTCAAAATCCAATTGTCATTGGGACAGAAAGTGAGGTGAAATCTTCTGAACAGGGGCACAGACAGCAAAACAAATGTTACAGTGGTGATAACCCTGCCCTATATTATCCAAAAAGCTTAAAACTAGATTTTTGGGCTAGAGCTACACTTAAAAAATGTACCTGTTCCAAATCACAAACAGATTCAACTTAACAATCAGGATGAGCTCCGGCGTGTTCGCACAGCCCACGTGCAGAGTCCGCCAGGAAGTCAGCACTGCGCTGCGCTAATCACAGGTAGTGAGACATTGTCCCAATGCGTGGCTGCAGAGATCGGGAAATGTCTCACTGCCTGTGATTAGTGCAGCACAGTGCCGACTTCCTGGCGGACTCTGCACGTGGGTTGTGCGAACACACCGGAGCTCATGCTTACTTAACAACAAACCTACAGTCCCCTATCTTGTTTGTAACCCGGGGACCATCTGTATACTGCTGTTCAGAGTATATAGGGCCTGGGGGCCCCACGCCTTTTTTTTTATTTGGGTGCGTGGTTCCCCTTAATATCCATACCAGACCCAAAGGGCCCGGTAATGGGTTGGGGGGGAGCAACATTACATTACAACTGCAAGCAGTTTTTAAATGACTTTTTTTCCTTTAGAAATGTCATTTTGTGCAAGGACTGTTCTAAACATGGGAAAAACGCTCCACTTTACAGGCATACTATGGACACCCCCCAGAAACGATATTTAAAGAAATATTACACTTTTATTGTTTCTGTATTAAAATCACTGCTCCCAAAAAAACGTCCATTTTTAAAACTTTTTTTTGCATTGGTACATGTCCCCTGGGGCAGGACCCGGGTCCCCAAACACTTTTTAAGACAATAACTTGCATATTAGCCTTTAAAATTAGCACTCTTGATTTTTCACGTTCGAGTCCCATAGACTTTAACAGGGTTTGCGTGTTCGCACAAATTTTTGGTCTGTTCGCATGTTCTGTCACAAATCAAACCGGGGGGTGTTTGGCTCATCCCTACTTAACATTAGTGTTGGCCAGCGTGTGGTGGCACCCTTCTGTCAGTGGTGCAGAAAAGTCCCTTTAAGAGTGTGGTTGGATGACAGGAGGTATATTATTAAATAGGCAGTTTCTGTTTTGGTCTAACAGTGTGTGTAGTGGGTGTTTAGTGTTAGGTGCTTCGTCTTCTCCTTGTGGCCTAGGCTCTTGGATGTGGCTCAGTGGAGGTCCTCGCCGGCGGTTAATCAATGACACATACACACATAGGTATGCTGAAAATGATTACAATTCTTTATTTTTAGATTCGCTTTTTTATGCTGTCTTTACAAGACTCTGCCCACAATTTTGGGGCCAATCAAAATGATAATACATATTAGCATATTCGGTAATTTCCAAACATTAATACATTAATACATCTTGTGATATCAAAAATGGTGACCCATACATGTAGTTCAAGTTAATAGGTCAAAACATTCCTTACCCTCTGTCATTGTCCACAGCTTCCCTAAAAAAGCCTAATGCCAGACAAAAAAGTACAGAGATAAAACCACAAACAGATGCTTCCTCTGATGAATACAGAAAAAGAGGAAAAACGGTCAGGCTGGTATATTTTGGTAAAAGCATATGACAGTCTGACCTCCACTAAGATATAAACATATTTTTCTGATTATTAAAGCAAAATCTGATTATTAAAGCAAAAACCCTGAATATATCATGAACAGGGTGAAATCAACACTTAATCAATAATGAAATGTAATATAGAATCTCCTTACAATCCTCCCTTTGACCATTCGATATCATCAAAATGGTCATTCTACCTTTTCGTCACGCCTCAAGGAGTCATATTCCTCAGCTACCTGTCCATCACGCCTTAAGGATTCATATTCCTCGGCCTCATTTTCCTGGTTCTCGTACCATACCGTGGGATCTCTGGTAATGGAAGTCAGCTTCATGGTTTCGGAAGGTGCTTTGCTACCCTTTTGGTAGAGGCATTTGAGTAACGTGAAGCATGCATACAAGAACAATATGAAAAGCAGTATGGTAAAAATTGTCATTGCAGTGTTCTTAAACCATGAAGTGAGACCTCCAAAACTGAAAGGGTCCCATGTTTTCCCAATATCCCTTGCATCCTGTTGTAGCTTGTTTACCTCTTTTCTGTGTTGTGTAATGATGTCATAGTAATCAGGGATCTCGATACTCGTGTTGTGTATCCAAGTGCAGCATTCATAGTCCTCAGTAATTTCACAGAGGCCTGTGAGGGCTGCGCTCATGCTTTCTATAGCAAGGTCATGAAGCTCCAATTGTTTTCTAATAGCTCTGGTTTCTAGGTTTAATTTTGAGATGTCATCAGAGTCCTTCTCCAAGATCTCATCAATGATTGAGGTGTAGTTATTTAGTCTCTTCATCAAATCTATTCCCCAACCTGTCCAGGAAGGGAACCAAGCCCAGGTCATATCTTTCTCTAGGAATATTTCTCTCTTTCCAAGATGTTTTAGAGGGTATCTTGGGTGGGTGCTAGCTTTAAGTAGGTGTCCTTGCCCATTGTCCCCAACTACTCCCATTATAGGAACTATTTTAGCAAGGTAGCACCATCCCTGAGGTTCTTCAGGAATCCATGGGAAACAAAGCAGTTTGCCACAACAGATGTAAGTTGTGTTACCTAATGCCAAGGGTCGTTGACTAACAACGGTCCTTGCACCCTTTGAATGACCAGATGCCATCAGCAGAGCCAATAACTGTGCGACCATGGAGTGGGAACTAGAATTAAAAAGGTCATAGATGGTAGCATTTATCACAGGGTCTGAGGTGCGAAAAAGTGAGCTGTCGGTAAGGGAAGCCATGGAGACATTAAGTTTTGACCGTTTGCACACCTCAGCTCCCCTGGAAATGTTTCCCAGTATGAAACACCAATCTGGAGCGTGGCTCCTGCCCACAATTTGAAAACTGAGGGGCTTATTGGGACTTTTTCTTATGACATTGTCAAGAGTTATGGGGGGTGTTCCATTCAGAAAAGGAGTGATGTTTAAGGGAATGGCCATCAATGGGATTCTGGCTGTACTGGGGTGGAGTTTGCTGCATATCCAACATTTCTCAAAACCAGACTTTTGTGCATAACTGTACTTAAACCTCAACAACGACATCTTGTCAGTGAAACCTGAAGGGGGTTCAGTGGGGGACATACTTCTTTTATATTTTATGCTAGGTGCTTTGGCTATCTGGGCCTTTCCACAAATCCCTTTTAGTAGCCCTAAACCTTCTGGATGGTACACACAATTCGCTATTAACCAAGTAGGCAGGAATACTATCAGAATCAGACATGTCCAGAGGCATAATGTTTTTCCTGACACAAAGGTGGAAATCATTTTGTCAGGTACTGTGTGCAAAGTTCTGTTACACGTTTCTTCCTGTTGGTGGGGGATTCGTCTCGTCGTCCAGAGAGATTTGTTTTATGCCTTCTTGAATGTCCTTCAAATCCGGTCGTTGTTCCTGAAGAGAGAAGTCTTGGGATGCTGGTGGAGGGTCAGGGGTCTGGGGTTGCTGTGGACACTTCTTTAACCGGCTGGCGTGGATCCAGGTGTTTCCTAGATCGGTCAGTACAGCAGTCCTGGAAACCTTCTCTATTTTCCAAGGTCCGGAGAAAATGGGTCCAACCTTCTTTTTGTGTGCCAGTTGTTTCACCAGTACTTTGTCTCCTGGGATGAAGGGATGAGTAGGTTCTGTTGAAAGAGGAGAAAAGGTGACAGAGACTTGTTCGTTCATATCTTGTAGCATACTTACCAGATTTTTCACGTACATTTCCTGTTGAGAATAGATGTTAATGTCAGTATTTTGATCTAAGAGGGGCAGCTCTATGTTTGCAGGAACTCCCATCAAAATCTCAAAGGGCGAGAGTTTCGTTCTAGCATGTGGTGTTGTCCTGATCTGAAATAGGACAGAAGGAAGGTAATCCAACCATCCTTTCATGGTGCCCCCCGTGGCCTTTTTTAACTTGTCCTTGATGTTCCTATTCATTCTTTCCACTACTCCTGCACTTTGTGGGTGGTAAGGGATGTGCAGTTTCCACTGTAAGCCTAGTAGCTTGGCTAAAGTCTGTGTAACAGAGGAGCTGAAGGCAGGCCCTCTGTCTGACCAAATGGCCGTTGGTATTCCGAACCTACAAACCCAATGGTTCAGTAGGCATTTGGCAGCAATTTTAGCAGTCTCACCTGTACAGGGAATTCCTTCAACCCAGCCCGACCATTTGCATACGATCACGCAAAGGCATTTCAAATTGCCTCTTTGTCTGGGCATGTGTGTGAAGTCTATTTGCAAATCTGTTAGGGGACCCAAGGGTGAGGGCAGGTGGCCATGTAATCCATGATTTTTCCCTTGGACATTGTTTTGTGCACAGGTTAGACAACTGCTGGTGAGGAGTTTTGCCTGTTTACTTAAGTTGTTTGTGCAGAAAGACTTTGTGTATATGTTTGTTAGGGCGGTGGTACCTATATGTCCTGGACCATGGAGATAGGAAAGTATGAGAACACTGCTTGATTCTGGTATTCCCAATATCTTCCCCTCTTTTGACCAAAGACCTTCTTGGTCCTTGGTCAAGCCATCCTTGACCCAAAAAGAAACATCCTCCTTTGTAGCTAATCCCTGTATTTGTGCCACAACGGTTTTAAAGTTGGGTGATGTAAAGTGTTCTTTGAAGAACATTGTTGTGGGGGCTGGCTGACCAATGTACAGGGCAGCGGCTTTTTTTGCTTCTCTGTCTGCCAGAGCGTTTCCTTTGGAAACTCTGCTGTTATCTGATGAATGTGCTTTCACTTTGACGACCGCTATCCTCTTTGGGAGAAGAATGGCTTGCAGGAGTGCTTTAATTTGCGTAGAGTTGGCGATTGGCTTGTTGTCAGCGGTTTTAAATCCTCTATTCGCCCAGATTGCGCTACACCAAAAGAGTACCTACTATCTGTGTAGATGTTTACCTCCTCATCAGAGAAAAGTATGCAAGCTCTCGTGAGTGCCTCCAATTCTGCTACCTGTGCAGAGGAGGGTGGTAAGGCTTTTGCTTCCAACACCACATCAGGTAGTTGGACAATGGCATACCCTGTCAGGAATGTTGCATCAGAGGGGCGAGTACAACTGCCGTCTATGAAGACGTCCTGTACTCCTGGTAAGGGAATGTCAGTGAGGTCTGGGCGAGGGCTGGTTATTGCTGCAACCTGTTCAACACAATTGTGCTTCTGATCAGGGTCTCGTGGCAGCTTGAGCAAAGAATGTAAAAGACGGACAGTGGGATTACTTGGTGGTGCGTGTTTGAGGGTGAGGTTATCAGTATTCAGAAGTGTGATCTCATACCCACTAAGCCTTTGTGCTGTCATATGCTGTGTGTTCATGTTCTGTAGAAGGTGAGTTACTGAATGAGTAGTGTAGAGAGTCAGTTCATGGCCTAATACTGATTTGTTAGCCTCCTGAACTGCCATAGCACAAGCAGCAAGGTTTTGTAGACAGGATGGCATCCCCTGTACTTGGGTAGGCAACTTTTTTGAGAGATAGGAGACTGGTCGGTACCCGGTTCCATGTTGCTGTGTCAAAACCGCAGCAAAAGAATTTCCCGATACCACACAGTATAATTGAAAGGGTTTGCCATATTCTATCAATCCCAGGGCGGGGGCCTGAGTCAGACTTTTTAACAAGGCCTGAAAAGCACAGAGCCTTTCTGTTGTCCAATCTATTGTCTTTGGGGCGGTGGACAAGGTAGCCTCCCTCAGAATGCCATCATAATATGAACAATCTGGGATCCATTGGCGGCAATATACAATTGCGCCCAAGAATGAGAGCAAAGTTGCTTTGTCTCTTGGAGGACTGAGAGCCTGCAGGGCTGCGGCACGTTTGGGGGATACCAGCCTGGTTCCCTCCTTCAGAATGCATCCCAGGTATTCTACCTGACTTTGACACCATTGTATCTTCCTCCTCGATGCTAGGTGGCCAGACCTGGCCAGGTGATGTAACAGAGATGTGGAATCGACCGCACAATCTTCAGCAGATCGACTGCACAGGAGCAAGTCGTCCACATACTGTATTAGCACCGACCCGTGCTCAGCAGTCCATGACTTAATTGTCTCATTAAGGACCATGGAGAAGGCTGCGGGACTGTCCACATACCCCTGAGGTAATCTTGACCAGGTCAACTGCTTTTCCCCCCCCCATGAGAATGAGAACATGGGTGATACCCCATCATCGATCGGGATGCTAAAATACGCGTTCGCCAGGTCTACTACTGTGTAGCAAAGGGAATCAGCAGGTATTTTCAAAAAGATGAAAGAAATATCTGCCACCAAAGGTGGCAGAGGTATAACCTGCTTGTTCACGGCCCTTAGGTCCTGTACAAGCCTCCATTCCCCATTTGCCTTTTTCACAGGGTAGATTGGTGTATTCCAGGGGCTTATGATGTGTTTCAGAATCCCTTTTGCTATGTAATCATTGATTAATGGTGTGATGCCTTCAATTTTTTCAAGTGGCAGGGGGTATTGCTTGTGATATTGTACTACAGCGTCTGGACGCATTTGTGGTGTGTAGGGTGTACAGTTGATAAAACCCACACTCCCTTTGTTGTCTGCCCATATAGCATGTGTTTCTAGAGTGGGTGGCAATGATGCAAAGAGTCCCCTGAAAGTGTGTCTCTTTGGGGCATGTAAATCACAGAACGGTGAGTTGGCAGTGAGGGAGCCCCCTCTGTCAAATTTAATGGTGATATTCAGTTTTGAGAGTAGGTCCCTCCCCATTAAAGATACTGGGCAATCCACAAGGACAGCAAAACTCTGAGTGCACAGTTCCTGCCCTTCTGGAGTAGCCACGGGCAATGGTGGAGTGATGGGGTGGGTAACTGATGTCCCATTTATACCAATAGAGTTTCCCTCAGTGCAGTGCGGTGTGTCATATATGGCATCATTAAAACTACTGAATGTAGCCCCTGAATCCAGAAGTAGACATATCAGGTGATTGTCTACCCGCAATAGTACCTGTGGAAGACTTTTCCACGATGGATTATAACACACAAGGCTGAGGGACGGGACATACTCTTGGCATCCCTATTGTGGTGTCCGCCGAGCGGATGGCCACTGCATCGGAATGCGTGGGGGTGGTCTGTTAGGCTGAGGCTGGTATTGGGGTTGTGGTGGGGGTGGTTGGGGTTGTGGTGGGAGTGGTTGGGGTTGTGGTGGGTGAGGATACCTGATATCCTGAAGGCGACGGGGGCCGGTGTTAAGATTCCTACCTCTTCCTCTCTGGGCGTTTGTTCTAATTCTGTAGGGACATTGGGACTTCCAGTGCCCCAGTTCCCCACAGTTAAAGCACCCCTGGTCTGGTGGGTAAACCTGGTCTGGGGGATAAGATTGCACTGGTGGATAAGGTTGCATTGTCATTATGTGGGTGGGCGGGGTCCCACCAGTTGGCAGAGTCTGGGTTGGTGTTAGGGAGGGAAAAATACCACCCTTCTGTTCAAATACCCCTGATGTTTCTCGTGACCTAGCATCTTTCATAAATTCATCTGGGGGTTGTTCTGCCCATTTTGGATTAGTGAATTTAAGCAACTGTGTCACCTTCGTATCGCCACCAGCCATAATGGTGGTGGTGAACAATTGGGGGTTGGCGTTATCTACTGCTTTCCACAGACTATATACCCGGGTACAAAATTCATAGAACTTTTCCTTCGGTCCCTGTTTTGCTAGGACAAGTTCCTGAAGTGCAGATGAACCCTTGTATATAGCAGACCAATGATTCCCCATACCTTTCCAAAAAGACACCCAATCTTTATTTTCTTCTATGTGGGCTGTCCATAAGGCCTCTACGGGATGCCCCTCTGGGCTGTCAGGGTCAACTATACTAAGAATCCCTGCTATATCTTCCTTATCCAGGCTTGTCCCTGCACTGTATTTTGCAAGGAAAGCACCAGCCTCCCTAGGGCTTTTCTTTGGGCTGGGGCATAACTCCTTTATTTTTGACAGTGTGCCTAGGGGTAGGGGAATATGCACTTCCGTCTCCCCTATATGCATGAGTAGGGATGAGCCGAACACCCCCCGGTTCGGTTCGCACCAGAACCCGCGAACGGACCGCAAGTTCGCACGAACGTTAGAACCCCATTGACGTCTATGGGACTCGAACGTTCGAAATCAAAAGTGCTCATTTTAAAGGCTAATTTGCATGGTATTGTCCTAAAAAGGGTTTGGGGACCCGGGTCCTACCCCAGGGGACATGTATCAATGCAAAAAAAACTTTTAAAAACGGCCGTTTTTTCGGGAGCAGTGATTTTAATGATGCTTAAAGTAAAAAAAAAAAAGTGAAATATTCCTTTAAATATCGTACCTGGGGGGTGTCTATAGTATGCCTGTAAAGTGACGCGTGTTTCCCATGTTTAGAACAGTCCCTGCACCAAATGTCATTTTTAAAGGAAAAAATCTCATTTAAAACTGCTTGCGGGTTTAATGTCATGTCGGGTCATGGCAATATGGATGAAAATCAGTGAGACAAACGGCATGGGTACCCCCCAGTCCATTACCAGGCCCTTTGGGTCTTGTATGGATATTAAGGGGAACCCCGCACCCAAATTAAAATAAGGAAAGGTCCCTATATACTCTGAACAGCAGTATACAGGCGGTGCAAACAAGACAGGGACTGTAGGTTTGTTGTTAAGTAGAATCTGTTTGTAATTTTGAACATTTTTAATGTGTTTAGCTCCAGCCAAAAAATCTTTTCTAAGCTTTTTGGAAAACATAGGGAAGGGTTATCACCCCTGTGACATTTGTTTTGCGTCTTTCCTCCTCTTCAGAAGATTTCACCTCACTTTTTTGTCCCAATGAAAAATGTTTTTTGAAAATTTGTGTTTTTTTGTGGAACAAGGATTGGAAAGCATCAGTGGAAAGGAAAAATTGTTTTCCCATATTAACTCTTACAGGAGAGAATTTCCCTTCCTTAGGGGTAGATTTCATCTCACTTCCTGTTGTCTCCTTCCGTTTGCAAGTAGGAGTCGTTTGTAAGTTAGATGTTTGAAAGTAGGGTCCTGCCCTATATACTCAGCAGAAATTTGGGCCTTAGGTGTTGCTGTGGCCAAAACACTGTAAGCCCTCACAGGGCCCTGCTGTGAAATATTAGATCAAGAATTGTAATTACATGCCCCTGTTGAACAGGAGCTGAAAAATTAGGCCTTAGGCACTGGTGCTGGTGCCACAACACTGCAACCCCTCACAGATACTCTAGTTGGAATGCAGGAACAAGCCCTGCTGCAAAGTATTGCATCAAAAATTGTAATTACACGCCCCTGTTAGACAGGGGCTGAAAAATTGGGTCTTAGGCACTGGTGCTGGTGCCACAACACTGCAACCCCTCACAGACACTCTAGTTGGAATGCAGGAACGAGCCCTGCTGCAAAGTATTACATCAAAAATTGTAATTACACGCCCCTGTTAAACAGGGGCTGAAAAATTGTGCCTTAGGCACTGGTGGTGGCGCCCAGAACCAAAAATGTTCTTACAAGCTATCAGCGTGATGATTGAGGAGGAAGAGGATAATTACTCAGGGATAGTCACTCAGCATCAGCATAGGCAGTCTTTGAAGGGATCTGAGATTTCAAAAAAAATTATTCGGTTACATCTGCATCAGGTGCTTGGTAGCTGGTGGTGATCCAAGACTGATTCATTTTTATGAAGGTCAGCCGATCGACCGAGTCGGTGGACAGACGCACCCTGTGATCGGTTACCACGCCTCCAGCAGCACTGAATGTGCGTTCCGAAAGAACGCTGGATGCAGGACAGGCCAGTAGCTCAATTGCATACTGTGCAAGCTCTGGCCAGTGATCCATCCTCAAGACCCAGTAACCCAGAGGATTTTCGGTGGGAAAGGTGTCCAAGTCTGATCTTGCCCCTAGGTATTCCTGCACCATGTAAAACAGACGCTGGCGATGGTTGCTGGAACCGATCATACCTTGGGGCTGCGGACCAAAAAATTGTCTGAACGCATCGGTCAGACGGCCACCTTCTCCACCGCTCCTTCTTTGACTGACCGAAGCCTCAGCAACACGTTGTCCAGAAACAGGAGTTTGTAACCTCCCAGTCTCTGGGAACGCGTTGCACAGACCTTTCTGCAAGGCCTCCCGAAGATGTTTCATCCTCTGCTCCCTCTGCGATGGCAAGATAAGGTCCGCAACCTTACCCTTGTAACGTGGATCAAGGAGGGTTGCCAGCCAGTATTGGTCCTTCTCCTTGATACCACGAATACGAGGATCCTTACGCAGGCTTTGCAGGATCAGGGAGGCCATGCAGCGTAGGTTTGCTGAGGCATTCGGTCCGGAGTCCTCTGGGTCACTAAGGACAACAACGTCCGCAGCCACCTCCTCCCAGCCACGTACAAGTCCATGTGTTCCTTGGGACTGATCCCTTAAAGACTGCTGATGCTGAGTGCCAGGCTCCACCTCCATACTGACACAATCTTCCTCCTCCTCCTCCTCCTCCTCCTCGTCCTCTTCCTGTGTGATCGGCGGGCACGCAGGAACACTGTCTGGATAAAGGGGGCCTTGAGAGCTAAGGAAGTCCTCCTCTTCCTGCCTCTGTTCTGCCTCAAGTGCCCTGTCCATTATCCCACGCAGCGTGTGCTCCAACAGGTGGACAAGGGGGACAGTGTCACTGATGCATGCACTGTCAGTGCTCACCATCCTCGTGGCCTCCTCGAATGGTGACAGGACAGTGCATGCATCCCTGATCATGGCCCACTGGCGTGGGGAAAAAAAACCAAGGTCCCCTGACCCTGTCCTGGTGCCATAGTCGCACAGGTACTCATTGATGGCCCTCTGCTGCGTGTGCAGCCGCTGCAGCATGGCCAACGTCGAGTTCCACCTGGTGGGCATGTCACAGATTAGGCGGTTCTTGGGCAGGTTAAACTCCTTTTGGAGGTCCGTCAGCCGAGCACTGGCATTATATGACCGGCGGAAATGCACACAGACTTTCCTGGCCTGCCTCAGGACATCCTGTAAGCCCGGGTACCTGCCCAAGAACCGCTGCACCACCAAGTTAAGGACGTGAGCCAAACAGGGCACATGGGTCAGTTGTCCCTGTCGGAGGGCAGAGAGGAGGTTGGTGCCATTGTCGCAAACCACCATTCCTGCCTTAAGTTGGCGTGGCGTCAACCACCTCTGAACCTGCCCCTGCAGAGCTGACAGAACCTCTGCCCCAGTGTGGCTCCTGTCCCCCAAGCACACCAGCTCAAGCACCGCATGGCATCTTTTGGCCTGCGTACTTGCGTAGCCCCTTGAACGCCTACGGAGCACCGCTGGTTCCGAGGAAGAGGCCATGGAGGAAGAAGAAGAGGAGGGGGTGGAGGAGAGAGGTGTGTCACAATCAGCATTTTGGAGGCGTGGTGGCGGAACAACCTCCAACACTACTGCACCTTGTCCTGCATCCTTCCCAGCTGCCAGCAGAGTCACCCAATGCGCCGTGAAACTTAAGTAACGTCCCTGTCCATGCCTGCTGGACCATGAGTCAGCGGTAATATGCACCTTACCGCTGACCGCCCTGTCCAGCGAGGCATGGACATTGCCTTCCACATGCCGGTAGAGAGCCGGAATCGCCTTCCGTGAGAAAAAGTGGCGTTTGGGTACCTGCCACTGAGGAACCGCACATTCCACAAACTCACGGAAGGGGGCAGAGTCTACCAACTGAAAAGGCAGCAGTTGAAGTGCTAGCAATTTTGCCAAGCTAGCATTCAACCGCTGGGCATGTGGATGGCTGGGAGCAAACTTCTTTCGGCGGTGCAGCAGCTGGGGCAGGGAAATTTGCCTGGTACAATCTGACGTCGGTGTACCAAAAGCAGATTGCCCATAAGTACTTGGCTGTGACACACCTAATTCTACACCTTCATTCCTCTCACTGCAGGTCGCAGAGAGGACTGAAGGTCTAGTGGGGTTGGAAATCTCAGCTGATGAGGAGCAAGGAGAGATCGTCTTTGTTCTTTGGTGTGGGTCTTTTAGATACGCTTGCCAACGAACTGCATGGCAGGTCAACATATGTCTGGTCAAGCATGTGGTACCCAAGCGGGAGATGTTTTGGCCACGCGAGATACGCTTGAGACATATATTGCAAATAGCAGCGGTGCGATCTGATGCACTCGTCTCAAAAAAGGCCCACACCAAAGAACTTTTTGAATAACGCGCAGAGACTGCAGCGCCCTGCACATGTGGAGCTTTGGGGTGTGATGCAGTCAATGTGCTGCCCTTAGGCTGGCCCCTGGAGGGCATCCTGCCTAGTTGGTGATGTGCCACCTCCTCCTCCTCCTCCTCCTCCTCCTCCTCCTCTCTCCTATCAGGCACCCACGTTGAGTCAGTGACCTCATCATCCCCTCCCTCCTCATCACTGGAGCAAACCTGGCAGTATGCTGCAGCAGGGGGAGCATGACTGCCAGATTGCTGTCCTTCTTGGGCACCCCCTCTGTCCGTGCTCATGTTACTGCCTTCATTGAGCTCAGTATCATCATCAGAGCCTTCCAAACGCTGGGCATCCTCCTGGAGCATGTACCCAACACTGTGGTCAAACAGTTCGAGGGAATCCTCAGGAGGACATGGTGGGGCTAGGGAAGGAGTCACTGATGACATTGAGCTGAGGGAAGAGGCCGCTGCTTTGCCAGACAAAGCACCCTGGGCATGGGTGAGAGAGGATGAGGAGGATGAGGACGGCTTGGTCATCCACTCGACCAAGTCTTCCGCATGTTGCGGCTCAACACGGCCAGCTGCCGAAAAAAAGGCCAAGCGTGTCCCATGGCCACGTGCTGATGAGGATGCACCGTCTCCACGACCAGCACTAGACACAGAGCCTGCTTGCCCTCTCTTATTGGCTTGTGACTGTCTGCCTCTCCTTCTTGGCCTTCCAGACATACTAATGGCCTGTAGCTGCACTAAGCTGGGATAGAACACCTGTAATTTTCTTCAGGTAGCTTTATATACTGTAACCAGACAAGCCTGCCTGTCAGTAGGAAGATAACAGGAACGGATCTAGCTGAACACTGTGAGCAGGACGTACTGCACTAAATGTATATAGCAGGAACGGATCTAGCTGAACACTGTGAGCAGGACGCACTGCACTGAATGTAAATAGCAGGAACGGATCTAGCTGAACACTGTGAGCAGGACGCACTGCACTGAATGTAAACAGCAGGAACGGATGTAGCTAAACACTGTGAGCAGGACGCACTGCACTGAATGTAAATAGCAGGAACGGATCTAGCTGAACACTGTGAGCAGGACGCACTGCACTGAATGTAAATAGCAGGAACGGATCTAGCTGAACACTGTGAGCAGCACGCACTGCACTGAATGTAAATAGCAGGAACGGATCTAGCTGAACACTGTGAGCAGGACGCACTGCACTGAATGTAAATAGCAGGAACGGATCTAGCTGAACACTGTGAGCAGGACGCACTGCACTGAATGTAAACAGCAGGAACGGATGTAGCTAAACACTGTGAGCAGGACGCACTGCACTGAATGTAAATAGCAGGAACGGATCTAGCTGAACACTGTGAGCAGGACGCACTGCACTGAATGTAAATAGCAGGAACGGATCTAGCTGAACACTGTGAGCAGCACGCACTGCACTGAATGTAAATAGCAGGAACGGATCTAGCTGAACACTGTGAGCAGGACGCACTGCACTGAATGTAAATAGCAGGAACGGATCTAGCTGAACACTGTGAGCAGGACGCACTGCACTGAATGTAAATAGCAGGAACGGATCTAGCTGAACACTGTGAGCAGGACGCACTGCACTGAATGTAAATAACAGGAACGGATCTAGCTGAACACTGTGAGCAGGACACACTGTACTAAATGTAAATAGTCTAGCTGCCTGACCGTGGTACTAATAGGATCAAAAAGAACACCTGTAATTTTCTTCAGGTAGCTTTATATACTGTAACCAGACAAGCCTGCCTGTCAGTAGGAAGATAACAGGAACGGATCTAGCTGAACACTGTGAGCAGGACGTACTGCACTAAATGTATATAGCAGGAACGGATCTAGCTGAACACTGTGAGCAGGACGCACTGCACTGAATGTAAATAGCAGGAACGGATCTAGCTGAACACTGTGAGCAGGACGCACTGCACTGAATGTAAATAGCAGGAACGGATCTAGCTGAACACTGTGAGCAGGACGCACTGCACTGAATGTAAATAACAGGAACGGATCTAGCTGAACACTGTGAGCAGGACACACTGTACTAAATGTAAATAGTCTAGCTGCCTGACCGTGGTACTAATAGGATCAAAAAGAACACCTGTAATTTTCTTCAGGTAGCTTTATATACTGTAACCAGACAAGCCTGCCTGTCAGTAGGAAGATAACAGGAACGGATCTAGCTGAACACTGTGAGCAGGACGTACTGCACTAAATGTATATAGCAGGAACGGATCTAGCTGAACACTGTGAGCAGGACGCACTGCACTGAATGTAAATAGCAGGAACGGATCTAGCTGAACACTGTGAGCAGGACGCACTGCACTGAATGTAAATAGCAGGAACGGATCTAGCTGAACACTGTGAGCAGGACGCACTGCACTGAATGTAAACAGCAGGAACGGATGTAGCTAAACACTGTGAGCAGCACGCACTGCACTGAATGTAAATAGCAGGAACGGATCTAGCTGAACACTGTGAGCAGGACACACTGTACTAAATGTAAATAGTCTAGCTGCCTGACCGTGGTACTAATAGGATCAAAAAGAACACCTGTAATTTTCTTCAGGTAGCTTTATATACTGTAACCAGACAAGCCTGCCTGTCAGTAGGAAGATAACAGGAACGGATCTAGCTGAACACTGTGAGCAGGACGTACTGCACTAAATGTATATAGCAGGAACGGATCTAGCTGAACACTGTGAGCAGGACGCACTGCACTGAATGTAAATAGCAGGAACGGATCTAGCTGAACACTGTGAGCAGGACGCACTGCACTGAATGTAAACAGCAGGAACGGATGTAGCTAAACACTGTGAGCAGCACGCACTGCACTGAATGTAAATAGCAGGAACGGATCTAGCTGAACACTGTGAGCAGGACACACTGTACTAAATGTAAATAGTCTAGCTGCCTGACCGTGGTACTAATAGGATCAAAAAGAACACCTGTAATTTTCTTCAGGTAGCTTTATATACTGTAACCAGACAAGCCTGCCTGTCAGTAGGAAGATAACAGGAACGGATCTAGCTGAACACTGTGAGCAGGACGTACTGCACTAAATGTATATAGCAGGAACGGATCTAGCTGAACACTGTGAGCAGGACGCACTGCACTGAATGTAAATAGCAGGAACGGATCTAGCTGAACACTGTGAGCAGGACGCACTGCACTGAATGTAAATAGCAGGAACGGATCTAGCTGAACACTGTGAGCAGGACGCACTGCACTGAATGTAAACAGCAGGAACGGATGTAGCTAAACACTGTGAGCAGCACGCACTGCACTGAATGTAAATAGCAGGAACGGATCTAGCTGAACACTGTGAGCAGGACACACTGTACTAAATGTAAATAGTCTAGCTGCCTGACCGTGGTACTAATAGGATCAAAAAGAACACCTGTAATTTTCTTCAGGTAGCTTTATATACTGTAACCAGACAAGCCTGCCTGTCAGTAGGAAGATAACAGGAACGGATCTAGCTGAACACTGTGAGCAGGACGTACTGCACTAAATGTATATAGCAGGAACGGATCTAGCTGAACACTGTGAGCAGGACGCACTGCACTGAATGTAAATAGCAGGAACGGATCTAGCTGAACACTGTGAGCAGCACGTACTGCACTGAATGTAAATAGCAGGAACGGATCTAGCTGAACACTGTGAGCAGGAAGCACTGTACTGAATGTAAATAGCAGGAACGGATCTAGCTGAACACTGTGAGCAGGACACACTGCACTGAATGTAAATAGTCTAGATAGAAGATAACAGGAACGGATCTAGCTAAACTGAATACAGTGTATATATATATATGCAACACCTGGGATGCATATATATACACAATACACTGTAAGTGCAGCTAACTGACTGACTGTTCTGCCTAATCTATCTAACTCAAATCAAATGACACTGTCTCTCTCTCTCTCTATCGCTCAGCACACCGGAACACACACTACACAGGGCCGCCGTGCAGGCGGCCTTATATAGTGTGGGGTGTGTACTAAATCCCCTGAGCCATAATTGGCCAAAGCCACCCTGGCTTTGGCCAATTACAGCTCTCTCTACTGACGGCGCTGTGATTGGCCAAGCATGCGGGTCATAGTGCATGCTTGGCCAATCATCAGCCAGCAATGCACTGCGATGCCGCAGTGAATTATGGGCCGTGACGCGCCACACGAATTTGGCGCGAACGGCCCATATCGTTCGCAATTCGACGGACGGTCGAACAGCCGATGTTCGAGTCGAACATGGGTTCGACTCGAACACGAAGCTCATCCCTATGCATGAGTGGTGCTTTAAAGGTGGCACCTAGAGTTTCCTGTTCCACCTCCATTTCTCTTTCCTCAGTAGAGGATTCACCCTGCTCCCTTTCCTCCTGTGGGGGTTTCTGGCTTCTGAGTGTGGTGGATGGCTGTGAAATTATCTTTTCTTCAGCTTCCTTAATCCTTCTTGCCTTTTTCTCCAGTTTCTTCTCGTACGCCTCTAAATCTTCCCTTTTCCTCTGTATCCTTTCTTCCTCTTCCTGCTGTCTCTTATTAAATTCTTTCTGTTTCTCCTCCCATTCCTTTTCCCTGGGGCTTAACTTCCTGACTCCTTCCTCTTCTCCCTTTTCCAGGGACATTCCATCCCTTTCTTCCTTAGCTATCACAGAATACTCTCTCATCTCACCATCCCTCTTATCTAGCTCTCTTTTGTAACGTTCTAACTCTTCCTCCCTTTTCGTGAGCTCTTTTAACTTCTCTTCTAATTCCCTTTCCTTCGGATCCAACTTCCTAATCCTCTCTTCTTCTCTCCTACGTATACCTTCTACCCGGACTTCCTCTTTCCTGTCCTAGGTTGTTCATTTAGTACATATATGTGTAATACAATATCAACAAAATCCCTCTAAATCAATACAATACTTTAAATTCAGTTGTCATACACATATATTATCATACACTTATCTCTAATTCTCTAATACTCTATACACTCTAAATACTTACGGTGTTACCTAGAAGCAAAACAAGCAAGAAAACAAGCAAAATCTTATATATACAGTGGCAAGATAAAGTTACATTATATGAACATGTTATAATAAGTATAATAAGTGCACTTTTCAATATTTTCCCCAAAAATTGGGCGTCCACTAAGCCACTCCTTATACTACGGGCGTATTCTATACTTCCCGAGTTTTAAACACACATATATATATCTACTCAACACAGTCAGACCAACCTAGTCAGACTACTCAAAAACCAAAATACCTGCGAGCCCTCCTAACCCTCCAAGGGGCCAGCCATAGCCCGTTGCGAAGGCACAGTTTATGTAAGTGGGTGGACATACAAGGCTATTTGAACAAGGCAAGCATCAATACCAGTTACCAAAAAATAGGCAAAAAGGTATAAAAATGTCTTACCTGTTCAAAACACCCCACCACTTCCTGGTACCAAAACTGTTAGGTGCTTCGTCTTCTCCTTGTGGCCTAGGCTCTTGGATGTGGCTCAGTGGAGGTCCTCGCCGGCGGTTAATCAATGACACATACACACATAGGTATGCTGAAAATGATTACAATTCTTTATTTTTAGATTCGCTTTTTTATGCTGTCTTTACAAGACTCTGCCCACAATTTTGGGGCCAATCAAAATGATAATACATATTAGCATATTCGGTAATTTCCAAACATTAATACATTAATACATCTTGTGATATCAAAAATGGTGACCCATACATGTAGTTCAAGTTAATAGGTCAAAACATTCCTTACCCTCTGTCATTGTCCACAGCTTCTCTAAAAAAGCCTAATGCCAGACAAAAAAGTACAGAGATAAAACCACAAACAGATGCTTCCTCTGATGAATACAGAAAAAGAGGAAAAACGGTCAGGCTGGTATATTTTGGTAAAAGCATATGACAGTCTGACCTCCACTAAGATATAAACATATTTTTCTGATTATTAAAGCAAAATCTGATTATTAAAGCAAAAACCCTGAATATATCATGAACAGGGTGAAATCAACACTTAATCAATAATGAAATGTAATATAGAATCTCCTTACATTTAGTATGTGTAGTTCAGCTCACCACTTCCTGGCAGGTGGCTAATCCGGTCATGATTAGCAGGTTCCAGAGTCTCACGCAGGCCACGGTCTCTCACCCTAAACCCTGAAGATACAGCGATTCCCACTCTCAACTCAGTATCTGAAGGCAGTTTCAGCATGCTTGGATGCAGGTCCGTCCCTTGTCTCTGATGTGGAGGAACAGACACAGCAATAGGTCCTCTTAACGCCTCTCTAATGGCTCCAGTCCCTCGAATATGAGGCACAGAGCCTGACAGAAAGTCCATCCTCGTATCTTTCTTCCCTGGACTGTTTCGATTTAGGCAGATTTGCCTGGGTAAAACAGTGAACCTTCGCCTCCGAGTCATACAGTGCTTATGGGAATTGAAGTGACTAAAAACCTCCATTGGCACCCAGCTACACTGTCAAAAGAAAAGTGCATGCATCCATTGGATGGTGCATTAGGGTGTCATGTAAAAGAAAAGGTACTGCATTGCTCTTGTGCACTCAACATGCTTTATCGCCCGTTGTGGTAATGAAGATAGCATGTTTGAAAGGACTCCTGTCAGATTTTTATTGCATTCCCTCTGGGGGAGATTCACGCTCTATATAAAACAAAGGAAGCAATTGCAAATCCAAAATTTTATAGTTATGCTGTAGTTATAGGCGCAGGAAAGGAAGATGAGGGGAAATCTAGTGGGGAAGTTCTGGTGACAACTGAGAACAGATTCCACTCGTGTAGGAGAGAGTCAGTGGTGGAAGCCAAAAGGAAATACCTGTTACTTCTTGATTGGGAGGAGCATGTGACTTACTCTATCTGACAGTGCTGGCCCAATCAGTGCTGTCACGCAAGAAGTCCTGTGTAAGCTACAGCTCTGTGATTTGCAGCCTACATGGAAGTTTCCTTTGCTCCAGATGAATAAAATGAGGGACAAGGGGATGAAAGGATGTTAGGTAGGTATTGCTGAGAGGGCTAAGTTAAAGTGAACCTGTTGTTTTGCCATGCCGGTTAATACAGGTTCCCTCTTACTAAGTAGTACCAATATAATTAATGCTGAAACCTAAGCGTTCTTATTAAAACTTATCAGTTCCAGTATTTTAGAGCCCAAATTTCCTGTTATGAACCTGCTCTGCCTATATAGGTAGCTTAAAACTGAGCTCTTGCCATTTTCCAAGTAGCAAACCAATATGATTAAGATCAGCGGTTTAAAAGCGCTATCTGGGTCATGCACATTGTAGCCATGATCACAGTCTGTATTCAGGCAATGAATTTTTATAATAGCAAGGTGAACAGAGCGTAAGTGGCTGTAGATATCTTATTATATCTGATTCTAGAATCTGTCAGCTATGTAATGACAGGCAAAGCTCAAGGGGCCTATTCTGTGGCCTACAATTTATATAAAATACCTTAATTTGGGATTCAAACCATGAAGCACAACTGCATATTATTTTATGAACTGATTCCATCTGTTCTATTTCAAGGGAACCTGTCAAGGCAAAAATATGGGAGCTGCCATTGCCAGATTGTTTTGAAAGTACACTACTCTCTGAGACTGTTAGACTTTTATTGGTTAGCTTGCTACTAGTGCCTGCCCTAGAACAAGCATGCAGCAAGGCTTTTGATGCTGTGGGCTGTTCCCCTGCTTCCATTGCAGATTGGAGACAGGAGTGGCCGTGTGTGTGCCTGTGTAGGTTTAAACCCCCGCTCACCCTCCCACAGGATCTGTGTGCAAGCGGGCAGTGTTAAATCCCTGCTCACTCCTCTGCTCTTACCGCTCCCTCCTGGCAGTGCTGATTGAATCCAATTGGAGGGAGAAGAGTAAGAGCCAATAAGAACCTCACAGAGAAATTGCTGTACAGATGCCAAGGATCTTGGGAGATGTAGTTCTGAAAAAGGGGCTGAACCATGCCTGTGAATGGAGGCTAATGGCTAACAGACTTTAATTCCCACAAGCCACTGCACAAAGAGCAGGAGAACTTCAACATTTCCCAGGCAAATTGTTTGAGATTGTGGTCAGTCTAGCCAGGAGAGAGGAGACTTCATACCTATAGCCGGGGACTGTGCGCTCAGCCAGGACCAGAGCCATTAGGAGAGGAGTTAAGGTGTTGAGGTGCCCACTCACCTCTACCAGGAAGAGAGGACAGACCTGCATGTGAGTCTTGCAGAGCTGCTGTCAAAGACTGAGCTTGAGGGAGAGAGTTGATGTGCTTCCAGGAGCTGAAAGACTGCATCCCTATGTGTGAGGATTACGGAAGAGCCGAACACCCCCCGGTTCGGTTCCCAGCAGAACATGCGAACAGGCAAAAAATTTGTTCGAACACGCAAACACTGTTAAAGTCTATGGGTCATGAACATAAAAAATCAAAAGTGCTAATTTTAAAGGCTTATATGCAAGTTATTGTTTTAAAAAGTGTTTGGGTCCTGCCCCAGGGAACATGTATCAATGCAAAAAAAAGTTTTAAAAACGGCCGTTTTTTCGAAAGCAGTGATTTTAATAATGCTTAAAGTGAAACAATAAAAGTGAAATATTCCTTTAAATTTCGTACCTGGGGGTTGTCTATAGTATGCCTGTAAAGTGGTGCATGTTTCCCCTGTTTAGAACAGTCCGAGAGCAAAATGACATTTCTAAAGGAAAAAAAGTAATTTAAAAGTACTCGCGGCTATAATGAAATGTCGGTCCCGGCAATACACATAAAAGTTAATTGATAAAAACGGCATGGGATTCCACCACAGGGGGACCCCAAACCAAAATTTTTTTTTAAAATGGCGTGGGGTCCCCCTCAAAATCCATACCAGACCCTTCAGGTCTGGTATAGATTTTAAGCGGAACCCCGTGCCAAACTTTAAAAAAAAATGGCGTGGGGTCCCCCCAAAAATCCATACCAGACCCTTATCTGAGCACACAACCTGGCAGGCCGCAGGAAAAGAGGGGGCACCCCCCTGAACCGTACCAGGCCACATGCCCTCAACATGGTGAGGGTGCTTTGGGGTAGCCTCCCCAAAGCACCTTGTCCCCATGTTGATGGGGAGAAGGGCCTCATCCCCACAACCCTTGCCTGGTGGTTGTGGGGTTCTGCGGGCAGGGGGCTTATCGAAATCTGGATTTAACATGGGGACCCCCAGATCCTGCCACCCCTGTGTGAAATGATAACGGGGTACAAATGTGTGAAAATGGTAAAAAAAAAAAAAGACACGGCTTGGGACAATTCCTTTATTTAAAAAATAAAAAAAATAAAACTGTCCCACAAAGTCTTTTTCTTCTCTCGCTCCGATGGACCGAAAAAAAAAAAAAAAAGCCACACGCCGCCTACAATCTGCCTCCATGGGAGGCACCCGCCGTAATGACCGGCCTCTCAGGTGACAGCTCATTTATAAATGAGGGCGGGGCCACACGATAACATTGTCGGGTGACCCCGCCCGCCTCTGATGCACGGGGCCATCCCTATGGCTTTCCCGTAGCGTCAGTGAGGGGTGGGGCCACCGGTTACATAACTGAGTGACCCTGCCCCCTCTGACACCACGGGGAAGCCATAGGGATGTCCCCGTGCGTCAGAGGGGGCCGGGTCACACGGTGACATCATCGTGTTGGCCTATCCTCAGTTGTACAAGAGCTGTCACCTGAGAGACCGGTCATTATGGTGGGTGCCTCTCATGAAGGCAGATCATAGGCGGTGTGCGGCTTTTTTTTTTTTTCTTTTTCGGTCCGTCGGAGCAAGAGAAGAAGAAGACTTCGTGGGACAGTTTTAGTTATTTTTCTAATAAAGGACTTGTCCCAAGCCGTGTCGTACATTTGTACCCGGTTACCATTTCACACGGGGGGGGTCCGGGATCTGGGGGTCCCCTTGTTAAAGGGGGCTTCCAGATTCCAATAAGCCCCCCGCCCGCAGACCCCCACAACCACCAGGCCAGGGTTGTGGGGATGAGGCCCTTCTCCCCGTCAACATGGAGACAAGGTGCTTTGGGGGTGCTACCTCGTCCCCCCCTCTTTTCCTGCGGCCTGCCAGATTGCGTGCTCAGATAAGGATCTGGTATGGACTTTTGGGGGGACCCCACGCATTTTTTTTTTAAATTTGGTTTGGGGTTCCCCTGTGAGGGAATCCCATGCCGTTTTTATCAATGAACATTTATGTGTATTGCCGGGACGTCAATTCATTAGTACTTTTAAATGACTTTTTTTCCTTTAGAAAAGTAATTTTGCTCTCGGACTGTTCTAAACACGAGAAATATGTTCCATTTTACAGGTATACTATAGGCATCCCCAGGTACCAAATTTAAAGGAATATTTCACTTTTATTGTTTCACTTTAAGCATTATTAAAATCACTGCTCCTAAAAAAACGTCCATTTTTGAAACTTTTTTTTGCATTGATACATGTCCCCTGGGGCAGGACCCAGGTCCCCAAACACTTTTTATGACAATACCATGCATATAAGCCTTTAAAATTAGCACTTTTGATTTCTCCCATAGACTTTTAAAGGGTTTATCACGGCTTTCGAATTTGCCGCGAACACCCCAAATTGTTCGCTATTCGGCAAACAGGCGAACACTCGATGTTCGAGTCGAACTTACGTTCTATTCGAACATCGGGCTCATCCCTAGTGAGGATCTGGGACCTGACCTCTGGAATCTGCTGACCACCAAGCCACTCTAATCAAGTGAGTCTCCTGTCTGGTGTGGTAAACTGAGTTTCTCATCGTAATTTCTTGCCATACACAGTAAATGCCATAGAGACCATGCTTATCTAGTTGCTCATTCACATTCACCAACAACACATGTAGTGCAGGGCTCGATTTCTGGGTATGGGCAGAAGTTGTCACAATCACGTGACTCCACCGCTATGCATTTCGGCCTATCAGATTGGCCATCCCCAGGAAGTTACAATTCCGCCATTTTAGTTGAGGGCATAATTACCCTCAACATAGATCACGTGTTATAATGTAGCCAATAGCATTCATTTACCTGCTATTAATTTGGGACTGCTCACAATCTAACTACCAATGCATTTAGGTAGTGTAGAACATATTTAAAAAATATGATTAATAAAATACAATTAGAACTGGTCAAAAAAATACAGTAAAATGATTGCAAATTATAAAACATTAATGAAACAGAGGCACCCAATGTGGACAATATATAACTCAGCTAGTGTACTAATAGGGGGGCACCCTATTTAAGCACATAAGTGGCAGGGAACTACTTATCAAGTCACAGCACTGTATATGAGTTTTTCATCATTGTTCCACAAGCAGCAGCACTTTTCACTGGGGACTGTTTTATTTATTGTTTGTTTTAAGCATTTTACATTTATTTTTCTGTATGTAGCAATATATTGACATATAGCATCTAGCATATAGCTTCATCTACTCTACTTCCCCTACTGCTTTTTGATCATTCATTTTCTAGTCATCAGATTACCAGTCAACATGAGAGTAGCTCTGACATTAGGAAGCAAAGCCCTACCTCCAACCAAGATGGTTACCCAGAGACACAGTACAGAATAAAGTACAGTAAGTCAGTAAAAGGGAGAAGATCAGCTGCAGGGGGACCAAAGGTCCTCTTTAACTGTTGGGTTAGCAGAAATATATATGCTTTGCCGTGTCCATTTTGTTCATCCGTGGTGTTTCCGGAAGACGTAATCTATGACGAAAAATGTCAGGCGGAAATTTGCTGTGACGTCATAATACTGACTGGAAGTAAACTGGAAGTACACCAGTGACAGATCTGTACATGTCTGGATGCTTTTTACAGCACTGTATACTATTTTAAACCTTGTGATTGCACTTTTAATTGATTTTACAATAAATGCATACAGTTTTCACACTCATGTGAAGCATATGATTTTCTTGTTTTGGGCACTTACCTGCGTGCAATTTTTCGTGGCAGATGGTGTTGTGGAGTAATCTGGAGAAGAGAGAGTGTTTTCAAAGGAATTATTTTACAGAGTAATGATGGAGATGACCAGTGTAGATACTTTACCAAAACGTAGGTTTGAGTCTTGAGAGTCACTAACATCTGGTAAGCAGATTTCTTAATGGATCATGGTCAAATGTATTTATTTATTTTTATTTTTTTATTATGATTGCTTATAGCAGTGAATTTGATTGCTAAAAGCAAGCATTATACAGGCGGTCCCCGGGTTACAAACCAGATAGGGTCTGTAGGTTTGTTCTTAAGTTGAATCTGTTTGTAAGTTGGAACAGGTTCATTTTTTAAGTGTAGAACAAAAACAAGTGAAAGCTGCGCTCAGGGTGATAATCAAAAAATATTTTGTGACAAAAAAGCAGCCTGCACCAAGATCTAGTCTCCAAATCTCATCATAGAAGGTAATAAAAAGAGATGCGGCGCTGAGATAATTTTTTAAGTGTAGCTCCAGCCAAAATATTTTTAAGCTTTTTGGATAGCATAGAGAAGGTTTAACATCACTGTAATGTTTATTTTGCTGTCTGTGCCCCTGTTCAGAAGATTTTACCTCACTTTCTGTCCCAATGACAATTGGATTTTGAAAATTTGGGGTTGTTGTGGAAACAAGCCTTGCTGATAAAGCATCAGTAGAGACACCTTTTCCCCATAATTATTATTACAGGAGTGAATTTCCCTTCCTAGGGGTAGATTTCCTCTCAATTCCTGTTGCCTCCTTCCATTTGTTAGTAGGAGTCAATTGTAAGTCGGATGTTTGTAACTAGGGAACCACCTGTACTGAATGAAACTGATTCATTCAGTTTGTTTTGTTGTAATTAGCTGTTATTGGCCAGAGCTAATGCAATGATACAGATGGGCTGTGATTGGCCCTGTCTGTAGCATGTGATCACATTGACCAACACCTCACCAATCACAGCTAGAAACACAATTGAACTCAATGGATGGCATGAAAGAAAGCCATCCATTGTTTACAACTGTCATGTGATCTGCTGTAATTGGTCGCAGTGGTCACATGGTCCCGGCGTACCAGTAGTCAGATGGTCTGGTGGACACAGCTGGTGACAGGTAGTGCCAATGTGTGGCCCTGTGGCGACGCAAGTGGTGCCTTTTAAGAGGACGTCATAAGACGTCCACTCTGAAAAAGAAAGCACCTTCTAAAAGATCTGTTATAGGCTGGGTGGGTTAAAATGATTACATATGTAGCAAGGTCCCAGGTCTCCTTTGATCTAATGAGAACCGCCAGATATAGCTGACATCCGTCTATATGTAGTGGGTTGTGATGCATAGTGGGTACAAGTAGCTGAAGTTATTGGGTGCCAGACACTTCTTGAATGTAAAAGAAAGTTTATTTCTCTTAACAATCTTTTTGGGAGGAGAGGGGGTTAGGGCCAGGACACCCTTAGGTAGTTGCAAGATTAATTGGCAGACTCCAAGACTTCAATAGGAGAACAGCCACGCAGGGAAAGGCATCCAGCAAGATGCCACATCTGCATGTGCAGGAATGCTGTCTCCTATGGCAACAGTCTTTAACAGTTCCTAACACAAACGTAACAGTTCCTTTCTCTTTCACTACAATAACTCCTTGTAGTTCTTTAGCCCACTGAGCTCACTTTCTAGACCCACTGATTAAACATGTGGGTGTGAGCGCTATATTCAATATGGTCAGGCAACAGTTGTGAGTCTAATTGTATTGGTTAAGAATGAATAGGGCGATTAGGAGCTGTACAACTATTATAATAAATAACAATCTGGAATGGTAAAATTATATAATAATCAAAAACAACAGCAAACTGTAAGCTGTTACAGTCCAAAAAGGAAGAAACTAAGTAAAGTCCAATAAAAGCAGTTGTAGAAGGCAGCCCTGTTGGTAAAGAAGAAGCAATCCTCTGGAAACTGTAGAAGAAGAACAACAATGGCGCCACTCTAAGTGCAGTATTAAAACGGATTTTAATAAATCTTAAAAACAGGTACTCACAAAGGTACATGTATTCAGGCATGTAAGTATTGGACAGGTGATGCCAGGTGTCCCAGGGGTATGGTCCGATCACATCCTCAGATTTCGTTCCGCTTGGAGACAGGCTGCGCTGCTGTGTGGGCGGCAGATCTGGCTGCTGGAACGCACTGTGTGTGATGTTCTGGGGGAACCAAGGCACTTCCGGGTCTAGGCAGGGATGACGAATAGGCAACGCGTTTGCGGAGCTATGCTCCTTCCTCAGGCCTAACGTGACCTGTGATTGGTCTATCTTGTTATAGTCTAAGATGGGCTGGGATTGGGGGAGAGATCTGTCAATCACCGTGAGGCATAGGCTGTGTTCAGGACGCTGTGTGCTAATGTGTCAGCGTCTACAGCTGTGTCGGATCTTTGTACAAGACAGCGGCATGTGCTTGTAAACAAGAAAGGGAATGTAATATTACTTTGGAAATCATGTTATCTATGAGAAAGCAAGGGGGAGAAAAAAAGGGGGGGTTTTTATTATAACACAAGGGGAGAGAAAGAAAAAAAGGGGGGGGGGGAGGAAAAGGGGCATGTATAGGTATAATGAATGTGTAGCTGGAACTACTGCTATTGGATGAACTCCCTGTAATAGCAATGTGTTATGCATACCTAGTGAGATGGGGAATAGGGAAATGAAAAAACTCAATGGACTATGGTGAACACGGAAAAGGAAACATGTTGAAACTGAAGTGACAATGATAATAGGAAGAGAATTTTTTGTGTTATTGAAGGATGATTATAGTAGTGGAATAATGGTGATAAACTAATAATTAAATAATAGAAAATTATATATAGATATTATTATTGAAAAAAATCTGAAAATGAATTAATACTTATAATATTGGGGTGATGCTGATGTTCTTGCAGAACTGCTATATTGTAAAAAGGGGGTTGGGGTGTGCTATGATAGGAGACCATACTGGTAAGTTTTTTTGTGTGAAAAATAAGAAGAGTATGTCCTAGTTGGACTTGGGAGTTGAACATGGTATGTTGGCGGCCAATGTTACAACAAATGGAAAATGCTACGGGGTAGGAGGGGAAGGGGGGGGGGGAGAGGGGGGGGAAATGGTAAAGGAGAGGAGGACAGATGAAATAATATTGCTGGGGTTCCTGCTTCAAAGTACAAATTGGGTTAAAATGACAAACTGGAATGTTGGGAGTTAGAGCATCCTGGTAGGACTTGGAGGACTAGGAGAGCGGTCAGATGAGGCTGCTCGTCTCTATTTCTTCGTTGAGTCCTCCAGGAGTCAAGGTATCCAAAGTGTATATCCTCTCCTTTACCATTCCCCCCCCCTCTTCCCCCCCCCCCTTCCCCTCCTACCCCGTAGCATTTTCCATTTGTTGTAACATTGGCCGCTAACATACCATGTTCAACTCCCAAGTCCAACTAGGACATACTCTTCTTATTTTTCACACAAAAAAACTTACCAGTATGGTCTCCTATCATAGCACACCCCAACCCCCTTTTTACAATATAGCAGTTCTGCAAGAACATCAGCATCACCCCAATATTATAAGTATTAATTCATTTTCAGATTTTTTTCAATAATAATATCTATATATAATTTTCTATTATTTAATTATTAGTTTATCACCATTATTCCACTACTATAATCATCCTTCAATAACACAAAAAATTCTCTTCCTATTATCATTGTCACTTCAGTTTCAACATGTTTCCGTTTCCGTGTTCACCATAGTCCATTGAGTTTTTTCATTTCCCTATTCCCCATCTCACTAGGTATGCATAACACATTGCTATTACAGGGAGTTCATCCAATAGCAGTAGTTCCAGCTACACATTCATTATACCTATACATGCCCCTTTCCCCCCCCCCCCCTTTTTTTCTTTCTCTCCCCTTGTGTTATAATAAAACCCCCCCCCTTTTTTTCTCCCCCTTGCTTTCTCATAGATAACATGATTTCCAAAGTAACATTACATTCCCTTTCTTGTTTACAAGCACATGCCGCTGTCTTGTACAAAGATCCGACACAGCTGTAGACGCTGACACATTAGCACACAGCGTCCTGAACACAGCCTATGCCTCACGGTGATTGACAGATCTCTCCCCCAATCCCAGCCCATCTTAGACTATAACAAGATAGACCAATCACAGGTCACGTTAGGCCTGAGGAAGGAGCGTAGCTCCGCAAACGCGACGCCTATTCGTCATCCCTGCCTAGACCCGGAAGTGCCTTGGTTCCCCCAGATCATCACACACAGTGCGTTCCAGCAGCCGGATCTGCCGCCCACACAGCAGCGCAGCCTGTCTGCAAGCGGAACGACATCTGAGGATGTGATCGGACCATACCCCTGGGACACCTGGCATCACCTGTCCAATACTTACATGCCTGAATACATGTACCTTTGTGAGTACCTGTTTTTAAGATTTATTAAAATCCGTTTTAATACTGCACTTAGAGTGGCGCCATTGTTGTTCTTCTTCTACTAGACCCACTGATTCACTGCCACTGAATCCCTTGAGCTCGTTCAATCTTCATGGTAGTATCTTCCTCAAGCGTCACCCCCGCTTCTCTGCTGGGTCCCCAGCTTGGCACTCAAGATACCTCCTAAGCTTCACCCCTGCTGGCCTGCTCGGTCCCTAGCTTGACACACAAAGCTGGTCTGCAAGCAGCACTTCTGCTGGCTGGGTCCCTGGCTTGATACCAACTGAAGTTTCCAGATTCTTTATCGTCCCCGGTTAGTGAGAATGCTGCTCCGGTACTTGCTTCAGTTACTCACTATGGTCCCTGGTAATAAGGCGGATAGTCCCTTACTGGTGACAGCTTCCTTTCTACCTCTGACCATGACAGGTTCTCCGCCCGGCAGATCCATTACTTCTGGTTGGATTGCAATCCCAGCCGTGCACTACTCTCTTGCTTCTGGATAGGCCCTCAGACAGCATAGCTGCCAGATGTGCTAGGGATAGGCCCAATCTCTGGCCTAGCAGCCAGGGCAGAAGAGAAAAGTGCAGCAAGTACAGACTTAGCGTGAAATCAATTGATCCCTAACAATAGACCAAGGTGACTACACCTGGCAGGTAAATTTAGTAGCAACCCTGCCTAAACACCAAGGTGCTACATCCTCCCCCTGCCCACAAAACTACGTCTCAGAGTTTGCAGAACTATAATTTGAGCCCTCAAGCCTGAGAGTGAATGTTCTGGCAAAACTGGGATGGGTGGGGAAACAGGGAAAGGATAACAAAGCAACAGTGTATGTGGTGTACCACAGGAAATAAGCATAGTATTAAACACATGAATGGTAGATCACATATGACAATGAAGTATCACAAATAGTTATGTACAATTTTGAAAGTAAGCAAAAACAATCGTATTGCTTCCTAACTAGCTATCTAATATATACAGTAATAACAAGCTATAAAAAGGGTTAGTGGTGTCATCCGGTTAGATCCCTGTCTCTCCTTAGTCAGGGAAGCAGACCCTATTCTCAGCCCAGAATGCCATCTAATTTCCTAATCAAAAAAAACTTTCAGTTAGTACATCCTATTATGTGAATAAAGTGCACTCAGGTCAGCGCTGCTCATGCCACCTGGTGACCAACACTAGAGCAGTCCTGATGCATGGGTTAGTTCGTTATTCACAAGAATAGTAGGAATTTGTCTCGTTATCTCAACCTATTATATACACACCCAGTGTCCATGACATGTCACAATCCATCAATTTCACTTCAGGGTGAACAATAATTCCCAACAGTTTCCCTTTTTTTTTTAGGGACAACTCCGGGGACAAGAAGGCACAGCTGCATTTCAGGCAACAAGCAGCCAGGCCATGGTGCAAGGGACCGCACTTTGGGACGTAGGTCCCCTTGCAAAGGTATCCTCAGTCTGTCCACATGACAGTAAGGGAGAAAGAAGATTTTTTTTTTCACTTGAGAACAACCTGCTGAAGGTCACAGGTCACTTTTCAGTGTGGAACACCCCAACAATTTCAACTTTAGCCAACATGGCTCAGGTGGGCACTCCCTGTATCGGCCAGTAGCATTCAATCCAGCACAGTCCAGGCAGCACAGCTCTCTGGAAAGTTCTCCACTAGCAACAATTTAAATGTGTGTGTGAAGTGGCTGTCAGCATAGCGTCCTTGTCATTACACAACACATATTTGTAATCCAAGTAGTAATGATACCATTTTGATGATGTTTCACCAGTAGTACACGGAGTCGGGTAGAACTACAGACTCTCCTTTTGCATTCACTGTGGTAACAATTTACTTGAGATCCTTTTTGTCTGGTCGGCGGATGACTACACCATCTGGGTTAATCTTCCTGCTGTAACCCCAGGTAGTTAGTACTGAAAGATACTTCTCGGACATCCTAGGCGACAATTTCAGGAAGTCTGTTTTGAGAGGGATCTGGAGGCTTCATCCACCCACTAGACTTCCTTCTCTGAAATCTCCTCTTCCAGATGAGGGGGAATGTAGGGGTATAAGTACCCATAGTCTTCTGCCACTTTCTTTATGAGTATCCGCTGTATTTTTGACAGCTGAGGCAGGATCTTGGGATCCCCATAGCCGGGTAGAACCCGGATTTCTGGAGCACACTGAATGGAGCACCCAGCGATAACATGTGCCCAACTTTAGATTTAGGCATGGGCATAATAGGGCGAACTTTGGGAACCCATTGAGCCCAGCGATCTTCCTCAAAAGATCTGGAGATGCTGATTAGTGGGGCTGTATTAGAAGACAATTTCATCTCTACGTTGGCAGCAATAACAGGGGAAACTTCACCTTCCTGCACATCACTCATTTGCTCTTCCTCATCGCTATCACCCCACTTTCCTGTGTAGGACAACCTTTTCAGAGAAAAGTTCAGCTAGACCGTCAGATAGAATGTTTGAATCTGAAGTGGTAGAGCACTCTTCGGCCGGGATGTAGTTGCACTTGGCACGTGCCTTGCAGGCACAACCCTGGCATCCCGTTTGATGGCCAAAGGCATCGCCTTCCCCACAGGCACACCACTCTCACTTCTAACTGGCTTACCCAGCTCCGGTACTTTCCTCCCAGGTGGCTCAGACATCAAGGCGAGCAGCTGGCCTGACTGCGGCCTTGAGGAGAAACTGGCACGCTGGGTCCTGGGGTAGTCACCGAGGCAGGTGCAGCAGCTTCCTGCATGACTCTGGTGACAGCAGGTGGGCTCTGTATATCACTCCCAGCTGGGATAGCGACGTTACAGTCCCAATCCAGCTGTAGGATCCGCGGAGGTTGAGTTGGGGAGACAACCTCAAACAATTGCTTTCCGTAGCATCCAAAGACGATCCAAGGCCTCAACTGCGTGGTCTGGCTGGAACATCTGACACAGATTAAGTGCCTCGTAGCCTCCAGCTGTATACAGGGCAAGCTTACCTTTTGGAGTATACCGCACTCCGGTGTCAGTCAGGACAGGTTTGGCATCGCTCGGACCGAAACAAACACCCGGAGCGTACTTTTTCCAATCCTCCATCTCGCTCACGAACTGCGCTATCTTTCTTTCCAACTCACAATCAGAGACACGTGGTAGCACTTCCTTATCCTCCTCTGCAGAGCAGGAACTCCCCCCCTGCCAACGGATTGGTAAAAATGTTCTCTGGGAATTGGGGTGCCGCCTCCTTCATGCTGCAGCCCACCAAAACTGTACTGGAGTCCGTATTAACCCTCACAGTGCAGGTGGGAAGTGTCAAAAGACCAGGCTGACCCTTTCCCCTGAGCAATGAGACTTGTTGGTTCTTCCCCACATTGGTAGTACACACGACAACCCAGTCTATAAGAAGGGTAAATGTTACTTGTCACCTTCCCAATGGAGCTAGATGGAGTCCCGATGAAGCTGAGGGTGACGGCTGCAGAGATAATGTCTTAGCCCCACGTTGGGCACCAAATGTAGCAAGGTCCCAGGCCTCCTTGAGAACCTCCAGGGCCAGGGATAGCTGACATCCTTTTGTATGTAGTGGGTTGTGAGGCTTAGTGGTTGCAAAGTAGTTGAAGTTTTTGGGTGCCAGACACTTCTTGAATGCAAAAGAAAGTTTATTTCTCTTAACAATCTTTTTGGGGGAGACAGGGTTAGGGCCAGGACACCCTTAGGTAGTTGCAAGATTAATTGGCAGACTCCAAGACTTCAATAGGAGCCATGCAGGGAAAGGCATTTGGCATGATGCCACATCTGCATTTGCAGGAATGCTGTCTCCTATGGCAACAGTCTTTAACAGTTCCTTTCCCTTTCACTACAATCACTCCTTGTAGTTCTTCAGCCCATTGAGCTCCCAGTCTTTCACTAGACCCACTGATTCACTGCCACTGAATCCCTTGAGCGCCTCAATTCTTCATGGTGGTATCTTCCTCAAGTGTCACCCCTGCTTCTCTGCTGGGTCTCTAGCTTGGCAGACAAGGCTGCTCTGCAAGTGTCACCTCCACTGGCTGGGTCCCTGGCTTGATACCTACTGAAGTTTTCCAATTCTCCACTGTCCCCGGTTGGTGAGAATGCTGCTCCGGTACTTGTTTCAGTTACTCACTGTGGTCTCTGGTAATAAGGCGGATAGTCCCTTACTGGCGACAGCTTCCTTTCTACCTCTGACCATGGCAGGTTCTCCTGCTGGCAGAACCTGTCACTTTTGGTTGGACTGCAAGCACAATCCTTACCCTGCACTGCTTTCTTGCTTCTGGATAGGCCCTCAGACAGCCTAGCAGCCGGATGTGCACAGGATAGGCCCAATCTCTGGCCTAGCAGCTCAGGCAATACAACACACGTCCACCCAGACAGCCATCCAGGTGGCACAGAACACAGATCACCTGACTCCACCAAAGTATATAGGCTCTCCCAGCAGGCCAAGGGATTTAATAAAACCCCTGCCCATTGGCTGAGATACCCCATATACCCATAATCTGACCTTGCAGTGCCCTTCTCATATCTAATGCCACCAAGTACCTGGCTACCTATCGGCAGAAGAGAAAAGTGCAGCAAGTACAGACTTAGCGTGAAATCAATTGATCCCTAACAATAGACCAAAGTGACTACACCTGGCAGGTAAATTTAGGAGCAACCCTGCCTAAATACCAGGGTGCTACACATATGACCCTTATATTCCACTGTGCTTTTATAAAACTACCCCCAAAATTCAGACAGTTAAGGCCACCTGGGGGCATTTGCTGCTAACCCTTCATAGCACTAAACATGGACCTCATGCCTATTACAAAGCAAAAATAGATATGAATCTGTATTCAGCCACTTTATGGTGGCCATGTATGCTTTGATATTATTATCCAATTGATGTGCAAATCAATCAAACTGATTGAACTTGCAAGCAACTGAATAGCCATAACTTCCCTTCCAATGGATTTAGACTTGATTTAGTTCAGATTCGATCAAACTGAGTTGATCGGCCAGGTTAGAAAATTATCTATGGTGGCCATGTATGCTTTGATTTTATTATCCAATTGCTGTGCAAATCAATCAAACTGATTGAACTTGCAAGCAACTGAATAGCCATAACTTCCCTTCCAATGGATTTAGACTTGATTTAGTTCAGATTCGATCAAACTGAGTTGATCGGCCAGGTTAGAAAATTATCGATTGATTGAATGTAAATATGATTGTATTTCAGTTGAACAGATGAAGAGATTATATTTTGTAAACAGAGATGCAATTGATAACTTATAATTATAAATTAATTGTTAAAATGGAGCTCCACTTAAAATGCTTCTTTGCTTACAAGTTAAAATAAGTATTCTTTGCTAGAAAATGACTTAGAACCCCCAAACATTATATATACCGTATTTATCGGTGTATAACAAGTCGATATAACATTATATATATGGTATATATTTTTTTAGCAGAGAAGTGGCGGTCCTTGCAATATTTTATGTCACACTGTATTTGCGCAGCGGTCTTTCAAAAGCATTTTTTTGGGAAAAAATACATTTTCATGAATTTAAAAAAAACAGTAAAGTTAGCCCAATTTTTTTGTATAATGTGAAAAATGATGTCATGCTGAGTAAATAGATAACTAACATGTCATGCTTTAAAATTGTGCACACTTGTGAAATGGTGACAAACTACGGTACTTAAAAATCTCCATAGGCGACATTTTAAAAAATTTTAACGGTTACCAGTTTAGAGTTACGCTCTACACTCTAAGGATCGCGGTGATACCTTACATGTGTGGTTTGAACACTGTTTACATTTACGGGCGCGACTTACATATGCGTTCACTTCTGCAAGCGAGCACGGAGGCATTTTTTTTCTTATATATTATATTTATTTTTACACTGTCCCTTTAAAAAATAATTTGATCACTTTTATTGCTGCCACAAGGAAACATCTCTTGTGACAGCAATAGTCACGTGTCAGGTATTTTTTTGGAGGGATCTGGGGATCTATAAGACCCCAAATCCCTCCTTTGCACTTAAAAGCATTCAAAATGCCAAGTTTGGCTGTTTTGAATACTGACATTTTTTTAAAATCTAGTGCCTTAAAGACTCAGGTTCTTTGGCCAGCCGGCAGACTTGTCAGCTAGTCGTTCGGGCCTCAAGATGGGACAAGAGAGCTCGGGTGGAGCGGCGGAAGGTGGCAAGAGGGGGGCGTCCCCTCCCATTGCTTGTGTTAAGAATCGAGCAGCGGCTTAGCTGTATCAGTTGTCATCACAAGAAAGCCAACCATTGGCTCTAAACAATGGTACCGAGGTGAGGCATCCCCTGGTACAACTACTTGAAGCAGAATGACGACAGGTATGTGATTTTGCGACAAGTTTTTAAGCATCAACCCCCCCCCCCCCCCACCTGCCACATTTGGCATTGTCATATTTTGGGGGGGAGTGGGTACCTAGTTTTGACGCCCCAAACAGAAGTTCTCCACTCTCCCTCCTTCCCTGCAGTCTTCTGGGACACATCACAGGTTCCAGAAGACTACCAGACCATTCAGTAGGAGCAGTGCGACTTGCGCATGTGCAGTGAAGCCATGAAGCCACAAGCTATCCCAGCCGGGTGCCCATAGGTGAAATGCTGGCGCCAGGGAGGGGAGAGGGAGAGAAGCAACGGCTCAGGTGAACATATCGCTGGAACCTGGGACAGGTGGGTGTGTGTGTTTATTAAAAGTAATCAGCTACGCTTTTTGTAGCTGTTGACTTTTAATAACCACAAAAATGACTGGACCTCCTCTTTATGGCTCGGTTCACACTACTGCAAACTGTAATGCCGCATACACACGAGCGGACTTTTCAGCAGACTTGGTCCGACGGTCTTTCCGCCGGACTACCGCCGGACTTTTTAACGGACGGACTTGCCTACACACGACCGGACTTTCTGGCAGGCTAGGTCCGCCCGTCTTTCTGACGGACTTTTGCCGGAGTTACGGCGGACTTTCAGAATGAACAGACTTGCCCACACACGGACAAGTCCGTTCATTATGAACGTGACTCGGGTACGACGGGACTAGAAAAGGAAGTCAATCTCGCCGTTTTTACCAGCGAGATTGACACCTTGCGAGCCCCGTCATGGGGCATCCCAGGCCCTTAGGTCTGCCATGGATTTTAAGGGGAACCCCTACACCGGAGGGACCCCCGAAGTCGGAGGAAGACCCGGAGCTGTCCAATAAATTACTTTAAAAACCTGTGTAGTGTGTTTTTTTTTTTTTTTTTAAAGATATTTTTATTATTATTTTTATAAATCAGTAGTACAAAACAAGCACAACAAACATCCACTTAGTATGCTCGGTCAGTCATTGGTAAACAGCAATAACATGTAGCTCATATAAACAGAGATAGACATTGGTACATCTGCGAATATTTGCACGTAACAACTCATACAAGCAGTTCGTCTGTATATAACGGTACCAATAGTTTGCATAAATTATATATATCATCCTGGCGCGACCTGTAAACACCCCAGCTACATATCCTATGAGGTGAGGGTCAGAGGGCTAGCAAGCCATCTGTCCCAGATCCTATGGAATGTTTTTTTCCGCTTTCTTAATTCGAAAGTGAGTCTATACAGTGGTATCACATCATTGATCAGTTTTAACCATAGAGATTTCAAGGGTGTTGATACACCCTTCCATGACAACAGGATGGTCTTTCTGACATAAAAGTATAGGATTCGCAGTAGTCTTTTGGCCTGTGTGGATATCTGTAAGTCTCCAAAAATCCCCAATAGACCATTTTTTGGGTGGATAATATTGGGAAGGCCCAGAGCTGAGGAAATAAAGGAGCCCACCTCCACCCAGAAGTCCTGAACCACCGGGCAGTTCCAGAAGCAGTGCATAAAATCAGCACTCCCTCCACAACCACGGAAGCACTCATCAGAGGTCCTCAGTCCCATTTTGTGTAATCTGGCCGGGGTAAGATGAGAGTGGTGAAAAAATTTAATCTGTATAACTCTATCTCTAGATGAGATGACCGTCGCTTTATATGTGTCTCTAAATTCAGTCCAGTCTTCCTCAGTAAATGAGATGTTCATAGATGCCCATTTGTCCTGTGCTTTACTGAATCGGGGGTTAACGTCCGTCATTAGGGCCTCATAGTAGGTTGAAATAAGCTTATTAGGGTCTGGTTGTCTTAGTAGTTTCTCTAGCGGGGGCAAATTAATGGGATTCTTTAAGGAGCCAAACTGAGCTCGTATAGCATGCCTAAGTTGATAGTAGTAGAGTAAATAGGAGCTTGGTAGGTCGAAGTCCAATCTCAGCTGTTGAAAGGTTTTAAACCCCTGGGCATCATACAGATGACATAGGTATTTTATTCCCTTAGAGTACCATCTCTGAGTGTCTGGCAATGAGTGTAGTTCCTGTAGAGTAGGGTTGAACCACAGGGGATTGTTTGGGGATGTGGACCAGGAAGATTTAGATATTTTTGTAGTGATATATTGAAAAAGTAAAAAAGAAGTTGCTAGCATGGAAGTGCCCGGTCGACCTGGAACCCCACCTCTATAAACAATATTATGTAGAGTTTCCATGGAAGACGCAATGGCTCCCTCGGTGGTAGTACATGCGTTTGCCGGGTCCGGACATAGCCAATCATGCACATGCACCAACTGTGATGCTAAGTAATAAAGAAAAAAGTTTGGAAACGCTAACCCCGCCATATGTGACGGCAACCGCAACGTCTCCAGTGCCACCCTGGGGGTCCCCCCACTCCACAGGAACGTTGTACAAATCGCGTCTATCCTTTTAAAAACAGATCTGGGGATTTTGCAAGGGGAGTTAGCTAGTACGTATAGTAGTTTTGGTAAGTAGATCATTTTAAGGAGGTTTGCTCTTCCCATAAGATCCAGGGGTAAGTCCATCCACTGTTTAATTTGTTCCTGTAGTCTATTCAGTATGGGGTCTAAGTTATTAGTAATGTAGGTGGACAGGGGCGACTGCACCAACACTCCAAGGTATCGAAAGGAAGTCACTACCTGTAAATTGGAGTCCGGGTGGATCTGGGAGACCGCTGCTGAATCCAAAGGGAACAGGCTGGACTTGTCCCAGTTCACCCGGAATCCAGAAAAATCCCCAAACCTATTAATCTCAGCCAGTAGCGACCGAAGTGATGCACTGGTGTCTGCCAGATACACCAAAGTGTCATCTGCATACAGCGAAATGCGTTCCTCAATGGTAGCAATAGGCAGGCCTTTGATGGAGGAGGATGAACGTATCCTAGCCGCCAGTGGCTCCATAGCCAAGGCGAATAGAAGCGGGGATAAAGGACATCCTTGCCTCGTGCCCCTGGTAATGGAGAATGATTTAGTGATGGAGGAATTAACACGCACTCGAGCTTGGGGGGATGTGTAAAGTAGCCTAATCCATGCCACCACGCGAGGACCGAAACCGTACACCTGCAGCACACGAAAGAGATACGGCCACTCCACACTATCGAATGCTTTGCATGTGTCCAAAGACACAATGGCACGGGTACGAGGGCATTCATGAGGGTATTGCAAGTTTTGGAATAGTCTGCGAATATTCATTCTTGTGGACCGCCCAGGTATAAAACCCCCTTGGTCGCTATTAACCAGGGACGTAACTACAGTATTTAAGCGATTTGCAAGCACTTTTGCTAGAATCTTAACATCCACATTTATGAGTGATATTGGGCGATATGACTCGCATTTAAGTGGATCTTTGCGGGGTTTCAGCAGGAGCACGATCAAGGCCTCTCGCATGGTAGGGGGAAGGATACCAGCATCCAAAGCCTTATTATATGTACGTAGCAGAAATGGGCACAGTAATTCCTTAAATTGTGAATACCATTCAGTGGGATAACCATCTAGCCCAGGAGTCTTGTGGGCTGGCATTTGAGTAATGGCTACTGCAATTTCTTCAACTGAGATGGGGGCGTCTAACATTTCCCTTTCCTCAGTGGAAATGGAGGGGAGAGATATGTCAGCGAGGTATTCGTTTAGCTGGGGCTCAGTGTACTCAGCTCTAGAAGTGTAAAGTTCTGTGTAGAAATTTAGAAAAGTTTCCATAATATCCCCAGGGGCCTCACTCATTTGACCTGTCTTAGTATAGATACGAGGAATAGATACTGGGGGGTGGTCAGGCCTCGTCAGATATGCTAGGAGGCGCCCGGCCTTGTTGCCATGCTCAAATGATTTTTGTGCCGTGTGTAACAATTTCTTTTTTGTAAGGTCTAAAAGACGTATTTCATACTCCCTACGTTTCAATAGCCATGTTTCTCTGTTGTCTGGAGTTGGATCAGAGGTATATACCGACTCCGCTTGTACCATGGCAGTTTCAAGCTCTGCCGTATGTTGTTGGTTATTTTTTCTCAAGACTCCAGTGATGGACATAAAGGTGCCCCTCAATGAGGCCTTGAAGGCCTCCCATTCTATAGAAGGGTCCACTGTCCCCACATTGTCTCTCCAATATTCCCTGATACCTTGTTTACATGTTCCCTGTACCACCTCATCCTCCAGCCAATAAGAATTTAGCCTCCAAATGGAGGGGGTAGATCCTGGAAGGATGGTGAGGTCCACAGAAAGGGGCGCATGGTCTGAAACCCCCCTAGGTAAATAGGAAGTTGCAGCGACAAAGGGGAGGGTGTCTGCTGGGGCAAAGGCCATATCAATTCGAGACATGGTGTGAAATGAGTCTGAATGACAAGAGAACTGACTATCATCTGGATGTTTCCAGCGCCATAGTTCAGTAAGGTTATAAACCTGCATCCAGTTCAAAAGGGAGGGAAAGGGTCTACCCCCACCCCCCAAGCGATCCACGGCCGGGTCAAGTACAGCATTAAAATCACCGATGTAGAGGAGAGGTCCAGGGGGTCTATCCAATAAGTGCAGTGACAATTTCAATAATACCTCCACCGAAAAGGGTGGAGGAATATAGAGGTTAACAATAGTAAACGTTATTGAGGAGATTTGTAGAGTAAGTACAACATATCTCCCATTTGGATCTGTCTTGACTTGTAAAGTTTCTGCTGGGAGGGATTTTGCCACTAAGATGGAGACTCCTCTAGAGTAATTTGTGTGCGTAGCATGATAACCCCGAGCCAGCCATGGACGCTTAAGGGCCCTCACCTTCGTGTCAGTTAGGTGGGTCTCCTGTAGACATACCACATGTGGGCGACATTTCTTTAGGACTGAAAAAACGAGAGCTCGTTTTTGGGGGGCATTTAAACCTCTAGTATTCCATGATACTATTTTTAGGGACCCCGACATTGTATGCCAAACAATATATCATGTTCATAAGGATACATATGCACATACTCATCTAGTACCTCACAGGCCGCGCCAGGCCACATGCATTCAATGATGTGTATAACATATTTCAAATATCTATGTTTACTTGAGTCTGTATCGTCAGTATACAGGCCCGAGTAAACCAATAAATCGATCCGAGCAATATCTATATAAATTGTAAAAGAGAAAAAAAAAGAAAAAAAATAAGAAAAAATACCAAAGAGCACAAAAAGGTGCAAACCGTGTTTGAAAAAACCGTAACCCCCGCCCCGCTCGGCCATCCCCAACTTAGCGAGCCTTGGATCCCAAAACCCAAACAGACCCCTTCTACCCCGTAAAAAAAGGGGAAGAAAGTGTTATTGAGGGTCTAACTATTCCGTGGTCACACCACTATCCGGTGGGGAGGTAACGTGGAGATCAGTGTGGCTCCCAACCAATTTAAAAAAAAAAAATTTTTAAAGTTATGTCCTGATTCAGGATCAGTCCTTCGCATTAGTAACTGGAAGAAAAAGGAAGTTGAAGTGCCGGATCAAGCAAAAATGCCAAGGACCGTTGCAGGATTATAGATCTTTCTTCCTTCTTCTCTCTCTTTTTCCTTTCATTACAAGACCTCAGGTATAGGCGAGTAATCCTATATGCTGACGTAAGCCTGTGGTGAATAGGGGACTGTATGGTTTCATCCAGGAAGAGTTCAGCCAAGGGGAACATTACACATGGGAAGCTGTCAGTGTCCTCTGCGCCTGTCTGTGGGCCCATAGCGATCATTTAGCCAAGCCATAGCTTCTTTAGGGTTGGAGTAAAATTGAGCTTTACCATCGGATATGATGCGGAGCTTGGCAGGGAACAGCATGGCATATTTCAATCCTTCCTCACGTAAACGACTCTTCACTGCTGAGAATGATATGCGCTGGCGCTGCACCTCAGCAGAGAAGTCAGGATAAATAGAGATATTGTTGCCGTTGTATTTGAGCGGACCTTTCTCTCTTGCTATTCGTAAAATGGCCATTTTATCCTGGAAATTAAGGATGCGGGCAATGATTGAGCGTGGAGGTGCTCCCTCTGGGGGAGGACGTGGAGGTGTACGGTGTGCCCTCTCAATCACATATGAAAATGATGGCGCATCAGTGCCAAAAATATCCCGCAGCCAGGAGTATAGGAATTTTTCAGGGTGGGAGCCCTCCGCGCGTTCAGGGAATCCAACAAAACGTAAATTGTTCCTTCTAGAACGATTTTCCAAATCGTCGATTTTGGCGCGAAGAGCTGCTAGCTCCCCAGTATTATCTCTCACTTTAACAGTTAGGGGGTGCATAGTGTCCTCCACGGAACTAATACGTTCCTCCATGTCCCCAGCCCTGTCACGTAGGTTTTGGACATCTTGTTTGAGGAGTGAGAAATCCATTCTTATGGAGGCTATTTGAGTAGTGAGGGAGGCCTTACAATCTTGTATAGCCAGCATAATAGTGGCTAGGGTTGGTTCAGCAGGAGGATTTAGCTCTCCATCATTATCTGTGAATTGCTGGGGGTCTTGGGCTGTCTGGGGGTCTTGTGATATCTGGGAGACAGACTGTGTGCGGAAGATAGCAGGAGTAGAGGCACTCACCCCACTAGCAGAGCTCCGGTCATCAGACATATTCGCCTGCAGCATGGTTGCCTGAGATGTTTGTGTCCCGGCGCCATCTTGCCTCCAGAATCCCGCCAGACGGTCCGACGTGGATGGGGGCCAAGCCGGCCCGTATTTCACCATGTTAGCCAGCCTGCTTCTTGCCCACTGCCGTGGGGAACAAATTGAGACCTTCGGCGAGGAGATAGGACTCAGGATGCCTGTAGGATGGTTGTTGAGAGCCGGAGCGCTGTGACTATGCGACCGCTCGCTCCACCATCAAGCCACGCCCCCCGTAGTGTGTTTTTTTAATGACACTTTTTCCCTAGGTGAATGGGTAGGGGTACCATGTACCCCATACTCATTCACATAGGGTGGGGGGCCGGGATCTGGAGGCCCTCTTATTAAAGGGGGCTCCCGGATTACGATAAGCCCCCCGCCTGCAGACCCTGACAACCAACGGCCAGGGTTGTCGGGAAGAGGCCCTTGTCCTCATCAACATGGGGACAAGGTGGGGGGCCCCGCAGGATGCCCCCTCCCCCAAAGCAGCCACCCCCCCATGTTGAGGGCATGCGGTCTGGTATGGTTCAGGAGGGGGGCGCTCGCTCATCCCCACCCCCTTTCCTGACCATCCGGGCTGCGTGCTCGGATCGGGGTCTGGTATGGATCCTAGGGGGGACACCACGCCGTTTTTTCGGCGTAGGGGGTTCCCTTTAAAATCCATCCATCCCCGCGCTCGCCGCAATAGGAACATTTGTTTTTCCTATTGCAGCGAGTGCGAAATGCAATACTCTGCCCTTGCGTCGTATCTGGTCTGTTGGACCAGCATACAGACGTGCGGGCTTTCTGTTGGACCAGCACACAGACGAGCTGACTTTCCGTCAGAAACTGAGTCCGACGGAAAGATTTAAAACATGTTTCAAATCTAGGCCCGCCGGAGCCTACACACGGTTGGATTTTCCGTCGGACTCTGGTCCGCTGGACCAAGTATGCCGGAAAGTCCGCTCGTGTGTACGCGGCATAAGTCGCGTGACTTACTTTGCCAGGCGACTTCCTGGCAATTTGCTGACGACTTAATGCGACTTGAGGACTACTTTCATGTTACTTGATGCGTTTTTGTCTTTGAGATAACTGCATACAGGAGGATGCCATGGACTGCCTGGGTAATCTTCCTGTAATGTTGGATCCAAATCACATCAATATAGATGTGGATCCGACTTGGTGGCAACTTCCATTAAATTTTATTTTTTTATACAAGTCAGCTAGAAGTTGCCTTATGGGACCTTTTCTAAAGTTCAGAGTGACTTCAGTAGCACTGATTAAGACAGCTGTCATTGACTAACATGGTATTTCTAGGGTTGTCACCTCATCCCTTTAAAACCGAACACATATTAATTACACAGGTTCTGTGGCGGCAACCCTAGGTATTTCACATGTCATGAGATCTGGGGTCTCACAAGTCGGATCCCAAGTCGCGGCAGTGTGAACCGAGCCTTATTCTTTAAGCGGTTATAAACTTCTGAAATGAAAACTTAACAAAGCTTACCTTTATATAATGTCTACTTGCCTTAATCCAAAGCACCAAGTTTGATTTCTGTTTGCTTGCTCATTCCTCTGCTATCTGTATGGGTCACTTCTGACAGTCTATGCTGACACCAGACAATCTCAGTAGATGCCCCTGTGATAGACAGCCTGAGCTGAGCATGTGTCCCTGCAAGACTGTGTAGAGGTGGGGGTGTAACCATTCCCTCCACTCAGAATACACTCAGCTCTCTGCTCTGTGCTGTGCAGCGTGTAACTTCAGATCCACACCGATTGCCTTTTGGAGCTCAGAAATGCTGTGTAAATTAATTATTTTCTGGACTTTTAACTGCCATTAGAGAAGAGAAGACTACAGATAAACAGATACAACTTATGTAGGAGGATTTCTTTCTGTGTATCACTTGAGGCCAGTCACTTCACTGGGTATATGTAAGGGTTTACAACCACTTTAATTGATCAGTCTAAATCCATTTTCCATGTGAGGCATATTAGTTGAATGAGTTGGCAACTATAGATTATTTTTATCCATAAGGAAAAAAAAAAAGATAATTTACCGAAGTGTGTATGGCCACCATTAGGCGTGTCATAGATGCTTCATTACAATGCAATTGTGACAAATGCTTCTGGCAAATTCATATAACTCATGAACTTAGATTTTTTTTTTAAGAAAAATGTGACAGTATCTGAGCTGACTGTTACAAATTCTTTATCAACTGATGTGCTGGTTTATTTTGTCAGTAGGGAAAGCATCTGCAGTTGGAGGGAACTTCTTTGTGTGTAACAGCTAGTTAGTTGTCAGAAGCAGAATATTGTCCATGACAGGCATCACTGCCTGCTACAGGCCCAAAGCTAGTAATGTATTACTAAATTATGTGCTTTGCCTGGAAACCTCAGAGAACACTAGTAGCAAAAGCGACATGCAAATTTCTGTTTCGCCAGTAGATGTCACTGTTGAACCAATGTAAATGCACTTTTCATAGACTCAGCAGCACAAACTCATTCTGAAATAACTTTACAAAATATTCATACTGACCAGTTGCATTCATATTTGATTACAAGGAGTCTGCTTATAAAAGGTCAGTGAAATAATTGCTTTTCATTTTGCTTGTTTTTACTTTTCTTTTGTAGTTCTTGATTGAAGTTTAAACCTCATTCCTGGGAAATTTTGCTGCAACCCCTATCCTTCCTACCCACACTGCTCTCACCCATTTATAACAGAAAAAAAAAAAACTTTTATAGGCCTTTTTTACCTATTTGAGTCACTGTCATGTTACCCCCAGTGGCAGGCCCCTGCTGCAAATGAGGCCTACCACTGTCCGCCCTTTGTTGTGGTGCCATGGACTCAATGGAAAGTGTGCACGACATTGTGGACCCCACAAAGTAGGACCCTCTCACTCTGCAATCAGGAAGTATTTGAGTCATTTAGAATGTTTTTTATTTTTTTAATTTAAATTTTAAATTAAAAGCAATAAAGGTTATGTGTCAGGCTGAAGTAGGAATGGCGATCAGATTATATGGCCATGGTTATGTGTGTAGTAGGGCTGATTTAGAATTCCAGCTAAGAAGCCATTTCTATTAACTATGTTAAGAATATTTTGTCTGAAGAACCTGACAGGCTGTGGAGATTGAGACACTGAATTCACCCATTTCCCCCCTTAGCACAGCCATCTGTGCTTAGCTTAGCACACTTTTCCTGTCCAGGATGTGTCAAGCTAGTCAGCAGATTAAGAAGGTTACCGCAAAGGGCAAGGCTTGTGCAATACTTGCGAAAGAATATGCTTTGTTAAACTGCTCTGCATTAATATGAGTAGGTTAACTGTTTAAAGATTAGAATGTTTTGTAACGGAAATGTATCATCTGTGCGCTTGTGACGTAATGTGATAGAGTTATATGTACACTGAATTGTCTGTATGGGGCACTTTCTTGGCGTGTAGACACGAGTCGGGCCAGGAGTGTTCATTCTTGCTAGCTAGAAGAATGAAATAAAAAATCTTGCATACCAGAAGTTCATTGCCCAGCAGTCATTACCTCTATTCTGCTACCTCAAGGCTAGGTATACAGTATGTCAAGAGTTCCATGCCTCTGAATAGCATTCTACAGTTGGATTGCTTTCTAGAGTTGTTTGACAGGTGGCCAGAATTAGTGTTGGGCGAACGGTTCAGCCCGAGCATGAGTTTGGGCCAAACATTGGCTGTTCGGACCGTACGTCCAACACCCGAATTTGCAGGGTGTTTGGCAGGTGTTTGCCTCGCTGAATTCCCTGCAACGCACTGCATGCTGCACAGTGCATTTTGTGCCCTGGTTGGGCAAAGCTTTGCCCAGTCAGGGAGCAGTATAAGCTGGTTGTTAAGGAGTGGAGCTGGGAAGCTGGCCCGGCATCCTTAAAGAGGTCTGCTCACATCATTTGTAATAAAAACATCTTTGCCATCCTGAAGCTTCCCTCCAACCGTTTTGCATATTATTTTATATAAACTGTACTTGCCAAATATGCTGCAGAAATCTCCCTCCACTAAGTCTGGTTACATCCATTTTAACTGTGGGCAGCTGAAGCTGCTGCCTGTTCACTTCCTGGATTCACACAGAGGCACACCTCCAGCTCTGCAGCTCTCATTGGCCCTTTTATGACTCACCCCCCCCCCACACACACACATTCACACACACACACACCTCTCTTCCTGACAAACTCTCACAAGATTGAGAGAAAGCTGTGCATGAAGTCATAAGCCTAAGCTTTTTTTTTTTTCCAGACAAGAAACAGGAAGTGGGCTGTATAAGGTAATTACTGGCAAAAAAAAATATTTTACTATCCAACGTTAAAACAACAAGAGAGGAAGTGAATGGCAAATCTATGCTTGAAAGTGCCACATCCAGTATTTAAAGAGGAGGGCCACTAAAAAAAAAAAAAAAAAAAAAATTAAAAGTCAGCAGCTACAAATACTGCAGCTGCTGACTTTTAATTGGACACTTACCTGTCCCTGGGTCCAGCGATACGGGGGGATCGAAGCCCCACTCGTTCTCCCTCCATTCGGCGGCGCCGGCATTGCAACTGTGGGCACCGGGCTGGGGCTTCACAGCCTGGCACCCACTGTGCATGCGCGAGTGGCGCAGAGCGCCGTGATTGGCCGCTCAGTCACCTGGGACCTGTAATGGGTCCCAGATGATTGACAGGAGGGAGGGAGCAGAGCTGAGCCCTTCCTGTGCCGAGACGGAAGTGATGTCACCAGCCCAGGCACTGGAAGAGGCAGACTACGAGGGACCCCCTAGCAACAGGCATTTATAGGTGAGTAAAAAAAAAAAAAAATATCCAAATTTTTTTTGTATTTTGGATTTTTCATGTAGTTTTCTTTTTTTTGGGTGGAACACCACTTTAAGACAAGAAAAGGAGTTCCCCTAAATGGACTTTTTAGCCAACTAATAGTGTTACAAGAGTAATATAATAACAATAGACTTTATTTTATTAATAATTAAACATGATTAAAATTAAAATGAAACATAGATTCATCTGTTTAGATGTCAATGGGTTTCCATGACAGCTGAATAAAAAGTGAAAAAAACAAACCAAAAAAAAAATGTGGGGTCCCCCCCAAAGTCTATACATTATCTGGTCATGCAGTCTGGCAGGTCAGGAAAGGGGGGGATTAGCAAGCCAGAACACTGAAGATGGGTCATAGATGGGTCTTCCAGAATGACAATGACCCAAAATATACCGCCAAGGCAACAAAGGAGCAGCTCAAGAAGAAGCACATTAAGGTCATGAAGTGGCCTAGCAAGTCTCCAGGCCTTAATGCTACAGAAAATTTATAATGGGAGCTGAAACTTCGAGTTGCCATGCGGCAGCCAAAATACCTTAAGGATTTAGAGAAGATCTTTAAAGAAGAATGGACCAAAATCCCTCCCTCCTGAGATGTGTGCAAACCTGGTCACCAACTACAAGAAACGTCATACCTCTGTGCTTGCCAACAAGGGTTTCTCCACCAAGTACTAAGTCATGTTTTGCTTGGGGATCAAGTACTTATTTCACTCACTGAACTGCAGCCTAATTTATAGCATTTGTTTTATGTGTTTTTTTTCTGGATTTTGGTTGATATTCTGTCTCTATCATTTAAAATACACCCATGATAAAAATGATAGACCCTTCATTTCTTTGTAAGTCGGCAAACTTACAAAATCTACAGGGGGTCAAATACTTATTTCCCCCACTGTATAATCTCAACAATACATTTACGTTTTTGGTTGTAACGTGACAAAATGTGTCAATGGGCTATAAATACTTTTTCAAGGCACTGTACTTCTAGGGTCAAATCCCAGCTTATACTGTAATATAGGTAGCGTAAGTGGTAACCCTCCTCATGAGAAGTTACACCTGAAGTGACCTGAGAGAATTACAAAGATGTGGAGCAGGCTAAATCACTTGAGAGCTCTCAAACAAAGGGGCTAGGCTTAGGCCTTAAAATTTAAACTCTGTAATAGAAACTGAGGTCTGTCCTCAGGACTAGAGTATCTCATGCAAGTTTTTTGTAAAGAGTAACAGCTGGTTATGTTGGGGCCCTTTAAAACCATTGGCAAAAAAGTGGTAATGATGAATCAAAGAGTAATGTTAAACAGCAATACATTATACAGGTTGGGCACAGTAGATACAAAACTGCTCTGTTGCAGCAGGTGCGAAGAGTGGAGCAAGCCCAATGGCAGCAGCTGGGGTAAAAGGTGTCATTCAGTAATTCAGTAATGGGCGCCGGGTGAGAAGCAGAGAAAATTCACTGTTCTGGACTGGAGTACTAACGGTCTTATGCTCTATGTAGGGTTTTGATGGCCGTGGATAAGCAAGGGATATAGCAGCAGGTGTGATAAATCTCTAGGTGAAGAAAGTTAATAGACCGGAAATGGATCATTAATAAGTCTGGGCTGGGAAAGGGTTAACAGGTGGTTATAACTGTAATATGTGGGGGGGCCCTTCACCAGATTCCCCTCTAGACAGCCCACTGGTGGTAACAATTGCTCTATATGGTGTGGACCCCCTTATTCAGGTGCACTGCAGACAATGCGATGACGACTCACACAGTGATTCTGGATACAGGTGTCCCGGGTCACCAGGGTTGCCCCAGTTCCTCTCTGGATCAGCCTTCTGGTTCCGGTATCTAGCACAGCATTGCTTGGCATGGCACAGCTCTCTCTCTTCTCCGGCTGACGTGCTTCCCCAAACTGTCGGGGTCCTACCTGGGTTTTTGCTTTTATTTCACCCCTCATGCTCCCAAGTGCTTATGGGCCTTGTAGTTGCATTCCATGGACAGCTATAGCTGAAATCCTTCTGAAATCCTTCTGAAATCCTTCTTCAAGACTACATCCCCCTGTCTGCTCCTGTGCAACTTGTATAATCAGTCATGATCAGGCAAGGCATAATTGGCAACATCATCTTGTAAATAAAGAAAGTTCTGCAATTCAGTATCATTTCCCAATGTTACACCAATAAGAAGAACAATAAGTATGACTATGTATTGATTTTAAATTACATTTAACATATATTACATTTATGTTTTTGGATTTAGATACACTTTAAGGTATGATTCATAATCATGTTAACAGTCAATTTTTAGGGTTTCTTTGAGAATTAGGGTTAGGGGTCCAGTTAATAGCTAAGGGTCTGCTGCAAACTAACAGTGCCGGGTTCTGGTCAGCAAAATGTAATGCAATACTGTGTGTTGCAATGCGGTGAAGTGTAATTAAAATGGCTTCCTTTACCTTGTTGCTAAACCCTTTATTTAACCAACATTTTCCCATAGGATTACTGTATATGTGAATTTAACATATTTTATGTATGTAGTTAAAGTCTCCCTTGTGTAGATATCCCAGTGCCTTGAGGCTACTGCTGGACACACCATCTTGGATGTTAGGTCAGCAGCCCCAGCTGGCCACTTTTTTAAACCTCTTCAACCGGGTGTAACCTTTGAAGTAACTTTCAGGTCCTGGGAAACCTTGTAAAAAATGAATATACTGTATATTTACAAATCAGGGTACAATAATCAATACTGTAGGTTACAGAAAGTTTTAAATAAAAGAATAAAGGCTGTGGCATACCTAGTGTATTTGGACACCAATTTGGACACCAGACAATTTTACCAGACACCTGTTGTTTTACCACAAATTTTTTTTCAGTAATAATTTCAAAATGCATATTAATAACAAAATAGAAAGACAGATAGTGAAAATGGTGGTTTCTTTTTCTGGCCTCCAAGGCTTTAGAAACCAATATTCTTCCTGACCCAGCCACAGCCCTTTTAAACCTTAAATCAGTAGAGCTCACTCATACTCAATTCTGATTACTCATCCAACTTACCACTGTGGCCAAACAAACCATAACAAAGGCTTGGAAATCTCAGATTTTGGTTGTGGCTGAAGCCAAACATAGGATGAGTAAGGCTCTTATCTTTGCTAAAATGACAGCCATTGAAACTGATAAAGTGTAGAAATATGAAAAAATATGGCAACCTTGGGTTAACCACTGCCTACCCCCTGACGTTGACAAATCTTTACTATTGCCTTGGTAACATTTCTACACTTCTACCTGCTTAGAGGGTTTCCTGATGGAGGGCCACGTTACCGTGTTGACTTAACCATCCCCTCTTTCTCTACCCCTCTTCATTCTCCCTATGTCTGACCCCCTCACTGCGGGCTTTGTACGAGGGTACCTGATGCCTATGACTTTTAGTGGTGCCCTAACCTGGCACACATCTGCATCTCCTTCTTTCACCCCCCCATTTTCCTACTCGATCACCAATCTTGCAGCACATTTATTTGGGTTATCCTTTTATCCCCAACGTTATTACCCCTTTAGGAGGTTGGACACTTACCAATTTACCCTCAGTTATAGATTGAAACTTATACATCCTAATACGATATGATGATAGGTAGTGGTACACGTGGTACGCCCCTATAAACCCTCTTTCCTTGACTCACATTTGTCGAGGGAAAGGTCGCTTATATGACTATTCCTTTAGACAATTGATCTACCAGGGTTCCCTGTTAATTCTTTACCTTCGTGCCTCGTGTGCCACACCTACATTTTCGGACAAGCTCTGAAATGCAACATGTCGGATATACCCCCACCCGTTCACAGTTTGTTCCCATCAGGGGTATTCGGGTGGACCGGAGGCATATTCTGCATTTTTCAGAGACTGCCAGAGTTCCTCTGTTTGAGTCTTTTTTAGGATCCAAATATTTTGATCCTGTATCGCTTGCTTTGTATAAGTTCAACTGAATGTACATGATCTCTCTTATACTTGTATTCTCAATGTACATATCCCATTTGAATGTTTGTATACTTATTGTCCTATTCCTAAAAAAATTCAATAAAATATTGAACAAGAAAATTGTGGTTTCTTCATTCATTAGCAGTCAGTGTAGATGGGGAGTAAATATGGCCGTGCTCAAGTAATCCTTACAAGAAGGGGTCTTTGTGTCCACTAGCCAAAAAAGGTTGGTTCAGATTTGGCCTTGTCCCCAGTTGTACCTCACCAGCTTGAGGTCAAGTCAAGAATGACCATTTCTGACTACCCAAGGGACTGAGGCCACATAAACACCAATGACACCAACGGGGATCACCAAGCCATCCCACTTTATAGACAGCTCACTTCTTCACAAACCATCTAACCTTTCAAGTTGACATGACAATGACATGATAATCCAAATTTGTTGTCAAACAGTAAACAAGGTAGGACAGGTAGGACAATTTTCTTTCTTGTTGATCTCCTGAAATGAATTCCCAGCAGCAGAGCCTACTCCTATAGCTTCTTTCTGCCACCTGACCCATGACCACCAATTAGGTAATGGCTATTGTTTCTACACCAAAACGTACTGTAACTTTTTTATGGGGATAACACCTCTCCCCAGTCATTTAACTCCTCCTTCATTTTTTCCTTTTCATTACTGTGTTTGCCTTCCTGTCCAGTCACAACCACTCCCTTTTGTACAAGTACAGTAAAAGGAGTAATGGAAATTGCTTCAAATGTAGTCACAGACTGGCAAGAAAAAAAACATGACAAAAATCTTAACTCTTCCCTACTTTATCCAAAGCCTAAAAAATGGCTGAAGTTAGTTTTAAAGAGTAACCTCACTTTTGCTGAGAAAAAAACATTCCCCGCTGTATGATCTATGTACATTACAAGGATTTTGCCAAGATTTGTTGCAGATTCCCACCTTTTGTTATTCTGAAGACATCCCTGTGTGTTTGTCTGTGCCCATGTGCTATAATTATCAACCAGCGGCTGCACCTGCAAAGCTCTAATGAAGTAAATTGCTGGGCCTGCATCCCTTTAGATGTGATTTCCTATTGGGAGTATCCTACCAAAAATGACATTTTTGTTGGAGGGGATGCCTAAAATCTGATTTGTATCTTAGTGCAGACTGCTGAGAAAATCAGTGAGCCAATCACACAAGCAAGAAGTAACATACCTGGGGGGCATTCTGTACACATTCTCCAGGTACTCCTCCAGGTAGCTATATTGCATTGCATTTCACAGAAAATTACAGAGCTGCACAGGAAAGGTGATTTTTAATACCATTCAATTACAGTATGACTTGTGTTGCAATTGATATATTATTATATATATATTTTTTTTGCTATTTTTTTTTTACCTTGAAAGTGGAGTTACCCTTTAAGTACTAATTATGCCTTCTGTCAAACCACTATACTATTTTTACACATTGCATAAATAAAGTTCTTGGGGCCACCATTTGCAACCATTGATTCCATTAATAAAACAGTAGGGATAGGAAGTAGAGAGCATTCGAACAGGAAGAACTGAGCTAATGGTACAAATTGTAAAAATGGTAAGTGCGGTGGGGTGTTGTAAGGATAGATATAACACAGTAGACTCTGATATACTAGATTTTTATGGCACCAGGCCCTCTGCTGTGTTGTTTTCCACTGTGTTGCTGGAATTTCCCAGATGGTCCCTTATGAGATCAGATAAATTATAGATGCAATTTTGGAGCAGATGAAATATGTAATCCTGTACCCTCCAAATAGGACTATTTAGGCACATTGTGTGGCGCGTGCCATCCCGGGTTGTCTCTCCCATGGGCCAGAGGGTGTATTTAACCGACAGCAGCTACTCCTTTTGATTTTGTCTGGCCCCTTTCCAAGATTACTGTGGGTGGTACATTTATGATTGTGACTAAGGATTTTGATTGTATTGATCCTTGTGACTCCTGAGGAAATTGTGTTTCCGTGAAACGCGTAAACCCTGTTTCAAGGATACATCAAAAGTGTAACAAACCACTGTATTTCAACAATTTTTATGAAGCTTTCAAAAGTTTTGATTGACTATTAATAAAATTTGCTATTTCTTATACAAGTTGGATGTTATCATACAATCCCTGGCAAAAGTATGAAATCATTACTCTTGGAAAATGTTCATTCAATTGTTTAATTGTGGAGAAAAAAAACTAATCACAGACATGCCTCAAAACTATTTTCATTGAACATTCCAATCTTTTGGCTTTAAGAAACACTTAAAAAAAGAAAAAAAGAAAGAAAATCTGTAGTCAATTGCATCTGTTTTTGCAGATGAAGCAGAGCAAAAATATATGGATTCACTCAATTATGAGGAAAGTACTATGGAATCATGAAAAAAAACACTACAGTACACCACTAGTACTTTCATACACCACTTCTGGCTTTTATAACAGCTTGAATTCTCTTAAGGCATGGATTTAACTATCGACAAACAGTATTCTTCATCAATTTGGCTCCAACTTTCTCATATTGCTTTTGCCAGATCAACTTTTAAGGTTGGAGCCTTGTCATGGACCATTTTCTTTCATTTCCACCATAGATTTTCAATTAGATCGAGGTCCGGACTATCTGCAGCCATGCCACTGACATTTTTTGTCTTTCTTGAAGGAAAGTTTTCACGGCTTTTGCCCTATGACAAGATGCATTATCATCCTGAAAAATGATGTCATCATCAGGAACATCCTTTCAACTGATGGAATAAGAAAAGTGTCCAAAATCTCAATATAAAATGGTGCATTTATTGAAGATGTAATCACTGTCATCTCCCCCGTACCTTTACCTGACATACAACCCCATATCATCAATGATTGTAGAAATGTGCATGTTTTCTTCAGGCAGTCGTCTTCATACATTTCATTGGAACGGCACCAAACAAAAGTTCCAGCATCATCACCCTGCCCAATGCAGATTGGTGATTCATCACTGAATATCACTTTCATCCAGTCATCCACAGTCCATGATTGCTTTTCTTTAGTCCACTGTAACCTTGTTTTTTTTTTTTTTTGTTTAGGTGTTATTGATGGTTTTCGTTTGGCTTTTCTTTATATAAATCCCATTTCCTTTAGCTGATGTCTTACAGTTCGGTCACAGACATTGACTCCAGTTCTGACCATTTGTTCCTCATTTGTTTTGTTATGCATTTTCTGTTTTCAAGGCATATTGCTTTAAGTTTTCTGTCTTGACACCTTGATGTCTTCCTTGGTCTACTAGTACGCTTCCCTTTATCAACCTTCCCATTTGATTTGTAGATTTTAGACACAGCTGACTGGGAACAACCAACAACTTTTGCAACATTTCGTGAAGAAGTTTTAAAAACCCATCCTTTGTTGCAACTGACCTCTCTCGTGTTGGAGCCAGGATTGATGGCAGATATTTGTTTTAGAACTGCAAAGTATATGGTGATTCCATAATATAGTAAGAAAAGCTCAGTAGCCAGGCACATTGTTGTGCATGTGGGGGGGGGGGGGCACAACTGAAATATATTGATGTTTATTAATGCCACAAAAAAAGTGCAGCGTTAACTTACTAATCCATAACTTTACAATAATGGTGGAACCCTCTAATGCATTGCAATTTCAATAAACTTCAATATTACCACAATACCGGTCTCTGTGATATGTAACTTCACATATAATACGCATCAAACTGAAAATAAAACATAAAAAATGAAACTTAGCAGGGATGGTGGAAACCCCTTCTATAGATATTTGTCATACAGATTAACTTCTATTGCAATAATTCCAGTGATATGTGATTTCACAAGTAATAGACATCTAAAGGAGAATAAAACATACATTTTTTTACCTAGCAGGGATGGTGGAAACCCTTCTACAGATATTTGAAATACAAATGACTTCAAACGCAACTTTTTAGTTGGGAGGTTAATGCCATTCTGGTACTTTGGAATTTTTTGATTGTTACACTTAATTGTATATGTCCTTGTTATTATTCTAATGTGAATTATGGCACCTAAAGTTTTCCACCATCCCTGCTAAGTTTTAAAACATGTTTATATCTTATTCTCCTTACGATTAGGGATGAGCTTCGAGTTCGAGTCGAACTCATGTTCGACTCGAACATTGGCTGTTCGCAAGTTCGCCGAACAGCGAACAATTTGGGGTGTTCGCGGCAAATTCGAATGCCGGCGGAACACCCTTTAAAAGTTTATGGGAGAAATCAAAAGTGCTAATTTTAAAGGCTAATATGCAAGTTATTGTCATAAAAAGTGTTTGGGGACCTGGGTCCTGCCCCAGGGGACATGGATCAATGCAAAAAAATTTTTTAAAAACGGCCGTTTTTTCAGGAGCAGTGATTTTAATAATGCTTAAAGTCAAACAATAAAAGTGTAATATCCCTTTAAATTTCGTATCTGGGGGGTGTTAAAACTACCGCGGCTATTGCATTGCCGACAATACACATAGAAGTTCATTGATAAAAACGGCATGGGAATTCCCCAAAAGGAACCCCGAACCAAAATTAAAAAAAAAAAAAAGACGTAGGAGTCCCCCTAAATTCCATACCAGGCCCTTCAGGTCTGATATGGATATTAAGGGGAACCCCGGCCAAAATTTAAAAAAAAAAATGACGTGGGGTTCCCCCTAAATTCCATAGCAGACCCTTCAGGTCTGGTATGGATTTTAAGGGGAACCCCGCGCCAAAAAAAAAAAAAAAAAACGGCGTGGGGTCCCCCCAAAAATCCATACCAGACCCTTATCCGAGCACGCAACCTGGCAGGCCGCAGGAAAAGAGGGGGGGACGAGAGTGCGGCCCCCCCCTCCTGAACCGTACCAGGCCACATGCCCTTAGGGGGAACCCCACGTCATTTTTTTTTTTTACATTTTGGCCGGGGTTCCCCTTAATATCTATATCAGACCTGAAGGGCCTGGTATGGAATTTAGGGGGACTCCTACGTCTTTTTTTTTTTTTTAATTTTGGTTCGGGGTTCCCCTTTGGGGAATTCCCATGCCGTTTTTATCAATGAACTTCTATGTGTATTGTCGGCAATGCAATAGCCGCGGTAGTTTTAAATGAGTTTTTTCCTTCAAAATGTCATTTTGCTGTCAGACTGTTCTAAACACAGGAAACATGTGCCCCTTTACAGGCATACTATAGACACCCCCCAGGTACGAAATTTAAAGGGATATTACACTTTTATTATTTGACTTTAGGCATTATTAAAATCACTGTTCCTGAAAAAACGGCCGTTTTTAAAAAAATTTTTTGCATTGATCCACGTCCCCTGGGGCAGGACCCAGGTCTCCAAACACTTTTTATGACAATAACTTGCATATTAGCCTTTAAAATTAGCACTTTTGATTATTCATGTTCGTGTCCCATAGACTTTAACGGTGTTCGCGTGTTCGAACGAACTTTTTTCCTGTTCGCATGTTCTGGTGCGAACCGAACAGGGGGGTGTTCGGCTCATCCCTACTTACGATGTGTATTACATGTAAAATCACATATCACTGGAATTATTGCACTTGAAGGTAATCTGTATGGCCAATATCTATAGAATGGGTTTCCACAATCCCTGCTAAGTTTCATTTTTTGTCTTATTTTCAGTTTGATGTGTATTATGTGAAGTTACAGATCACAGAGATCGGTATTGTGGTAATATTAAAGTTTATTGAGATTACCAGACATTAGAGGGTTAAACCATTATTGTTAAGTTATTGATTAATAGGGTGGCGCGGCTCTTTTTTGTTTTTTTCTCATACTACCATGTTGCTCGTGTTACCAATGAAAGCAGCATGTCCCAGCTCTCTCTTTCTGTGGTGCAGCTAAGGATGTGCTCACATGCACCATACAAGCACTGAATGATGTAAGAAACGCTGCAGGAGGAGGAATATTTCTAGGCTTGTGCAATTCGTTTTGTAACAAATCGAAATTCGACCAAATTTTGCATCTTTCGGACATTCGAATGCATCCGAATGTCCGAATAAAAAAATAACGAATTTCAACGAATACGAAAGAAATTATAGCGGATATAACAAATGAATTCGACATGATTTGGTAATTCGTTAAAGGTCTAATGAAAAACAAAAGGTCAACTCAAAGTAAATCTTACAGTCCAATCAGCTGATTCATTTTATGCTGGAGGTTGGATTACTGGCAAAGTGCATTCCTGAGAACTGAGTGAGAAGGGTGTTGTACTGTATTTGAGCAGAGGAGAAGAGATATTGTCATTGTGTGTGTTAAAAGATTCAATAAACAAACGACTTTCCAAACTACGAATCATACATAAATATCGAATTTCAGCGAATACAAACAAAATTATAACGCATGTAACGAATGAATTTGTCATGATTCGAGATTCAGTATAACGAATATCGACACTGTACGAATAATAACGAATTATCCGAAAACATATTAACGTAACATAACGAATATAACAGAACGAAACTATGTATTTTACGAATGACAACGAACCGAAAACTAAAGTCTAAATATTTCTAATACTGACATACAGCAGAATGCAGTGTGTATAATATATAATTATGGGCATGTGTCTACAGTTCAGTAATGATTAACCACTTAAGGACCAGAACGTTTTACCCCCTTCCCAACCAGGCCATTTTTTTGCGATACGTCACTACATTATTTTAACTGACAATTGCATGGTCGTGCAATGCTGTACCCAAATAAAATTGATGTCCTTTTTTCCCACAAATAGAGCTCTCTTTTGGTGGTATTTGATCACCTCTGCGGTTTTTATTTTTTGCGCTATAAACAAAAACAGAGTGACAATTTTGAAAAAAAAACAAAACAAAATATTTTACGTTCTGCTATAAAACATATCCAATAAAAAAATCAAATTTCTTCAATATGTATTCTGTTACATATTTTTGGTAAAAAAAAATCCCAATAAGTGTATATTGATTGGTTTGTACAAAAGTTATCACGTCTACAAACTATGGGATATTTTTATGAAACTTTATAATAATTTTTTTTTACTAGTAATGGCGGCGATCAACGATTTTTAGTGGGAGTGCGACCTTGCGACGGACAAATCGGACACTAACTAACCAGTGACATTATTACAGTGATCAGTGCTAAAAATATGCACTGTTACTGTACTAATGACTCTGGCAGGGAAGGGGTTAACACCAGGGACGATCAAGGGTTAAGTGTGTTCCCTGGGAGTATTTTCTAACTGTGTGGGGGATGGACTGACTGGGACAACACAGAGATCCTTGTTCCTGCTTAGCAAGATCTCTATGCCCCTCTCCCCGTCAGAATGGCGATCTGCCTTGTTTACATAGGCAGATCTCTGTTCCACCTCTGTGGGGAACGATCACGGGTGGCTGGCGAACATCGCGTCTGCCGGACCCGCTGTTTGGCTCCCCCTCTGGCTAATCTCCCTCTGGCCACACGGGCTACTGCACGAAACAACGTACAGGTATGTCAATTCGCCACCTTGTCGCAGTACAATTGCAGCGGGCGGTTTGGCAAGTAGTTAAATAAAGCATGTAAGTGCAATATGTTTATCTGCTGTTCTGGCTGGAGGGGGAGAGATTTAATGAAAGTAGACTACATAGAATGAATTAAACATTGTCCATATGCATGCTTTACAGTTATAAGAATTTCACCTCACTGTCTGTGTTGTACTGAGTAGTATGGTTAAGAATGAGCAAGCTAAATGAGCTTGGTCAAATAAACAGGATGTCAGATGGACATGGATCTGCAGTGTCACTCTGTGTGTTGAACCAAACAGCAGGTGGACTGGCTGGAAAGGAGACCTGGAAACCCCGCTAGCCCAAAGGCGTCCCTCTGGCGGCGTGGCCGCGGGCGGATAAGGGAAAATGCCAATCACCGAATATCACCATAGGAATAAAAAAGAGGTATCCATAGTGTAACTCCATAGGATGAAATTTATTAAGAAGTAGATAAAACACTTACACTTTAGTAGTGACAAGAGAGCAAAATTCGCCAGCCGGCTGGCGAGCGCCCGTCCTATTGTGAGGCGATGACGTCAGAGCGTCACCTTCCCGATGTACGTTTCGTCTAGTAACTGACGTCGTCTGGGGAACGTCTGGGTTCCCCAGACGACATCAGTTACTAGACGAAATGTACGTCGGGAAGGTGACGCTCTGCATCATACTGCATCAAATTGGTCTGCGTGGCTGTTGTCCCAGAAAGAAGCCTCTTCTAAAGATGATGCACAAGAACGCCCGCAAACCATGGTGAAGACAAGCAGACTAAGGATATGGATTACTGGAACCATGTCCTGTGGTCTGATGAGACCAAGATAAAATTATTAAGGGGACCATGAATGCCAACATGTACTGTGACATACTGAAGCAGAGCATGATCCCCTCCTTTCGGAGACTGGGCCGCAGGGCAGTATTCCAAAATGATAACTATCCCAAACACACCTCCAAGATGACCACTGCCTGCTAAAGAAGCTGAGGGTAAAGGTGATGGACTGGCCAAGCATGTCTCCAGACCTAAACCCTGTTGAGCATGTGTAGGGCATCCTCAAACAGAAGATGGAGGAGCACAAGGCCTCTAACATCCACCAGCTCCGTGATGTCGTCATGAAGGAGCGGAAGAGGACTCTAGTGACAACCTGTGAAGCTCTGGTGAACTCTATGCCCAAGATTGTTAAGGCAGTGCTGGAAAATAATGGTGGTCATACAGACTATTGACACTTTGGGCCCAATTTGGACATTTTCACTTAGGGGTGTACTCACTTTTGTTGCCAGCGGTTTAGACATTAATGGCTGTGTGTTGAGTTTTTTTAGGGGACAGCAAATTTACACTGTCATACAAGCTGTATATTTACTACTTTACATTGTAGCAAAGTGTCATTTCTTCGGTGTTGTCACATGGAAAGATATAACAAAATATTTACAAAAATGTGAGGGGTGTACTTACTTTTATGAGATACTGTATATCTCCTTTCCAAATATAATTAATGGAGAGCTCTACTAATCCACATATGTATTTCCTGAGTTTCAGGATATAATATTTTCAGTTCAGAGCATGTGGCCTGGTATGGTTCAGGAGCTATGTGATAATGGACAATTTTACTTGAAGAATTTGTGGGGGGCTGGTACAACATAATCGAGCTGAGAATTGGAGGTCATTGTGACATAGTGAATGCATGTGAAGGGGGACTGAGGATATAATAGTGATATTAGCTAGCTATGACTTCACTGCTCACCTTTAGACCAAGTTAAATTCTACAACCCAATTTTTGCAGTTAGGAATGCATCTTTTGTCCATCTGACCAAAGTGTCCCACCTTCCCAAGTTCTAGAATTGAGAGATATGCACAAACTAACAGGAATGAGGGGAAGAAATTAGGTTGACCCGCAGGAGGAAAATGGCATTAAGAATTCCAGGCATGGTATGTTTTTACATAGTTACATTGATCCAGCTTGGACCAATGTTACTATGGATTTACTGTACCATACATGGCCAATACCCCTGGTAGCTTGTGGTAATTTAAGTAGACCTGGCTACTCTAGAGATCTCTACTTGCTTCCAGGTCTCATGCTGAGCAGCCTGATGTATTATTAATGCAGGAGGTCAGCCACTCAGCACAGGTGCCATTCAGAGAATGCTTTGTATTTTCTGAGTGAAGCAATGCATTCTCTGAGTGAAGGAAGCAGAGAGGCAGGGTGGTGATGTCCCACTCTCGTGTTTGAATACACTAGTAGAGGAATGACAGCTGTGACCCTGGAATTAACGTAATAAACATCTCTTTTGGGGCCATTAGTCGCAGGTGGGATCAGGGAACGCATGTTCCCCAATTTCCTCCTGCTTTCACTGTGGAAGCTGTTTCCCACGGTCCTGGGGTGAATGGAGGGGCACTCGGTGGGAACTTGATTTACCACTAGCCTACAATGCAGTTTATAATCATACTCTGGTAGGCAAATGCTTAAGCTGGCCATGCACTAATCCAATTTTGTTCAAAATGTCATTGTAAGGACATTTGTTTATTTTTTTTTAATTGTTAGTGGGGCCAAATCGACATTCATTTGTAACTGTAGTGACAAAAAAATTTGCTGGATGAATTTTTTTCTCAAGGAAGCAAATTTCTAATAGTGTATATTGTTTTAATTTAAAGAATGACGTTATAAAGTCATATTGTGCAGTATGGAAAGGGGAATCAGAGTAATAAGTGTTTTGTCTGGTAGAGTGATTCCTATAAAGTATATGTGCTTACTTTTTGTATTTCACTGTTTGGCTGGAGTGTTATTAAGTCATAAAGGTGGAGATAAGCTTTTTAAACAAGTAAGATAGTCACATACACATTATTCACCAAGATGGAGCAGCTGATGTCCTGCAGAACCCGTATTCTCCTGTCCCTCGGTGACCTGCTCTCGGTCCTAATTAACTAACAAAATGGTGGCAGTACGGACTCTAACTCATCTTTAATACTTTGTTTTCCAGGGGCAGAGAAATATTTAAACAGGCCTTTAGGGTAGTACAGTGCTTTCACTTGCAGGTTACTTACAATAAGGCCAATGGTGCCAGTGCGCCAGCAGCATATGGAATGTAGAACACAATTATCTCTGGTGGTGGATTTGTGTTAATTAGGGAATAGTGAAAAGCAGAAGAGGAAAAGCCGTATAATTGTTTTTTTTATTTTCGTTAGCAAAAATCTCCTTATTGCAAATGTCATGATCGATAAGAAGAGGTTAGATAAGCATTTAGTTTGGATGCAGAGTCTGTGGCAATCTCCTGCTTACCAATGTTCATTTTATAAACCCCTTTGGGAGGCCTTATGGGAGGTCCTGAGGCCTTATGTGTTATTTTCTGCTAAATGATAGTGTGTGACAGCTGTAAATACATCTATCCATCAGCCGGAATATTAGTGCTGTCTAGCAGCTCTCTACGGAACTCTGTTCCCAGCACGAATCAGGTTAGAACACTCATCACTCAGTGCTGCCAAAACTTCCCATCTAACCTGGCAAAACTGTGCAAACATCTCCACTCTGGATAGATATTTAGGAGTTTGTTACACTGGGAATTAATTTAACAAATTTTTTTTCAAATAAACAAAAAGTCTAAATAAAGTTATGTTTTCCTTCATTATAATTTCTTAACTCCTTCTTTCATTCCTTTCTTCATTTATTTCCCCTACCCCCTTCCTCTCTTCTTTCTTTCCTTCCTTCCTTTCTTCCTAACTCCTTTTTCCTCCTAACTTCTTTTTCTTCCTTTTCGCTTCATTCCTTTAATTTCCTTCTTTCCCTCTCATTCCCATTCCTGCCTTCCATATTACTTCCTTTCCTTTCTTCATTTTAATTTCTTTCCTCCTTCCTCCTATTCCCCTTCCTTATCACTTTATTTCCTTTTCTTTCCTTCTTCTTCAACATCATGCTTCCCTCTCTTTCATTCCCCTTCCTTCTTTCCTTCTTACTTGTTTCCTTTTTTCTTTTTAAACCTTATTTTTACTTTACTTCCTTCCTTCTCCATAATGCCTCGCTTCGTCTTCCTTCCTTCCTTCCTTCCTTCCTGTATTGCTAATATCCCTTTGCTTCTTTCATTTTTTTTCTAACTTTCTTTTCCTTCCGTAATTCTCTCCTTCCTTCTTTTGTTGTCTCCTTCTTCCTGTTTCTTTCCTCTAGCTTCCTGTCTCCCTTCCTTCTTTTCTTCATTCCTTCCAATTCCCGTCCCTTCCTCCCCTTTCCTTTCCCTCTTTCTTCCTTCCTCTTGAATAACTCATTTCATTCCTTTGTTCATTTCGTTCCCCTATCCCCTGTCCTCCCCTCTTACTTTCTTTCTTCCTTTTTTCTTCCTAACCTCTTTTTCTTCCTTTTCTCTTCATTTCTTTCTTTTCATTCTTTCCCTCCCATTCCCTTTCATCCCTTCCATATTACTTTATTTCCTGTCCTTTCATTCCGTCATGAGAAAGCAGCAGGCAAGAGAATAGTCAGATCCAGATAGAGATTGTGGGCATACCTCCCAACTTTTTGAGATGGGAACGAGGGACACCTATTAGCAAAGTGTCTAGGTATAGGACACGTCCCCTGTCAGGCCCCCTTAAAGGAGAATTAGACAAAACATTTTTAGGTTTACCCACAAGTGCTTTTTTTTACCTCTACTAGTCCTTTATACTGGCTTTTGAAATTTACAAATGCAACAATTTAGAAATTGGATGAAAGTTTTAGCACCGTGAAACACTTTTTGAAAGATAAATAGTACATTTTATATACAACTATATAGATCAGACCAAAATGAGGGAAAATGGAGGAGGAAAGAGGGATAGAGGAACTTTGTTCCAAATCAGGGACAGTTGGGAGCTATGGACATGGGCAAGCAGCAAACCAGGAGAGTAGTCACGATGACCTGGGTAAGCAACAAGTAAGGCAAGCAGAAAGTATTGTGCCATTTTTCACAAAGGATAGCTTGTGATATGAAACAGCACCCACCACTTCAAATGCTGGAGCTTAAAGTGGTTCTAAAGACTTAAGGATTTTTACTTTAATGCATTCTCTGCATTAAAGTAAAAACCCTTCTGTGCTGCATGATCCAAACCCAGCCCCACTTATACTTACCTGAGCCTGATCTCGATCCAGTGCTGTGCCCGAGAGCAGAGGATCTCTCTGCTCTCTCCCTACTCATTAGGGTGCAGAGGGCGGGGCTGAGCCACGCTGTCTGTGTCTGTGGATGCAGGCAGCAAGGCTTGTAATTGAGACTGCTGGTGTACAGGGCTGGACTGGGATAAAAATTTGGCCCTGGACTTCATCCAGACCGGCCCACTTTATTTGTGCAAACAAGCACAAAAACAGTATATAAACTATACGCAATTGTGCAAAAAAACATAAGTAGCATAACATAAGGAGTCCTCACTAACCTCTTTTACTATTTCACTCATTCTCCTCTGTATTTTTCTCATCTTTCTCACATCACTGTGTGAAGCTGAGGGCGAACCAAGAAAGCCATTACTTTGACAGGCTGTCACTGAAACCAGCCCACTGAGCCATCGGCCCACCGGGAAACTCCCTGTAGTCCCGATGGCCAGTACAGGCCTGCTGGTGTATTACAATAGGAAGGAGGAGCCAGGACCTGAGAAGAGGAGGATTGGGGCTGCTCTGTGCAAAACTATACACAGAGGAGGTAAGCATACCATGGTTGTTATAAAAAAAAAAAAATTAAAAAAAAAAAGGTTTACAATCACTATACAGTGCCTTGCAAAAGTATTCACCCCCCTTGGCTTTTTACCTATTTTGTTACATTACAGCCTTTAGTTCAATGTTTTCTTAATCTGAATTATATGTAATGGATCGGAACACAATAGTCTACGTTGGTGAAGTAAAATGAGAAAAATATATACATAAAACAATTTTTCAGAAATAAAAAAATGATAATTGGCATGTTCGTATGTATTTTTATTATAAAGCCCATAAAAAGCTCCGGTGCAACCAATGACCTTCAGAAGTCACATAATTAGTGAAATGATGTTCACCTGTGTGCAATCTAAGTGTCACATGATCTGTCATTACATATACACACCTTTTTGAAAGGCCCCAGAGGCTGCAATACCTAAGCAAGAGGTACCACTATCCAAACACTGCCATGAAGACCAAGGAACTCTCCAAACAAGTAAGGGACAATGTTGTTAAGAAGAACAAGTCAGGGTTAGGTTATGAACAAATATCCAAATCTTTGATGACCCCTAGGAGCACCATCAAATCTATCATAACCAAATGAAAAGAACATGGCACAACAGCAAACCTGCCAAGAGATGGCCGTACACCAAAACTCATGGACTGGACAAGGAGGACATTAATCAGAGAGGCAGCACAGAGACCTAAGGTAACCCTGGAGGAGCTGCAGAGTTTCATAGCAGAGACTGGAGTATCTGTACATAGGACGACAATAAGCTGTACGCTCCATAGAGTTGGGCATTATGGCAGAGTGGCCAGAAGAAATCCATTACTTTCAGCAAAAAACAAAATGGCACATTCTGAGTTTGTGAAAAGGCATGTGGGAGACTCCCAAAATGTGTGGAGGAAAGTGCTCTGGTCTGATGAGACTAAAATTGAACTTGTCTGGTGCAAACCCAACGCATCACATCACCCAAAGAACACCATCCCCACAGTGAAACATGGTGGTGGCAGCATCATGCTGTGGGGATGTTTTTCAGCAGTCAGGACTAGGAAACTGGTCAGGGTTGAGGAAAAGATGGATGGTGCTAAATACAGGGATATTCTTGATAAGAACCTGTACCACTCTGTGTGTAATTTGAGGCTAGGACGGAGGTTCATATTCCAGCAGGACAATGACCCCAAACACACTGCTAAAGCAACACTTGAGTGGTTTAAGGGGAAACATGTAAATGTGTTGGAATGGCCTAGTCAAAGCCCAGACCTCAATCCAATAGAAAATCTGTGGTCAGACTTAAAGATTGCTGTTCACAAGTGCAAACCATCCAACTTAAAGGAGCTGGAGCAGTTTTGCAAGGAGGAATGGGCAAAAATCCCAGTGGTAAGATGTGGCAAACTCATAGAGACTTATCCAAAGCGACTTGGAGCTGTGATAGCCGCAAAAGGTGGCTCTACAAAGTGTTGACTTTAGGGGGGTGAATAGTTATGCACATTGACTATTTCTGTTATTTTGTCCTATTTGTTGTTTGCTTCTCAATTAAAAAAAAAAACATCTTTAAAGTAGTGGGCATGTTCTGTAAATTAAATGATGCAAATTCTCAAACAATCCATGTTAATTCCAGGTTGTGAGGCAACAAAACACAAAAAATGTCAAGGGGGGTGAATACTTTTTCAAGGTACTGTATCTGTATAACTTACATATACAGAGGCAAGGCGGCTCTCCTCTGCCGATCACGTACTAGGTACATGACCCAGCACTTCTGGGTGGGGGGGGGGGGGTGCATGCGCACACCGCTGGGGACCCAGCTGTACTGTGATTATACACAGCAGATGTCGATCAGCGGGTGCCAGCCAATGGATTACCACTGCCACCCACTGATTGTCGGGAAGACACACAGGACAGAGCCCTCCCTACATAACAAGGCAGATCTCTGTCCTGTCAGCGGGGAAGAAATTGATTTTCTTTCCCCACAAAGTAGGGAATAAAATCCATGACTTCCCTTAGTAAAAGCACCTCACAGTACACACAAACACTGGCTAGGCACGCATTTAACCCTTTGATTGCCCTTCCCAGCCAGTGTCATATTTTTAGCACTGATCACTGTATTAGTGTCACTGGTTCCCAAAAAGTGTCAGTTAGTGTCTTATTGTCTGCCGCAATATCACAGTCTGGGTATAAGTGGTTGATTGCCACCATTACTAGTAAATAAATAAGAATCTATGTAGATATCCCATAGTTTTTAGACGCTATAACTTTTGTGCAAACCAATCAATATACACTTATGGGGATTTATTTTAACAAAAAATATGTAGCAGAATACATATTGGCCTAAATTTATGAAGAAATTCATTTTTTTTATTGGATATGTTTTGTAGCAGCAAGTTAAAAATATTTGTTTTGGTTTTTTTCAAAATTGTCAGTATTTTATTGTTTATACCACAAAAACTAAAAACCGCAGAGGTGATCAAATATCACCAAAAGGAAGCTCTATTGGTGGGAAAAATAGGGAGACATACATTTTACTTGTGAACAGCTTTGCATGACCACGCAATTGTGAGTTAAAGTAACGCAGTGCGGTATCGCAAAAAATGGCCTGTCATAAAGGGGGGTAAATCTTCTGGAGGTCAAGTGGTTAAAGAGGAATTTCCCTGTCTCCCCCCCCCCCCTTACCTGTTATGGTGGAATCTCCAAAGGATCCAGGTTCACACTACAAAATCAGCTATTCAGCTGCCTGTTTCTGTGTCCTGAGCCGCCATATTGGTTCTCCTCAGCCAGTTGCCTCTTTTAGGTTCAGGCAGCCCAGCTTCCGATGATGCAATTCAGCTCTGTCCTCTGGTTACCCTGTGAATGGGCTCCTGCAGCAAGACACCTCATTCTTGCCTAGGCAAGAATGACGGGGGGGATGTTCATGCCACTGAATCTAGTACAAAGATTATCGCAGCCCTTATAGCAGGGCTGCGATATTGCATCAGACAAATTGGACACCTAGCAGGCACTTTTGACATTTTTTGGGGACCAGTAACACTAATCAGTGCTAAAAATATGCATTGTCGCTGTAATAATGACACTGGCTGGAAAAGGGGTTAACATCAGGGGCCATAAGGCTTAACTTTGTGCCTAGCCAGTGTTTTACTGTAGTGGGGGAGGTGCTTGTACAATTGGAAGTCATAGATCTGTGTCCCTGCTTTCCAGGAACACAGGATCCATGCCTTCCTTACTGACAGAATGGTGATCTGCCTTGTTTAAATAGGCAGGTCACCGTTCTGCATGTGTCCTGAGTGATCAGCAGGAGCTAGTGGGCATGAGACCCACTGATCAGCTCCCGCTGTGTAGAATCACTTGCGCCCGATACCTGGAAATGCAGGATCATATATATATATATATATATATATATATATATACACGATATCTCACAAAAGTGAGTACACCCCTCACATTTTTAGAAATATTTTATTATATCTTTTCAAGTGACAACACTGAAGAAATGAAACTTTGCTACAATGTAAAGTAGTGAGTGTACAGCTTGTATAACAGTGTAAATTTTCTGTCCCCTCAAAATAACTCAACACACAGCCATTAATGTCTAAACCGCTGGCAACAAACGTGAGTACACCCCTAAGTGAAAATGTCCAAATTGGGCCCAATTAGCCATTTTCCCTCCTCAGTGTCATGTAACTCGTTAGTGTTACAAGGTCTCTGGTGTGAATGGGGAGCAGGTGTGTACAATTTGGTGTTATCGCTCTCACTCTCTCATACTGGCACCTCATGGCAAAGAACTCTCTGAGGATCTGAAAAAATGAATTGTTGGTCTACATAAAGATAGCCTAGGCTGTAAGAAGATTGGCAAGACCCTAAAAATGAGCTGCAGCACGGTGGCCAAGACCATACAGCAGTTTAACAGGACAGGTTCCACTCAGAACAGGCCTCGCCATGGTTGACCAAAAAAGTTGAGTACACGTGCTCAGCGTCATCCAGAGGTTGTCTTTGGGAAATAGAGGTATGAGTGCTGCCAGCATTGCTGCAGAGGTTAAAGGGGTGGGGGGTCAGCCTGTCAGTGCTCAGACCATACGCCACACACTGCATCAAATTGGTCTGCATGGCTGTCATCCCAGAAGGAAGTCTCGCATGATCCCCTCTTTTTGGAGACTGGGCCGCAGGGCAGTATTCCAACATGATAACGACCCCAAACACACCTCCAAGATGACCACTGCCTTGCTAAAGAAGCTGAGGATAAAGGTGATGAACTGGCCAAGCATATGTTCAGGAATAGGATAATACGGCGCTCTCAGGTTACAACAATCAAGTATATAATGATCCAAAATAGAACCATGAAGCAATGTATCAGTGGTTTATGAACAGTGCTTGGTCACTGTATAGTAAACAGCGACAAAAACACAATGGTTGAGAACGATATAAATCATAATAAAATAATATAAAAACAGTTAAAACCAGATGTAGAAATACAAAGAATTATAGTGCTGGGATAAAACTGTCCACAGAGGGCTGCCAGTTCGGAGTGAGAATGAACAAGACTCTGGAATAAAAAAACGAAAAAGAACAGCGCCCTCTAAGTGCAGTAAACAGGCTGGTTTAATCAATAGAAAGGTTTAAAAACACTCACAAAAGTGAAGAAACAATGGGCATGAATTGTCATCCGCTCCCGATGGCCGGGTGAGAGTGGGGGAGGTCCGTGAGATGTGGCAGTGGCTGTGTCTCCTGGAGCCGATCCTATGCCGGTCACACCGCTGGTTCACTGTGCTGTCCGGTGAATAGGAGGGGTGATCGATGGTAGGCACTGCACGCTGTAACGGACATCACTTCTGGGTCGGGTCGGCGGGAGGTGCTCGCATTCGGGACATGCGTGTCCCTTCCTCAGGCTTGAGTAGCCTGAAGAAGGGACACGCCCATTGTTTCTTCACTCTTGTGAGTGTTTTTAAACCTTTCTATTGATTAAACCAGCCTGTTTACTGCACTTAGAGGGCACTGTTCTTTTTCGTTTTTTTTCAAGCATGTGTTCAGACCTAAGCCCGATTGAGCATCTGTGGGGCATCCTAAAATGGAAAGTAGAGGAGGGCAAGGTCTCTAACATCCACCAGCTCCGTGATGTCGTCATGGGGGAGTGGAAGAGGACGTGGCAACCTGTGAAGCTCTGGTGAACTCCATGCCCAAGAGGGTTAAGGCAGCGCTGGAAAATAATGGTGGCCACACAAAATATTGGCACTTTGAGCCCAATTTGGACATTTTCACTTAGGGTTGTACTCACTTTTGTTGCCAGTGGTTTAATCATTAATGGCTGTGTGTTGAGTTATTTTGAGGGGACAGCAAATTTACACTGTTATACAAGCTGTACACTCACTACTTTACAGTGTAGCAAAGTGTCATTTCTCCAGTGTTGTCACATGAAAAGATATAATAACATATTTACAAAAATGTGAGGGGTGTACTCACTTTTGTAAGATATTGTGTGTGTGTAAATATCTATCTATATAGATAGATAGATAGATAGATAGATAGATAGATAGATAGATAGATAGATAGATAGATAGATAGATAGATAGATAGATAGATAGATAGATAGATAGATACATGATCCTGCATTGCCGCCCTGTAACAGTAAAAGTGCTAGAGGGTGGTCAGCAACTGCTCTCTCCATGCTCTCTTTGATTGTAGTAGATTCCCCTTATGTAGAACTAAACAAAAAGAAATGAAAAGTTAATTGTCATCACAGTCAACTAATTTTGTCTCGGGAGAGTAACATCCATTCTTTTGTATAGATTAAGAATAAAATGTCTACCTTAATTTTCCACGCTCCGAAAAACAGAACCTTCAGAATTTCGCAGAAGTGCATTATGAGAGGAGACAGTTCCACCTGGAGGGTATATTAGTGATACACGCCCTCTCAAATTCACAGATGCACTCACAGGGCAGAGAGTGGAATCATCTCACAGCAATGACTAATGGCTTCTTATCTGTGTAACACTGTAACACCAGCAAATGTATCTAAATAAGCAGCAAAATGAGCAGTACCAATTACAAGAGTGCAATAACCAAAAGCAACCACTGTATTGTAACTGATACATTTCTATATATCTATATCTATATATAGATATATAGAGATATATATATATATACATATATATATATATATATATATATATATATATATATATATAGATATACATATATAGATATATATACAGTAGTTATATAGATATATATAGCTATATATATCTATATCTATATATATAGAGATATATATAGATATATATATACAGTATATACACACATAAAAGTGTCTGCTAGCATCTCCAAGGAACAAATATAAATATAGTCATCACATGTATTAAAAACAACCCTAGTTCCAAAAAAGTTGGGGCGCTGTGTAAAATCTACATAAAAACCAAATGCAATGATTTGCAAACCTGACAAACCCATATTTTATTCACAATAAAAAATAGAAAATATATAAAATGTTAATAACGGAGAAAATGGACCATTTTAACCACTTGACTACCAGCGACATACCAGTATGTGGTTATACTGGTATTGTTTTTTAGAGCAAATGGTTGTCTCTCTTGTAAAAGCAATCCTAGTGGCTAACTAGCCACTGGATTGCTTAAAATGTATTTATTTTATTTTTTTTTTAAAGTGCCCCCATCCCCATGTGCTTGTGCACTAAGGCGAACGCACATGTCATTCCCACAAACATGCAAGCAACGATTGTCCCACACATGTGAGGTATCATCGTGAATTTCAGATCATGGGCAGTAATTCTAGCACCAGACCTCCTGTGTAAATCTAAAGTGGTAACCTGTAAAGGCATTGAAAACATTGCCTATAGATAGTAAAATTTACGTTGTTTGTTGCAATTTTAAAATGTGACATGTTTGGTATGTATTTACTTAATTTGCAATAACATTTTAAAAAAAGTGTATCTCCCTCCCCCCCCAAAAAAAAAAAAACGCAGAGCAAATACTGTGTGACATAAAAAATTGCAACACCCACCAATGTATTCTCTAGACCCTCTGTTTTATATATATATATATATATACATATATATATATATATATATATATATATATATATATATATATATATACACATAACGTTTGGGGGTTCTAAAAACTTTTCTAGCAAAAAATACTGATTTAAACAAACAGTGTCAGAAAAGGCTTGGTCTTCAAATGGGAAAAAATAAGGTAATTTTGAGATCAATGGCTGCAACACATCTAAAAAAAGTTAGCATGAGGCAACAAAAAAGGGTTTTAAAGTAGGTGGCAATAACAAGGAACATTTTGCTACTAATTAGGTTTATTAGCAACATGACTGGGTATAAATAGAGCATCTTAGAGAGCCAGAATGTCTCAGAAGTAAAGATGTGCAGAGGTTCACCAATCTGTGAAAAGGTTTCTGCTTTCCATAACCAGCTCCAATACACACTGATAAGTTGGCATTTAGAAGCCCATCCTTTTATAGTGAGGAGACTGTCCATTTGTTCAGATAACTAGCTATTCTGACCCAAGGCATAGGTTATGCAGTACATTATGGGTCTGGGCATAAATTTTCAACCATATATTCAAATACTCTTCCTTACTCTAGTGGTGACCATAGAGACTTTGGTATTGATTGATTTATTTTCCAAGCAAGCTCTACAAATAGAAATGATCGATCTAAAGTCCACAACCCAATCAATCGATATGCCATACACAAGGCAAGTGGATTTCAAATGATATAATATGACCATAACTTACAGTTGTAAATGTAACACTATAGGGTTGATCTACTAAAACTGGACAGTGCCCAATCTGGTGCAACTGTGCATGGTAGCCAAGCAGCTTCTAACTTCAGATTGTTCAATTGTACTTTGACAAAAAAGTTGGGAGATGATTAGTTTCTTTGCAGAGTTACACCAGATTTTGCACTCTCCAGCTTTAGAAAACCAACCCAATGCATTTTTACTAATAATGCAGAACTGTCATGGTTATGCAATAGAGTTTGTCGAAAAGCATACCTGTCTCCATGTGTTCATCTCTAGAGACCAGCTGACCCTCACTTGACTGCTTTTGTAACCTCTCCTCTAAGCATGGCCCCACCCCAGGCCCCATCAGGGAACCCTATATTAACCTCTGCACTGCAAGCCAGCAGTGCTGATCAACCATTGTGTGTTAGCCTCTGTGTGTACTTGCTGTGTTTCCTACATCTGATTCCTGTTACCGACTTTGGCCTGTTCTTAACTATTCCTGTCTGCTCGTGACCCTGACCTTTGGCGTGTTCCAGACCATCCCTGTTTGCCTGTGACCCTGAACCTTGGCGTGTACTTTGTTGTCCATGTCTGCTTGTGGCCCCGACCTTGGCTTGTCCCTTACTTTCCTTGTTGTTCCAGCCTGCTGCCTCCTTCCTCTTCTCCTGTAGTCTACCGTGAGCGTGAGCTGTGAGACCCTGGGGGCTGCGACCTGGAGCCAGACTGCGACTTAGTCCATGCTTACCATTAAAGGCTCTGATGAACACCTGCTGGCTCTTAGACTCCGTGCCCTGGGGAATCTATGCTCTAGTTCCCAGTGGGATCTGTGTCAGTGATCCAGTAGACCTGCTTCCTGAAACCTCCCAGGGTTCAATCCGCAGCAGTCAGTCGTAGGGTCCACTACCTTGCGGTGCACTCCTGATCCCAACGGTGTGCATTTGTCACCTGGATACAGGTGACCTGACAAGAATTTTATTCAGCCACAAGATGGCAGCATTCTGAACTTTTACTTGCCATTGCCTAATACAGGTATCCAGAGACTTTTGGGATTTGTAGGCTAAAAGAAGAACTTTTTTCACAGTTAAAGTGTATATAAACCCGAAAAAAAAATTTAATTAAGGCTTGCGCCTTGTACAGTATAGGATTTCATGTCATCTGTGCCCAGTCTTGCCACGAAGAGTTAATCCAGCTCTGAGCAATCCTCTTATCTTTTTTAAGTTCTTCCCACTTGCTGTGAGTGACAGCTGATTTACATATCTCATGCACAAGCCTGAGAGACATTCTGTGTACTTCAGATCCCCTCCTCCTTTCTTCTCCAGCTCTCCCAGGATTGGCTGCTCCATATCTCAGCATGATTGAGCATGCTGAAGTCATGTGGTGACTTTTCTTGGTTTCGACTGGATGTTAGTGATTAGGGATGAGCTTCGAGTTCGAGTCGAACTCATGTTCGACTCGAATATCGGCTGTTCACAAGTTCACCGAACAGCGAACAATTTGGGGTGTTCGCGGCAAATTCGAGTGCCACGGAACACCCTTTAAAAGTCTATGGGAGAAATCAAAAGTGCTAATTTTAAAGGCTTATATGCAAGTTATTATCATAAAAAGTGTTTGGGGACCTGGGTCCTGCCCCAGGGGACATGAATCAATGCAAAAAAATTTTTTTAAAATGGCAGTTTTTTCAGGAGCAATGATTTTAATAATGCTTAAAGTCAAACAAACACATAATAACAAGAGAAGAAGATGAAGAGAAGAGCAGGAGCCTCCCTCCATGCCATCATGGATGCGGAGCGGCCCGAGGAGAAGAAGGGAAGAAGACGCCGCGGAGGAGATGCTGGACGAGAACACCGGAGGAAGAACCAGAAGAACCAGAAGAAGAAGAAGATGAAGGAAGATAGAAGAAAGAAGAAGCATTTAAATAAAGGAATTGTCAAAAACTGTCTCTTGTCATTTTTAACATTTTTGACAGTTTTTTAGTGAAATGGTATGGGTACTTTTGTACCCCCTTACCATTTCACATGGGGGGTCGGGATCTGGGGGTCCCCTTGTTAAAGGGGGTTCCATATTCTGATAAGCCCCCCGCCCGCAGACCCCCACAACCACCAGCCAGGGTTGTGGGGATGAGGCCCTTGTCCTCATCAACATGGGGACAAGGTGTTTAGGGGGCTACCCCAAAGCACCCTCCCAATGTTGAGGGCATGTGGCCTAATACGGTTCAGGAGGGGGGGTCACTCTCTTGTCACCCCCTCTTTTCCTGCGGTCTGCCAGGTTGCGTGCTCGGATAAGGGTCTGGTATGGATTTTTGGGGGGACCCCATGCGTTTTTTTGGGGGGTTTTTTGGCACGGGTTTCCCCTTAAAATCCATACCGGACCTGAAGGGCCTGGTATGGAATTTAGGGGGACCCCCCACGTCATTTTTTTTTTCAATTTTGGTTCGGGGTTCCCCGGGGGGGAATTCACATGCCGTTTTTATCAATGAACTTCTATGTGTATTGTCAGACCGGCAATGCAATAGCCATGAGTAGTTTTAAATGACTTTTTTTCCTTTCAAATGTCATTTTGCTGTCAGACTTTTCTAAACATGGGAAACATGCGCCCCTTTACAGGCATAATATAGACATCCCCAGGTACGAAATTTAAAGGTATATTACACTTTTATTGTTTGACTTTACGCATTATTAAAATCACTGCTCCCAAAAAAACGCCCGTTTTTAAAACTTTTTTTGCATTGATCCATGTCCCCTGGGGCAGGACTCGGGTCCCCAAACACTTTTTATGACAATAACTTGCATATAAACCTTTAAAATTAGCACTTTTGATTATTCATGTTCATGTCCCATAGACTTTAACGGTGTTCGCGTGTTTGAAGGAACTTTTTTCCTGTTCGCATGTCCTGGTGCGAACCGAACAGGGGGTGTTCGGCTCATCCTTATTAGTGATCATAGCAGAAGTTCATTGTAAGAAATACACAGGAGAAAATGCATGTTGACAAGGGGAGAGTAGAGGTGGGCGAGGAGTCTACTGACATCACGACTCCACCCACCGAGCTCTGGACAACAGACCCACCCACAGAATCTGCAGTTTTTCGGGTCTCATGGCAGACAGAGGGGAGACATTTGACAAGTAAGGATACATGGAGGAGACATGTATATCCTTATAGATAACCACTATGGCAGTAGTTTGGAAAGGATGAGAGTGGGTTTACATCCACTTTGAGCTGAAATTAAACTACAGGACCATGTTGAGAAAGTGAATACAGAATAGCTGGAGAAGCTGAGGAATAGACTGTAAAGCAGAATACAGTGTGTAAAGAGCTGCTTCGGGGGGACCTTTCAGCATCGTTGCTATCATTTACATTCAATTGTTGTTGACAGACGGGCCTGTTAAGGGGATAAGCATTCTTCAATACTGACCCACTATCAGTGACAGGTAAATCACCACTCCCTTATGGTTTCAAGCTGCCATTCCTTGCTTGCCATCATGGTCCCTGCAAGCAGGTTGCTGAACTGAGTTAACCCTTTGCTCTCTGCTAGGCAGAATCTTTTTTCCTGCAGTTCTGCTTAAGCAATTTAAAAAGGGTCCTTTTGTCGGTTAAGTTCAAACTTATCTTTTAAAGTGAAACATGCCTATCATCCTACCCTTCCCTGCTTAAAGTGACCTTTCCCAAAAATTTTGCATTTTAAAGTGAACTGTGGTAACCACTTTGCCTCCTAAAGGGAACCATCCTGCTTCTTCCACACCTTAAAGGGACTGCACCTTTTATTGTGTGCCAACATAAGGGCCCCACCTAGCCGGCACAAGAACTAACCTTCAGATTGTTCATACTCATGGTCTATCTTTTTAGAAATATTGGTGTGCAGGTAACAGATTTTTCCTCCCAGAATTAAACCTAGACACGCCTGACTGAGAGCCTACAAGTGAGCTAGCCTGTTTAAATTCCTTGATATCCATTCATTAGCTTTACTAATGATTGGCGGGTCCCGGCAGGCATCGGGACTGCAGGGCCCCCGTTAATTGGCTCCCGATGTGTCCAATCACTGCGGCAGCGGGTTGCCGATGGCATGTTATGGGAACCTTGAACCCACACAAAAAATTGGGCAGGAGATCTGTTAGTGGTACCAAGGGATTCAACATTGTACGAACATCTTCTTGGCCTGCCTACATGTGTATGACCATCATTAGTGATATACCACAAAAATCTTTCCACCATGTTTCCCAGCACACCCACCTAATTTTAATCCTAATTTCATTTCTAGTTTTACAAAATAATCAATAATAGGCTTCAGTTCCAATTTGTTTTGCTTTGTCTTTTTAAGGTCACTTTGCAGGAAAGCAAAGAAGCAAAAAAAAAGTCAATGTATTAATGTGCTTTACGTACTAAACAAAAATGCTGTACCTACAAACTATGTATAATTTTAGAAAACAATACATGACATACAGAGTATTATAAAATACAGTCAGGTCCATAAATATTGGGACAGCAACACAATTCTAATCTTTTTGGCTCTATACACCACCATAATGGATTTGAAATGAAACAAACAAGATGTGCTTTAACTGCAGATTTTCAGCTTTAATTTGAGGGTATTTACATCTAAATCAGGTGAACAGTGAATGAATTACAACAGTTTGTATATGTGCCTCCCACTTTTTAAGGGACCAAAAGTAATGGGACAGATTAACAATCATCCATCAAACTTTCACTTTTTTAACACTTGGTTGCAAATCCTTTGCAGTCAATTGCAGCCTGAAGTCTGGAACGCATAGACATCCCCAGACCCTGGGTTTCATCCCTGGCGATGCTCTGCCAGGCCTCTACTGCAACTGTCTTCAGTTCCTGCTTGTTCTTGGGGCATTTTCCCTTCAGTTTTGTTTTCAGCAAGTGAAATGCATGCTCAATCAGATTCAGGTCAGGTGATTGACTTAGCCATTGCATAACATTCCACTTCTTTCCCTTAAAAAACTCTTTGGTTGCTTTCGTAGTATGCTTCGGGTCATTGTCCATCTGCACTGTGAAGCACCGTCCAATGAGTTCTGAAGCATTTTGCTGAATGTGAGCAGATAATATTGCCCGAAACACTTCAGAATTCATCCTGCTGCTTTTGTCAGCAGTCACATCATCAATAAATACAAGAGAACAAGTTCCATTGGCAGCCATACATGCCCACGCCATGACACTACCACCACCATGCTTCACTGATGAGGTGGTATGCTTTGGATCATGAGCAGTTCCTTTCCTTCTCCATACTCTTCTCTTCCCATCACTCTGGTACAAGTTGATCTTGGTCTCATCTGTCCATTGGATGTTGTTCCAGAAATGTGAAGGCTTTTTTAGATGTTGTTTGGCAAACTCTAATCTGGCCTTCCTTTCTTTGAGGCTTACCAATGGTTTACATCTTGTGATGAACCCTCTGTATTCACTCTAGTGAAGTCTTCTCTTGATTGTTGACTTTGACACACATACACCTACCTCCTGGAGAGTGTCCTTGATCTGGCCAACTGTTGTGAAGGATGTTTTCTTTACCAGGGAAAGAATTCTTCGGTCATCCACCACAGTTGTTTTCTGTGGTCTTCCGGGTCTTTTGGTGTTGTTGAGCTTACAGGTGCATTCTTTCTTTTTAAGGATGTTGCAAACAGTTGATTTGGCCATACCTAATGTTTTTGCTATCTCTCTGGTGGGTTTGTTTTGTTTTTTCAGACTAATGATGGCTTGCTTCACTGATAGTGACAGCTCTTTGGATCTCATATTGAGAGTTGACAGCAACAGATTCCAAATGCAAATAGCACACTTGAAATTAACTCAGGACCTTTTATCTGCTCCTTGTAAATGGGATAATGAGGGAATAACACACACCTGGCCATGGAACAGCTGACCAGCCAATTGTCCCATTACTTTTGGTCCCTTAAAAAGTGGGAGGTACATATACAAACTGTTGTAATTCCGACACCGTTCACCTGATTTGGATGTAAATACCCTCAAATTAAAGCTGAAAGTCTGTAGTTAAAGCACATCTTGTTTGTTTCATTTCAAATCCATTGTGGTGGTGCATAGAGCCAAAAAGATTAGAATTGTGTCAATGTCCCAATATTTATGGACCTGACTGTATGCATAATATATGCAAATGCACAACCTATCTATCTTTCCCAGCAAATGAGCATGGATAATGTATGTGATAGACATTCACTAAATAGTTACTTAATTTGGGTTGTAGATTTAGTGTTATTCCCAGGTAAAGTTTACGTGCATGTTGAGGTGATTTTTGTTTTATACTATAAGGCTTACCTGTAGGTAAAAAGCAGGGTTTACAACTGCTTTAACCGCTTGCCGACCAGCGCATGCCGATGTACGTTGGCAGAATGGCGCTGGTAGGCAAAGGGGCGTACAGGTAAGTCCCCTTTAAGAAGCAGTGACGCAGGCGCGGTCTCCGGACTCGATGTCCGCTGGGTGCCCGCAATCGTGTCACAGAGAGGAAGAAAGGGGAGATGCTTTTGTAAACAAAGCATTTCCCCGTTCTGCCTAGTGACAGGACAGTGATCATAGCTCTCTTTCATCGAGAGCTGTGATCACTGTCCTGTGTGTTGAAGTCCAGCCCCCTCACAGTTAGAATCACTCCCTAGGACACACTTAACCCCTTCTCTGCCCCCTAGTGGTTAACCCCTTCACTACCAGTGTCATTTACACAGTAATCAATGCATTTTTATAGCATTGATCGCTGTATAAATGACAATGGTCCCAAAATAGTGTAAAAAATGTCCAATGTGTCCGCCATAATGTCGCGGATCTGAAAAGAAAACGCAGATCGCCACCATTACTAATAAAAAAAAGATAAAAATGCCATAAAACTATCCCCTATTTTGTAGACGCTAAAAATTTTGTGCAAACCAATCAATATACACTTATTGCAATTTTTTTACCAAAAATATGTAGAAGAATACATATCGGCCTAAACTGAGAAAAAAAGTGTTTTTTTAATATATTTTTGGGGGATATTTGTTATAACAAAACGTAAAGCAAAGTGTTTTTTTTTTTCAAAATTGTCTCTCTTTCTTTCAAAATAACTCAACACACAGACATTAATGTGTAAACCGCTGGCAACAAAAGTGAGTACACCCCTAAGTGAAAATGTCCAAATTGGGCCCAATTAGCCATTCTCCTTCTCCAGTGTCATGTGACTCGTTAGTGTCTTAGGTGTGAATGGGGAGCAAATGTGTTAAATTTGGTGTTATCACTCTCACTTTCTCATACTGGTCACTGGAAGTTCACTATGGCACCTCATGGCAAAGAACTCTGTCAGGAAAGGCTTGCTGGGAACAGTAGTTCCACACAAGCTGGTGCGCGGTTGCGGGTGCCTATGCGCATAGGAGTGTGCAATCCCCAACGCCAGGCGGGCTATTTGAACTCAGCTGTTACTTTGAAGCTTTGCTGTCTGATCTAAAGCATTCCCTGTGAGTTACCTGCTTTTCTGATCTGTTCTAGTGATTACCAGGTTTGCCTTTGGCTACACCTGCTGTCTGCCTGCATCTGACCCCAGCCTGTCCACGACCTTGCACCTGCCTTATCCTCTGTTTTTTCTGTACCTGCCTGTTACCGACCCAGCTTGTCCAGTGACTCTGCTCCTGTCTCCTGCATCTATTCCATTTGTTCCGTCGTCCATCTGTGTGTGACCCAGCTTGTCTGACCTTCCTGTGTTCCAGTCCCTGGAACCTCCTCTCTGCCTGCCTGTCTCTCCATCCTGTGTGTGGCTTCCTGACACAAGGCTGCTTCAGTAATCAGCCAAGTCTGCTGTCTCCAGTCTGCTGATCCCAAGCCACAGCATCATCCGGAACTACAGACCTACTTCCCAGCTGTTGATCCTGCCAGACGCTCGTGCTTCTCTTCACTCCCGTGCCTCCTGTCTGCTCTACCAGAGGTTGCGAGTCAGAGACGTAAGAGAGGCCTTCCTGTGCATGTTGGGCTCATCTATTAGGTACGTGACAGTATCAGACAGCCATGTCTGAGCCCAAGCAGGGAACCTCTCCTATGGATGAACTTTGTTTACATCTGGCAGGCCTGACACAGGCTGTCAAGAATCTGCAAGAGGGCTATACCCGTTTGGAGGAACGTGTTCAAGCACTTTCATCTCCTACTGCAACCCAGGGGTTTCCACATCCCCCTGCCACCACAGCCAGCGCACCTGCTCCTCCTGCAGTAGTGATGCTACCCCGAGCTTCGTGTAGCTACACCAGAAGGATTCTCGGGAGAACGCAGCAAATTCAGGAATTCCCGCAACTCCTGTGAACTTTATTTTGCCCTGCAGCAGGCGCCTTCTCCTTAGAGGCTACCAAAGTGGGCTTTGTGATCTCCCTGCTTCAGAATGAGCCTCAGCCTTGGACACACCGCCTTTTCAACAAAATGCAGCAGAACTGACTAACTTAACTACGTTCTTCGATGCCATGGCCCAACTATATGAAGATCCTCAGCTATCTGCGACTGCAGAAGCCGCACTTCATACGTTACAGCAGGGTTGCAGAGCAGCAGAGGACTATGTTGCAGAATTCAGACATTGGAGTGCAGACACCAAATGGAATGATGCTGCCCTCCACTACCAGTTTCGTATGGGGCTGTCAGATCCTCTAAAGGACTAACTAGCCCGAGTTGGGGTGCCTCAAACTCTGGAGGCACACGTGCTTCTCTGCACTCCCGCACCTCCTGTCTGCTCTACCAGGGGTCGCGAGTTGGAGACGTAAGAGAGGCCTTCTTCTACATATCAGGCTCATCTACTAGGTACGTGACAAACTCTCTGAGGATCTGAAAAAAAATTTCTTGTTCATACATCACGGGACACAGAGGCTTGGTAATTACTTAGTGGGTTAGATAGTACCTTTAGGTGATTGGACACTGGTAACCCTAATTACAATCAAATACTAGGGGAAAATTCCAAAGTCAAGCCCAAGGGCAAAAGAAACCTTGGGGTCCAAGATCTGGTAAACAGAACCCCAAAGCCTGAAGGGGCGCCCCCGCTTGGCCGAGTGGGGGAAGGCTGCTGCAGTTTGCAGGCGCCTGGCGGAAAGAGATTCAGGACAGATGAGTAGCCTCCACGGTGTCTCTGGGCTACAAGCTAGAGTTCCGAGAGCTTCCACCATCTCGTTTTCCAAGGTCAAGGGTCTCCAGGGATCCAGAGAAAAGAAGGCCCTTACTTCTGGCCTTAGAATGTCTGTTATCCTGAGGGGTAATTATAGAGGTGGCCCCGGAAGAGCAAGGCTCAGGGTTCTACTCAAACCTCTTTACGGTTCCAAAACCGTACGGTGATGTCAGACCTATTCTGGATCTAAAAGACCTCAATCAATTGCTAGACATTCATCCTTTCTGCATGGAGTCTATCTGCTCAGTAGTCTCCACCCTTCAGGGGGGAGAATTCCTGACATCAATAGACATTAAGGATGCATATTTGCATGTGCCAATATTTCCCGCTCACCAAAGATTCCTAAGGTTTACGGTGGATCAGGACCACATTCAATTTGTGGCCCTTCCTTTTGGTCTTGCTACCGCTCCTCAAGTGTTCACAAAAGTTCTAGCCCCGCCCCTGGCAAATCTAAGGGCTCAGTGCATAACTGTGACAGCTTATCTGGACGATTTGCTACTCATAGAACAGTCCGTAACATGCCTAAGTCACAATGTGCTCTGCACAGTAAAGTACTTAGAGTACCTAGGCTGGGTCCTCAATCTAGAGAAATCCTCCTTGCAGCCCCTAAAAAGGCTGGAGTATTTGGGTATTGTCATAGACACAGTCCAAAGCAAAGTGTTCTTACCCAGATCAAAAGCCAGGGCCATAAAAGATTTTGCCCGGGTAGTCTGAGACCAATGAGACTATTGGGGAAAATGGTCGCCTCTTTCGAGGCTGTCCCTTATGCCCACTTTCATTCAAGGCCTTTACAACGGAACATCCTCTCTGCCTGGAACAAGAGGGTTCAAGCCCTGGATCTTCCAATGTGCCTATCCCCAGGGGTGCGCCAGAGCCTTAATTGGTGGTTACTGACCAAGAATCTTCTAAAAGGTAAGTCCTTTGTCCCAGTTACTTGGAAACTCGTAACCACAGATGCCAGCCTAATAGGCTGGGGAGCAGTTCTGGAATCCTGTCTGGATACAGTCCGACAATGCTACTGCTGTGGCTTATATCAATCACCAAGGAGGCACCAGGAGCCTGGATGCCCAAAAATAGGTGAATCACATTTTTTTCTGGGCAGAAAGGCATATTCCTTGCATGTCTGCGGTCTTTATTCCAGGGGTAGAAAATTGGCAGGCGGATTTTCTAAGCCGCCAGCAGCTGTGTCCAGGAGAATGGTCTCTACACCCCGACATATTATAGACCATATGTCAAAATTGGGGTATCCCGGATGCAGACCTGTTTGTGTTAAGGTTCAACAAAAAACTGGACAGCTTTGTGTCAAGAACAAAGGATCTGCTAGCACAAGGGTCAGATGCCTTAATGATTCCATGGGATCGGTACTCTCTGATCTATGCCTTTCCTTCAATTCCGTTTCTTCCGCGGTTCCTTCAGAGGGTCAAAAGGGAAGAAAAGTCGGTCATTCTGGTGGCCCCGACTTGGCCCAGGCGACCTTGGTATGCAGAGATCATAAAGATGACAGTGAGAAGACCTTAGGTTCTTCCGCTGCATCCAGATCTACTCTCACAAGGTCCAATATTCCATCCTGCCTTACGAAGTCTGAATTTGACGGTGTGGCTGCTGAGACCCACATTCTGAAAAGCCGTGCGCTCTCGGAATCAGTCCTTTCCACTATGGTTAATGCTAGGAAGCTGGCCCTCATGCTCATCTAGTACAGAATCTGGAAGGCATATGTTTCCTGGTGTGAACCCAGGGGGTGGCATCCTAGAAAGTATGCCATTAGCAGGATTCTTGCTTTTCTTCACTTAGACATTGAAATGAGGCTGGCTTTGAGCACTATCAAGGTCCAGATCTCATCCTTATCAGTATTCTTTCAAAGGCACTTGCCTCACATTCCCTGGTCCGGGCGTTTATTCAGGGGGCACTGCGCTTGAATCTGCCAGTCAAACCTCCTATGTTCCCATGGGATCTGAATTTGGTTTTGTCCGTTTTGCAAGAACAACCCTTTTAACCATTGCACCATGCTTCTTTAGTTCTTCTGACAAAGAAACTGGTCTTTTTGTTAGCTCACCTTGCTGGTCATGGGATCGGCCACCTTTAAGTTTGTCAGGCACCCTGTTCAGTGCTGCCTGATCATCAGCTTCGTGTGCCATAGTTCCTGTTTCCTGTCTTGTCTTCCTGTTTACCTGATCTCCTGATGACCCGGATTGCCCTTGGATTCTCTTGTTTGCTGCCTGTACCTGACCTTGGCCTGTTTGACTCCGCTTCTGCCTGCTCCTATTGTACCTTACTGCCAGTCTGTTGCCGAACCCTGCTTGTGTCCCGATCTGCCTGTCTTGCTCCTGCTCAGCACCTGTTACCAGTGTTACGGACTACTGACCTGTTGTGAAGATCATCTCTCATCCTGTACCTGGATCTCTTCAGCAGGCTCTCAAACCATTCCGCACTCTCGTGCCTCCTGTCTGCTCTACCAGGGGCCGTGAGTCGGATAAGTAAGGGAGTCTACCCTCTGCCCAAGCGGGCTCATCAGTCTGGTAAGTAAAAGTCTGACAGTATCAGGCAGCCATGACTGAGTCCAGGCAGGGGGCCTCCCCCATGGATGAACTATGTAGACACCTGGCAGGACTTACCCAGGCCGTGAAAAGCCTTCAGGAAGGTTACTCAAGATTGGAGGAACAAGTCCAGGCCTTATATTCCTCTTCCAACCCCCAGGGGGCATCTTCGGCTGGATTCCAATCTTCACCCTCCGTAGTAATGCTTCCTCCAGAGCCCAGAGTACCCACTCCCGAGAAATTTGCCGGTGAACGCAGCAAGTATCGTGCCTTCCGCAATGCCTGCGAACTCTACTTTGCTCTGTAACCCCGCACATTTTCACTGGAAGCGACCAAAGTAGGCTTTGTTATTTCCCTGCTGACAGGTGAGCCACAAACCTGGGCTCACCGCCTTCTATCTCCCTAGATAGCCTAGACGATTTCTTCAGGGCCATGTCCCAATTATATGAAGATCCTCAACTGACAGCGACTGCTGAAGCTGCACTGCACTCTCTGCAACAGGGTCGCAGAGCGGCCGAAGATTATGCAGTCGACTTCAGACGTTGGAGCACCGATACGGACTGGAACGACGCTGCCCTGCGTCATCAGTTCAGAATGGGACTATCTGACTCACTCAAGGACGAGTTGGCTCGAGTGGGGGTACCTCAGTCTCTGAAAGACCTCATCGATCTCTCCATCCAGATTGACCGTCGCCTAAGAGAGCGTCGGTCAGAAAGGTCTACCAGCCACCTTCGTCCCACCTGGATGTTACCCAAGGTTCCCAGTCCGGTCAGTCAGTTTCCTCCGGCTTCATCTGTCTCGACTCCAGAACCCCCTGAACCCATGCAACTCGGTCTGCTCCGGCCTACGCTTACTCCAGAGGAAAAGATGCGCAGATGAACCCACAACCTGTGCCTCTACTGCGGTGAATCCGGGCACTACGTGAGAGCCTGCCCCAACAAGATGCGTAAGTGTCGTTCTGCCTCTTCAATGTGTGCATCTGTGTTACCTAAACTTGGTTCTCATCTCGCTCTTTCCTTCACTCTGCAGCTTCCAGGAGGGAGTATTCCAGTGTCAGTAATTATTGATTCCGGTGCATGCAGCTGTTTCATCGATTTGACCTTTGCTGCCAACCATCGTATTCCGCTTCAACCTAAGGCTCAGGGGCTTGCTGTCCATCTAGCGGATGGATCCATCCTTAGTTCAGGCCCGGTCACTCAAGAGACCGTCCCCTTGCTGGCCACCATGGGTACCCACCATCAAGAGCTTCTGCGTCTGGATGCCATCTCTTCTCCTCTCTTCCCTATTATCCTAGGGATGCCCTGGCTGCAGGCCCACAATCCCAGTATCAACTGGGCCACAGGAGAAGTCAAATTTCTCTCTGAGTATTGCCAACAGCATTGTTTACAGCAATCTTCTGACATGACCTTCCAACTCCTGTGCTTGGACTCAGATGCTGAACTACGTCAGTCCATCCCTGAAGCTTATCTGGACTTCCTGGATGTATTTAGTAAAAAAGGAGCAGAAACCTTGCCCCCTCATAGGCCATATGACTGTCCTATAGAACTATTACCTGGTACTGAAGTTCCATTTGGGAGAATCTTCCCGTTAACTGAGCAGGAGTTAGGCACATTAAAGACTTACATAGATGAAAACTTGGAAAAAGGGTTCATTCGTCCTTCTACCTCCCCAGCCGGTGTCGGCATCTTCTTTGTCAAGAAGAAGGACCACTCGTTACGTCCCTGCATCGATTACTGGGAGTTGAATAAGATCACCATTAAGAATCGTTATCCCTTGCCTTTAGTACCTGAACTTTTTCAAAGATTAAGAACCGCAGTCATATTCACAAAACTAGATCTCCGCGGAGCTTATAACTTGATCCGTATCAGAAAAGGGGACGAATGGAAGACGGCCTTCCGTACTCGATTCGGGCACTTCGAGTACCTTGTCATACCATTTGTCTTGGAGGTCGACGCTTCGGAGATCTCAGTGGGAGTGGTGCTCTCTCAACGACAGGGTGCCAAGGCCCTCCTCTATCCAGTAGCGTTCAGTTTCGGAAAGAAATTATGATGTGGGGGATCGAGAACTTCTGGCCATCAAGGCGGCTCTGAAGGAATGGCGTTACCTATTGGAGGGTGCTGCACATCCTATTCTGGTCTACACCGACCACAAGAATCTGGAATACCTGAGAACAGCCAAAAGATTAAGACCTCGTCAGGCCAGATGGGCACTTTTTTTCTCACGATTCCAGTTTCACATAACTTACAGGCCCGGTTCCAAGAATATAAAGTTGGATGCTCTTTCCCGCATGTTTTACGATTCAGAGAAGACCGTATCTCCCGATACGATTCTTCCTTCGGGGAACTTCCTGCTCCTCCAAGGGGACCTTGTTTCACGGATAAGACAGGCCTCGGTGGGAATGCTTCCGTACCCCCAAACCGATTGGAGAGAGGGCCTGTTTTGGCGAAGAGACAAGATTGTGGTTCCCGAGAAGCTAAGGGTAACTGTGATGGAACTATGTCATGATCATAAGTTGGCCGGACATTTCGGTGTCCTGAAAACCACTGAGCTGGTACAGCGCACCTTCTGGTGGCCTCAATTAGCCTGTGACTGTAAAAATTTTGTGGATTCATGCAACACTTGTGCTCGGAGTAAGAACACCAGGACAAAGGCCTGGGGGTTATTAAAACCCTTAACTGTTCCAGAGAGGTCATGGAAGATGATATCAATAGACTTCATCGTGGAATTGCCCCCCTCTGAGGGTTTCTCTACTATTTTTGTTGTGGTAGACAGGCTGTTGAAGATGGCACATTTCCTCCCCATGAAGGGTACACCTTCGGCTATGGATACAGCAAAGATTTTTGTCAAAGAAGTGGTTAGGTTACATGGAGTCCCAGCAAGCATTGTGTCCGATCGGGGTGTTCAATTCACTTCAAGGTTCTGGAAGGCCCTCTGTGGTTCCCTCGAAATTGAATTGGCCTTTTCATCCGCCTATCATCCCCAGACGAACGGGCAAACTGAGAGAACCAACCAGACCTTGGAGCAATACCTCAGGTGCTTCTCTGCCTTCTCTCAGGATGACTGGGTTTCCTTATTACTCGTTGCAGAATTCTCCTATAACAACTCCTTGCACTCTGCCATCAATCAAACACCATTTTACGCTAATTACGGGTTCCATCCATCTTTTCTACCAATCTCAGTACCTGAATGCTCTGTTCCAGCCGTCTCAGAGACTATGAATTTCTTTTCCACCAACTGTTTGCTGTTTGCTGTCTGTTTGCTGTTTGCTGTCTGTTTGCTGGGTTGCATTTTTGGGGCTTTTCCTTTTAGTTTTTAATTTGCCTTTTACTGTCACTTTTTAAATAGCTTTTTTTTTTTTTTTTCCTGGTTTCATCAGTCTATCAATTAAGGGATGTGGTTAATTGCTCACAGGTGCCTATTTAACTGGTTTTAGGACTCAGTCTGAGCATGCTCAGTCTGAAGCTGTGGAGCTTGGTGTAAGTGGAGCTGGAATAAGTGGGAGTTAAAACCAGAGATTAAAACAGAGGTTATAACAGGGGTCATAGTACCTGTGTAGTGTGAGTATCTGAGTGTTGTCTGAGTAGTGTGTGTGAAACGTTAGGAGAAAAAAGAACAACAGTGGCGCCACTCTAAGTGCAGTATTAAAAGCGATTTTTTAATATATCTTTAAAATCTGGTACTCACAAAGGTACATGAAAATGAGCGTGTAGAATAAGATAGTGCCTGGTGTCCCAAAAGAGTTGTCCAGTCATATCATGCAGTGGCGTTCTGACAGGCTGCGCTGTGAGATGTTCGCTCTGTCCTGCCGCTGGAACGCACTGTTTTCGATCCGGGGAACGGAGTCACTTCCGGGTCCGTGCAGGGAAAAACTTGATTGGCAGACTGATGGGCATAGGCGACGCGTTTGCGGAGCTACGCTCCTTCCTCAGGCCTAACGTGACCTGTGATAGGTCAGTACTGATATAATCTAAAACAAGCTGTGATTGGAGGGAAGGGGCATCCGTCAGACTCAGGCTTACAACTGTGTGTTGCCGCTGTATAATGAAGTGAATGACGTGACATAAAAAGGATGCCTATGTGTTTTGAGAATGGGAGAAAGCAAATTTTAAAGGAGAGAAAGCAAGGAGTGCAAAGGACAGAAGAAAAATGGAAGATGATGAACATGCAAATGCGGATGAGGATGATAGATAGTAAGAATGGTGGGAAAATTGTTGATGATGGAGATAATAAAAAAAATATAAAAATAAGAATAAGAATGAATGGAATTGGAACAAGATTTAAATAAGAATAGAGCAAAAATAGAAAATAAATATAAGCTTGAAAAAAATGAAAATAAAAATAAAAATAAAAAATTAAAGATGAAAATAACGAAAATAATGAAAATAATAATAATAAGTGTGAAAATGGGAATAAAAATAAAAATAAAAATGAAAATAAAATTAAATTAAAAAAATAATAAAAATAAAAATAATAATAAGTAAAGATAAAATTAAAAAATAAAAAATAATAAAAAAGTGAGAATGAATTGGGATGAAGTTGAATAATGTGAGGATGTAAATACAGGTACAATGAAATTGATTGGATAGAAAAATAATGGTAAAAAATTATTAATGGTAAAAAGTTACAAATGTTTGAAGAGTAAAAAAATGGAAGTGGCTATATGACGGGTATGATAGAATTTAAAGATGTAATAGACAGTGTAAATGGCATTGATTGTGCCATATTCTTGAGAGATAAAAATAGATTGATAATTTATAGTTGTCACACCTTACCCTGAAAGTTGGCTACATGAGATTGGGCATAGGAAATGCATATTTTACAAATCATTCTTATACACTAGGGGTTGTGCTGAGAAAAACATGAGTATAATGCACCTATGTATATACACACCTGCACAAATACACATACATATTCCACATGTGCACATGTGAATACACGCATAAACAAACACACACACACATGCCCACCTAAGAACATGGACATGCCTGTGCATTTGTTAATGGAAATGAAATGATGAATAAGAGATGTTTAAAACATAAGAAATCAAAATTGGTAAAAAAGTGTACTAACTGGCTAGAAGGTGGTACTCAAGCACAACGTGAAAGAGCCTAAAATGTGATAATACAAGGATGCCCAACACAAAACGTAAGAAAGACAAGTATGTTGAGATTGTCCAACTCCATTTCCTTAAAAAACATAATCATTCCTCATTGGGCCTCAGAGTCTGGATCATCGAATCCATCCCCGGTACGTTCCCACTGGCAGAGCGTTATAAACGTCTCTGCCAGAGGGAAACGTACTGGATATACACCCTTGACTCTCTGGCTCCTGGAGGACTCAACGAGGAGATAGAGACGAGTAGTCTCATTTGACTTCTCTCTCAGTCCCCTCTGTCGGCTGTTGGACAATCTCAACACACTTGTCTTTCTTACGTTTTGTGTTGGGCATCCTTGTATTATCACATTTTAGGCTCTTTCACGTTGTGCTTGAGTACCACCTTCTAGCCAGTTAGTACACTTTTTTACCAATTTTGATTTCTTATGTTTTAAACATCTCTTATTCATCATTTCATTTCCATTAACAAATGCACAGGCATGTCCATGTTCTTAGGTGGGCATGTGTGTGTGTGTTTGTTTATGCGTGTATTCACATGTGCACATGTGGAATATGTATGTGTATTTGTGCAGGTGTGTATATACATAGGTGCATTATACTCATGTTTTTCTCAGCACAACCCCTAGTGTATAAGAATGATTTGTAAAATATGCATTTCCTATGCCCAATCTCATGTAGCCAACTTTCAGGGTAAGGTGTGACAACTATAAATTATCAATCTATTTTTATCTCTCAAGAATATGGCACAATCAATGCCATTTACACTGTCTATTACATCTTTAAATTCTATCATACCCGTCATATAGCCACTTCCATTTTTTTACTCTTCAAACATTTGTAACTTTTTACCATTAATAATTTTTTACCATTATTTTTCTATCCAATCAATTTCATTGTACCTGTATTTACATCCTCACATTATTCAACTTCATCCCAATTCATTCTCACTTTTTTATTATTTTTTATTTTTTAATTTTATCTTTACTTATTATTATTTTTATTTTTATTATTTTTTTAATTTAATTTTATTTTCATTTTTATTTTTATTTTTATTCCCATTTTCACACTTATTATTATTATTTTCATTATTTTCGTTATTTTCATCTTTAATTTTTTATTTTTATTTTTATTTTCATTTTTTTCAAGCTTATATTTATTTTCTATTTTTGCTCTATTCTTATTTAAATCTTGTTCCAATTCCATTCATTCTTATTCTTATTTTTATTTTTTTTATTATCTCCATCATCAACAATTTTCCCACCATTCTTACTATCTATCATCCTCATCCGCATTTGCATGTTCATCATCTTCCATTTTTCTTCTGTCCTTTGCACTCCTTGCTTTCTCTCCTTTAAAATTTGCTTTCTCCCATTCTCAAAACACATAGGCATCCTTTTTATGTCACGTCATTCACTTCATTATACAGCGGCAACACACAGTTGTAAGCCTGAGTCTGACGGATGCCCCTTCCCTCCAATCACAGCTTGTTTTAGATTATATCAGTACTGACCTATCACAGGTCACGTTAGGCCTGAGGAAGGAGCGTAGCTCCGCAAACGCGTCGCCTATGCCCATCAGTCTGCCAATCAAGTTTTTCCCTGCACGGACCCGGAAGTGACTCCGTTCCCCGGATCGAAAACAGTGCGTTCCAGCGGCAGGACAGAGCGAACATCTCACAGCGCAGCCTGTCAGAACGCCACTGCATGATATGACTGGACAACTCTTTTGGGACACCAGGCACTATCTTATTCTACACGCTCATTTTCATGTACCTTTGTGAGTACCAGATTTTAAAGATATATTAAAAAATCGCTTTTAATACTGCACTTAGAGTGGCGCCACTGTTGTTCTTTTTTCTCCAGCATCCAGAGGATTGCTTCATCCTTATCTACAGGGCTGCCTTCTACATCCACTTCTCATGGACTTTAATCTAATCTAATTCATTTTATTTAGTTTATTTGGACTTTAGCAGCTCAGAGTCTGCTTGTTTATAGTTTTTACCATTTACTTATTATTTCTTTGTGGAAATATCTTTTAGCATTAATCCTCTCTGCAACATAGCCATATATGTGTGCATATATATGTGTTTTTGGGGTTCCAACTGTTTTTATATTGGTTGGGTGCAGCGCTCACATGTACATATTGTGTGAAACGTTAGTACTTGTGTATTGTGTACTTGTGTATTGCGAGTGCACGTAGGTCTGTGAGTACCTGTGTATTGTCTTGTTGTGTACCTGTGTATTGTCTTGAGTATTAGTGCCAGGAAGCTCGCTGTTAGGTAATTTGGACAGGGTAAAATCCTCAAATCCTCACTAAATTTAATAGGTACGATGCCCGGCGGGTGTGGAGAGGCGACTCTTTGTACATCTTGCTGCATGTATGCGTTCCTTGATCATCCGATCGAGGGCGAATACTGCTGTGCAAAATGTAAGCACATTGTTTCCCTGGAAGCCCAGGTTCTGAATCTGGGTAAGCAACTGTCAGCACTGAGAAGTCCCTCCATACTAAAGGTGAGCCAGGAACGTACACGGCAGGTGCCGGCAGGGGCCAGCACAGAGGCGGGTGGAGACAAAGAGGTGCAGGCACTAGCAAAGAGTAGATGGGTGATAGTCAGGAGGGGTAGAGGGGGAAGTGCCAGAGAGGCCGATCCAGGACTGGAGCATCCCAATAAGTACACTCCATTGAGTGACATTGGTGAAACCAGTCAGGGACCAGCACTGCTGGAGATGAGGGACTCTCCTAGCTGCCAGGGGAAGAACTCCTCCAGTAAGAGTGGGGGGGCAGCAAAGGGAAAGGAAAGACAGATTCTGGTGGTAGGGGACTCAATTCTTAGAAGGACAGAGAGGGCAATCTGTAACCAAGACCTGAAGCGCCGAACAGTATGTTGTCTACCGGGCGCTCGGGTTCGGCACATCACGGATCTTGTGGACAGATTACTGGGAGGGGCTGGGGAAGACCCGGCTGTCATGGTGCACGTTGGCACCAATGACAAAGTCAGAGGCAGATGGAGTGTCCTAAAGAACGATTTTAGGGACTTAGGAGCTAAATTGACGAAAAGGACCTCCAAGGTAGTGTTCTCAGGAATACTACCGGTACATCGAGCCACACCAGAAAGGCAGAGGGAGATTAGGGAAGTAAACAAGTGGCTGAAGAGCTGGTGTAGTAAGGAGGGGTTTGGGTTCCTGGAGGACTGGGCCGACTTCTCAGTCGGTAACCGGTACTATAGAAGGGACGGACTGCACCTAAATGAGGAGGGTGCAGATCTGCTGGGAATGAAGATGGCCAAAAAGTTAGAGGGGTTTTTAAACTAGGCGATGGGGGGGAGGGTCCAGAGACAGTGATAGCCAGCGCGGAAGATATTCCAGAGGGTAGTATTGGGGGCATTAGTGGTAGGTTAACCAAAGCACAAAAACACAAGGTGAGTATAGTAGCAAGTCCTAGTTGCAATCTTGAAACACCCAATACGAGGACAATATGCGACCGGTCTAAACTATGTGGCATGTTCACCAATGCCAGGAGCATGGCGGACAAGATGGGTGAACTAGAGATACTGTTGTACAAGGAGGATTTGGATTTTGTGGGAATTTCAGAGACCTGGTTCAACAGCTCTCATGATTGGCTAGCAAAAATTCAAGGGTATACCCTATACCGCAAGGATAGAGAGGGTAAAAAAGGGGGAGGGGTATGCCTATATATCAAGAATAATGTACAAGTGAATGTGAGAGATGACATCACTCAGGGGGCTAGGGAGGAGGTGGAATCTTTATGGGTAGAGCTCCAAAGGGATGAAGCTAAGGGGAAAATAATACTGGGAGTATGCTATAGGCCCCCTAACCTGAGGGAGGAAGTGGAGACGGATCTCCTATTACAAATTGGATTAGCAACAAGGATGGGAAGTGTTATCATAATGGGGGATTTTAATTATCCAGACATAGACTGGGCGGAGGGAACCGCGCATTCATTTAAGGCTCGCCAGTTCCTTAGTGTCTTGCAGGACAATTTTATGGGTCAGATGGTAGACGCACCAACTAGAAATAAAACATTACTAGATCTACTGATTACCAACAATACAGACCTGATAACAGACGTGGAAATACGGGGCAATTTAGGTAACAGCGATCACAGGTCAATTAGTTTCAGTATAAATCACACAAATAGGAAACATGAACACAAAAACACTGAATTTCAAAAGAGCCAACTTCCCTAAACTACAAACCTTGCTAAAAGGCATAAATTGGGATAAAATATTAGGAACAAAGAATACGGAGGAGAGATGGGTTTGCTTTAAGAGCATATTAAATAAGGGCATTAGCCAATGTATCCCATTGGGTAATAAATTTAAAAGAGCGAACAAACATCCTGGATGGCTTGACTCCAATGTAAAAATGCATATAAAAGCAAAGGAGAAGGCCTTCAAAAAATACAAGGTTGAGGGATCATCCTCAGCATTCAGAATTTATAAAGAATGCAATAAGAAATGTAAGGGTGCAGTTAGGATGGCTAAGATAGAACATGAAAGACACATAGCGGAGGAGAGCAAAAAAAATCCCAAGAAATTCTTTAAGTATGTAAACAGTAAAAAAGGGAGGACAGACCATATTGGCCCCATAAAGAATGAGGAAGGACATCTGGTTACAAAGGATGGGGAGATGGCAAAGGTATTGAATTTATTCTTCTCCTCAGTCTTCACGAGTGAATCGGGGGGCTTCAGTAACCAAAACTGCAGTGTTTATCCTCATGACACAACACAGGAAGCACCTACATGGTTAACAGAGGACGGAATTAAAATTAGACTTGAGAAACTTAACATTAATAAATCACCGGGACCAGATGGCTTGCATCCGAGGGTACTTAGGGAACTCAGTCAAGTGATTGCCAGACCGTTGTTCCTAATTTTTACAGACAGTCTATTGACTGGAATGGTACCAGCTGATTGGAGAAAAGCCAATGTAGCACCAATATTTAAAAAGGGCCCAAAAAACATCCCTGGGAATTAGCCTAACATCAATAGTATGTAAAGTCTTGGAGGGGATGATAAGGGACTATATACAAGATTTTAGTAATAAGAATGATATCATTAGCAGTAATCAGCATGGATTCATGAAGAATCGTTCTTGCCAAACCAATCTATTAACCTTCTATGAGGAGGTGAGTTGCCATCTAGATAAAGGAAGGCCCGTAGACTTGGTGTATCTGGATTTTGCAAAAGCATTTGACACAGTTCCCCATAAACGTTTACTGTACAAAATAAGGTGCGTTGGCATGGACCATAGGGTGAGTACATGGATTGAAAACTGGCTACAAGGGCGTGTTCAGAGGGTGGTGATAAATGGGGAGTACTCAGAATGGTCAGGGGTGGGTAGTGGGGTTCCCCAGGGTTCTGTGCTGGGACCAATCCTATTTAATTTGTTCATAAACGACCTAGAGGATGTGATAAACATTTCAATCTCTGTAGTTGCAGACGATACTAAGCTAAGCAGGGCAATAACTTCTCCGCAGGATGTGGAAATCTTGCAAAAAGACCTGAACAAATTAATGGGGTGGGCGACTACATGGCAAATGAGGTTCAATGTAGAAAAATGTAAAATAATGCATTTGGGTGGCAAAAATATGAATGCAATCTATACACTGGGGGGAGAACCTCTGGGGGAATCTAGGATGGAAAAGGACCTGGGGGTCCTAGTAGATGATAGGCTCAGCAATGGCATGCAATGCCAAGCTGCTGCTAATAAAGCAAACAGAATATTTGCATGCATTAAAAGGGGGATCAAATGCAGAGATAAAACGATAATTCTCCCACTCTACAAGACTCTGATCCGGCTGCACCTGGAGTATGCTGTCCAGTTCTGGGCACCAGTCCTCAGGAGGGACGTACTGTAAATGGAGCGAGTACAAAGAAGGGCAACAAAGCTAATAAAGGGTCTGGAGGATCTTAGTTATGAGGAAAGGTTGCGAGCACTGAACTTATTCTCTCTGGAGAAGAGACGCTTGAGAGGGGATATGATTTCAATTTACAAATACTGTACTGGTGACCCCACAATAGGGATAAAACTTTTTCGCAGAAGAGAGTTTAATAAGACTCGTGGCCACTCATTACAATTAGAAGAAAAGAGGTTTAACCTTAAACTACGTAGAGGGTTCTTTACTGTAAAAGCGGCAAGGATGTGGAATTCCCTTCCACAGGCGGTGGTCTCAGCGGGGAGCATTGATAGCTTCAAGAAACTATTAGATAATCACCTGAATGACCGCAATATACAGGGATATGTAATGGAATACTGACACATAATCACACACATAGGTTGGACTTGATGGACTTGTGTCTTTTTTCAACCTCACCTACTATGTAACTATGTAACTATGTAATAAGATCCTACAAGAGACTATGGCCAAATCCCAGGATTACAATAAAAAAATGTTTGATAAGAAGAGGCGTGGAGAATTGATCTTGGAGCCCGGCAACCAAGTGTGGTTGTCCACAACTAACCTGAAAATGTCTTGTCCCTCTAGGAAATTAGGCCCTAAGTTTATGGGTCCGTTCCCAGTGAAGAGGAAAATTAATGATGTGACCTATGAACTTGATTTGCCAGGCTCTCTAAAAGTACACCCGGTCTTCCATGTGACGCTGCTGAAACCTGATACCTCTAATCCTTTTGCTAGTCACACTGTCGGCCCACCCAAACCTGTCATAATTGACAACGAAGAGGAATTCGAGGTAGAGGCAATCCTTGACTGTAGGAAAAGGAGGAATGGAATTCAGTATCTTATTAAATGAAAGGGGTATGGTCCGGAGGACAATTCCTGGGAACCAGAAAACAATTTACATGCCCCAGAACTTTTACAGACTTTCAGAAATGTTCATGCCTCCAAGTTGGCCCGGCTGGGCATCTGGAGGCTGCCCTTAGGGAGGGGGCACTGTCAGAGAGCTCACCTTGCTGGTCATGGGATTGGCCACCTGGGGGCGTGCCTGTGAGCAAGGCGGCCTATTTAAGTTTGTCAGGCACTCTGTTCAGTGCTGCCTGATCATCAGCTTCCTGTGCCATAGTTCCTGTTTCCTGTCTTGTCTTCCTGTTTACCTGATCTCCTGACGACCCGGATTGCCCTTGGATTCTCCTGTTTGCTGCCTGTACCTGACCTTGGCCTGTTTGACTCCGCTTCTGCCTGCTCCTATTGTACCTTGCTGCCAGTCTGTTGCCAAACCCTGCTTGTGTCCCGATCTGCCTGTCTTGCTCCTGCTCAGCACCTGTTACCAGTGTTACGGACTACTGACCTGTTGTCTGAAGATCATCTCTCATCCTGTACCTGGATCTCTTCAGCAGGCTCTCATACCATTCCGCACTCTCGTGCCTCCTGTCTGCTCTACCAGGGGAAGTGAGTCGGATAAGTAAGGGAGTCTATCCTCTGCCCAAGCGGGCTCATCAGTCTGGTAAGTAAAAGTCTGACAGGTAGCCATTCCCTCGGCTAGAAGGGTATCAGAATTAGCAGCTCTTTCTTGTAAAGAGCCATATTTGATTATTCACAAAGACAGGGTGGTGTTGCGTCCTCACCCAACTTTTTTATCTAAGATGGTTTCAGGACTCTATCTGAATCAAGATGTGGTCCTACCGCCCTTTTTTCCAGATCCACAGTCCGCGGAAGAGGAGTTGTTACACTCTCTAGATGTTGTAAGAGCAGTCAGTATCTATCTGCAGGCAAACTCTCAGGTACGAAAGACTGATTGTCTGTGTCAGAAGGCCGCAGAAAGGGCCAGGCAGGGTTGAAATCCACTATTTCCAGATGGATTCGGCAAGTTATTATTCAGGTCTATGGTATAAAGAAGAAGATTCCTCCTTTTCAGGTTAAAGCACACTCAACTAGAGCAGTTAGTGCTTCATTGGCAGTGCATCACCAGGCCTCCATGACTCAGATCTGCAAGGCTGCAACTTGGTCTTTAGTCCATACATTCACTAGATTCTATCAGGTGGATGTGAAAGGGCATGAGGATGTCGCCTTCGGCCGCATAGTGCTGTAGGCAGCAGTATAGATCCTCTTGTCCATTGGTGGTCTATGTATTTTCTGATCTGTATCTCCCTCCCCTCTCCCTTCAGAGACTGGGCCGCAGGGCATTATTCCAACATGATAACGACCCCAAACACACTTCCAAGAATACCACTGCCTTGCTAAAGAAGCTGAGGGTAAAGGTGATGGACTGGCCAAGCATGTCTCCAGACGTAAAACCTATTGAGCATCTGTGAGGCATCCTCAAATGGAAGGTGTAGGAGCGCAAGGTCTCTAACATCCACCAGCTCCATGATGTCATCATGGAAGATGATGTGGAAGAAGACTCCAGTGGCAACCTGTGAAGCTCTGGTGAACTCCATGCCCAGGAGGGTTAAAGCAGTGCTGGAAAATAATGGTGGCCACACAAAATATTGATACTTTGGACCCAATTTGGACATTTTCACATAGGGGTGTACTCACTTTTGTTGCCAGCGGTTTAGACATGAATGGCTGTGTGTTGAGTTATTTTTAGGGGACAGCAAATTTACAGTTATAATATCGTAAAAAATACTGCGCTATCCCATAAGTGGAAATGATCCCCACATGTGTGTGATGAAAAGACAAATATCTCAAACCAAAAATTGAAATGTAAATTGCTGCTGCAACCTTAGATGTGAAACAACCTCCACCTTACTAGCTATACAATTTAAAGGCTGCGCTGCTAGTGCAAATACATGATCATATTAACTGAAAATACCATAATTATGAATGAACACAAGTGAATTGTTTCATAACAAAAAAAAAAAAAAAATGCACATAAATCGCATGCAAAAAAAAGAATCGCATGCAAAAAAAAATGAGTGGAACATTCAGTAAACAAAAACGATTAAATAGAGTCCATTTAGTCATAGATTGAAATGAACTGTAGGTCTTGTGGGTGTAGAAAATGGTTGGATAGAGGGAGAAAGACACCCTTCCTTCAAGTGATGTAAAGATTATCTCCGTAGGGAGCGTGGTGTTAAAATAGAGAGAAGATCCTCCACCTCAAGTAAGGTAAGCCCCTTACCAGATCCAAAGATCTCCTGTCACAGAGATCATGCACACATGTGGCTGTGTCCCCCAGCCACTGGGTCTCTGTCAGTGCGCAGATCGGAAGCCACCTCTCCAGGAAATCAATCCAAACGTGATTTATCCGCTCACAGACCATGGATAAATAGGAAAGAAATGCTCCATAGCGTAATACAGTTAAAATCCACTTTAATGTATAAAAGAAAAGCACTTACAATTTGTGCAGTAAAGATCGCTTATAAAAACATGTAGCGCCGGCCGGCTTCAGCTGCTGCCCGTTTCTTCCGGGTTCAGCGTGGTATGGTGGTGACGTCAGCACGCCGCTCCTCCCTACGCCGTTTCGACAAATCTGTCTTCTTCCTTACAGTTATACAAGCTGTACACTCACTACTTTACATTGTGGCAAAGTGTCATTTCTTCAGTGTTGTCACATGAAAATACATAATAAAATATTTATAAAAATGTGAGGGGTGTACTCACTTTTGTGAGATACTGTATTCAACTAGGGATGAGTCGTTCAGTTCGCACCAGAACATACGGAACAGGCAAAAAATTTGGCAGAACACATGAACACCGTTAAAGTCTATGTGATACGAACATGAATAATCAAAAGTGCTCATTTTAAAGGCTTATATGCAAGTTATTGTCATAAAAAGTGTTTGGGGACCCAGGTCCTGCCCCAGGGGACATGTATCAATGCAAACATTTTTTTTAAAAATGGACGTTTTTTTCGGGAGCAGTGATTTTTTTAATGCTTAATGTGAAACAATGAAAATGAAATATTCCTTTAAATATCGTGCCTGGGGGTGTCTATTGTATGCCTGTTAAGTGGCGCATTTCTAAAGGAAAAATTGTCATTCAAAACTGATCGCGGCTGTAATGAATTGTCGGGTCTCGGCAATATAGATAAAGCTCATTGAAAAAAAGAGCATGGGGTCCCCCCAGTCTACTACCAGGCCCTTTGGGTCTGGTAAGAATATTAAGGGGAACCCCGAACCAAAAAAAAAAAAATTTGCATGGGGGTCCCCCTAAAATCCATATCAGTCCCTTCAGGTCTGATATGGAAATTAAGGGGAACCCTGTGCCATTTTTTTTTTTTAAATGGCGTAGGGATCCCCCCCAAAATCCATAGCTATGGATTTTAAGGGGAACCCTGCTCCAAAATTTTTAAAAAATGGCGTAGGAAAATCAATCCCAGACCCTTATCTGAGCATGCAACCTGGCAGGCCACAGAAAAAAAGGGGAGGAACAAGAGAGAGCGCCCCCGCTCCTGAACCATACCACATTCCCTCAACATGGGGAAGGTGCTTTGGGGTAGCCCCCAAAGTACCTTGTCCCCATGTGTATGGACAAGGGCCTCATCCCCACAACCCTTGTCCAGTGGTTGTGGGGGTCTGCGGGCAGGAGGGCTTATCAGAATCTGGAAGCCCCCTTTAACAAGGGGACCCCCAGATCCCACCCCCCGTGTGAAATGGTAAAGGGGTACAAATGTACCCCTACCATTTCACAAAAAAGTGTCAAAATGTTAAAAACGACAAAACACAGCTTTGGGGCAAGTCCTTTATTAAAAAATGAAAAATAAAAATGTCCCACGATGTCCATTCATCTTCTTCTTCACGCCGCGACAGACCGAAAAAAAAAAATTCATCAGCGAAGAAGCGTCACACGGCGGGAGTCTCCCATAGAGGAGAATCGGTTGCGGATTTTTTTTTTCTTTTTCGGTCCGTCGCGGCGTGAAGAAAAGGATGAATGGATATTGTGGGACATTTTTATTTTTTTATTTTTTAATAAAGAACTTGTCCCCAAGCTGTGTCTTGTCATTTTTAACATTTTGACACTTTGTTTGTGAAATGGTAGTGGTACATTTATACCCCGTTACCATTTCACACAGGGGGGGAGGCCGGGATCTGGGGGTCCCCTTGTTAAAGGGGGCTTCCATATTCCGATAAGCCCCCCACCTGCAGACCCCCACAACCGCCGGGCAAGGGTTGTGGGGATGAGGCCCTTGTCCCCATCAACATGGAGACAAGGTGCTTTGGGGGGCTACCCCAAAACACCCTCCCCATGTTGAGGGCATGTGGCCTGGTACGGTTGAGGAGGGGGGGCACTCTTTTCCTGCAGCCTGCCAGGTTGCGTGCTCAGATAAGGGTCTGCTATACATTTTGGGGGGGACACCAACGCCATTTTAAAAAAAATTTGGTGCAGGGTTCCCCTTAAAATCCATACCAGACCTTAAGGGCCTGGTATGGATTTGGCGATTTTGGGGGGACCCCCACACCATTTTTAAAAAAATTTGGCACAGGGTTCCCCTTAATTTCCATATCAGACCTGAAGGGCCTGGTATGGATTTTAGGGGGACCCCCGCGCAATTTTTTTTTTTAATTTTGGTTTGTGGTTCCCCTTAATATTCAAACCAGACTCAACGGGCCTGGTAATGGACTGGGGGGGATCCCATCCTCTCTTTTTCAATGAGTTTTATCTATATTGCCAAGACCCGTCAATTTATTACAGCCTCGATCAGTTTTAAATGACAACTTTTCCTTTAGAAATGTAATTTTGCTGTGGTACTGTTCTAAACGGGAAAAATGTTCCACTTTACAGGCATACTATAGACACCCCCCAGGCACAATATTTAAATGAATATTTCATTTTTATTGTTTCACTTTAAGCATTAAAAAAATCACTGCTCCCGGAATAAAGCGACGTTTTTAAAAATTTTCTTTTCATTGATACATGTCCCCTGGGGCAGGACCCAGGTCCCCAAACACTTTTTATGACAATAACTTGCATATAAGCCTTTAAAATGAACACTTTTGATTTTTCATGTTAGTGTTCCATAGACTTTAACGGTGTTCAGGCGGCTTTCGAATTTGCCCCAAACACTGCATATTGTTCGGTGTTCACAGAACATCCAAACCACCAAAGTTCGGCCCGAACTTAAAAAATGGCCGAACCGTTCGCCCATCCCTATATTTAACCCTGTGCCTTCTGGTCTAGGATTCTATAGCCAATGTTAGATCAGAGCTCAGTAACCAACATACGTTAAAGCCAGGTTAGGCAACCGACAGCCCACAGAGAGTTAGAGGTATGGTTGCATCACAGATAAGAAGCTACAAGGGACTAAGAAACAGAGTAGATAGGCTGACTCTGAGTTCCAATGTTACACCATGGTTTCTGCTGGTGAGGTTCTGCGTTCCAGGATGGTTGGTCAACAGTTGGAGGATCTCCCCATCATCGCTGATTCTGTCTTCAGGTCTTCAACACCAAGATGGAAGCTGAATCATGATCATCCTTAGGGCCCCTGCAACTGGACTTTGCTGCAACATTTATCTGGGCATCCATCTATACCCATGTATATGTGCACAATTCCACTCCTGCCAGGTCCTTTGTTGATATTACCTGTTTGCACATCGGATTTATATACTATTATGTACTTTATTATATAAAGCTTGTACAATTTCCATACTGGTGTGCGTCTATATATTTACGGTTAATGTTATATGCTGGTTGCAGTGGTTCCTCTTCTGTCAATGACTTTAATTAGATTACTGGTTAATTTCCCAGGATGGGAATTCCCTCTGTTCTGCGTGGAGGCACTGCCAACTTTATTATCAATCCTACTCTTCCAATTAGCAAAGGTTCGACCAGCTTCGACCGCCGTAAGTATGTATGTGTAATACCTGGCTAATTCCCCTGGAAGCTGGAAATCACTACTACAGTAAACACAGCTAACTTCCAGGTCCAGTGCCAAGTGTAAAGCAGGCAGCGTAAGGAAGCCTCCAAAAATCAGATGAATGTAAAAACTATGCAAAACTTGGCAAAATCCTAGCTCAAGTAAATTGCCCTGATCCGGATCGAGCCTAGAACAGGCATAAAGATGAACCAATTTGCTTATCTAACTGTAAATTACATAGTTACATTGAAAAAGGACACCAGTCCATCCAGTTCAACCCTAAAAAGAAAAAAACAAACAAAACACACACAAATTGTAAACCTCCATATACAGTGGGGACGGAAAGTATTCAGACCCCTTTAAATTGTTCACTCTTTGTTATACAACCCCTGGCAAAAATTATGGAATCACCAGTCCCTGAGGATGTTCCTTCAGTTGTTTATTTTTATAGAAAAAAAGCAGATTACAGACATGGCCAAAAACATAAGGCATTTCAAATGGCAACTTTCTGGCTTTAAGAAACACTAAAAGAAATCAAGGAAAATAATTGTGGTGGCCAGTAACAGTTAGATTTATAGAACAAGCACAGGGAATAAATTATGGAATCACTCAATTCTGAGGAAAAAATTATGGAATCACCCTGTAAATTTTCATTACAAACACTAACACCTGCATCAGATTAAATCTGCTTGTTAGTATGTAGGTAAAGAGGGTAAATCATCACGCAGTGTTGCACAAGATGTTGGTTGTTCACAGTCGGCTGTGTCTAAAACATGGACCAATTACAAACAACATTGGAAGGTGGTTAAAGGCAATCATACTGGTAGACCAAGGAAGACATCAAAGTGTCAAGACAGAAAACTTAAAGCAATATGCCTTGAAAACAGAAAATGTACAACAAAACAAATGAGGAACAAATGGGAGGAAACTGGAGTCAACATCTATGACCGAACTGTAAGAAACCGCCTAAAGGAAATGGGATTTACATACAGAAAAGCTAAAAGAAAGCCATCTCTAACACCTAAACACAAAAAAACAAGGTTACAAGGAAACCTTGTTAAGGAAAGGCAATCGTGGACTGTGGATGATTGGATGAAAGTCATATTCAGTGATGAATCTCGAATCTGCATTGGGCAAGGTGATGATGCTGAAACTTTTGTTTGGTGCCGCATGGGGCACCAAACAAAATATGGGGCTGCATGTCAGGTAAAGGCACTGGGGAGATGGCTGTCATTAAATCTTCTATAAATGCACAGGTTTACATTTAAATTTTGGACACTTTTCTTATCCCATCTATTGAAAGGATGTTTGGGGATGATGAAATCATTTATCAAGATGATAATGCATCTTGCCATAAAGCAAAAACTGTGAAAAAATTCCTTGAAGAAAGACACATAAGGTCAATGTCATGGCCTGCAAACAGTCCGGATCTCAATCCAATTGAAAATCTGTAGTGGAAGTTAAAGAAAATGGTCCATGACAAGGCTCCAACCCGCAAAGATGATTTGGCAACAGCAATCAGAGAGGGCTGGAGCCAGATTGATGAAGAGTACTGTTTATCATTCATTAGGTGAATGCCTCAGAGACTGCAAGCAGTTATAAAAGCCAGAGGTGGTGCAACAAAGTACTAGTGATGTGTTGGAGTGTTATTTTGTTTGTTTGTTTTTCATGATTCCATCATTTTTTCCTCAGAATTGAGTGATTCCATAATTTATTCCCTGTGCTTGTTCTATAAATCTGTTACTGGCCACCGCAATTATTTTTCTTGATTTCTTTTAGTGTTTCTTAAAGCCAGAAAGTTGCCATTTGAAATGCCTTTAGTTTTTGGCCATGTCTGTGATCTGCTTTTTTTCTACAACAATAAACAACTGAAGGAACATCCTCAGGGACTGGTGATTCCATCATTTTTGCCAGGGGTTGTATTGCAGCCATTTGCTAAAATCATTTAAGTTCATTTTTTCCTTATTAATGTACACGCAACACCCCATATTGACAGAAAAACACAGAATTGTTGACATTTTTGCAGATTTGTTAAAAAAGAAAAACTGAAATATCACAGTATTCAGACCCTTTGCTCAGTATTTAGTAGTAGCACCCTTTTAATCTAATACAGCCATGAGTGTTTTTGGGAAAGATACAACAAGTTTTTCACACCTGGATTTGGGATCCTCTGCTATTCCTCCTTGCAGATTCAGAGTCAGGGCTCTGGCTGTGCCATTCAAGAACAGTCACAGAGTTGTTTTGAAGCCACTCCTTCGTTATTTTAGCTGTGTGCTTAGGGTCATTGTCTTGTTGGTATTTAAACCTTCGGCCCAGTCTGAGGTCCTGAGCACTCTGGAGAAGGTTTTCGTCCAGGATATCCCTGTACTTGGCCGCATTCATCTTTCCCTCGATTGCAACCAGTCGTCCTGTCCCTGCAGCTTAAAATCACCCCCACAACATGATGCTGCCACCACCATGCTTCACTGTTGGGACCGTATTGGACAGGTGATAAGCAGTGCCTGGTTTTCTCCACACATACCGCTTAGAATTAAGGCCAAAAAGTTCTATCTTGGTCTTATCAGACCAAAGAATCTTATTTCTCACCATCTTGGAGTCCTTCAGGTGTTTTTTTTGCAAACTCCATGCGGGCTTTCATGTGTGTTGCACTGAGGAGAGTCTTCCATCGGGCCACTCTGCCCGACTGGTGGAGGGCTGCAGTGATGGTTGACTTTCTACAACTTTCTCCCATCTTCCGACTGCATCTCTGGAGCTCAACCACAGTGATATTTGGGTTCTTCTTTACCTCTCTCACCAAGGCTCTTCACCCCCGATAGCTCAGTTTGGCCGGACGGTCAGCTCTAGGAAGGGTTCTGGTCATCCAAAACGTCTTCCATTTAGGGTCTATGGAGGCCACTGTGCTCTTAGGAACCTTAAGTGCAGCAGAAATATTTTTGTAACCTTGGCCAGATCTGTGCCTTGCCACAATTCTGTCTCTGAGCTCTTCAGGCAGGTAATTTGACCTCATGATTTTCATTTGCTCTGACATGCACTGTGAGCTGTAAGGTCTTATATAGACAGGTGTGTGGCTTTCCTAATCAAGTCCAATCAGTATAATCGAACACAGTTGGACTCAAATAAAGGTGTAGAACAATCTCAATGATGATCAGAAGAAATGGACAGCACCTGAGTTAAATATATGAGTGTCACAGCATAGGGTCTAAATACTTAGGACCATGTGATATTTCAGTTTTTCTTTTTTAATAAATCTGCAAAAATGTCAATAATTCTGTGTTTTTCTGTCAATATGGGGTGCTGTGTGTACATTAATGAGGAAAACAAATGAACTTAAATGATTTTAGCAAATGGCTGCAATATAACAAAGAGTGAAAAATTTAAGGGGGTCTGAATATTTTCCGTCCCCACTGTATACTATCCTGCACTCACAGTTGATCCAGAGCATGGAAAAAAAAACAATAAAGCATATTCCAGTTTTCTCCAGCGGGGGTGGAATTCCTTCCTGATCCCCCAAGAGGTAATTAGATTTTCCCTAGATCAACTTTACCTATAAATATTAGTATCCAGCTAATATATATTATTAATATTATTAATATAAGTTATTAGCTTCATCATCTGGTTCCAGCCCTTTAAAGGGGTTGTAAACCCTCACGGTTTTTCACCTTAGCGCATTCTATGCATTAAGGTGAAAACCCTTTTGTGCTGCAGTTGCCCACCAGAGCCCCCCTTTTTTCTTACCTGAACTCGATCGTTCCAGCGATGGGGACGAGCACAGCAGCTCCAGCTGCTGTCTCAGGTCTTTATTGGATAGATTGAAAGCAGCAAGAGCCATTGGCTCTCACTTCTGTCAATCAAATCCAGTGACACGGGAGTCGGGGTGGGGCCGAGTCCTGCTGTCTGTGTCAATGGACGCAGCAGCAGGACTTGGGAGTGCGCCCGCACCAGTGCCCCCTTGGAATGCAGCTTTCCGTGGGGGCACTCGAGAAGAGGAGGAGCCAGGAGCGCTGTGGGCGGACCCCAGAAAAGGAGGGCCACTCTGTGCAAAGCCCTTACACAGAGGAGGTAAGTGTGACATGTTTGTTATTAAAAAACAAAAAAAGCAAAGCTTTACAATCACTTTAAGTAAGCCATGACACCCAGGGCCGCTAACAAAGGGGTACAGGGCCCAGGAAATATCAGTTCAACGGGGGGGGGGGGTCAGGCAGCTGGAAAACAGCTCTCTCCCCCATTCATCTTCCTTTCTGCAATATTTTCAGCTGCTTACAATATTTCAGGTTGTGAATGAACAGGTAGTCTCTGTACATTGCAGTTCCTGTTCATTCTGCAGCTGAGGCTGCAGAGAAGGGACTGGGTATCTATGTCCTCAATATTTTTGATTGTCTCAAAAGTCAGATATTAGGGGTCTGTATAGACCCCTGATGTCTCACCAAAGCCCACCCTTCCCAACCGGGTTGTTTGAGAAAAAAATTGTTAAAATTAATTAAAATAAAATTGTAAAAATGAAAAACCAAAGAATAAAGGGCAAATTCACACAGGTACTCTGGTTGTGTGAATGAGCTGTTAGTTTATGCGACTGAAGCCACCTGTTACTCTATGGGACATAGAGGCTGTACAAACACAGCCACAGCTCCTAATCTGACAGGTGTGCAGGTGTGGGATAGTGGGCCCAAATGCCCACTGTCTGTGTTCAGGGCCGTACAGCTGTACCCACACAATTGTCAAAATAGGACCTACAGCTACCCTGTTTCCCCGAAAATAACACCTAGCGTGATTGTCAGTGATGGCTGCAATATAAGCCCTACCCCCCAAATAAGCCCTACCCTGTTTCCCCCAAAATGAGCCCTACCCTGAAAATAAGACCTACAAGAACTTTAACTAGGGCTTATTTGGGGGGTAGGGCTTATATTGCAGCCATCACCAACAAGCACGCTAGGTCTTATTTTTGGGGAAACAGGGTATGTTCATACAGCCAATGCATTCCCATAGCATAACATAGACTTCCTGCACACAGCTTCAGGTGGTTCCAGCCACATAAACAAACCACTGATTCACACTGTACAGACAACAGTGCTCATGTGAATGAGCCCCAAGAACTCATTTACACACAGAGCACATTTATTACCATAATACAGTTGTATTTTTTAGATTTAGCAGGAATGTTGTAAGTTATGTTGTATTTGTGTGGGCTAATAATGGTTTTAGTGTTTTTTTTTAATAAAAATATTGCTTTGATATTTTTGGGGGGGGCTGTCAGGTAGGCTGTACAGGGCCCCATCATTTGTATCAGCAGCCCTGATGACACCCAAGGTCAGTAGGAGGGCTGCCCATCTTGTGGCACTGTAATTGCCTGTTCACAATGATGACATCATCAGAAAACCATCCTCGCAGCTCCTGATTGTCAGTAAGTTGACCATGCACAGCTCAGTCATGGTATCGTGGATACCAGTAGAGCAGGCCCCAGAAAAACACAGAGATGCCTTAAGGCCACCTAACATGCTGCCACATGCATGTTTGAGCCCGTCGTAAAGAAGATATAGCAAATGTAAGAGAGTTAAAGTTACTGTAAGAGAGTAATGTAAGAGGGATTCGTGTTACTAAACCCAGAACCTGCATTCAGTATATCTAGTCTCCCACAGTACACAGAGCATGGGAATGCAATTATTTTAGTAAATATAAACTGCTAAATATCTTTTCTCGTCAGCAGTATTAAGCAGCCTTGTGACTTGTATCAGTTCCTAGTAATGATTGTAGGAGGAGTTTTCATACTCCCCTGATCCTCTGCCTGGACAGTGCTGATTGGCCCTGTGCTGATCACATGCATTGTCCCAAGAAAAAAAGAAAAACTCTCTAGAAATACACACCAAACTGAGCATGTGCAGCCTATCTCCTAATGCTCTGTTCTATCACAATATGGATTGGAGTCAATCTGATCAGAAATATAATTCAACTTCTATGCCACATCCAAATTTGGTACATCAAAACTATATTATTAGTATAGCTGTGGAACTTTTAAGGCACAGCACATTTTTTTGTAAAATATAACATTTATTCAAGTTAGCTAAAATTAGACAATATATGGTCCATATTTACAACAGACTAATAAAATACAGTTTTTTTAAAACCAGTCTCAATGCTATGATTGTGCATAGTGGTCTTTACAGCTCAACATGTTTCTCAAAAAAAGTCCTCTTCATCAGGAGCTATCAATACAGACTTTCAATAAATGCCATCAAAATGAAATAATAAACTTTTGAGTAAACATATTATGGTACAACAACAGTTTATTTAACATATTGCATTGAAATGCTCCCTCAGAGGTAGGAGTGCAAGGGCCCCTAAACATACATACAACCACGGGGGACCCAAAAGTCCCTCTCCTCCTTCCCCTCCTCCTCCAATCTATGTTCTTAAATTCTTCTAAATAACTTTTATATATTACATATTGAAAAATTGTCTTCTACTCCAGTATCATGAAGCTCTCTTTTGTATGAGATTGATGAATGAATAAAAAACAATAACGATTTACCTTTTCCCAAAATGAAGGGGAATTTTGGACTATTGTTGTTCTGTGTCTTTATCCCAATGGGTTAAATGTGGTTTGGCAATTTCAGTGACAGGCACTATCTTTCCATGTACAAAATGAGCATTCATTTCTAAAAAGACCCAAATAGATTAGTATAGTGGTGTAAATAATCTTTTTACGCAGATGGCACTATTGCATGCACATATGTGTATGAAATAATATAATTATAATTATAGTTACCTTTTATGATATAAAATATGGTGTGTAAAAAAGGTTTATATCATCCCTACTGATCTTATACAGATAATCCAAAAAATAAAGGGAGACAAAACCCCTCACAAATTTGATTCAGAGTCCCCGGATAGAGCCTATAAAAAACGAAAAATAATAAAAAAGATAAAAAATAGAATATATTTCAATCCATTTAAGGTAATGATGAATTTTCTATAATTAACTTAGAACATACCACATGAAAGGTGATGTCAACTATAAGTCTTTTAGACGCAGCATGCTCCAAATATGGCAATGTACAGCTTTATTTAAGGCTAAACTGATATAATCTGTGAAATGAATGGAGGATATTTTCCATCAGTGATTGGCAGACTCTTAGACAATATATTAGGATAGAAAAGACTCCCATGGAGATATTAGTACCTGTATTCACTATGTCATACCAAACGATCGACTGACCTATTCTTGGACTGTGGAGGAGGAGAGGGGCCAAGAGACACCCCAGCGGCCGTCTGGCCCTGAACCAACCAAATGAGCCTTCTGCAGCCATCTTGGTTCAGGGCCGGAGGGCCGGATGTTGCATCCCAGCCTGCTGGTCACCCAGCTGGGGTTGATTTGGGGGAATTGTGGACATATATATTGCCTGGGTTGTCTCTGGGCCCCTCTCTTTCTCCTCCATGGTCCTAAAAATAGGTTGGTCGATCATTTGATATGACATAGTGAATACAGGTGCTAATATCTCCATGGGAGTCTTTTCTATCCTAATATATTGTCTAAGAGTCTGCCAGTCACTGATGGAAAATATTTTCCTTCATTTATTTTGCAGATTTTGTCAGTTTGGCCTTAAATAAGGCTGTACATTGCCATATTTGGAGAATGCTAAATCTTAAAGACTTATAGCTGACATCGCCTTTCATGTGGTATGTTCTAAGTTAATTATAGGAAATTCATTATTACCCTAAGTAGATTGAACTAAAAAGAAACCCATCTTGATATACTCTATTTTTTATCTTTTATTATTTTTCATTTTTTATAGACTCCATCCGAGGATTCTGAACCAAACTTGTGAGGGGTTTGTCTCCCTTTATTTTTTGGATTATCTGTATAAGATCAGTAGGGATGATATAAACCTTTTTTACACACCATATTTTATATCATAAAAGGTAACTATAATTATAATTATATTATTTCATACACATGTATATATATGTGCAATAGTACCATCTGCATAAAAAGATTATTTAAACCACTATACTAATCTATTTGTTTTTTTTTTAGAAATGAATGCTCATTTTGTACATGGAAAGATAGTGCCTGTCACTGAAATTGCGAAACCACATTTAACCCATTGGGATAAAGACACAGAACAACAATAGTCCAAAAATCCCTTTCATTTTAGGAAAAGGTAAATCGTTGTTGTTTTTTATTTATTTCATCAATCTCATATAAAAGAGAGCTTCATGATACTGGAGTAGAAGACAATTTTGCAATATGTAATATATAAAAGTTATTTAGAAGAATTTAAGAACATAGATCAAATAGGACTGTATTGGAGGTTGGAAGTTGAAGGAGGAGAGGGACGTTTGGGACCCCCCCGTGGTTGTATGTATGTTTAGGGGCCCTTGCACTCCTACCTATGAGGGAGCATTCCAATCTAATATGTTAAATAAACTGTTGTTGTACCTTCATATGTTTACTCAAAAGTTTGATATTTCATTCAGATGGCATTTATTGAAGTTCTGTATTGATACTCCTGATGAAGAGGACTTTGTACGAGAAACGCGTTGACCTGTAAAGACCACTTTGCACAATCATTGCAGAATTGAGATCAACTGGTTTATAAAAATGTATTCTATTATTCTGTTGTAAATACGGACCATATATTGTCTAATTTTAACAAACATGAATAAATGTTATATTTTATCAAAAAATGTGCTGTGTCTTAAAAGTCCCACGCCTATACTATTATTATAGTTTTGAAGGATTGGAGTCAGTTAAAGAAGGGGAGGATCAGAAAGACAGGATCAAACAGCCTTCATACACAATGCAGAGGATTAACCCCTTAGGTTCCACAGTGAGTATAACAAGCATACTTTACTGCATATACAGTCTGATTTTACTGGTGTGGGTTTAGTAACACTTTAAACTAACTCTGGGCACAGAGGGGTTCATAACAATGAATGCAATCAACTGCTTGATGGGTCCATTGCATTATTATTATTATTATTATTATTATTATTATTATAAATATTATTATTGTAGCTTTTGCCATTATTTTCCATTATTTTGTAACGCTGTCATTGATATAATGTTACTCTTGTTGTGTTCGTTGATGAATGCTATTGTTACCATTATTGTTATTTAGAATGTTAACCACAATGGGGATTTTGATACGAGAACAAAGTTTCTTGTCCAGATTGAGATGACCCTTCCTGCCATACGACATCGTATTCTCCAGGCTCGTCTCTGGCACGGCTGGAAGCTCATTGTCATATCACATGCTCCTCTGTATCCATTTTGTTTGTTGTTTCAGCGCTGCCGTCTGCTTTTTGATATGCTTTGATGTGTTAAAGCCCACTGATCCTTGCAGGTGACCAAACTTTCATCCATAATCTGTCCTATCCAAATTAAAAGCACCACGTATAGATTGTGGGATTTGCTGTATGTGCCAATTAACTTTTCACAGACTCTCCCGTGAATTGACAGCGCCAGGAGAGGGGAATGAAACGTTAGCTGGAATCAATGCAACGCACATTACAGCACACACAGCTTGTGTACCAAAATATCTTTCAAAGGACGATACCTCTTTTTATTTTACAATGTCATATTTAACTCACTCACTAGATAGATGCTGGAAGTCAGACAATATTGTGCAGTAATCAGAAGGGTTTATTATTCTTTCTTTCTTTCTTTCTTTCTTTCTTTCTTTCTTTCTTTCTTTCTTTCTTTCTTTCTTTCTTTCTTTCTTTCTTTCTTTCTTTCTTTCTTTCTTTCTTGAGATACTTTATATTATATTTGTAAAATTCTATCACGTATACAATAATAAAATAATTGTATGAAAAATACTTTACACATTTTACAAAATTGTTTAGCAACCTGAAGGCTTCCTTCTCCATCCCTTCACTTCTCTTCTGTTCTCGACTAGCCTGCCTAAACACCTGCTTTCCTAATCAGCCAAAAAGCTTGTGAACAGGCACATCTAGGCTTTCTTAGGAGAAAGCCAAGCAGCCTTTGCAAGCAAAGTGTAATGAGAATCAGTGGCAGCTGGTGCTCAAAATTTTTTTTTGGGGGGGGGGGTGCAAACAAACTAAAAAATTCTAAAAAAAAACATCAATTGTAGCCTCCCTGTACCATCAATCGCAGCCACTGTGCCCATCAATTGCCGCCACTGTGCCCATAAGACCCAGCCACTTTGCCATCAAACGCAGCCACTATGCCTTTAAACTCAGCCACTGTGCCCATCAATTGCCGCCACTGTGCCCCATAAAATGCAGCCACTGTGCCCATCAATTGCTACCACTGTGCCATCAAACACAGCCACTGTGCCCATCAATTTCTCCCACTGTGCCCCATTAAACGCAGCCACTATGCCATATTAAACGCTGCCAGTGTGCCCCCCGCGGGCCCGCCATCTACACTTACCTGTCTCAATGGGACAACTTCTCGATGTCTTCTCCCATCCTCTGCTATGATTGGACGCCTGGCGTCCAATCACAGCGCCTGTCGTTTCAGCCAATCAGGTGACGGGTAACAGATCCGAGCACCTGATTGGCGGAGAGGCGGTTTATTGTCAGGAAAGCGAAGACTCATTCGCTTTTCTAACACAGCTGAGTGACCTGCGAGCGCCCAGCATGGCGCTCACAGGTCACCTTTTTTGACGCCTATTAGAGCCTATGGCTCTAATCAGGTGCTTCAAAACCACCCCCCCCACTGCTGTAATTCAGGTGCCCTGTGCCCGAAAAGGGGCCTGGCGCCTGTATAGGCAGCGGTGGCCATAGATAGATGCATGCAATCTATGCATCTATCTATTGGTGCTAGAGGGGGTGGCAGAGGGGGCGGCACCCGTGCGCCGTTAATGCACGGGCCGCCACTGATGAGAATACTTCATATTATATTTGTAAAATTCAAATACTTATTCAATGATAAAGTAATTTTATGAAAAAAATCTGCAAATGTTACAATATTGTTTAGCAACCTGAAGGCTTCCCTTCCCTACCAGCCTACCTAAACTCCTGCCTTCCTAATCAGACAAAAAGCTTGTGAACAGGCAACATCTAGGATTTCTTAGGAGAAAGCCAAGCAGCCTTTGCAAGCAAAGTGTAATGAAAATACTTCATATTATATTTCTAAAAATCTATCACTTATGCAATGATAAAGTAATTGTATGAAAAAAAAACTGAAAATTTTACAATATTGTTCAGCAATCTCCTCCCTTCCCTTTTCTTCTCCTTCCCTTCCCTTTCCTTCTCTTCTCCTTCCCTTCCCTTCCCTTCCCTTCTCTTCTCGACTAGGCTGCCTAAACTCCTGCCTTCCCTTCCTAAAAAGCCAAAAAGCTTGTGAACAGGCTCATCTTAGAGGAAAGCCAAGCAGGCTTTGCAAGCAAAGTGTAATGTGAATACTTCATTTTATATTTGTAAATTTTTATCACTTATACAATAATGAAGTAATTGTACGGAAAATCATTTTAAATTTTTATAATGTTGTTCAGTGATCGGAAGGTTTTTCTTTTTTATTTATTTTGTTCCTGTGTTCAGTACTTCAGGTGGTACATAGGGAGGCAGTTAATTGCATTTCTAATACTATGAGGTGACTAGTCTGCCTAAACTCTTTCCTTGTCTACAGTATGAAGATTTTTGTGAGCAGGCACCTCTAGGCTTTCCTAGAAGAAAGCCAAGTATCAGTATCCTCTGCAAGCAAATTATAATTAGAATACTTTATAATTTACTTGTAAAATTCTATCACTTATTCAGTAATAAAGTAATTGTATGGAAAATGCCTTTCAAATTTTATATTTTGTTCTGCAACCTGAAGCTTTTTCTTTTTTATCTTTTTCTTTTCTTTTCCCTGTGTTCAGTACTTCAGGTGGTACATGTGCTTGCTGCCTGCCCACCGTCAAATGATGGAGGGGCAGTGCGGCTGTCATTCTGAGACAACATCATATGACGTTGTCCCAGAGCATCTGCTCTCGCATGCCTGCGGGGGTGAGCAGCACGGCGATCGCGGTTGCACCCTGTTGCTACGCCACAATGCCACCCGGATCTCTATAAAGAGCCACAGCCCTTTAACCATGTGATCAGCTGTGTCCAGTCACAGCCGGTCACATGTAAACACAGTAATGCTGGTAATCGGCTCTCATCTCCTCACACTGACAGAGTGTGTGGCAAGGAGAGCCGGACAGCGGCATCTCCTCGCAAGGGACATCGAGACATGTAATCAGGGCATCGATCATCAGTGCCCTGATTACAATAAAGCACCACCAGTGCCAGCAATCAGTGCACACTAGTGCCAGCTATCAGTGCACACTAGTGCCACCAATCAGTGCTCATTAGTGATGCCAGTCAGTGCTGGTTATCAGTGTCGCCTATTAGTGCTGCCCATCAATGCCCATAATTGCTGCCCATCAGTGCCACCCATCAATGCCCATTAGTGCCCATCAGTGCCGCCCATCAGTTCCCATCAGTGCTGCCTATCCATGCTGCCTATCAGTGCCCACCAGTGCCGCCTATCAGTGCCACCTATCAGTGCCAACTATCAGTGCCCACCAGTGCCACCCATCAGTGCCACCTATTAGTGCTCATCAGTGCCACAGATCAGTGCCACCTTTCAGTGCCCATAAGTGCTGCATATTAGTGCCTCCTCATCAGAGCCACCTAATCAGTGCCTATAAGTGCCACCTCATCAGTGCCCATAAGTGCAGCCTATCAGTGTCCATTAGTGCCGCCTCATCAGTACACATCAGTGAAGGAGAAAAAATACTTATTTACAAAATTTACTGACAGAAACTAAGAAAAACTTTTTTTTCTACATTTTCGGTCTTTTTTTTTTTTAAATAAAAAACTCAGCAGTGATTAAATGACATTCCAGTCTTGGTCCGTAGGTACCTGCAGATGGTACAGTAAAGGCAATTATTTACACTACTACTATGTTGTGAATAGCCTGCTATTAAAACTGCTGTGAACAGGTACCTCTGGGCTTGCTTAGAAGAAATCCTCTGTAAACAAAGGGTTATTGGAATACTATATTACATTACAAAATTATTTAGTGAAATAATTGTATGGAATATTATCTTCAATTAATACAATAAAATGGACCAAAAAGTTCCAGCTTTAATTATAGTTCTCTTTTTGCACCTTTTCCATATTCTGGTGGTCTGTCTATCCCTGCTAAAAATAGCCTTCTTCTGGGGTCAGTCAGAATTCTCCAGTTTTGGAGATTTAAAGGAGATACCCTCATTTCAAGAGACTGAAAGCTTATTTATTTATAATTATTTTTAGTGTTGGAAAATATGGGGAAAGGTTAAAGACGTTTAGGGTTATTAAAAAAAAAATAAACACTAATACTTACCTCTATGCTGCAGCATTAGTGTGATGCTGCAACTATCCACCACCGGCTCCAAGCCCAAGAACTGAGTGATCACATGACCACATGCTCAGTTCTTGGGTCTTGGGTCAGTCAGTCATTCACTGATCTCTCCTCTGCCCCTCCAGCGCCGGGCTGTGGAAGGAGCTGGAGTAGCTGGCCAAGGCTCTCAGCCACATAGCATCAGTTCAAACAGCCCTTTTTAAAATCTTTATAAATTATATTTATTTTAACCTTATGGTTTTTTAACCTGGGCTTAGAGAGTCTCAAAACCTGCATTTTTGTCTCCTTTTTTGTTTATTATTGTGGAATTCAGGGGCTGGACCCGGATGTCCAACATACAAAATACCAACCTAATCGTTCTCTTCGCTCCTCCCAAGACCTCCTGGTCTCAAACTCCCTTGTCACCTCATCCCATGCTCGCCTTCAGGACTTCTCCAGAGCCTCCCCCATCCTCTGGAATGCTCTACCCCAATCCATCCGATTTTCTCCTACTTTATCCACTTTCAGACGATCCCTGAAAACTCATCTCTTCAGAGAAGCCTATCTGGCCCCCACCTAACAACTGTACATTTATCTTCTCAATCAGCACATCACCCACAGTTATTACCTCTTGTATCTCTTGACCTTCCCTCTTAGATTGTAAGCTCTAAGGAGCAGGGCCCTCTGATTCCTACTGTATCAAAGTGTATTGTAATTGTACTGTCTACCCCCAAGTTGTAAAGCGCTACGTAAACTGTTGGCGCTATATAAATCCTGTATAATAATAATGTCATTTCTCCTTGGGTCATTCCCTGATGTTCCCGACATCGAGGCTTGGTGTTTCTAGTTAACGCCGCTTTGCCGTTCAGAACGAGGCTTGAATAGACGCGCGTCACTTGCGGCTTTTCACAAAGTGTCTTTCTTCCGTTCAAGCCTTCCGCTGCTCACAGTGAGGCTTGAATTGGCGTGTGTCATTTCCAGCTTTTCAGGTGATGCCTCTCTTCCTGTTGAGCCTCTCGCTGTCCATAGCGAGGCTTGAATGACACGCTCTGCCGCCATGTTTTTGGGAATTCATTCCATTACCATTCAGCTAATCACCAGGAGGTTTGTCTCCTAATTATTGGGGTTTTTTGCCTATATAAACGCAATGGTTCCAGTAGGGTGACACCCCAGATGATGTCTTCTTAGATGAAATGCGTCGGATCGAGCCTACTGTTCCCATTGCGTTACCAGTCCTGTTATACAAGCGCTTGTTCTACTTAAATCTGAGTGTGTCCATATACCTTTGTTAATTAATTTCCTGTTAAGCGGATTCACACTATGTGGGATTTTTATTTCATTTATGGTCATACATTTTGTGAACCCATGCTACGGACTACATTTCTGAAGTCCCTTTTCTCGAGACATGTGTCCCCTGGAGGAAAATGGGATTACTAACTTCTGGCGTTTCAACATCTACACACGCTGACGTTTCCAACCATTGGTGTATTGTCACCGCAAATATATATATGTGTGTGTGTTTCTACACATCCAAGTATATTTTGCACATGTTTTACAATGTCTAAATATTAGTTATTTTCATTTGGCTTAACACCATTTGTATTTAGCGCCGCACCTTTTCACATATCTTCTGTTATTTACAATTATCATTTGTTATGCTGGCAGCTGCTTTTTGTTACACTGACAGCGCGGTTATTTACCAAAAATCTTTACACTATAAGTGATATAAGTGATATAGGGTCTGGGAATAAAAGTACCATTTCAGTCTCTGCAGATAAAACTAAGCTATGCAGTGGAATAACATCCTTACAGCATGTCTCCAATTTACAAGCCGACCTCAATGCACTAATTGGGCAACTAAGTGGGAAATTAAGTTTATTGTTGATAAATGTAAAGTTATGCACTTGGGAGCTAAGAATATGCATGCATCATACATACTAGGGGGAGTACAACAGGGGGAATCCATAGTGGAGAAGGATCTGGGGTTTTTGGTAGATCATAAGCTCAATAATAGCATGCAAGGCCAAACTGCGGTTTCCAAAGAGAGCAAAGTCCTTTCTTGCATTAAGAGAGGTAGAATCCAAAGAGAGAGATATCATTTTGCCCCTATTCAAATAATTAGTAAGACCTCATCTGGAATATGTAGTTCAGTTTTTGGCACCAGTTCTCAAAAAGGATATCGGGGAACTGGAGAAAGTGCATGGAGGAGCTCAGCTATGAGGAAAGATTAGAGGAACTGAATGAGGAGATTAAGGGGGGATATGATCAACGTACAAATATATAATTGGTCCATATAGTGAACTTGGTATTGAGTTATTCACTTTAAGGTCATTACAGAGGACAAGGGGGCACTCTTTACGTCTAGAGGAAAAAAGATTTAATCTCCAAATACGGAAAGGTTTCTTCACAGTAGGAGCTGTGAAAATGTGGAATAGACTCCCTCCAGAGGTGGTTGTGGCTAGCTCAGTTGATTTCTTTAAAAAAAAAATGCCTGGATTCTTTCCTAAATGTACATAATATACCAGGGTACTGACATTTATAGGTAAAGTTGATCCAGGGTAGGGATGAGCCGAACACCCCCCGGTTCGGTTCGCACCAGAACCCGCGAACGGACCGCAAGTTCGCACGAACGTTAGAACCCCATTGACGTCTATGGGACTCGAACGTTCGAAATCAAAAGTGCTCATTTTAAAGGCTAATTTGCATGGTATTGTCCTAAAAAGGGTTTGGGGACCCGGGTCCTACCCCAGGGGACATGTATCAATGCAAAAAAAACTTTTAAAAACGGCCGTTTTTTCGGGAGCAGTGATTTTAATGATGCTTAAAGTAAAAAAAAAAAAGTGAAATATTCCTTTAAATATCGTACCTGGGGGGTGTCTATAGTATGCCTGTAAAGTGACGCGTGTTTCCCATGTTTAGAACAGTCCCTGCACCAAATGTCATTTTTAAAGGAAAAAATCTCATTTAAAACTGCTTGCGGGTTTAATGTCATGTCGGGTCATGGCAATATGGATGAAAATCAGTGAGACAAACGGCATGGGTACCCCCCAGTCCATTACCAGGCCCTTTGGGTCTTGTATGGATATTAAGGGGAACCCCGCACCCAAATTAAAATAAGGAAAGGTCCCTATATACTCTGAACAGCAGTATACAGGCGGTGCAAACAAGACAGGGACTGTAGGTTTGTTGTTAAGTAGAATCTGTTTGTAATTTTGAACATTTTTAATGTGTTTAGCTCCAGCCAAAAAATCTTTTCTAAGCTTTTTGGAAAACATAGGGAAGGGTTATCACCCCTGTGACATTTGTTTTGCGTCTTTCCTCCTCTTCAGAAGATTTCACCTCACTTTTTTGTCCCAATGAAAAATGTTTTTTGAAAATTTGGGTTTTTTTGTGGAACAAGGATTGGAAAGCATCAGTGGAAAGGAAAAATTGTTTTCCCATATTAACTCTTACAGGAGAGAATTTCCCTTCCTTAGGGGTAGATTTCATCTCACTTCCTGTTGTCTCCTTCCGTTTGCAAGTAGGAGTCGTTTGTAAGTTAGATGTTTGAAAGTAGGGTCCTGCCCTATATACTCAGCAGAAATTTGGGCCTTAGGTGTTGCTGTGGCCAAAACACTGTAAGCCCTCACAGGGCCCTGCTGTGAAATATTAGATCAAGAATTGTAATTACATGCCCCTGTTGAACAGGAGCTGAAAAATTAGGCCTTAGGCACTGGTGCTGGTGCCACAACACTGCAACCCCTCACAGACACTCTAGTTGAAACGCAGGAACAAGCCCAGCTGCAAAGTATTGCATCAAAAATTGTAATTACACGCCCCTGTTAGACAGGGGCTGAAAAATTGGGTCTTAGGCACTGGTGCTGGTGCCACAACACTGCAACCCCTCACAGACACTCTAGTTGAAACGCAGGAACAAGCCCTGCTGCAAAGTATTGCATCAAAAATTGTAATTACACGCCCCTGTTAGACAGGGGCTGAAAAATTGGGTCTTAGGCACTGGTGCTGGTGCCACAACACTGCAACCCCTCACAGACACTCTAGTTGGAATGCAGGAACAAGCCCTGCTGCAAAGTATTGCATCAAAAATTGTAATTACACGCCCCTGTTAGACAGGGGCAGAAAAATTGGGTCTTAGGCACTGGTGCTGGTGCCACAACACTGCAACCCCTCACAGACACTCTAGTTGGAATGCAGGAACGAGCCCTGCTGCAAAGTATTACATCAAAAATTGTAATTACACGCCCCTGTTAAACAGGGGCTGAAAAATTGTGCCTTAGGCACTGGTGGTGGCGCCCAGAACCAAAAATGTTCTTACAAGCTATCAGCGTGATGATTGAGGAGGAAGAGGATAATTACTCAGGGATAGTCACTCAGCATCAGCATAGGCAGTCTTTGAAGGGATCTGAGATTTCAAAAAAAATTATTCGGTTACATCTGCATCAGGTGCTTGGTAGCTGGTGGTGATCCAAGACTGATTCATTTTTATGAAGGTCAGCCGATCGACCGAGTCGGTGGACAGACGCACCCTGTGATCGGTTACCACGCCTCCAGCAGCACTGAATGTGCGTTCCGAAAGAACGCTGGATGCAGGACAGGCCAGTAGCTCAATTGCATACTGTGCAAGCTCTGGCCAGTGATCCATCCTCAAGACCCAGTAACCCAGAGGATTTTCGGTGGGAAAGGTGTCCAAGTCTGATCTTGCCCCTAGGTATTCCTGCACCATGTAAAACAGACGCTGGCGATGGTTGCTGGAACCGATCATACCTTGGGGCTGCGGACCAAAAAATTGTCTGAACGCATCGGTCAGACGGCCACCTTCTCCACCGCTCCTTCTTTGACTGACCGAAGCCTCAGCAACACGTTGTCCAGAAACAGGAGTTTGTAACCTCCCAGTCTCTGGGAACGCGTTGCACAGACCTTTCTGCAAGGCCTCCCGAAGATGTTTCATCCTCTGCTCCCTCTGCGATGGCAAGATAAGGTCCGCAACCTTACCCTTGTAACGTGGATCAAGGAGGGTTGCCAGCCAGTATTGGTCCTTCTCCTTGATACCACGAATACGAGGATCCTTACGCAGGCTTTGCAGGATCAGGGAGGCCATGCAGCGTAGGTTTGCTGAGGCATTCGGTCCGGAGTCCTCTGGGTCACTAAGGACAACAACGTCCGCAGCCACCTCCTCCCAGCCACGTACAAGTCCATGTGTTCCTTGGGACTGATCCCTTAAAGACTGCTGATGCTGAGTGCCAGGCTCCACCTCCATACTGACACAATCTTCCTCCTCCTCCTCCTCCTCCTCCTCGTCCTCTTCCTGTGTGATCGGCGGGCACGCAGGAACACTGTCTGGATAAAGGGGGCCTTGAGAGCTAAGGAAGTCCTCCTCTTCCTGCCTCTGTTCTGCCTCAAGTGCCCTGTCCATTATCCCACGCAGCGTGTGCTCCAACAGGTGGACAAGGGGGACAGTGTCACTGATGCATGCACTGTCAGTGCTCACCATCCTCGTGGCCTCCTCGAATGGTGACAGGACAGTGCATGCATCCCTGATCATGGCCCACTGGCGTGGGGAAAAAAAACCAAGGTCCCCTGACCCTGTCCTGGTGCCATAGTCGCACAGGTACTCATTGATGGCCCTCTGCTGCGTGTGCAGCCGCTGCAGCATGGCCAACGTCGAGTTCCACCTGGTGGGCATGTCACAGATTAGGCGGTTCTTGGGCAGGTTAAACTCCTTTTGGAGGTCCGTCAGCCGAGCACTGGCATTATATGACCGGCGGAAATGCACACAGACTTTCCTGGCCTGCCTCAGGACATCCTGTAAGCCCGGGTACCTGCCCAAGAACCGCTGCACCACCAAGTTAAGGACGTGAGCCAAACAGGGCACATGGGTCAGTTGTCCCTGTCGGAGGGCAGAGAGGAGGTTGGTGCCATTGTCGCAAACCACCATTCCTGCCTTAAGTTGGCGTGGCGTCAACCACCTCTGAACCTGCCCCTGCAGAGCTGACAGAACCTCTGCCCCAGTGTGGCTCCTGTCCCCCAAGCACACCAGCTCAAGCACCGCATGGCATCTTTTGGCCTGCGTACTTGCGTAGCCCCTTGAACGCCTACGGAGCACCGCTGGTTCCGAGGAAGAGGCCATGGAGGAAGAAGAAGAGGAGGGGGTGGAGGAGAGAGGTGTGTCACAATCAGCATTTTGGAGGCGTGGTGGCGGAACAACCTCCAACACTACTGCACCTTGTCCTGCATCCTTCCCAGCTGCCAGCAGAGTCACCCAATGCGCCGTGAAACTTAAGTAACGTCCCTGTCCATGCCTGCTGGACCATGAGTCAGCGGTAATATGCACCTTACCGCTGACCGCCCTGTCCAGCGAGGCATGGACATTGCCTTCCACATGCCGGTAGAGAGCCGGAATCGCCTTCCGTGAGAAAAAGTGGCGTTTGGGTACCTGCCACTGAGGAACCGCACATTCCACAAACTCACGGAAGGGGGCAGAGTCTACCAACTGAAAAGGCAGCAGTTGAAGTGCTAGCAATTTTGCCAAGCTAGCATTCAACCGCTGGGCATGTGGATGGCTGGGAGCAAACTTCTTTCGGCGGTGCAGCAGCTGGGGCAGGGAAATTTGCCTGGTACAATCTGACGTCGGTGTACCAAAAGCAGATTGCCCATAAGTACTTGGCTGTGACACACCTAATTCTACACCTTCATTCCTCTCACTGCAGGTCGCAGAGAGGACTGAAGGTCTAGTGGGGTTGGAAATCTCAGCTGATGAGGAGCAAGGAGAGATCGTCTTTGTTCTTTGGTGTGGGTCTTTTAGATACGCTTGCCAACGAACTGCATGGCAGGTCAACATATGTCTGGTCAAGCATGTGGTACCCAAGCGGGAGATGTTTTGGCCACGCGAGATACGCTTGAGACATATATTGCAAATAGCAGCGGTGCGATCTGATGCACTCGTCTCAAAAAAGGCCCACACCAAAGAACTTTTTGAATAACGCGCAGAGACTGCAGCGCCCTGCACATGTGGAGCTTTGGGGTGTGATGCAGTCAATGTGCTGCCCTTAGGCTGGCCCCTGGAGGGCATCCTGCCTAGTTGGTGATGTGCCACCTCCTCCTCCTCCTCCTCCTCCTCCTCCTCCTCCTCCTCTCTCCTATCAGGCACCCACGTTGAGTCAGTGACCTCATCATCCCCTCCCTCCTCATCACTGGAGCAAACCTGGCAGTATGCTGCAGCAGGGGGAGCATGACTGCCAGATTGCTGTCCTTCTTGGGCACCCCCTCTGTCCGTGCTCATGTTACTGCCTTCATTGAGCTCAGTATCATCATCAGAGCCTTCCAAACGCTGGGCATCCTCCTGGAGCATGTACCCAACACTGTGGTCAAACAGTTCGAGGGAATCCTCAGGAGGACATGGTGGGGCTAGGGAAGGAGTCACTGATGACATTGAGCTGAGGGAAGAGGCCGCTGCTTTGCCAGACAAAGCACCCTGGGCATGGGTGAGAGAGGATGAGGAGGATGAGGACGGCTTGGTCATCCACTCGACCAAGTCTTCCGCATGTTGCGGCTCAACACGGCCAGCTGCCGAAAAAAAGGCCAAGCGTGTCCCATGGCCACGTGCTGATGAGGATGCACCGTCTCCACGACCAGCACTAGACACAGAGCCTGCTTGCCCTCTCTTATTGGCTTGTGACTGTCTGCCTCTCCTTCTTGGCCTTCCAGACATACTAATGGCCTGTAGCTGCACTAAGCTGGGATAGAACACCTGTAATTTTCTTCAGGTAGCTTTATATACTGTAACCAGACAAGCCTGCCTGTCAGTAGGAAGATAACAGGAACGGATCTAGCTGAACACTGTGAGCAGGACGTACTGCACTAAATGTATATAGCAGGAACGGATCTAGCTGAACACTGTGAGCAGCACGCACTGCACTGAATGTAAATAGCAGGAACGGATCTAGCTGAACACTGTGAGCAGGACGCACTGTACTGAATGTAAATAGCAGGAACGGATCTAGCTGAACACTGTGAGCAGGACACACTGCACTGAATGTAAATAACAGGAACGGATCTAGCTGAACACTGTGAGCAGGACACACTGTACTAAATGTAAATAGTCTAGCTGCCTGACCGTGGTACTAATAGGATCAAAAAGAACACCTGTAATTTTCTTCAGGTAGCTTTATATACTGTAACCAGACAAGCCTGCCTGTCAGTAGGAAGATAACAGGAACGGATCTAGCTGAACACTGTGAGCAGGACGTACTGCACTAAATGTATATAGCAGGAACGGATCTAGCTGAACACTGTGAGCAGCACGCACTGTACTGAATGTAAATAGCAGGAACGGATCTAGCTGAACACTGTGAGCAGGACACACTGCACTGAATGTAAATAACAGGAACGGATCTAGCTGAACACTGTGAGCAGGACACACTGTACTAAATGTAAATAGTCTAGCTGCCTGACCGTGGTACTAATAGGATCAAAAAGAACACCTGTAATTTTCTTCAGGTAGCTTTATATACTGTAACCAGACAAGCCTGCCTGTCAGTAGGAAGATAACAGGAACGGATCTAGCTGAACACTGTGAGCAGGACGCACTGCACTGAATGTAAATAGCAGGAACGGATCTAGCTGAACACTGTGAGCAGCACGCACTGCACTGAATGTAAATAGCAGGAACGGATCTAGCTGAACACTGTGAGCAGGACGCACTGCACTGAATGTAAATAGCAGGAACGGATCTAGCTGAACACTGTGAGCAGGACGCACTGCACTGAATGTAAATAGCAGGAACGGATCTAGCTGAACACTGTGAGCAGCACGCACTGCACTGAATGTAAATAGCAGGAACGGATCTAGCTGAACACTGTGAGCAGCACGCACTGCACTGAATGTAAATAGCAGGAACGGATCTAGCTGAACACTGTGAGCAGGAAGCACTGTACTGAATGTAAATAGCAGGAACGGATCTAGCTGAACACTGTGAGCAGGACACACTGCACTGAATGTAAATAGTCTAGATAGAAGATAACAGGAACGGATCTAGCTAAACTGAATACAGTGTATATATATATATGCAACACCTGGGATGCATATATATACACAATACACTGTAAGTGCAGCTAACTGACTGACTGTTCTGCCTAATCTATCTAACTCAAATCAAACACTGTCTCTCTGTCTATCTCTTTCAACGCCGGAACACACACTACACAGGGCCGCCGTGCAGGCGGCCTTATATAGTGTGGGGCGTGTACTAAATCCCCTGAGCCATAATTGGCCAAAGCCTCCTTGGCTTTGGCCAATTACGGCTCTCTGTTCAGGCGGCGCTGTGATTGGCCAAGCATGCGGGTCATAGTGCATGCTTGGCCAATCATCAGCCAGCAATGCACTGCGATGCCGCAGTGAATTATGGGCCGTGACGCGCCACACGAATTTGGCGCGAACGGCCCATATCGTTCGCAATTCGACGGACGGTCGAACAGCCGATGTTCGAGTCGAACATGGGTTCGACTCGAACACGAAGCTCATCCCTAATCCAGGGAATCCTCGGGGGATCAGGAAGTAATTTTTTCCTCTGCTGTAGCAAATTGGAGCATGCTTTGCTGCGGTTTTTGATCTTGCTCTGGATCAACTGTGGTTGAAGGATTATGTATATAGGATTTTTTTTTTTTTGGTTCAACTAGATGGACTTGTGTCTTTTTTCTTTCTGACTATCTATGTAATTATGTAACAACAACATACAAAGCAATTCACAACTCTAACCCAAGCTACATCACCAATCTCCAAATATCACCCAAACCGTCCTCTCCGCACCTCCCAAGGCTTTCTGCTCTCAAGCTCACTTGTTTCCTCCTCCCAAGCTCATCTCCAGAACTTCTCCAGAGCTTATCCCATCCTCTGAAACTATCTACCTCAATCTGTCTGGCTATCTCCTACTCTGGTTGCCTTTAGGAGATCCCTGAAAACGCATCTCTTCAGGGAAGCTTATCACGCCTCCAACTAATCTTCCCACAGTTATAACCTTTTGTACCACTTGTCCCATGCTATTAGATTGTAAGCTCTTATGAGCAGGGCCCTCTTAACCCACTTGTATTTTATTGTATTGTAACTGTACTGATTCCCTTTTATATTGTAAAGTGCTGTGTAAACTGTTGGCGCAGTTATAATATAATAATAAGGAGCCGGCAAGTACTTCTACCAAAAACCACAAGCAGTTTTGCATCCACCAAAAATCCTAAAATATCACTTTTAAGTGTACGATCTTTTAACATAAATACGTTTCCAACACCCCTATGACTAATTCCATAATCCTTAGTAAATAAGACACCTTAAAACTAAATAAAAACTCCATAAAGCATCATGCAGGAAAAAAAATCTGTGTTGTAGCTTTAAAAATAAGCAGATATAATAGAAATAGCTGCATTTTTATTTGCTACAGTAACATTAAACAAAAAGGTTAAGCACCTACTGACAGGAAAGATGTATTTGCAAGTGATTAGTTATATATCTATCAAACTGGCTGCCTGTGTTCTCCCTTTGATGTTTAAACAAAGCTCTGGAACATGCTGGGTTGTATCCTCTGATGTTGATTTAAAGGTAGGACTGAATTCCAAACAGGATGTATCAGGTAAGCTTCAGTACAAAGACTTATACAGACTTTTCTCCGACTGATCTGTGTGCTGATGGATGCCATTAGAAAACTGGACTCAGACTAAAGGTATCCAAAAATATTAGACAGAGATGCATTGTGATTAAAGGTCAATCCAAAAGCGGTATGTCATTTTGGCATGGTTGCTGGCCAGGGATGATGGTGCTTGAGCCCTTACAAGGATGGGCCCAGCACTGGAACAGCATCTACTCTTGACTCTACTCCCACCATCTACTCTACACCCATGACTCTACACTCCCTCACCATAACTAAACAAAGTGGTTATTACTTCTGCCTTGGGTCCTCGGTTTGAATCCCACCTGGGACACTATCAGCAGGGAGGTTGCGTATTTGTCCTGTCCTTGCGTGGGTTTCCTCCCACACTCCAAAGACATGCAGGTAGATCAAAGAATATGTTACCCCAACATTTCATATTCCTGATATGTGCCTGTTGTACCATGTACTGTACTTGTGTTAAAAAGTATCCTGTTCTTGTTCCATTGCTTCCATTGTGTGAAATACAGCAGTCCCTCTGCTTTCCTATTTCAAACTGACCATGCTAGGCATGAGAACACATCCATCCCAGCATGGTCAGTTTTCTGGCTGTGCTGTAAGAACAGCCTGCCTGTCTTCCAATGATCAGACTTGTGCTGACACACCCCTCCTGCACAGCCATTCACTGGGAAGATCAGTGCACAGGTGTTTCTCCACCCCCACCTCTCTAAGCCCTTTATACAGCTGAGAACAGAGGTTGTGTGACCACTTATAAGGCCTCATGCACACTGGACATTTTACAGCTGCTGTTTTTGGCTTCAGGCATTTTTTTCTGCAGCCATCAAACAGTATGTTGTCCTATGTGTACACATAGGATTTATCAGCATTTTTTTACTCACTTTTATGAGATATTGTATATATACAGTATATACAACTGTTTTGCCTTTTTCAAATGGATGGGTTGCTTTACAAAGTCAGTGTTCACATACACTTTAGTTTTCCCTAGCATGCATATGAGGTAGGAATCATGGATTATAAGCTCCTAGAGGTCAGGGACTAATGTGAATGTATGACATGTAAAGGGCTGAAAACATTGTTGGCGTTAATACATTTCCTAAATATATAAATATTAAATGAATACTTTTAAAAGCCATCTACCATCACTATAAGTTCCAATACAATAACGCCCATGTAAAGTACCCTCTCCTCCCTGTTTCCTCAATGAAACATAATTTTAGTAGTATGAACACTTAAATAAGGATATAACCATTGGCAAATGCCTGCCCTTCCTTATGGTAGTAGAGAGAGAGATTTACAAAAACCTAAATATGTACAAATCAATGTACATGAGCAATCTGGTCCTTGATTGCAACATCCCATCTATCCATCTGTGATAGCAATGATAAAGACTAGAATGTAAGTGTGAGGACTCAGGTGGCTGGTAAACTACAAGGCCAATAATCCCTTCCATGTAAAAAAAATTCTAGAGCGCACTCCAAGAAAAGCAATAACCAATTAAACAGCAACAACTGCATTCACCTTGAATATGAATGTTTTCTTTTTTTGCTCTGTTCTCTCTATATTCTTTAATGGATTATAATGTTCTTATGTGTAATGATTTTGTACCCGTTCATATGCTTTATCGCTTATATGTGAATGTACAATCACTCCTTCTTGCATATGTAGCGCTGACCCCCGAAGGAGCGGCTTAGAATTGGCTATATCCGTAATTCACATTTACCACTCAACTCTCGCAGCCCATAGATTCAAAGTCACAGTCCTTAGTGCTTTTTTTAACGCTTTATTCATTAACACAAACTGGGATAGGAGAAGTACTTCCTTTGAGATGCTCTCTTTGTTGCATTGTCATCTTAACATGGTTCTTACAGGAAACATCAAAGAATAATTCCGGATGGTCAGACAAAACATTTCAAACAATCTCTCTGATCAGGGAAGATGGAAGTAGATTTAATAGAGAATTAAATGATAAAGAGTCACTCTGAATAACTTCTTCATCTGGATGACTTAAAAGGAACAATCCATTTCTCTATATGTGTGCATGCAGCTTCATCGCTACCTCTTTGCTACTACTTCCTACTTGCATGGTACTTTCAGATTAAATTACAAGAGAGTCATTCTGATCACCTCCTTGCTTGACTGATTGGAATCCCAGGGCAATGTTGAACTCTAAGTCACGGGCCATAACCACCCATCTCACTGACTTGTGCATCAACAACCTCAGTCTCTGACAGTACCCTTCCCTTGGGCTTTCACTCACTTGATCAATAGTCCATGTGCCACTCATAAACGATCGATCACCCAGTTTCCTTCCGTTTTGCTGCCACTTCATCCGAAATGATTCCTCTGTCTGTCTATGGCCCTCTCCCTTCCCCGCAGGGGCAGCCTATGACATCCATAATTACATGCTGAACGATGTCGTCTGTTCCTCCATGAGGACCAGACCTCCACCCATCTGGCTAGGGTGAAGCTCCGTTGGCTCCCCGGAGGGGGGACCTCTCCCCTCCGGGAACCAGGTTAAGCCTCTCCGGCTCTCACGGCAAACAGCAAGACAGGACCCTGACTGACTATGTGACTCAGCTTTTATATCAGAGTTCCGGGCCTTGTCCAACAAATCAATGATTGGCCGGGACTCGAATACAAACACCTGTCACTCAAATATAGAAATTAACAAACAGGCCTGCTGCAATAGCACAAGCCTGTCTAAATTTACCTGACATAGGAAACTAACAATAAAGGTCACCTATGTAAAAATAGGTGCCCGCTACACATATTTCAATAAACACAAGTGTAAACAAAACAGGAACATCTGAAAACATGCAAAGTTCATAAATATGCTTGCTTTACTTCCAGCATCCAGGTATCACTTTTATCCCTTCCTTAGTATCACATACAGTACTGTGCAAATGTTTAAGGTGGGGGGGATTGATGACCTTGTAGCTTACCAGCTACCTGAACTGTAAAAAAAAAAAATTCTAGTAAGCATGCTTTAAAAAAACTGAATGAGACTAAGATCCCTGCTTTCACACTGGTGCGGTGTGCTTGTAGGACAGTAGAAAAAGTCCTGCAAGCAGCATCTTTGGAGCAGTATATACACCGCTCCTCCACTACCCATGCCCAATGAAATGAATGGGCACCACTGCCGAAGCGCCTGCAAAATGCTTAGGCAGCGGCACTTTTTGGGCGCAATTAACCCTTTCTTCAGCCGCTAGCAGGGGTTAAAAGCGGCCCACTGGCAGTGTGAAAGGGGTCTAATAGTTTATGTAGCCAGGAGCTGGCTAATTTTGTCTGTGTTATCAGAGGACACGCTACAGCATTTGCCACAGTGAGGCTGTTATAAGGAAAGGGATGGTCTTCACTCAGGATGACATCCAAAATGATATTTTTTATTAAATACATGCACAAAGCTATAAAACAGCCTATGCTTTTCGGACGTTAGTCCTTAGTCATGACTAAGAACTAACGTCCGAAACGCATAGGCTGTTTTACAGCTTTGTGCATGTATTTAATAAATCAAAAAGTTTACCAAACCCCAGCACAGGATGGAACTGTGGGAGTTTTGTGATAGGCCAGTGCCACGTCCTGAACAGCAACTTTAAGTAGTACGAAAACAAAAATGGACATTGTAGGCACCAATTATAAAAAATACATAAGTTTTTATTAGGCAAATAGTACAAAAACAAACTTTAAAATATTGCAAGTAAAGTGCAAACGGTTAGCTAGACCTCTCTAGTATGGATTGTATACAGTACATGCATAACATTTGCAGGGATGAAATCCTACAATCATTTTAAGATATGCAAGAAAAAGCTCTACATGTTTCGCAATTTGGGTGCGTCTTCAGGAGCTTATTAAATATTCTACAGGAGAGAAAAAAACGCAAGCAATCAATAACAGTAAACAGAAAAATATATAATATTAAATTATTTTTTGCAGGGAGTATCAAGAAGTAATAAAAAATGAGGACTCCAAAATCTAGCGTGCATATGATGACATAGGGTATACTTGGGGGCGTGCCTGGTAAAAAGCATTTTGAGATATAAAAGTTAATAGTAATGGTTAAAAGGTAATATCCACCACCAAATGTAATGCAGATAGTGAACCCACAACAGGTAAAAAAGGTCAGGAAGTTCACTCCATGCAGAGAAAATAAGGGAGTATGTAAGTAAATTCACTTACAAACCATTCAGCCTACCTTGGATAAAACTACAGAAAGTGGGTCTGGCAGGGGTGTTGCTAGGTCTACAAAAGATCTGGGGCTAGAGCCCATAGCAGCGTAGTAAAGAAAGTCATACGCTTGGGTGGGCATACACATGTACATACAGTAATATACGTGTGTGTGTGTATATATATCCCTAGAGAGCCCCCCACTTACATCAGGGTCCCCAGAGAGCCCCCTTACATCAGGGTCCCCAGAGAGCCCCCCCTTACATCAGGGTCCCCAGAGAGCCCCCCCTTACATCAGGGTCCCCAGAGAGCCTCCTCCTTGCATCAGGGTCCCCAGAGAGCCCCCCACATACATCAGGGTCCCCAGAGAGCCTCCCCTCCCCTTGGGGACCCCTGCAGAGACTTGGGGCTATGGGCCCCAGATTCGGGGCTATAGACCCAAAAGCCACCCCCTAGCAAAGCCACTGGGGTCTGGGTATACGGATGGTGCTAATAAGATATGAGCCTGAATAGTAGGACTGTGAACAACAGTCAGCAACGTTGCCTAAAATATGAATATATATATATGTATATAAGGGTAATGAAACCATAATAACAAAGTGGATGTAATCCAATAGAAATTAAACTTTTTGATATATAAGCTGCTAAAAGAAAAATAAAATAAGAAAAAGGCTTTTCTTATTTTTTTTTTCTTAATATTTATTGTTGTTAATATATTCAGGTAATATGCGCAATGGAATTACAGCCAATAGAGTTTAAAGTTTTTTGAGTTTTTTATATTTTCAAGTTGTACTTCTGCTTGTCAAAAAGCAATGTATTTGTTTGTTTATGAAACTTGTTTTTTTTTTTAACAAAGACGTTATATATACTGTATCGCAATGGATAAATCTGTGTCTGCAGTGCATGTTCAAACCTTAATACTAGGGATGGTTTGGCCCGAGCAGGAGTTCGGAGCGAATATTTGCCTGTTCGGCCAATCGCCGAACACCTGAATTTGCAGGGTGTTCGCCAGGTGTTTGCCCCGACAAACACACTGCAATGCGCTGAGCGCTGCACAGTGCATTCTGTGCCCGGATTGGGCAAAGCTTTGCCCAATCAAGGCGCAATGTAAGCTGGTTGTTAAAGAACGGGGCCTGGAAGCCGACCAATGCGTCCTTAACAACCAATGAGTTATCAGCTGTCAATGGGTTTCCCTGTTGACAGATGAATAAAAGAAAAAAGTGACTGTAAAAAAAATAAAGAAAACAACTGAATTATTTTCATGTAATTGGCCATAAAAGGGGTTTGGGGGTCTGGGTACTGCCCTGGGGGACATGTATCAATAAAAAGAATATAAAAAAACAATAGTTTTTTTTAGGAGCAGTGATTTTAATGATGCTTAAAGTGCAGCAATGAAAATGAAAAATTCCTTTAAATATCGTGCCTGGGGGGCCCTCCTTAATGTGCCTGTAAAGTGGCGCATTGTGTAGCATATACGGAACATGCTACAGCAAAACTGACATTTCTAAAGAAAAAATCCCATTTAAAATGACTCGCAGTTAAAATTAAAAATAAAATCAGCATTGGGTTTCCCCCCAAAATTCATACCAGACCCTTATCCAAGCATGCTGCCTGGCAGGTCAGGAAAAGGGGGGGGCGAGCGAGCTCCCCTCCTGAACCATGCCCGCAACATCGGGAGGGGGTGGGTTCTTTGGGCAGGGAGGGGCTCTGCACTCCCCACCCCAAAGCACCTTATCCCCATGTTGATGGGGACAACGGCCTCTTCCCGATAACCCTGGCCTGTGATTGTCGGGGTCTGCGGGTGGGGGGCTTATCGGAATCTGGAAGCCCACTTTAACAAGGATCTGGGGCCCCCAGATGCCAGCCCCCCCTACGTGAATGGGTATAAGGTACATCGTACTCGTACCCATTCACCAAAAAAAGTGTCAAAAAGTAAGGAAAATAGGAGACAGTTTTTGACAAAAAAAAAAGTGTCCCTCGATCTAAATCCACCGTCAATCACAACGCCCGACAGAATCGGAAAAAAAACGCCCTGCACTTTGACAGCTCTTTATTAGGCAGGGGGCAGGGCCACCCGGGTACGTCACCCGCTTGCCCCGCCCCTTCTGACGTCACGGTGCAGTCTTTTTCTTTATTTTTTTAATAGCCAGGTGCTGGCAATTTTAACTGCGAGTCATTTTAAATGGGATTTTTTTCTTTAGAAATGTCAGTTTTGCTGCAGCATGTTCTGTATATTCTACAAATGCGCCACCTTACAGGCACATTAAGGAGGGCCCCAAGGCACAATATTTAAAGGAATTTTTAATTTCCATTGTTGCACTTTAAGCATCATTAAAATCACTGCTCCTAAAAACACGATTGTTTTTTTAAATTTTTTTTTGATACATGTCCCCCAGGGCAGTACCTAGACCCCCATACCCCTTTTATGGCCAACTACATGCATATAAGGCTTCAAAATGGCCACTTTTTTACGACTAAAACTAAAAAAAGTTAAGTGATTAAAATAGGACTAAAACTAAAATGGCATTTTAGTCAAAAGACTAAAATAGGACTAAAACTAAATTGACATTTTAGTTCAAAGACTATAACTAAAACTGAATCGAAATTTTATGTCAAAATGAACACTGCTTCCCACCAGCCGTGATCTGCCTACATTGCATAGAGGAGCACATAAATAAGGTATATAATGAAATCAGAAAGCTTTTTTTTTAAAAAATTGCTGGTATTTAAAAAAAAAAAAGGGGGGGGGGGATGAGCCAAAGAAGGCAAAATATAAGCAGATTAGACGTTGGATTTGGATGTTATAGGCTTAATTCTTCTCAAAGAAATTAGATATGCTACCCAAATGTTCATGTTAAATAGATATCTCCAACCACGTCGCCTCAGTTTGTTCTGTTAATGCAAACATAAAAGGCCTTTCCACTACCCTCATCTACCTCTGCCTATTCCAAATCTCTCTGAGTGTTAATCGATTTCACAAAGAAATTACAACAATTTTAAATGCAAGTATTATACTATAAAATTGTAATTCTAAGTAAGTCAAGGCATATCCCTTTATAAACAAAGTTTAATTTTAAGCCAAGGCATCAAGTAGGATTACTTATAGCTCTTTAACTACAAAGCTCAAAGAAAGTACGACATTAATTGTAAGAAAGACAAATTTAGCAGGAAAAGTATGCTATGATTATAGAAGGAAATCTCTAATTAAGACTAATTTCTTCAACACATGCCAGCATCTCTGTTTGCAGCCGATAGTGAGACCTAAAGCACTTACAGGCATTGTGTCCTAAAAATTACACCTTCCCAAGTTGCCTTCAAACTCTCACCTTTTGGCAGGCAAGTAGATCTGTCCTTCTAGACACAAGGGCACTCAATGTCTATATGGTCTGAACTCATGAACAGTAATACTGTAATTGTCCTCACTTTCAGGAACATTTGCCGCTTAAAACAAAGGTGATCAACATATTAGGCACAAAGGCCCTTAACTGGGGCACCTTACACCCAAGGGTAATACATAATGTAGAGCAGACCACTCTCAGGTCCCGGTGTTTTTCCCCAGGTTATCCTCCCATACAGGCGTACAAGCAGCCAGGCACACAACAATTTGTGATATTGTTGTCACATGCTCACAAAGACCAGTCTTTGTCATAAATTCCAGCAACTGCTTTAGAGTTGCTGTAGGCCTCTTGGTAGCCTCTCTGACTAGCTTCCTCCTGGCTCTTTCCTCCATCTCCTGACTTGTGCCTGTCCACAACTTTATCCTGGAGATCTTTTGATAGTGCCTTGCCATCTATAGTTGATTGTTTGCTTCAGTTTGCCTTACCTTGTACAGAAATGCTCCAGGAAAGCTCTTTTCACTCGGAGCTAAGAAGGAAAAGGGAATTAGCTACACCTGATTGTGTTTACAAGTTGTTTTTAGGAGGGGGTGATCCTTTTTCCAACCCAGTGATTCTGCTTTTGATTTAGGTTTTATTTTTTTCTGACGTGTTGTTGTTTTATCTTTCACTTGGATGTTATAAGTTGCACTGAGTAAATACAGCTGGATAAAACGAAAACCGTGTCTGTCTTTATTTCAGGATGCAAAGCAACTTTTTTTAAGTGATGTGATTCTTTTCTATACCCATTGAAATTGTCTTCACGTTCAGGAACATTTGCCACTTAAAACAATGGTGGCCAACATATTAGGTATCAAGACCTTTAACTGGGGCATCTTACATCCCAAGGGTAATATATAATGTAGTGCAGACCCCTCTCAGGCCCTGCTGATGTGCCCCAGGTTCTCCTCCCATCCAGGTGTACAAGCAGCCAGGTACACAACAACTTGAACAGTCTTACAACTCAATGACCAGGCAAGGAATGTCTTTTTATGCTTTAATGCTCACTGAACTTGGTTGGGGTGCGGGGTGAGCTTTGGGATACTTCAAATTTAGTGCACTAAGAAACCAGAGGACACTCTGTGCCTTGTCTACTCTCTTCAGGATAATTTCTCTCTGCACGAGTCACGCTGCGCTCTCCTATTGGCCAGCCAATCTTCTGGGACCCGAGTTGTGTCTCAGAAGATCGCTGGCAGGGAGGGGCCACCTAGGGCAAGAGGAGGAGTCGCCTAGGCAGCCGAAGATAGGAAGCAGGAAGTGGGACAGGAAGTCCCATGAAAAAAAGGGTACACATGCCCCCCCCAAAAAAAATGACATGCCAAATGTGGCATGTCAGGGGGCGAGGAATGCTTAAATCGGAAGTTCCACTTTTGGGTGGTACTCCGCTTTAAGGGACAATAGAAAAACAGCAACCCTGGGACTCCAAACAAATGAGAGGGCCCAATCCAACAGCACTGGATTGGATTTTCAAAGGGGTTAAATCAGCAAACAGTCACTAGGATCCTATGTCCAGGCCTATACTCAATATCCCCGTATACTTGGATGCCTCCATTCAATATCGGCCAGACATTTCTTCTGTGAATCTCCAGGCCACTTCGTCAGTGAATCCCCTTGATTTGGCTCTACTTATTTCCAGAAAATAGGCCCACCAGCTCTCACTGAGCTGGGACCTCATAGGACTCCTGCAGGCTTCAGCCACACTGCCCAGAAGGGCAGCAGCCCTTCAGGCTGGGATCTTCTCCTACTGGGCAAGAACCCTGCTGCTCTAGGCCCCAACCTATTTATGCAACCCTCAGCCACCTACTGGACATTCCCCCTCCCAGGAATTGGCAGAGACCGCATAAATATTCAAGCTAAGGTTCTGCTTCTTCCAACCCACTACACTCTAGAATCCACTAGAAGCTGGGGGGAATTAGTTGAGCCTGCAAGCCAGCGAAAGCCAGTAATCACACACCGCTCCAATGACCACATAGGAGCTAAAGAACTAGATTTATTTGAGCCTCTCTAGCACTAGAAGTGCGCTACAAAAATATTTGGTATATGTAATGCTACAGGAATTTGTCAGAGCCTGTGGACATACTACAAGAGATGGTCAAGTAATGGGGGACATGTTAGAGGTGTAGTTGTAGTTTGAATACATGCTGCAGGAAACTGTTAGAGCCTGGTGACATGTTTTTTGAGATCACTGCCATTTAGACATGTGCTATATGTTTAGTTACAAATGCGTTTTTTAACAAATTTAGACAAATTCGTTAATTCGGAAATATCTGAATTTTCGATTTCCACATTTTTCCTAATATTCCAAAAATACGGAAATTCGAAAACTAGGAGATTCGAAAACTAGGAAATTCGAAATTTCGGAAATATGAAAATTTGGAAATATGAAAATTTGGAAATTTCGAGATTCAAAAATTGAAAATCCGAAAATCTGGAAATTCGGAAATCCAAAAATAAGAATGAAAATTAAAAAGAACAAAAATACGAAAATTAAAAACCCGAAAATTTGAAAATCTGAAATAATAAATAACTAATAATAAATTAACTATTTTAGGCATTGGAATTTCCTTTCAAATTTGGCTTTTAATGAATTTAACGAACACGAATTTATCGGAAGTTGCGAATAATCCGTAATAACGAATGCCGTATCTAAATGAATGGAACGTAACAAATCAATAATAATAAATAACAATAATAATAATAATAATAATAAAAACTGATTATTATTATTTATTATTTTGTTCCGTTCCATTTGTTTAGATGCGGCATTCGTTATTTTCAGATAATTCGTAACTTCAGATAAATTTGTATTTGTTGCATTCACTAACAGCCAAATTTGAAAGGAAATTCCGATAACTATAATTTAATAGTTAGTTATTATTAGTTAGCTATTATTTAGAATTTTTAGATATTTGTTCTTTCTAATTTTTGGATTTTCCTTTCTTATTTTTGGAATTTTTAATTTTCAGATTTTCAAATTTATTTTGAATTTTTGAATTTCCGAATTTTCAAATTTTCGAATTCCGAATTTTTGAATTCCGAATTTTCGAATTACAAATTTTCAACTTTCCGAATTCCCAAATTTTCAAATTTATGAATTTGCAAATTACGATATTTCGAATTTACGAATTTACGAATATTTTGAATTTTCTAATTTTCGATAAAAACAAATGAAACAAAAACTAACACATTTTTTGGCAGTGCACATGTCTACTGCCATTATATCTTTACATTCAAAAGACACACTTCCAGTACTGGATTTTGGGGCTTGAGCACAGCACACTGGAGTACCCAGTAGCTACATGAGCACTTGCATTTGCACACATATTTTTTTTTAAGAACTTGGCAGGTAGGTTGAACATCTTGGAGAACTAACCGCTGATCTTCTGTGGCTGTAGCCTGTCTCAGTTGCTTCTGTCTCTTTATGTAATCCCAGACAGACTCAACTGATGTTGAGATTAGGGCTCTGTGGGGGCCATACCATCTCTTCCAGGACTCATAGTTTTTCTTTTTATTAAAGATAGTTCTTTAAGACTTTGACTGCATATTTGGGGGTCATTGACCTGCGGCAGAATGACTTTAGGACCAATCAGAAAGATCCCTAAGGGTGCTGCATGATGGATAAATATCTGCCTGTACGTTTTGGCATTGAGAAAGCCATTAACCACTTGACCTCCAGAAGATTTACCCCCCTACACGACCAGGACATTTTTTGCAATACGGCACTGCATAACTTTAACTGACAAATGCGCGGCCATGCATCACTGTACCCAAATAAAAATTGTGTAGTTTTTTCCCACAAATATAGTTTTTTTTGGTGGTACAGTACCTGACCGCGAGATTGTGTTTCCAGCGCGATACCATCGCGCTGGTTCTCGGCGACAGGGTACTGTGAATGTCGCGCTGGCTCGCTCATCGGGAAAGGAAAACTTTGTTTTCCTTCCGCGATGAGTGACAGGCAGTGCTGACAGCTGTCTAGTATGAATCCTGAGGCGGGAACACCGCGCCAAATTTTAAATGAAAAAACCGGCGTGGGTTCCCCCCTCGGAGGCATACCAGGCCCTTAGGTCTGGCATGGATTGTAAGGGGAACCCCCTATGCCGAAAAATCGGCGTGGGGGTCCCCCCCAAATCCATACCAGACCCTTATCCGAGCACGCAGCCCGGCCGGCCAGGAAAGGGGGTGGGGACGAGCGAGCGCCCCCCCCCCCCTCCTGGGCCGTACCAGAGCCATTTATATAGGCGGTAACCCCGCCCCCTTACGACGTCATGGTCCCAGCATGCGCAGGGACTCTGGGGCAACACCCCCTTATGACGCCAGAGTCCCTGCGCATGCTGGGACCATGACGTCGTAAGGGGGTGGGGTTACCGCCTATATAAATGGCTCCGCAGCTCGCACACAGCATTCGAGCTGGAGAGAGCGTCGTGTCAACATCGGGGAAGAAGAAAAGAAGAGAAGAAGCGGAGAGACAGCGGCGGCGAGACAGCGGCAGCAGACCGGGCCCCTCGCTGGCAATAGAGCTGGAAGAAGATAGCAGCGGGGCCCGGGAGAAGAGGCCGAACACCGGGAGAAGAGGCCGAACACCGGGAGAAGTCGGAAGGAGACCCCCCGAAGTCGGAAGAAGACCCTGGAGCTGACTAATAAATTACTCTTAAAACCTGTGTAATGTGTTTTTTTTTATATTGACACTTTTCCCTAGGTGAATGGGTAGGGGTACCATGTACCCCAAACTCATTCACACAGGGTGGGGGGCCGGGATCTGGGGGCCCCCTTATTAAGGGGGGCTCCTGGATTCCGATAAGCCCCCGCCCGCAGACCCCGACAACCAACGGCCAGGGTTGTCGGGAAGAGGCCCTTGTCCTCATCAACATGGGGACAAGGTGCTTTGGGGTGGGGGGGGGCGCAGGGCGCCCCCCTCCCCCAAGGCACCCACCCCCCCATGTTGAGGGCATGCGGCCTGGTACGGCTCAGGAGGGGGGGGGGCGCTCGCTCGTCCCCACCCCCTTTCCTGGCCGGCCGGGCTGCGTGCTCGGATAAGGGTCTGGTATGGATTTGGGGGGGACCCCCACGCCGATTTTTCGGCATAGGGGGTTCCCCTTACAATCCATGCCAGACCTAAGGGCCTGGTATGCCTCCGAGGGGGGAACCCACGCCGGTTTTTTCATTTAAAATTTGGCGCGGTGTTCCCGCCTCAGGATTCATACCAGACAGCTGTCAGCACTGCCTGTCACTCATCGCGGAAGGAAAACAAAGTTTTCCTTTCCCGATGAGTGAGCCATCTCGGCGCTGGATCCTGCGACGGGGCTCGTAGGTGTCAAATCTCGCCGAGAAGTGCGGCGAGATTGGCACAATATCGCGGTCACCTACTGTATTTGATCAGCACTGCGTTTTTTTGTTTTTTTTTTAATACAATTTAAAAAAACAAACAATATTTTTTACTTTCTGCTTTAAAACATATTAAATAAAAAAAAAAAATGTCTTCATAAATTTGGGCCAATATATATTCTGCTACATGTTTTTGGTAAAAAAAAAATCCTAACAAGCGTAAATTGATTGGTTTATGCAAACAGTATAGCGCCTACAAACTATGGGATATATTTATAGAATTTTTATTATTACTTTTTTTATACTAGTAATGACTTATAGCAGGACTGCGATATTGCAGTGGACTATAGGATATTAACTGACACTTTTGACACTTTGCGGGAGCCAGTGACACTAATACAGTGATCAGTGCTAAATATATGCACTGTCACTGTACTAATGACACTGGCTAGGAAGGGATTTAATATCTATGGCGATCAAAGGGTTGACTGTGTGCCTGGCCAGTGTTTTTGTGTACACAGTGTGGTGCTTTCACTAGGGGAAGATATGGATTCTAGTCTCTGCTTTGCAGAGACACAGGATTGTTCCTTCCCCCTGTCAAAACTGAGATAAGCCTTGTTTAGGCATAGCTCAGTTCTCTGTGTTTTACTAATGATCAGTGGGTGACTGAAGATATTGAGCCCCCGGGACTCGCACATCATCTTCTGCTGTGAATTATCACAGCAAAAGCGGCCCGTTGGCATCACGCGCATGTCCCCAGCAGGTGGAAATGCGAAATAACGTATATATATGTGATTCTACCCACATCTGCTGCGCTGTAGCAGTAAAAGTGCTATAGGGCAGTCAGCAAGTGGTTAATACTTACCGTATGCTCAACTCTATGTGCAGAAGTGCAGCTTCAAACCTGCAAGGAACGTCCACGATGCTTCACTGTTGCATGCAGATTCTTATCCTGCTACCACTTTCTGGTTGGTGAACAAACTAGGGGTCATTTACTATAGCACCATGCGCTAATTACCGCAATCAGGGTAATTAGTGCCCAAACGGAATTCACAATAGCGCCGGGGCAAAAATACTCCCAAAACCAAATTTACTATAGCCCCCAGACAACAGATAGCACCCATTTCCAGAATTGCACATGGAAATAATGTTTAGAGCATGATATGATCACCTAAATGGTACTGAAATATGTGGTATATTGTTTAAAGATAATCTGCTTTTAAATTGTGTTAAGTGTTATATACACTGAAATATCTTTAGTCTGAGAAGAGATACATTCCCCTACTCTTTACAACTAGGTGCCAGCACAACTGAGCATGCTCAAACATGCAAACTAACTCTCATTTTAACTCCCATGCCTTTTTTACCAAGAGTTATATTATAGTAAATAGCAAAATGAGCACTGGGTCAAAAAACATTTTTTGAGAGTGAAAACGAGAGTTATGTTGCCCAATGCAAGTTTCAGCCATTGATTCTAATGGTACAATTGTAACTTCCCCAAATAAATATTTTTCATGTTGAGATGAAATGTATCTTTCTCTCAAATAAATTATCCTTGCAACAATGTTGCTTCTTCTTCATCTATTTTGTTTTTAAAGCGGACCTTCAGTCATGTTTTCAACTTTCCATCTATTAAATCTTCTGCCCTTGTTGTTTTAGACCCGGTTCACACAGGGGTGACTTGTCAGGCGACTTAGCCGCCTGACAAGTCGCGTTCTGTTCTGTACTATGGAACCGTTCTAATAGGAGCAACTCAAGTTGCTCCGACTTAGAAAAAGGTTCCTGTACTACTTTTGGGGCGACTTCTGGCGACTTGCATTGACTTCTATACAGAAGTCATTTTGCAAGCCGCCGCTGAAGTCGTGTGCAGGTCGCCTCTGTGAGTCGAGCTGCAAGTCGTGCTGCCCCTGTGTGAACCGGCTGTAAACTTTTGATTGTAAAACATTTTTTTTTTCTGCCAGTAAATACCTTATACAGCCCACTTCCTGTTTCTTGTCTGGTCATTAGCCTAGGCTTATGACATAATGCACAGCTCTCACTCTCGTGAGTTTGCCAGGAAGGGGGGTGAGTCATAAGAGGGCCAATGAGAGCTGGAGAACTGGAGGTGTGCCTCTGTGTGTCTGTGTAAATCCAGGAAGTGAACAGGCAGCAGCTTCAGCTTCCCATGGTTAAAATGGTTGCACCCAGACTCAGTGGAGGGAGATTTCTGCAGCATATTTGGCAAGTACATAATCACAGTATATATAAAATAATATGCAAAGTGGTTGGAGGGAAGCTTCAGAATGGCAAAGATATTTTTATTACAAATTATGTGAGCAGACTACAGTTCCTCTTTAAAAATGCTAGAACGTGGAATGTTTTCATGTTTTGGTCAAATATATTTTTTTTTACCCAAACCCACACAGGTGTTTTTACAAACTACAAACAATACCATTGCTGATGCAAATTTAAAATGAGTCACAATTTTGTGTGTTGTTTATTATTTCCAAATGATCATAATTTGAGTCCAAAAATTGTGATATGTGTACCAACATCAGAAATCAAAATGTCATTCCCAAAAATCAGAGGGTAACATCACTATTCTACACTCACACACCAAGAACCACCAAATATTACAGAACAAATCAAGAAGAATACCTCCCGACTAATGTAATTCCATCACCTATATGTCCAAAGAAATGCAGTATTTATGTGTATGAGGTCTTCACATGTGGCAGCACAGTGCCTAACAGATTAGCACTTCTGCTTAGCAGTGCTGGGGTTGCTGGTTTGAATCACAAACATGCCATTTCATGTAGAGAAGTTGTCTGTTCTCCCTATGTTGTTATGACTCAGGTCCTTACATAAATTATGTCTAAATGTAGTATTTATGTGTAGGAGGGTTCCACCACCATTGCAAATCGTGTCATATGTTTTCCATGGGCAAGGACTATAATCAGCCTTAACATTTCCCCACCAGCACTAATTGCAGCCTCTTACCAAGCCAAAACCCACAAAATAACAGCTGTTTATCTCTCAGCATGCTGACATTAATCAGCCATAACCAGCCTTCAAAACAGGTGGCATATGCCAGAAACAGGTTGTTCGGTCTCTCTGTCCTTCCACAGTACATCTGCATTGATTAACTTCTTGCACCCCTGGGACTTAGGACTGTTTCACACCACAGAAATGCAGCCTACAAACATGTAACAGCACAGTGGCTCACAGGTTAGCACTTCTGCCTAGCAGCACTGAGGTTCTTCGGTCACATCCCAATCCTGCTCCCTGGCTAGAGGTTTCTATGTTCTTCCTCTGTTGTGCTGTAAAAGTTTATTTTTCACCAGTGAGGACATTTTTCATGGGTTTCACATAATAAAACCCCAAGAAATCACATTATAAATCAAGCAAGTGTGGGTTTGCACCAAATCTAGAACTGGGGTTTTTTGACCAAGATATGGATGTATAAGTCTGTTGTGATCCTGCGCACATATTTTAATGTTGTATGCTTATGATGAATGACAAATGCGCTTTTTCACCAATTTGTGTGAAGCAGCCCTCACAAAGTTGTCATCTCCTATTTTGGACCCTCCACATGCCAAACAACGTACAAGTTTGATTTGGAGATTTTTGGGATCACTGATCATGGCCATAACCTTGAACATGTGTTATTTTGAGATTTACCCTGCACAGATATCTATGCTGATGCATTTTTTCATTTTTAAAGAGTGTGTATTCCTAATGAACAGGTGTGAACACTTGAGGCCTACTTGAAGAGACAGAATCAATTACACTGGTGGGTGTGTCCTTTACTGGGTGGGTGTCCGAGCAATCCTAGCTAGGTTATTAAAAAGGACAACAGAGATAAACAGCCTAGATACCCATTCACATGGGGGGGTGGGATCTGTGGGTCTCCTTGTTAAAGGGGACTTCCAAATACTGATAAGCCCCCCACCCGCAGACCCCAACAACCACAGCCCACAGTTGTCAGGAAGAGGCCCTTGTCCCTATCAACTTAGGGACAAGGCGCTTTGGGGTGGGGGGCACAGAACACCTTGCCCCATACGACTTGGTATGGTTCAGGGGGGTCACTCGCTTGTCCCCTCCCTTTTCTGACCTTCAAGCTGCATGCTCGGATAAGGGTCTGGTCTGCATTTTGGAAAGGGACCCCACGCCACTGGTATGGACTGCACGGGGGTCCAATCCATCTGGTATGGATTTTGGGGAAGACACCACGCCATTTTTTAAATTCAATTTTGGCGTGGGGGGGTCCCCTCTGAATCCATACTAGACCTGAAGGGTCTTATATGGACCTGGGGGGACCCCACGCCCTTTTTTTCAAGTTTCTTTTTTACATTCAGCTGTCAGTGGGGAACCTGACTCATCGGTTGTTAAGGATGCGGCAGCCGGCTTCCCAGCCCCTTGCTTAGCAACCAGCTATATACTGTGGAAATAAAAAACGCAAAGCTTAAGTCTTAATCAGCAGCATATGCTGACAGTAGGCGAATGCCTAATAGCCAATGCCACATGAGTATGGTTGTTACCAAAATATTGCATTGTACTCAGCAGCATATTCCAAAAATCACACACTAGTTAACGTGCAGAGTTCTAGTTTACTTATTTTGGGTTTAATTCATTTGTGCACTGGAAAAATCAACACAGCTACCTTAGGTGGGTGGTAAGTTGGCTGTGATTTGAACTCATAACCTGAGTGCTTTGTAGACATCAGAACACAAACCAAGTCATTGTGCTAAGTACACTGAAACCAGTGTAGTGTAGTGTAGTGTAGTGTAGTGGTTACAATTGCCAACACCCGGCTATTAAAAAATCCAGACCAAAAATGGCGTGCACCCCCCCCGCACTCCATACCAGTGGCATACTAGGCTGCATGCCCTCAACATGGGGGGAGGGGTGTTTTGGGGCAGGGGGCCATGTTGATGAGGACGAGGGCGTCTTCCCGACAACCCTGTCTGGTGGTTGTCGGGGTCTGCAGGCGGGGGTCTTATCTGAATCTGGAATCCCCCTTTCACAAGGGAGCCCCCAGATCCCACCCCCCATGTGAATGAGTATGGGGTACATTGTACCCCTACCCATTCACCAAAAAAAAGTAGTGTAGTGTGACAAAAGACAATAGCCAGTTTTTGACAAGTCCTTTATTAAAAATGTCTTCTTCTCCTTTCCCCGCTTTTTCCTCCGGTCTTCTCTTTCTTCTTCCGGTCTCTCTCCAGCTTCTTCTCCCCCGCTTCTTCCTTTGGTCTTCTCCTTCCCCCGCTTCTTCCTCCGTTCTTCTTCCACGCAATAGCGCGCTTTCCATTTGCATGCCCGCCCAGTTAAAGTCTTAATTGACTTTAATTGGGTGCTATTAAATGTAGAGCGCCCAGTACCTTCCGGGAATTTTAGTAAATCAGCCCCTAAGTCTTCTGTTGCAGCCAAATATTTAAAATTTGGACTCATCAGTCCCGAGCACCTGCTGCCATTTATCCGCACATCAGTTCTTGTTATTTTCAGAATAGGCAAGTTGATTAGCTGTGTTTTTACACTGGAGGTATGGCTTTTTAGTTAAAAGTTGTCAAGAAAGACCACCTCTTACCAGACCTCTCTGAACTGTAGATAGATGTACCAGGGTCCAGCTGGTTTCTGTCAGCTGGTGGTGCCAATGGACATCTTCTGATTGTGAAGGAAAGTCTGCACGATTTGTCTTTTATCTGCTGCATGTTTCCTTGGCTAACTGCTGCTTTCAACTTTTCCTGTTTCTTTGTGCTTCTGCAGTATAGCTTGACAGCACATCTGAGACACCTTGGTGATGCCGGAAGACCACCCTGTGCCTTGTTGCTTTGCTCAATCTTGCCATTGTGTAAGATTTGTTTGTACACTCAACTGTCTTCATTGACCTTATCTTTTTATTAGAGTATGGCTTTGCCTAACCCTGTTTTATTCCTCCTATACAGCTGATTCCATTTGATGTAATGATTTCATTTAACCTACATATTATCTTCATGATCATTAGCATCAGTCTATATCATTGAATCCTGCACTGGACCAAATGCATTTAAAATCTTTAACTGCGTGAAAATTGTCTTAAAGAATTAATTCTGTGTTAAAGGCAAATGGTGGACACATCAAATATTGTTTTTTTCATTTTTTTTTGCACTTTGTAGGTTATTACCATACTTTACAATACTAAGCACTTTCCACCCTTCCTTCCAGACCAATTTTCAGCTTTCAGAGCTGACGCATTTTGAATGACAATTGCGCAGTCCTGCTGCGTTGTACCCAAACAAAATTTGTATCATTTTGTTTTCACAAATAGAGCTTTCTTTTGGTGGTATTTCATTAGTGCTGTTTCTTTTTTTTTTTTTTTTTGCTAAACAAATAAAAATAGACTGAAAATAAAAAAAAAAATATATATATTTCTTTTTATTACAAATTTTTTAAATAAGTAATTTTTCTCTTTCACTGATGGGCGCTGATGAGGCTGCACTGACAGGCACTAATAAGGTGGTACTGATGGGCACTGATGAGGCACTAATATGCACCACTGATGAGCACTGATAGGTGGCACTGATGGGCACTGATAGGTGGCACTGATTTGCAGCACTGATGGGCATTGATAGGCGGCACTGATGGGCACTCATAGGTGGCACTGATGGGCCCTGATAGTTGGCACTGATGGGCACTTATAGGTGGGATTGATAGGTGGCAGTGATGAGCACTGATAGGCAGCACTAATGGGCACTGATAGGTGGCACTCATGGGCACTGATGGGTGGCACTGATGGGCACTGATAGATGCCTCTGATAGGCAGCACTGATGAGGGGGCACTGGCAGGATTTATTGCTGGGCACTGATTGGCATCTAGAATGGCTACTGACTTGCACCTTTAAAGTGAATACTTGGTGGTCCTGGGTGGCATCCCTGGTGGCCCTGGGTGGGCTTCCATGGTCAGCATCCCTGGTGGCCATGGGTGGCATCCCTGGTTGTCCTGGGTGGGCATCCTGGGGGGGTGGGGCTGCGCTGATTGCAGACCCCCCCTATCAGGAGAGCAGCCGACTGGCTCTCCTCTACTTGCAGCTTTTCCTGTTTACACTGTGATCAGCCGTGATTGGACACAGTTGATCATGTGATAAAGAGTCTCTGTCAAAGGCTCTTTACCCAGATCGGAGATGCGGTGTGTCAGACCGACACACCATATCAACGCGGTTGCGCGATCGCGGGTTATCCTGATCACGTCATATGACATCCAGTCAGGATAACAGAACCACTGCGCACGTCATATTGTTATGGTTAACCACTTGCCTACCAGAAGTTTAACATTTACTGCTGGCTTTGTTGTTTCCCCGCGATGTACAAGAACTTCCTGGTTTACAGGCACGCATGCCCTCTGCTTCTCATGCTGTGGTTGGACACAGCACAAGTTTGTCAGCAGGCTTGCAGCCAATTAAAATTTGGCTGTGAACTTGATGATGGCTGTGGCCACCTTGAGCACAAAGAACTTGTGTGTGTTAGTAAACACAGAGCACAGATCTGGCTGTTTTTTTCTCCCTGATTTCACTCATCGTTCAGAGCTGAAATCAGGAGGAAAAGACAGCCAGTCTGTTAGTAAAATCGGCACACATACACTTGGTAGGCACACAGTTAACCCCTTGATTGCCCTCCTGATCATCCCTGTCATCCAGCCAGTATCATTAGTACAGAGACAGCATACACTATTATCACTGATCACTGTACTAGTGTCACCGCCAATGTCAAATAAAGTCAGTCAGTGATCCTCCCAGTCAATGTCAGTTAGCGCCCGTCCCTGATTGCCTGCCACACTATCACAGTCACATTATAAGTCGTTGATTACCGCACACCATTACTAAAATAGTGTCTGTCTGAATTAGTATCCTGGTCACAGTCAGAATTATCTTAGTGTCCCCAATATTATAGTGTCCCCAAAAATGTTTTGGATTTTTTTAACCAAAGACATGTAGCAAGATACACTTCGGCCTACATTTATGAAGAAATTTGTTTTTATTGGATATCTTTTATAAAACAAAGTAGAAAATCTAGGTGTTTTTTTTTTTAATAGTTGGTATTTTTTGTTTATATAAACATATAATATATAAAAAAGTGGTGCTCAAATACCACCAAAAGAAAGCTCTCTTTGTTTGAAAAAAATTACATAAATTTAATTTGTGTATGGTGTTGCATGACCGAGCAATTGCCAATTATAGTAGCACAGTGCTGAAAAGCAAAAAATGTTCTGGTCATGAAGGGGGTAAAATCTTCTGGATGTAAAGTATTATTATTATTATTAATAATATACAGGATTTAAATAGCACCAACAGTTTACGCAATAAAAATTCTACAATATAAAAAGGAGACTATATGGTTATAATACAATAAAATACAAGAGGATTAAGAGGGCCCTGCTCAGAAGAGCTTACAATCTAATAGGGTGGGGCAGGTGGTACAAAAGGTTGTAACTGTGGGGAATGAGCTGATGGAAGTGGTAAAAGATTAGTTGGAGACGTGATAGGCTTTCCTGAAGAGATGAGTTTTCAGGGATCGCCTGAAGGTAGCAAGAGTAGGGGATAGCCGGACCGGTGGAGGTAGCGAGTTCCAGAGGATGGGAGAGGCTTTGGAGAAATCCTGGAGATGAGCATGGGAGGAGGAGATGAGAGAGCTTGAGAGTAGGAGGTCTTGAGAAGAGCGGAGAGGACGATTTGGGTGATATTTGGAGACAAGGTTGGTGATGTAGCTCAGGGCAGAGTTGTAAATGGCTTTGTACTGTATGTTCTGGTTATTATTTTGAATTTAATTTGCTGGGTGATTGGGAGCCAGTGTAGGGATTGGAGGAGAAGGTTGGCAGACACTGAGCGGTTGGTTAGGTGGATAAGTCTGTCAGCAAAATTCATGATAGACTGAAGAGGGGATAGCCTATGGAGAGGCAGGCCAATGAGATGGGAGTTGCAATAGTCAAGGCAAGAGATAACAAGGGAGTGAATGAGGAGCTTGGTGGTTTCATTTGTTAAAAAGAGATGTTACGGAGGTGAATTCTACAAACTTTTGACAACGATTGGACTTGGGGCTGAAATGACAAGTCAGAGTCTAGGATTACACCTAGTACCCTGGCGTGAGGGGAGGGACTGATAGTTGCATTGTTGATTTTGAAGCAAAAGTCAAGGAGGGGGGCACGGACAGGGGGGAGTGTTATTAGTTTAGTTTTAGAGAGATTTAGTTTAAGGAAGTGGTGTGACATCCATGCTGATATGTCGGTAAGTTAGTAATGCAAGAGGGGACTGAAGGATTGAGGTAAGGAGTAGACAGATAGATTTGGGTGTCATCGGCGTATAAGTGGTATTGGAAGCCGTGGGCGGTTATTAAGTGACCAAAGGAGGAGGTGTAGATAGAGAAGAGAAGGGGTCCAAGAACAGAGCCTTGGGGGACCCCCACAGAAAGAGGCAATGGAGAGGAGGAGACAGAGTTGTAAGTGACACTGAAGGAGCGCTGTGACAGGCAGAGAACCAGGATAGAGAAGGCCAAGGGAATGGAGTTTATTGAGAAGGAGCAGGTGGTCGACTGTATCAAAGGCCACAGAGAGGTCAAGTAGTAGGAGTATGGACTACTGGCTGTTGGTTAATTAGTAAAGTAGTTAATTGATAAATGTAAATGTATCGCTACCCCCCTGTGAGGGCCGCTTAAGGATACTGCATCCCAAAGGTTGTCCTGACCTTGCAAGTTTTCTGACACCTTTGACACCCTGGGTTCAAATATTTTCTGTAGACAAAGAAATGTGAATGCAAACACACAATAATTACCGTAAACCAGTTGGATTTATTTACTTAAACTAATGCAATAAATAAGGTCAACAGTAAAGAAAATGCAGCAGGTAAAGAGAAATGGTTATTGTTACACTGTGTTAAGAACAATTTAAATGGATAACCAACTGAAATCCCTTAGTGATATGTAACCAGCAGAGTTCAACCAACTCAGGGTCTATGACTGCAGGCCTGAAAAAGGGTAGGAGAATGACCAAGCTCGAGTCAGACCAAGCCCTTTAGCCTCCCGCCGCCACAGCCCTGGTAATGGCCGCAAAACATGTAGAGCGAAAAATATATCAGCAGAATATCCAAGAAACATATGGGGACGAGTGGTACCCCAAACATCTGTATATGTGATGCATTGAGTCTTGGGTTATTAGCATTATATACATTACCTTATCCTCTAGGGCAGTGGTCATCAACCCTGTCCTCAGGGCCCACTAATAGGCCAGGTTTGCAAGATAACTGAATTACATCACTGATGATATCATTTGCTGCTCAGTGATTGCAGTATTCTAGTCTGCATCTCTCCAAGGTAATACATAAAACCTAGCCTGTTAGTGGGCCCTGAGGACAGAGTTGATGACCACTGCTCTAGGGGATCCATATGTAGTCCAAGAACAATTTTAGGCTTTTTTCTATTTTTTTCTATTGTTGTACTGTGTATAAAACTTTTTAATGTAGATCATTAAAACTCTTACAGTTTATGTTACGTGCCTTTAAGGTCCATTATTCCCTTTGAATTTCATCACAGCCCCATTAATAACACAAGCACTAAATACAATTCAAATAAGCAACTTCTTGAGTCTTTGACCCTGGTCTCTAATAGAGATAAGTCATGGTTGTTACATTTGTTAGGCGCCAAAGGTTCCTGTAACTTATGAGGGGGTGGGTGGATATATAGTAGTCCTTTGAAGTAGAAGTCTTATGTCTTTAGCTAGCTCTTTTAAAAGGGGCCTAATGTCACTTGGCAAGTTTGGTGATTGCAACATTCAGTGTAGAAACAAATAGTTGTAAGTGTCTTCTTACAGGGCTTGGTAAAGTGAATAAAACAATGGTGTCTGCATGCAGTGTCCTTTGAGGTAAAGAGAATGGGCTAGTACCCGCTCACCAATCCCAGCTATATCTCGCTCAAGAGAAGTAGGCCTCTGCAGAATCTGGGTTTAAGGGACCATGCTTGACCCACATGTTACTCCGTGATGAAGTCCAGCAGGTTCTGGTAGGCAGGTGATGAGGGTGACCTACCAACTCTCACCCGACGATCAGATGTTGCTGACAGCAGGTGTGCCCACACCTGTTTGCTGTGACTCTCTCTGCATAGGCCGCAGCACCGCAGTGCTCTCACGACTGTCCGAGATTGACTCCTCCCCAGCACAGGCTAGTTATCACCTCTCCCAGCATTCTGTTCTCTTACTCCTACCGGCTGGAACTTGTAGTCCACAACGATCCAGGTTCAATGTATGTTTGAGCTCTTTGAACTATGTGTTCCAAGATCCTCCACTCTTCTCTAGGTTTTCACTCATTCTGCATTTAGGATGTGGCAAGGCAATTTCCAGGCTGAGGACTAGAGGGAACAGCCTCACTGTAAAACAGGTGTATAGGTGCTGCAACCTTCCTACATAAAAGCTCTGCCCGATGCTCAGACCTTGAGGCTGCTGACACTTCCAATGTACCAGAATAAGGAAAGGGATGGTCGGCACTCAGGATGACATCCAAAATGATATTTCTTTATTAAATACATTTTAGCAGCTTAGTAGATGTCCCCTACATATTCTTATGTGGTAGTGCAGTTTTAATTTTGATGTCAAATTTCAATTTTAATCATAGTCTTTTGACTAAAATGCTTAGTCGTATTTTAGTCATCTCAATTGTTTTAGTCGTATTTAGTCAACTAAAATAGTATTAATTTAGTAGACGAAAATATTTTAGTTGACAAAATTAACACTGGTGGGAAGGGCTGCACATAGCTTCCTAAAATGAGAAAACCACCCTAGGTAATGCCCACATGTGATGCTGCGGATTAATGATTAAAAGAACTGAAATCGAATTAATTAAAAGGGAAGGACAGGGACAATTCATCTGGGGAGGAAAATGCAAGATGAGGCAGGACATACTCCAGCCATGAAATGAGGTGGGCTCTATCTGATCGGGGGCAGCTTCCAATGGACACTGTGAACAGTTTAGTGAAATAAGATTCTAAATATATTCTGCAATAAGTATTTTCAGTTCAGGACAGCAGACTGAAGCAGACATGGAGTTCAGGCTTTAGACTAAACTTTTTTTGGTTTAGAGGAGTGTGAAAGGGTTAGAAGCCCGGTCAGATTTCTATTCTGTTTATGGCCACTTTATCACCCACTCTTTTTGCACTGGTGACCATTCTCACAGAAACAGGAAGTGATGAGAATCTTTTGGGCTGCCAACAGTTTTCTTTCGAAGAAATGGAACTGGAAAATAACTCTTCAAAATGGGATACCAATAAACATAAACAAAAATGAAAAAATACTGACCGATGTTTTATCCCTTTCCTACTTTACACAACACCAAAACCATGTTGGTTTTAGATATAGTTTAAAGTGTCACTCTGGGATCGGGATCCCCCTACCCTTCCCAACGCTTAAAAATAACCTTGCTTACATTTATTTATAGTGTCTACTGTCTGGTCCAGTAATCGCACTGTTCACACCCTTCTTGCTTTAGTAGTACCCAGATGCAATGTGAAAAAGGAGCAACTTGTTACACAGATAGGGTTTAGATCTACTTAGAAAAAAATTATTGATTTTTTTTTTAAGCTAAAAGCACTGGGTTTTTACTGAGGGCTGGGATGGAGCATTTTTTTGACTTCTGATAACTTCAAGTTCTGGCCTGCTATTGGCTCATGGAGATAGCAAGTATTCAGGACAGAGCTCAATTTTACCAGCAGAAGATGTGGTCTTCCTAATAAAGCACATTCACTGCTGGGGCACTCATGAAAATGTTTAAAGGTACACGCATAGAGTCTGTATTTTACAATGTACTCCTGTTGAGACTTCCAACAGGCAAAACGTTTACTTCGAAATTGTAGAGTTAGAGCAAGGGTTTTTAACAGGGGGCAGCCATACCTTGGATGGGGTAGGGGAACCAACTGATGGGGATATGGAACTGGGCGTCTGAATAATTGAAAAAAAAAGGGATTTTTCTAATTATTCAACCTGAAATCAAAGTGGAGAATTCACCTCAATGTGTCAGAGAACATGTATTATTGTCAGTAACTGCACCTCATTTCCATGATTTGATTACACATTCAACTACAAAATTCTCAACAGTTGTAACAAACTTGTGTTGCATGCTCTTCTATATAAAAAAATATAACAAAATCTTTCACATTTTCTTGTAGCTATCCCTTTAGTAACTGACCATATGTAAATTAAACGGGCTTATTGACATCTTTTGAAGCCATCATGGAACCTAACAGGACTGGCCATAACAGCAGTGGCGGTTGGTGCTCACTATTTTGGGGGGGGGCGCACAACCAACACACACAACCCCCCCCCGCGTGGGAGACGGATCATCCTGGCCAATAAGGGCTTCCTGATTGGCCGGGAGGAAAATGAGGAATAATAGCAAATATTCCTTTGCTAGTGCCACAGACCTGGGTGGGCAATGCTCTGCGCCCCAAGCCCACCCTATTTTGAAGCCTTTTAGAGCCTCTGGTAAGGTACCTAAAAGGATGATCATTTTTATAGTATGGTGAAGGAGGTATTGGGACATATTGGGCAATCCATTGGGTGTCTGTATTTGTAAAAAGGTTAAGAACCCTGGTGTTAGGTAAAACATGAAGGGTTTATTATAAGGGTTAAAGCTGAAGACCAGACATGATCTACACCAACAAATAACACCCCCACTCCCCTCCAGCTATTCGCATAGCAATCTCAAGTCATTCTCTTCCTAACCCATTCTTGGAGTCAGTAGAAAATGTGGACAGAGCATTAAAAAAAAACATTGCAAATGGGTGGAAGGGTTGGAGGGCGGTTGTGGAAACTTGCCTGGAGAAACGCTTTAAGTGTTAGGGTGATGGTTATCTATACAAGCTCACATACAAGCTTTTTCATTTTTGTAATGTTTTCTAAGGGTTAGTGAGTTTAAACAATGTTCGTTTTTGACCATAGTGACAAAAAGAGTTTGAAGGAACAGGATGGAAAATTCTCAGTATGAACCAAATTCATACTGTGAATGTAGTTTTCATTTTGGAAGAATCATCCGAAAAATAAAAGAATGAATGAATGATTTGTAAAGCGCTACAAATGCGAACTGAATCGCCTCAAGGCGCTAAATGCATTTTGTGTTGAACAGCTTCTTAGAAGAGGAAGGTTTTGAGTTTTTTCCTGAAGACCAGATGGTTTTCTTCCATGCGGATTGGAGTCGGAAGAGTATTCCATAGCCGAGGTCCCTGGACTGCGAATCTGCGTTCTCCCCTTGCTTTGTAGAGGTATTTGGGAACGAGGAGGAGGTTTTGGTTGGATGATCGCAGATTGCGATTGAGTGTGTAGTGTTTTATTTTCTCTCAGACGTTGTCAGAGAGCTCACCTTGCTGGTCATGGGATTGGCCACCAGAGGGCGCGCCGGTGAGCAAGCTGGCCTATTTAAGTTTGTCAGGCACTCTGTTCAGTGCTGCCTGATCATCAGCTTCCTGTGCCATAGTTCCTGTTTCCTGTCTTGTCTTCCTGTTTACCTGATCTCCTGACGACCCGGATTGCTCTTGGATTCCCCCTTTTGCTGCCTGTACCCGACCTTGGCCTGTTTGACTCCGCTTCTGCCTGCTCCTATTGTACCTTGCTGCCAGTCTGTTGCCGAACCCAGCCTGTCTCCTGACCATCCTGCTCAGTCTCATCGCCTGTGTTCCAGCCTGCACCTGCTGTTCATAGACTGCTATTCCACCAGCATCTGGACTCTAGTTCACAGGCTCTCATACCACTCCGCACTCCTGTGCTTCCTGTTACCTTACCAGGGGCCGCGAGTCGGACGCGTAAGGGAGCCTACTCTCTGCCCAAGCGGACTCACCGGTCTGGTAAGTAGGAGTCTGATAGTATCAGGCAGCCACGTCTGGTCAGGGATGGCCTTGGTATACTGTCATCCTGGGCATGCCGTGGTTGCTGGGCCATAACCCCCATATCAACTGGGTTTCTGGGAAAGTGGAGTTTCTCTCTGATTATTGCCAACAACATTGCCTGCCAAGAATGGCCCATGAGATACCTCAACTCCTCGGCCTGCACTCTGAAACCAACTCACACCAAGCCATCCCAGAACCCTACCGAGATTTCTCTGATGTATTCAGCAAGAAAGGTGCTGAGACTCTACCGCCACACAGGCCCTATGATTGCCCTATAGAGCTGCTACCTGGAACCGAAGTACCCTTCGGTAGGATCTTTCCATTGACTGAGCAGGAATTGGATACACTAAAACAATACCTTGATGAGAATTTAAAGAAAAAGTTCATCCGCCCGTCCACATCTCCGGCCGGCGCAGGCATATTCTTTGTGGAAAAAAAAGATCATTCCCTTCGGCCATGTATCGACTACCGGGAATTAAATCGGATAACGATCAAGAATCGCTACCCCTTACCCCTGGTGCCTGAATTATTCCAGAGGCTAGGAACGGCAACTGTCTTCACAAAACTGGATCTTCGCGGAGCCTATAAGTTAATCCGTATCCGGGAAGGGGACGAGTGGAAAACCGCTTTTCGCACTCGTTTTGGGCATTTCGAGTATTGCGTTATGCCCTTCGGTCTATGCAATGCCCCAGCCACATTCCAACATTTTGTGAACGACATCTTCCGGGAATTTTTGGATCTCTACGTCATCGTCTACCTCGATGACATTCTCATTTTCTCATCATCACTGACTGATCATCGCAGGCACGTCCGGAATGTCCTCGCCCGGCTCAGGCAACACGGGCTGTATGCTAAACTCGATAAATGTGAATTTGAACTCCAATGCATCCAATTCCTGGGGCTCATCATTTCAGTGGAAGGTATTAAAATGGACCCTCAAAAGGTGTCCGCCATCCTGGACTGGCCCGCACCTACGGACAAGAAGGGGGTCCAACGCTTCGTTGGATTTTCCAATTTCTATAGGAAATTCATCAGAGACTTTTCCAAGATCATTGCCCCCATTACTGAATTAACAAAACAGGGAACCCGATTCTGCTGGACCCCCAGGGCTCAATTGGCCTTTGAAAAATTAAAAGGATTATTCACGTCGGCCTCCATCCTCAAACACCCTAACTCTGCCTTGCCATTCGTGTTGGAGGTTGACGCCTCAGAGGTCGCAGTAGGAGCTGTACTCTCCCAACGTCAGGGCCCCAAGGCCCTTCTGTGTCCAATAGCTTTTTTTTCTCGCAAATTATCGGTGTCTGAAAGAAACTACGATGTTGGAGACCGGGAGCTTCTGGCCATCAAGACGGCTCTGGAGGAGTGGCGCTATCTTTTGGAGGGTGCTGTACATCCTATTCTAATCTACACGGACCACAAGAACTTGGAGTATTTGAGATCTGCCAAGAGACTAAAACCGCGACAAGCCAGATGGGCGCTCTTCTTCTCTCGCTTTCAATTTCATATAACCTACAGACCCGGCTCCAAAAACATCAAACCAGACGCTCTCTCACGAATGTTCCATGACTCCAAAGAAACCGTCCCTCCGGACACTATCCTGCCTGCAGGAAATTTTTTATTACTTCAGGGGGATTTAATCTCCAGAATAAGGCAAGCTTCCACAACTATACCCCAACCCACTGAGACCAGCCTAAGAGATGGTTTACTCTGGCATAAGGAGAAGATCATGGTTCCTGAGAGCCTTAGGGTACCAGTACTAGAGCTTTGCCATGACCACAAGTTGGCTGGGCACTTCGGGGCTCAGAAGACAACCGAACTGGTGCAGCGCACCTTTTGGTGGCCACAGTTGGCCGAGGACTGTAGGAATTACGTCAGTTCCTGCCACACATGTGCCCGAAGCAAGAATATTCAGACGAAGGCCTGGGGCTTACTGAAACCCTTGCCCATCCCTGACAGACCTTGGAAAATGATCGCGATGGATTTCATTGTGGAACTGCCCCCATCCGAAGGCTTCTCTACCATCTTTGTCGTAATTGATAGATTGTCAAAAATGGCTCACTTCTTGCCTATGAAAGGCACACCCTCAGCCGTGGAAACGGCGAAGATCTTCGTTAAAGAAATTGTGAGATTACATGGGGTTCCCTCTAATATCGTTTCGGACCGGGGTGTCCAATTCACCTCCAGGTTCTGGAAGGCATTGTGTGGTTCCCTCGAAATTGAGTTAGCGTTCTCTTCAGCCTATCACCCTCAGACAAACGGCCAGACGGAGAGAACCAACCAAACCTTGGAGCAATACCTCCGTTGTTTCTCGGCCTTTTCCCAGGATGACTGGGTTTCTCTGCTACCAGTTGCGGAGTTTTCATACAATAACTCCCTGCACTCAGCCATCAACCAGACGCCATTTTTTGCCAATTATGGATTTCATCCCTCCTTTCTACCCAGCTCAATACCTGAATGCTCCCTCCCTGCAGTGACCGAGACATTGGAATTCTTCTCTACCAACAACAAACTTCTGCAGGAATCAATGGCCCAATCCCAGGCTTCTTATAAAAAAACGTTCGACAAGAAGAGGCGCGGGGAGCTTATCCTGGAACCTGGCAATCAAGTATGGCTGTCCACAACTAACTTAAAAATGGCTTGCCCTTCTAGGAAACTAGGGCCTAAATTCATGGGACCCTTCTCGGTGAGAAGAAAAATAAACAACGTAGCGTACGAGCTCAGTCTGCCGGACTCCTTCAAAATACACCCGGTTTTCCATGTGTCCTTACTGAAACCGGTCGCTCCTGATCCTTTCCCCAACCGTAGTACCAGTCCTCCTGAGCCTGTTATGATCAATAACGAGGAGGAGTTTGAAATCGAGGCTATCCTGGACTGTAGGAAAAGGCGTAATCAAATACAGTATCTTATTAAATGGAAGGGGTATGGTCCGGAGGACAATTCCTGGGAACCAGAAAACAATTTACATGCCCCGGAACTTTTACAGACTTTCAGAAATGTTCATGCCTCCAAGTTGGCCCGGCTGGGCATCCGGAGGCTGCCCTTAGGGAGGGGGCACTGTCAGAGAGCTCACCTTGCTGGTCATGGGATTGGCCACCAGAGGGCGCGCCGGTGAGCAAGCTGGCCTATTTAAGTTTGTCAGGCACTCTGTTCAGTGCTGCCTGATCATCAGCTTCCTGTGCCATAGTTCCTGTTTCCTGTCTTGTCTTCCTGTTTACCTGATCTCCTGATGACCCGGATTGCTCTTGGATTCCCCCTTTTGCTGCCTGTACCCGACCTTGGCCTGTTTGACTCCGCTTCTGCCTGCTCCTATTGTACCTTGCTGCCAGTCTGTTGCCGAACCCAGCCTGTCTCCTGACCATCCTGCTCAGTCTCATCGCCTGTGTTCCAGCCTGCACCTGCTGTTCATAGACTGCTATTCCACCAGCATCTGGACTCTAGTTTACAGGCTCTCATACCACTCCGCACTCCTGTGCTTCCTGTTACCTTACCAGGGGCCGCGAGTCGGACGCGTAAGGGAGCCTACTCTCTGCCCAAGCGGACTCACCGGTCTGGTAAGTAGGAGTCTGATAGACGTATTGAGGGGGGGTTACCTTGTGTGCATTTGTGGGTGAGGCAGAGGGTCTTGAATGTGATCCGATTCTTTACCGTTAGCCAATGTAGGCTCCTTAGGGATGGGGAGATAGACTCCCAGGGTTTTTTTCCTGTTAGCAGTCTTGAATGGCCTGTAGGCGCGCAAGCTGATATTGGGGTAAGCCTATGTAGAGTGAGTTTGCGTAGTAAAGTCGGGAATTGATGATTGTTCCAACCACTGCTGCTTTTTCCTCTTCTGGGATAAAGGGAATGAGACTGCGTAGCAGGCGGAGGAGATGGTGAGATCCGCTAACTACTGATCCTATTTGTGCATCCATTGTCATTTCTGAGTCAAACTCCAAGACTCTTGGCTTTGGTGCTCGGAGAGATGGTCTGTCCGAAGATGGTGGGAGGTGTCCATGGAGCCATGGTTTTGGGATTTTGGTTAGCGTGTAGGAGGAGAAGTTCTGTTTTTGACCCGTTGAGTTTGAGGGAACTAATGGTCATCCAGTCATCTATCAAAGTGAGGCATTTCTCTAGTTGTTGATGGTGGTCTTTTTGTCCGGTGATTCGAAAGTAGATTTGGGTATAGTCAGCGTATGAGTGGAAGCAGAGGTCTGATTTTTTGATGATTTTGAGGAGTGGGCGGATGTAGATGTTGAATAGCACTGGCAACAAGGGTGAACCCTGTGGGACTCCACAGGAAATTGCCTTGGTGTCAGAGGTGAATGCTCCAAGTTTCACTGTCTGAGAGCGATTCTCTAAGAAGGATGCAAACCTTTTTAGACTCGAATCTGTGGCTCCTGCAACTTCTGTGAGGTGGAAAAGTAGAGTATTGTGGTCCACTGTATCAAATGCTGCACTAAGGTCTAGCAGTATCAGGAGACATTCTCCGTCATCTGCTGCTTCGAGGGCATCACCCCATATTTTTAGAAGTGCTGTTTCTGTGCCATGGCCTGGGCGGAAGCTTGATTGTAGAGTGTCCAGAAGTTGATGTGTGTCCAGGTGGCATTGTAACTGTTGTACTACCGCTTTCTCCATAATCTTGGAGATGGTGTTTAGGCTTGTTATTGGTCTGCGGTGGTTGGGGTCCTTAGGGTCGAGATTGGGTTTCTTTAGCAGGGGTTTGACGGTGCCTTGCTTGAGGAAGGTTGGCACAATCCCTTCTTTGAATGACTGATTTATGAGGTGTGTTATAGTGGGAGCCAGGATGTCGGAGCATTCTTTCAGGAGTTTCGTGGGAATTATGTCATTTGGTGATGTGCTGTCTCGAAGGCTTCTCATAATGGTTTTAGTCATGTCAGACTTCAAGAAGAAGTCCGGTGGTTGAGTGATGTTCGTGTTGATGTCCTCTTTATGCTTTGGTTGGGTAGGGTTGGTTGTTTTTTTCTGTTGGATTGATTTCCGTATGTTGTCGATTTTGTTGATGAAGAAATTTGATAACTCATTGCAGAAATCTTGAGTATCGTTTGCTGGGGGCTCTAAGTAGGACGGGTTCATTGACTGGGCGACTATTTTGAAAAGTTCCCGCGGCTGGTTTATGGCAGTTGAGATGGTATTCGAGAATATCAAAAACCGGGGGAGAAGGGACTTATGGACTTTTTAGGCACCACAAAAAATATAGATAAAAAATTCCTTATTTTATTTGATATCAAAAGACATACATAACAAAACAAAACAAAAATAATAATGGTTTAAAACACAACATGTGTCTGTACTAGAATCATTGCTATACAACACCGTCTACAGTAAGAAAATCTTCGGGCATTTAGGAGAAATAGCTTCCCATGTAGATAGGTCCGGAGAGATGGCTATATAGCAGTTTCATAGTCAGTTCACATGTTGGGATTGATCGATGCTCGACATGTTTCGCGTATGGATTACGCTTCCTCAAGAGCAATAGCCGTATATGATGTAGCTATCAAGGTATATAACATTACAGTTTATTATTAGTACATATACACATAGGCAAGAAACAGGCGTCTACAAGGGCGCCACATATCTAGTACCAGAAAGAACAATTGTGCGCTTGCTCATATAGGAGTGGTGGTGGGCGCCAGCGCCCCAGTGATACTAAAGGACTGCTATGGGGGCGTGCACAACATAATTATAGGTGGTATATACAATGTGTTCAGGTTTATAACCCCGGTCAGGTGTTTAGGAAAAGGAAAAGGACAGAAAGGGGGGGAGGGGGGGGAAGGAAAAAAGGGGGGGGGGGGGAGAAAGGAGGGAAAAAGGGAAAGAGGGGAAGAAAAAAGGGGGGGGGGGGGAAACAGGGGGAAAAAGGGAGGGGGGGGGAGAAGAAGAAAAAGAGGGGCAATGAAAGGGAAAAAAGAGGGGGAAAGGGGAGAGATGGGAAAACGGGGAAAAAGGGGGAGAAAAAGGGGGGGGGGGGGGAAGGGGGGAAGGGGGAAAGGGGGGAGAACGGGAAAAGCAGGAGGAGAAGGGAGAGAGGGAAAGGGGGAAAAAAGGGGAGGAAGGGAGAGGAAAAGGTAGAGGGGGTGTGTATATACATAGGTAGCACAGACAAATAATGAAAGTAAATATGGAAACAGTACTTACATTTAAAACCAATATGAAACATTAAAGGGGGGTAATAGTCCGCTAGCAAGGAAAGACCAGGTGACTTGACCATATAATAGAGCTATTCGTCTCCGAGTCAGTACCGGTATGTTTGCTCTTTTCTTATATACATGTATATGGGCCTGTTTTTGAAGTAGAGAAGGTAATGCACTTTTAAAGAAAGAAAAGGATACATATATGTATATATGTATATATATCAGACGTAAGCATTTATATATCCATATATGTGCCAATAGTAACCTATTTCCTTGCTGTGGTCTAGGACACTCACCACTATTAGTCTTATGGATCGAGAACTGTAGTCTATGTGCCTCTGAGTTTTACCATGGAGTGCAAGCAGGCATAGAGCGCAGCGTCACTGTTATGATACCCAGTGTAAGCTAGGGTATAAATCCTAAAGTATAAATGGAACCAGGAACATAGAGAAGAAGAGAATACAGAGGAGGAGAAGAGAGGGGGAGAATGGAGCCTCAGTTAAAAGTATAAAGTCACCATCCAGCAGTATATGCTATAATCCAATTGATGCCTTAGTCAGACAGAATACCTGAATATAAAGAAGGGGAAGCCTATAGCGTGTGTAGTCCTCCTGATCCTGGAGCGGAACGCACACTGAGTCAGGACGCTGTCCTTTTTGTGTGCCCGTCCCGTCCGTCGACGTCCAATCGGCGGCCGCCGACGTGACGTCATCCGGACCGGCCAAGGGCTCTACGTGCGCATGCGCCCCCACCAGCCGGAAGGGCCGTCAATCTGAACGGCGCCTCCAGTAGGAGGGCGGCGCACACACATCGCGAGCTGCATCCGCCGGCTAGGATAGCCAGCCGATGCGCGCGCCGCATCGGAGGGGACCAATGCGGCGCTGGGCGGCCGCATAGCAGTAAAGAATGCACCACCAGGTGGCACCAGCGTACACCTCCATCCGTTGAGGCAAGCGCACAGAGAGAAATTATAAACATGTACCTTGAAACAAAGGGGGGTTATTTAAAACATATATTACAATACAAAGGAGCAATATAGAAATTTCTAATATTGCATATGGGTACCTCCATACTTATACTTGATATATCTGCTCACTAGCGAACTATGTATGTACCTTCAACATGACCTCTATATCTATAGGATGGATATTGGGCCCGTGTAAGTTGGTCCGGATTGACCAGAGGGGGCATATGCTTACAAAAAAAGCAACCAATGGAAATTACAAAAAGGGTTTATAGGACTGTGATTCATTAATGCCAGGGGCCCGAGTCGCATTTAAACGCTCTATCCACAATGTTTCCTGCCTTAAAATTTGTTTGTCCCAGTCACCGCCACGAGGGCTTCTGGGAATAACCGCAAGGGCAAAAAAGGAGACCACCGAGGTGTCAAATTTGTGGTAGAGGTCCAAGTGTCTACTGACAGATGTAATCATTTTTCCTCCTCCAGAATAGTATACATGATCTTTAATACGTGAGCGGAAGTGTCGGATAGTTTTTCCGACGTAGAAGGCTTGGCACTCACAGGTCATGAGGTAAACTAGGCCCTGAGTCTCACAGTTAGCATGAAAATGAGGAATAAATGTTTCTCCATTGGGGAGTTGGAATCTGGTCCCTGTGCGGATCCAGGGGCAAAATGAACATCTGCCACATCTGGTCATTCCTGTCGGATGGGATTGTGTTGTAGAGTCATTGCTAAAATGACTGGATGTGAGTTTGTCCCTAAGGGATCTGCTTCTTCGAAAGGTAATGGTGGGGGTGGGGGTGGTATACTTGGCCAGGATCGGGTCTTCGCGTAATAGCGACCAATGTTTGGATAAAATATTCCGTATTTCCACATGTTGTTGGGAGTATTTTGTGATGTATCTAACCATCGTGTTTGCTTTTGGAGCTTTTTGTTGATACAGTAAAGTGTTGCGAGATTGGCGCAATACTCTGTTGTACGCACGACGGAGTAATGATTTGCTATATCCCCTCGCTTTTAGACGCTCACGGAGTGCTTTAGCTTGTAATTTAAAGTCCTCTGTAAAGGTGCAATTTCTCCGGAGTCTGAGGTACTGGGCATATGGTATGCTGCGTATGAGAGTATATGGGTGGGCGCTTTCCGCATGTAGCAGAGTGTTCCCGGCTGTCTCTTTGCGGAACAAAGAGGTGGCCAATTTACCATCATTATCTTTACAGATTGTGAGGTCAAGGAAGGTGATGGTTGAATGGTCACTGCACACTGTAAATTTCAAGTTGAATGAGTTGCAGTTAAGTTTATTTACCAAAATGTTCAAATTTTCCATAGATCCTGACCAAACAATGAAGATGTCGTCAATAAAACGCATCCAACACATCACCTGACTAGTCAAGTGTGATATGCTGTCATCTGAAAAAATTGAGCGTTCCCACCCCCCCAGGTACAGGTTGGCGTAGGTAGGTGCACAACAAGTGCCCATGGCCACGCCCTGTACCTGGAGGAAGTGGGATCCGTCAAACGTAAAGCAATTGTGCGTCAAAATGAAATGTAACAATTTCAGGATGAATTCGCAATATTCCCAGCGGTGATGCGTTTGCTCACGAAGGAAGGAACGTGCTATCCCGACGCCCTGCTCGTGAGGGATGCTCGAGTAAAGGGCCTCGACATCCAGGGTCACGAGCAGGGCGTCAGGAGGCACGACCATCCCCTCAATTTGTTTTAATAGGTCCATTGTGTCTCTAATGTATGAGGGCAGGGCCAACACATGTGGCAAAAGAACTGAGTCCACCAGTCGACTAGCGTTTTCTGTCAGAGACCCTATACCTGACACTATTGGTCTACCCGGAGGTGTGGTCTGATTTTTGTGTACTTTGGGGAGTGCATAGAATGTGGCCATCCTAGGATGGCGCACATTCAAGAAGTTATAGAGATCCTGATCAATGAGGCCCTCCTGATGGGCAGAGCCGATGACGTCCAGAAATTCTGCTTTATATTGATCGATTACTCTCGACTCAATTTGTTTGTACCAGGTCTTATTACATAAAATGTTCATGGCCATCTGTTTGTAATCAGCTTTGGTCATGAGAACAATGTTACCGCCTTTATCGGCGGGTTTTATCACCAGATCAGCCCCATAGCAGTCCTTTAGTATCACTGGGGCGCTGGCGCCCACCACCACTCCTATATGAGCAAGCGCACAATTGTTCTTTCTGGTACTAGATATGTGGCGCCCTTGTAGACGCCTGTTTCTTGCCTATGTGTATATGTACTAATAATAAACTGTAATGTTATATACCTTGATAGCTACATCATATACGGCTATTGCTCTTGAGGAAGCGTAATCCATACGCGAAACATGTCGAGCATCGATCAATCCCAACATGTGAACTGACTATGAAACTGCTATATAGCCATCTCTCCGGACCTATCTACATGGGAAGCTATTTCTCCTAAATGCCCGAAGATTTTCTTACTGTAGACGGTGTTGTATAGCAATGATTCTAGTACAGACACATGTTGTGTTTTAAACCATTATTATTTTTGTTTTGTTTTGTTATGTATGTCTTTTGATATCAAATAAAATAAGGAATTTTTTATCTATATTTTTTGTGGTGCCTAAAAAGTCCATAAGTCCCTTCTCCCCCGGTTTTTGATATATGTAATTAATAGGACGCGGCACGGTACTATCTTTAGTGTATCCACGGCACCACTCCGTGTGACGATACACTTTTTCTATACATCTTTCCGTATTGAATTTGGGTGGAAGCACCCGGGCTCCCCTTTTGGTGACCTTAACTGGGAACCAATCAGTGGCTTGTACCATAGACTTTTGTATCTTTACTAGTAAATGGTTTTTTATTTACCTCCATTAACTTATATTTGCAATCTTGTTTTCCTCCTAAGTTGTTTAGACCTACTATCTAAGGAGAGCTGACTCATGGACTTTGTAGGCACGGCATGGACGGGCTATATGTCGGAAATCCAGACCAATTGCAATGTCGATACGGAACAAGAAATTGGAATTAACCAGTTTATGGCAAAAATGAAACGCCTCCTTAAAAAGAAGGCCAATCTGTACTGGCACATAGAGTTCCTCAATAAGTATGTTAGGGAAAACATCAGTCCATTGGGACTAAGAGTACAAGTTTATCCTTCATTTCAGACCACAACTCCTGAGTTTAGGGTAGCATGGGAGGGAATACTCACCACATGTAGCATTAATTTAATGAAAATACTCATTTCTCATTATCAATCTGAATTGGTCACACTTGACCAAGAAATTGTAACATTACAATCCTCCAATGAAAGCATAAAAACACATGCGTCATACACCAAACGCTGGCAGGATATCAAAGATTTTGTCACCAAAATCACTAAAGATATCATTTACAAAAAACAAAACAAACTTTCCAAAGATAGATTAGCCTTCATGGATGGTTTCGCATATCATTGGCAGTCATCTGCCCAAAAAAGAGGGTCTAGAACCAGAAACCGTACTGCGAAACATCAAGATAATACATTATACACAACAGATGATGATACTGAATCTGATTCCTCTATTTTTTCTTCACAGCCTTCTTCCAAGAAAACCAACCCCACGATTCATCACTCACATCTTGGAGCACGTAAGCGGGATCTTGGTGGTGGGTCTTTTACTCCTTATTTCAAAAGACGCCCTCCGTATGACAACTCTTCCGTTCACAAAAAATCTTCATTAGACACCTCTCTGAACACTGACACGAACACACATCCATCTGGTAAATACCTGGGAGCCACGGCCCTACAGGCGATCCAGCTTCTAAACTCACAACCACAATCACATAATTTGTCGGCGATTGCGACTCCATCTTCCATGATTAGTGACATGGGCAGACCCCCTACACAGGGAACCCAGACTATGGAAAACACACCACCCACACCTTTAAACACTTTTGGTAACAATATACCGAACACACAACTCAGACAGAGCACTTTAGACCCACATATTTCACAAATGAGGAATCCTTCACAAAATTTTCAGGTGTCAGAGCACAAACTGCCACTCACGTAAATACCAACTTGAATATCTGTAATCTAACCCCCTACTCTTTGAACACTCAGCAAGTAGAAGTCCTTCAGCTGGGTTTAAGCTTCTGTTCATCTGCTGAAATAGACAAATACGAAACCATTAAGGATTTATACTTATTCTCCCGGAATCTCACATACAAATTCCTATTTGATAAAGATCGGGTACGGTCTATACAGGACAAACAGATTTCCGAACAAGTCAAACACTTTACTATGGAAGACTTTAGAGCCCTCCGAGATTTAATGCTACTGCTAGACGAGAGTGACTCCACAAACCATGAAGAGACCTCTGTGTTGTCAAATTCTATTTCCACAGAGATCCCTCCAGTCAATCGATTCAGACCTAAATCCCAACGTTTCCCTGACCTGATGACCAATCCCAGCATCTGGGCCTTCCTGATGGGCACGGTCAATGACGTCAAGAATATGATTGTAACATCTAAACACAAAAATTTAACCAAAATTCAAGCATTAGCAATTAAGCAATTACAAAATCACCCTGATCTGGTGATAAAACCCGCCGATAAAGGCGGTAACATTGTTCTCATGACCAAAGCTGATTACAAACAGATGGCCATGAACATTTTATGTAATAAGACCTGGTACAAACAAATTGAGTCGAGAGTAATCGATCAATATAAAGCAGAATTTCTGGACGTCATCGGCTCTGCCCATCAGGAGGGCCTCATTGATCAGGATCTCTATAACTTCTTGAATGTGCGCCATCCTAGGATGGCCACATTCTATGCACTCCCCAAAGTACACAAAAATCAGACCACACCTCCGGGTAGACCAATAGTGTCAGGTATAGGGTCTCTGACAGAAAACGCTAGTCGACTGGTGGACTCAGTTCTTTTGCCACATGTGTTGGCCCTGCCCTCATACATTAGAGACACAATGGACCTATTAAAACAAATTGAGGGGATGGTCGTGCCTCCTGACGCCCTGCTCGTGACCCTGGATGTCGAGGCCCTTTACTCGAGCATCCCTCACGAGCAGGGCGTCGGGATAGCACGTTCCTTCCTTCGTGAGCAAACGCATCACCGCTGGGAATATTGCGAATTCATCCTGAAATTGTTACATTTCATTTTGACGCACAATTGCTTTACGTTTGACGGATCCCACTTCCTCCAGGTACAGGGCGTGGCCATGGGCACTTGTTGTGCACCTACCTACGCCAACCTGTACCTGGGGGGGTGGGAACGCTCAATTTTTTCAGATGACAGCATATCACACTTGACTAGTCAGGTGATGTGTTGGATGCGTTTTATTGACGACATCTTCATTGTTTGGTCAGGATCTATGGAAAATTTGAACATTTTGGTAAATAAACTTAACTGCAACTCATTCAACTTGAAATTTACAGTGTGCAGTGACCATTCAACCATCACCTTCCTTGACCTCACAATCTGTAAAGATAATGATGGTAAATTGGCCACCTCTTTGTTCCGCAAAGAGACAGCCGGGAACACTCTGCTACATGCGGAAAGCGCCCACCCATATACTCTCATACGCAGCATACCATATGCCCAGTACCTCAGACTCCGGAGAAATTGCACCTTTACAGAGGACTTTAAATTACAAGCTAAAGCACTCCGTGAGCGTCTAAAAGCGAGGGGATATAGCAAATCATTACTCCGTCGTGCGTACAACAGAGTATTGCGCCAATCTCGCAACACTTTACTGTATCAACAAAAAGCTCCAAAAGCAAACACGATGGTTAGATACATCACAAAATACTCCCAACAACATGTGGAAATACGGAATATTTTATCCAAACATTGGTCGCTATTACGCGAAGACCCGATCCTGGCCAAGTATACCACCCCCACCCCCACCATTACCTTTCGAAGAAGCAGATCCCTTAGGGACAAACTCACATCCAGTCATTTTAGCAATGACTCTACAACACAATCCCATCCGACAGGAATGACCAGATGTGGCAGATGTTCATTTTGCCCCTGGATCCGCACAGGGACCAGATTCCAACTCCCCAATGGAGAAACATTTATTCCTCATTTTCATGCTAACTGTGAGACTCAGGGCCTAGTTTACCTCATGACCTGTGAGTGCCAAGCCTTCTACGTCGGAAAAACTATCCGACACTTCCGCTCACGTATTAAAGATCATGTATACTATTCTGGAGGAGGAAAAATGATTACATCTGTCAGTAGACACTTGGACCTCTACCACAAATTTGACACCTCGGTGGTCTCCTTTTTTGCCCTTGCGGTTATTCCCAGAAGCCCTCGTGGCGGTGACTGGGACAAACAAATTTTAAGGCAGGAAACATTGTGGATAGAGCGTTTAAATGCGACTCGGGCCCCTGGCATTAATGAATCACAGTCCTATAAACCCTTTTTGTAATTTCCATTGGTTGCTTTTTTTGTAAGCATATGCCCCCTCTGGTCAATCCGGACCAACTTACACGGGCCCAATATCCATCCTATAGATATAGAGGTCATGTTGAAGGTACATACATAGTTCGCTAGTGAGCAGATATATCAAGTATAAGTATGGAGGTACCCATATGCAATATTAGAAATTTCTATATTGCTCCTTTGTATTGTAATATATGTTTTAAATAACCCCCCTTTGTTTCAAGGTACATGTTTATAATTTCTCTCTGTGCGCTTGCCTCAACGGATGGAGGTGTACGCTGGTGCCACCTGGTGGTGCATTCTTTACTGCTATGCGGCCGCCCAGCGCCGCATTGGTCCCCTCCGATGCGGCGCGCGCATCGGCTGGCTATCCTAGCCGGCGGATGCAGCTCGCGATGTGTGTGCGCCGCCCTCCTACTGGAGGCGCCGTTCAGATTGACGGCCCTTCCGGCTGGTGGGGGCGCATGCGCACGTAGAGCCCTTGGCCGGTCCGGATGACGTCACGTCGGCGGCCGCCGATTGGACGTCGACGGACGGGACGGGCACACAAAAAGGACAGCGTCCTGACTCAGTGTGCGTTCCGCTCCAGGATCAGGAGGACTACACACGCTATAGGCTTCCCCTTCTTTATATTCAGGTATTCTGTCTGACTAAGGCATCAATTGGATTATAGCATATACTGCTGGATGGTGACTTTATACTTTTAACTGAGGCTCCATTCTCCCCCTCTCTTCTCCTCCTCTGTATTCTCTTCTTCTCTATGTTCCTGGTTCCATTTATACTTTAGGATTTATACCCTAGCTTACACTGGGTATCATAACAGTGACGCTGCGCTCTATGCCTGCTTGCACTCCATGGTAAAACTCAGAGGCACATAGACTACAGTTCTCGATCCATAAGACTAATAGTGGTGAGTGTCCTAGACCACAGCAAGGAAATAGGTTACTATTGGCACATATATGGATATATAAATGCTTACGTCTGATATATATACATATATACATATATGTATCCTTTTCTTTCTTTAAAAGTGCATTACCTTCTCTACTTCAAAAACAGGCCCATATACATGTATATAAGAAAAGAGCAAACATACCGGTACTGACTCGGAGACGAATAGCTCTATTATATGGTCAAGTCACCTGGTCTTTCCTTGCTAGCGGACTATTACCCCCCTTTAATGTTTCATATTGGTTTTAAATGTAAGTACTGTTTCCATATTTACTTTCATTATTTGTCTGTGCTACCTATGTATATACACACCCCCTCTACCTTTTCCTCTCCCTTCCTCCCCTTTTTTCCCCCTTTCCCTCTCTCCCTTCTCCTCCTGCTTTTCCCGTTCTCCCCCCTTTCCCCCTTCCCCCCTTCCCCCCCCCCCCCCCTTTTTCTCCCCCTTTTTCCCCGTTTTCCCATCTCTCCCCTTTCCCCCTCTTTTTTCCCTTTCATTGCCCCTCTTTTTCTTCTTCTCCCCCCCCCTCCCTTTTTCCCCCTGTTTCCCCCCCCCCCCCTTTTTTCTTCCCCTCTTTCCCTTTTTCCCTCCTTTCTCCCCCCCCCCCCCTTTTTTCCTTCCCCCCCCTCCCCCCCTTTCTGTCCTTTTCCTTTTCCTAAACACCTGACCGGGGTTATAAACCTGAACACATTGTATATACCACCTATAATTATGTTGTGCACGCCCCCATAGCAGTCCTTTAGTATCACTGGGGCGCTGGCGCCCACCACCACTCCTATATGAGCAAGCGCACAATTGTTCTTTCTGGTACTAGATATGTGGCGCCCTTGTAGACGCCTGTTTCTTGCCTATGTGTATATGTACTAATAATAAACTGTAATGTTATATACCTTGATAGCTACATCATATACGGCTATTGCTCTTGAGGAAGCGTAATCCATACGCGAAACATGTCGAGCATCGATCAATCCCAACATGTGAACTGACTATGAAACTGCTATATAGCCATCTCTCCGGACCTATCTACATGGGAAGCTATTTCTCCTAAATGCCCGAAGATTTTCTTACTGTAGACGGTGTTGTATAGCAATGATTCTAGTACAGACACATGTTGTGTTTTAAACCATTATTATTTTTGTTTTGTTTTGTTATGTATGTCTTTTGATATCAAATAAAATAAGGAATTTTTTATCTATATTTTTTGTGGTGCCTAAAAAGTCCATAAGTCCCTTCTCCCCCGGTTTTTGATATATGTAATTAATAGGACGCGGCACGGTACTATCTTTAGTGTATCCACGGCACCACTCCGTGTGACGATACACTTTTTCTATACATCTTTTGGTATTCGAGAATGTTTTTTTTTGGCTGTGAAGATTGCTTTGTGGTATTTCACCATGAGTACTTTGTAGTTTGTATGGTTTTCCTTGGTAGGATTTCTTCTCCATGCTCTTTCAGCTCTTCTACATTCCCGCTTGAGTAGGGTGACAGTGCCATTAAACCATCTTGAGTTTTTTTTTGAGGATGAGTGTTCTGCGTTTTGGCGCTACTGAGTCTGCTGTTTGTAGTAGTGCCTTGTTTAGGGAGTTGAGTGTTTGTTCCGTTGAGAGGTTTAAGTTTAGCGCTTGTATTTTGTTTGATCACAAGTATTATCATGAAACTTGTTTAATCAGTCTGGAATTACATTCAAATAGCACACCTGGACAAAACTTTTGACCAGAATTAGTTGACTCAATGATCACAAGAAAGAGGGCTCGAGTGTGACAAGTGGTGAGGAGGCGTTATGTTGCCATTTTACCTCTAAAAGCCCATACCACCATGATGAAACTGTGTGCATTGAATGCATTTGCGGCATGGCCCCTTACAGTTAAAAGGGTCATGTTCAGCGGGTAAAACTGCCCGCCAAACATGACAGGGGGTTTAATTTCTGCTTTGGCCATGAAGTAGACCATCATTGCGACGTGGCCCCATTCAATTGAAAGGATCATACTCAGCAGGCGGTAACGTCTGCCGAACACAACAAGGGGTTTAATTCCTGCTGCAGCCATGAAGAAAGGCATCACAGCCGTGGCACACACCCGTCCCCTGCTTTTGTATAAGAAGGTAGTAGTTTGTGGGGGTGCAATTGTGGGTTTTTTTTCTCCCCAACTGCAAATGTAAAGTAGCTCATAGAAAGAATTTGTGTACAGAAGTGCATAGCCAGCTTCATTTTTAAGGGTTACCGTAAATACTCGAGTATAAGTCGTTCTGATTATAAGTCGAGGCCCTAATTTACCAAAAAAAAAATGGGAAAAACTTAGTGACCCGAGTATAAGACGAGGGTGAGAAATGCACAGCTACTGTAAGTGGAAAAGAGGGTCAACAATGCCCATTTGCATGCCTCACTGTGCCCATTTGCAGCCATAGGTCCCCCGAACTTCAAACTTAGTGGTTAAGGGTTCCTAGATGCCCCCTAGCTGCAGCCAAAATTTGGGGTCTCTGAACCCAAAGGGTCCCGAAATGACATTGCTGCAGATGGACACAGTTGACCGACTTTGGGGCCCCGTATCTTGGGGCCACTTAGTGTTAGGAACCCCAAATTTGGTGTGCAAACCCAGTGGCACTATACAATATCCAAAGCTGGGGTTTCTAGCACCAAGTGGCTCCGAGATACAGGGCCCCAAAAATCGGTTCAAAAAATTTTCTGCAGCAGAGAATGACATTTTCCGAACCTATTTTGGGGCCCAGTATCTCGTGGCTACTTGGATATTTTATGGACCCAGTTCCACTGGGTTAGCACACCAAATTTGGGGTTCCTAGCCCTAAGTGGCCCTGAGATACGGGGCTCCAAATCAGTTCAGAAAATGTCAAGCACTTTTCTGCAGCAGAGAATGACATTTTCCGAACCGATTTTGGGGCCCCCGTTTCTCGGGGCCACTTGGTGCTAGGAACTCCAGCTTTGGATATGTTGTGGACCCAATTCCACTGGGTTAGCACACTAATTTGGGGGTTCCTAGCACCAAGGGGCCCTGAGATATGGGGCCCCAAAGTCGGTTCAAAAAATGAAATTTTTTGCTGCAGAAAAGTGATTGACTCGAGTATAAGTCGAGGGGGGTACATTCAGCACAAAAAAATGTGCTGAAAAACTTGACTTATACTAGAGTATATACGGTATATCTTAACTTTAATAGAGGGTCTGGAGTGGGGAGAAAATAGCTTGCAAATGGATCGCAACTTAAACCAGAAACTTCCAATTTTGGCAAGTTAGGCTAGTAAATTACAAAGCAGTTAATATTGCTAAATGGGTCAGATCTGCAGGTTTTGCCCCAAATCTGCTTTTTTTAAGCTGAATTCAAGAAATTCAGCTCCTCTGTAAAAGGTCAAGGTACACTATGGGTTAAGTCTAAGGAGGTGCAATAACATCTCCTGGGCTTATCTCTATTATTTACATCCGACAGTTTTATTATTGCACTCCCGGAAGATGATTATCACTGCATTTCAGGGAGCCTGATGCTGATGCTTTAGGCCTAAGCATCTTCAAAATTAGAATTGATACAGCTGCTATGCCTGCCTCTCCCTATCTTCCTGCCCAATCACAGAAGCCTTTATATTATGCGAACTCATTCACACAATACAAAGGCTTCTCTGAATGGGCAGCAGAAGGTAGGGGCAGGCATCATTGCTCTGTATGCCTTTCTCTCCTTTCTCACAGCCCCGAGTGTCAGTGTATGTTCCTAAACCTGTCAGATATAAATAACATAGATAAGTTCAGGAGATGTCATTCACCTCCATGGACTTAACTCATAGTGTGCCTGCACTTTTTACAAAGGGGCTGAATTCCTGGAATTCAGCTTTAAGCCTGACACAAAACTGTGTGCCACAGGAATATACTGTATATTTGAGCAAAATTGGCAACCAAAGGTAAAAATGTCAGTTCACCCATGTGCCCAACTGTTATAATTCCAATCAGGCAATGTTCAATAAGAATTCTCTGAATAAATCAAGCTTTGCATATTCTTTTCTATGATATTTGCTTATTCTCTTTCTTAAATAATATTTGATATTTTTCTATTACTAAAATCCAAAGTAAAACATCCCCCTTCAGTAGTTTTCTGCTACATGAAAGGATGGAGTCAAGCTTTTGATGTGCCGCTCTTGTCCTAAAAAATATTGTGTCTGTTCTATGTTGTTTGTGAGTTAAAAAAATATTTTCTTTTATGTGCATCTGTTCTTTATCTATAAAAGAATTGCTGAATGTAAGAATTACATACATTTGCACATGACTAATTCATGTCATTAAAAGAAATAACATATTGTATTTTCAGCAAGGACACATTTCGAGTTAAGACTGTAAAGTTTAACTGAAAGCCATTTTTTGATGTGACTGTCACATTCTTACATGCTTACTGTAGCACATTTTTAGATTTATTTTTAGTAGATCTATACATTTTTCATCCACACAGATAAATCAAAATCCTCACTAAATGACTGCTAAGATAGAAACAATCATCAAAAGCCTAGACCAATGGTGGAAGAGTCCAAAAGTGTTTTCAAATGCTCATAAAATGATCATACTACAGGCAACCTGTTTTGGGGGCAACCATGCTTCCTCCTTCATCAGGGCTAAAAGAGTCATCAGCGGCGTCATATATAAAAGCTGGAAAGTGTTCTTCAGTCATATCTGTAAATGTTTGAATGAACTCAGGGAAGCAGATGTCATATAAATCTTAAAGCCTAAGTTTAGGTAAAAAAAAAAATTGCACACTGGATGGTACTTACATTTAATGACAAATGTCCCTTGTGCTCTTGTTATAGGAACTCCTCAAAAGTGCAGACTATGTCCATCGTTTCCGCCTCCATTTTTAGAAGCTGTCCTATAGCTTCCATGAATGAAAAGTGCTCTATCAATGGAGGAGATGGACCTTTCATTCACCTGCCTGTCCTCCATTCATAGAACGCTCATATCAACCCCTGCAACACTGAAACATTACGGTTGGACAGCTGGCACCAGCACAAGGGACACTTTGCAATAAATTGACAGGTGGTTAAAAAAAAAAAGAAAAATTCCCTGCAAGGGATCGCATACTAGCATATTACAAGAAACTTACCTTAGAACGAAACCCTCCAGTGCCGCAATGTCACCCCCGAGAGGGCTGACACCTTACCCCTGTCTTCCTTCCAGGTTCACGGCCTCAGGCATGCGAGTGGGAGCCACCGTTTAAGGTATGGGCTCTGAAGGTCTGGCACTGTAAGCTGGACCTTCAGATCGCATGTGACGGTGATGTTATCGGCTGCATGCACTCTTAATATCTCCTAAACTGTGCAAGTTCAGGAGATATTCCCAGTACCTACAGGTAAGCCTTATTATAGGCTTATCTGTAAGTACAAGTGGTGTAACAGAGTTTAATACCACTTTAAATGTAAGTACTATCCTTTGAGAATTAAAAAAATAAAATGATAAAAAGAAGACAATCATTTTCTTCCTGCGCTCCTATTCATAAACAAAACATGTGCAAACCAACATATGATGGGTGCTAAATAGAATGTGTAAAATGTCCATACACCATCACCAGTTGTCTCCAGTCAAGTGAGAGTGAAGTAGATCTTCTTAATACTTCATAAAATGTGGAAAACCACAACTATTAACTATGAACTATTTAAGAAGATATACTTCACTCTCACTTGACTGGAGACATCTGGTGGTGGTGTATGGACATTTTACACATAACAATTTAATAATTGTATTTAGCAACCATCATATGTTGGTTTGTACATGTTTTGTTTATGAATAGGAGCGCGGTATAAAAAAATTATTGTTTTCTTTTTATGATTTAGACCATTGAAGCTCACTACGGGCTGCTCTTTGTTTATATATTTGTTTATATGTGTTTATATTTATATATATTTCTTATATATTTTACACATTTTTTGTTAATCCAAAGTGCCCTGGTTGAAGGTTTTGTTTAACCTTAATTTGCATAAAAAATTAAATTACCTAAACTTAAAGAAGAAGGAGCTCCTTTGGTCATACTTCATCCAGGGACCACAGGAGTGCACTTTGTTCTGCACGTCTGTGACCCATTTTCAGCCGACAGAGGGCTATAGTCCTCTGTCGGCTGATGTCATGGAGACACTCCAGGCTCTGGAGAGATCCCAACTTTAATGTTGGAATCTGCCCAGATGCCTGGACCGGCAGCTAGTTTAGCCTGTTAGCAAGCCATCTCCACAGCCAGGCACTCCAGTGAGCACTGGAGGGGCAGAGCAGAGAGCTGGTGACTGCTAGTCACTGGATCTCTGCTCACTGAAGAACGAGAACTGAGCAATCAGTTGTCATTGATCACTTAGGTCTCGGTGTAGAGGTGTGGGGAATAACTGTAGCTGGGGTCAGTGCTGCAGCAAACTAGGTGAGTATGATTGTTTGTTATTTTCACATCCCACACTTCTCTTTCAAGGTTTAAGCTTGCTGCATGAATCAGACAGAGGAGATCAATGCCAGTAAAATGCCAGCCCAGGTACCCGCTGAAGGGGAGCCTTGCTCTGCTTGAACAGCCTTACCAGAGCAAGTTAGCTCATCAAATGATTATGGTCTTTCCATGGTCTGGAATGAACACACTTTAGCACCCCAGTGCCTCTTTAACATATCTTTTTGGAGATATAAACAATTAGAGGATAAGTAATCTAAATATTGTATTGTGCAGACAGGACCATGTGTTTACTGAGGCACAGGTAAACTTTCATGACAGATGCAGGAGAAAGTATTAATGATTTGGAAATCTGACTTCTTAATGTTCTCTTACAAATTCCGCTTTACGCATTGACATAACTCCTTAGACCCAGTCAGTGCAGACTGCATAGTCACCTGCTGACTTAGCACCATCCACAGGCAGCTTAACTTTTCAATAAACTGAATCCAAAGCATTTTACTCCAGCTAATTGCAGTAAATGATGTTTTTTTAGTCTTTGGAAGTATAAAAAAACAATACATTTCCTAAGCCATTTCTCTGTGAAGAAGTAACACTGAGTGAGGGAACATGGAAGATGTAGGAAGGGTCTAGCTAGGACTAAACTAACTAGCATTATTGCCCCTTTCACACTAGGGCGGTGGGTGCGTCAGGGTAAAGTGCCGATATTTTTTGTGGCGTTTTACTGTCAAGTTTGCAGCGCTATTTGGCCGCTAGCGGGGCGCTCTTACCCCACTAGCGGCCGAGAAAGGGTTAAAACCACAGCAAAGCGCTGCTGCAGCAGCGCTATGCCAGCGGTATAGCCGCGCTGCCCATTCATTTCAATGGGCAGGAGCGGTGAAGGAGAGGTGTATACACCGCTCCTTTACCGCTCCAAAGATGCTGCTTGCAGGAGTTTTTTTAACGTCCTGCAAGCACTCCGCTCCAGTGTGAAAGCACTCGGGCTTTCACACTGGAGAGACAAGAGAGGCTCTTTACAGGCGCTATGCAGGTGCTATTTTGCGCTACTGGAAGAATGATCAAACATTCCCATAGACACACTTCTAAACCTTGTGGACAGCCTTACCAGAAGAGCTGAAGCTGTTATAGCTGCAAAGAGGTTCAATATTGAACCCTACGGACTAAGACTGGGCTGCCATTAAATTCCATGTGCATGTAAAGACAGGTGTCCTAATACTTTTGGTAATATAGTGTATATTCCAATATAAGAGAATTATTTCTCATTTTGGGACAGTAAGCAGAGCCATACAAGTATGCCTCAACAGCCAGATGCACATCCAGAACCGCTGGTGTATAGTGCAAATATAACCTAATATTATAGAGCCATTTATTCCAAACTGCATACAGTTGTTTCTTTCTTTTTTTTGGACCTGCAGTGAGTGCACAAAAATTAGCACCAGTAAGTGAATTTAAAAAAGTGCACACTTAAGGTGTGTCTCTGGTCCACCTGATATAGAAGTAGGACCCCTCCCTGACCCCCCCCCCCCCCTCCCCCCAGAGTGAAAAGTTCCTGACGGAAGTAAGGCACAGCCATAAGCCGACCAACAAGTACTATGCAAGGAGATCTCCAGAAGAGAGACCCTTCTCCCTCGAAAAAAACATGGGAGGAAGGAACCTAAAGGCCACATATCCTCCCCTAGATGTCGGGATTGGACCCACACACTCCATCCTGAGTGAAAGGGAGCACATATATAAGTACAAAGTGACAGACACACATAGAGAGAAAATATAAAAATAATTAAAAAGGTAAAACAAAAATGTACCAGTGCAGGTGCATTGGCTAGGCCTTATAGCTTGGTAACAAAAATTGCTTCGCCAAAAGACCCAGGCCATGAGGTGTGGTGCAGAAAAAATGTTAATGTCATGGCCTAGCTCTTCTTCTCACAGCGGGGTCCCAAACCCATAGTGATATTAAGAGCACCACCAGGGTACCACTCCTGGGGTTCTTAATACGCCTTCCCAGCCTCTGGCCAGACTAGGAAGCATCACTCAAATCGGGAGGCACTGGACCCTTGGAACCTTCCACACCATGGTAATATTCTTAACCCACATCTTACATGATGCACACTGTATTTGGTTTCTTTGATCATTGGGAAGATCCCTCAGGACCCCCATCATACCAGCAGGAGCACTGAGCAAACAACCCTCCTAGTCATAAGGCCAGAAAGACTGTGGCGCACCTCTGCTAGACACTAATAAGAAGGCTTTTTTGGCCATCATCAGTGTAGTGTATGGACACCATAAGGTTGATTTACTAAAGGCAAATAGACTGTGAACTTAGCAAGTACAGTTGCTCCAGAGCTTAGTAAATGATCAGAAGCTCTGCTGACTTCCATCAACCAATCACATGCAAGCAAAAATGCTTTTTTTAAAAAATTTCCTTGCACGTAATTGGGTATTCTTTGCAAAGTGAAGCTTTATATCATTTACTAAACTGCGCTTTGCAAAGTTCACAGTCTATTTGCCTTTAGTAAATCAACCCCCATGACTTCTATGGAGTAGGACTTGGACCCAATAAGACAGTAAAACCATACAGGATATGGACTAAATTTATCAAAAAACCTCCGACCAAATCAGTGAGAAGCACAGTAAAGCTTTCTTAGAAAGGTATTGGCATGTCTCTTTATATCACATATCCCAAAAAATAACAGACTATTCCTCATTTTAGGACAGTGGGTGGAACCATGTGAATTTTTTTTGTTTAATAAAGTTTGACAAACTATACCTAGACAGTATTTTTAAAACAGTAACACTTTTCGTATGAAGGTGAGTATGTTTACTTTTTTTTTATGAGCCAATGCAGGCCATGTGCACAGTGTATTAATTTAAGGGAACAAATTAGATTGTATTTGACTGCAATGTACTGGAATCTGTTTTGTTGCTATGGCTTTGTGCAGTCAATTTACTTGGTTTGACTTAGCTACCACCTATCAAAGAGTCAATGAGTACAATATAAAGCATACTGCAAAGGTGGGTGCATGCGTGGCTCGTAAGATGGTGGACGCATAAAATCAGAGCTCTGGCTTTTGTTCCCTAATCCGAAGCTCCCGCTCAGCTACACCAGCATCCACAGCCCCGGGAGCCCACTCACCCAATCCCAGAATCATCCAGCTACTCCACGGGCGTTTTATGGGTAAGATCGGTGATCAGAGACACATTTACCGGAGGCACGCGTCACAGGCTGTGCTCAAGCCTTCCCAGCTCATGGCTCGTTACCTGCATAGGCCGCAATCCCAAGTTTCAAGTAATCTGGATGATGCCACGGAATTAGCCAACTCTCTCCCGCTTGTTGATCCCTCTCTATACTGTACGCTAACCGGCCCCCACATAAAACACAACCACCCGACCAGCCTGTTACGGTGATGATGGTGACTGTAGAGGTTCTGGATTTAAAGCTGCAGGCCCTGCTTCAGAGTTTGACCCAGAACATCGCCAAGGAGGTGGGGAAGCTTGCACATGAGCTCAGGGGGGAAATTGATCAACTGGGGGAACTCACTGATACACTGGAAACCAAACTTGATAACATGGTGCAGTATGTCAATGTTTTAGAGGAAGAAAACGCTAACCTTAAATATACAGTATGCCAACTGCAAATGCAACAAGAGGACCTGGAAAATAGGAAGCGTCGTCAGCACCTGCGGATCCGGGGGGTCCCTGAATCCATTACAGATAAAGAAATCCATCCCTATCTCCTTGCACTGTTTGTTACTCTGGTGCCCCGCATTCCTGATATTGACTGGCACCTAGATAGAGCCCACAGATCGCTGGCCCCTAAACCTCCTCAAGGTGCCAACCCCAGAGACATCATTGTCCGTTTCCACTTTTATGAAAGCAAAGAAGCTTTCATCATCGCCACCCGCAATAAAACACAGGTTGAATTTGAAGGTGCAAAAATTCAAATCTTCGGTGACTTATCACCCATTACCCTGGCAAAATGGCGCAACTATCGCTTGGGCTTTTCATTCCGCCTTTCAGTATCCAAAGATGGGACACAATTTTCCATGAGAGACCTCCAGGAAAGTGAGACTCTCCTTCGAAACCTGGGACTTCCACCTATACCCGAAGAAGACCTACAGGCCCCTGCTCCAGCTTCCAGACCGCTCTCCACCCCTGAGAAGATCTGGACCCGAGTCCGCAGAGATCGCGGAAAGTTTCCTCCACTCACCGACGAGCTGCAACATCCAGAGACCCCACCTGAGGATCATCATTACTCACCACTTTACTTCAACACAGATGTCTCTGTTTCCACCTGTGTGTTTTAAGACTCTGGTCTCAGAGTCTGGATCTCCTTTCTTCTCTGTTTTGAGATCACCACCCTTGCCGACGCCTGTCAAAATGTTACCTGTTTGGATGTTTCCTACCTGCCTCCTACACAAGCAACTTGGAATGGGATGAGGCCTGTGAGTTGGATCTTACGGGCTGTCATGTCCCCTCTCCATGGTCTTGAAACGTGACCATGGACTCCTGAGGTGCTTGTCCCTCTCAGGCTTTACACCTAAATGGTTTATGTTTTTTGTTTTTTTTACTATGGATCCTTTTTGGTTTTGATTATGATCCTATTTCTTTTTTTGATTTGACTTTTTTATTTTTTATCAGATCTATTTTTTTGATCTTCTTTGGAAACAACATTGTGTTCCAACAGCAAAACTTCTACCCTTTTTGGTTATTTGTACTATAATGGTTTATATGTTTCATACAACATGGTATAAGCACATTTTCTTGTTTATTGATGCAATGCGTGCAATGTCTCCACGGTCCACTTATGGATGTCAGTATTGTCTCATGTAATGTTGAGGGCTTGAACTCCATTCGTAATTGCTGGTTGGCATTGAAGGAGTTCAAATCCTCTAACGCAGATGTGGTCATGGTTCAGGAGACACATTTCCGAGGGATCATTCAAATTTGCATCTAAGTTTTTTGCCACTGCCTTTGTGGCCTCTGATCCTTCCGGCAAAGCTGGAGTAGCAATTCTTTTAAAACGCTCCTGTTCCATACAAATCAAATCATCTTACCTGGACCCTCACGGCTATTATGTCCTTCTGAGCTTTGACCAAATGAAAACTTCCTTTACCCTAGCTGTTTATGCACCCAACTCTGGGCAGATTGGGTTCCTTGAGGAGGTTTTTGAGGGAATTCAATCTTTCTCTTAACCTTTCATGATCATAGGTGTTGATTTTAATCTGTGCATGTCTCCGACTAAGGATAGATTTGCCCTATTTCAAACTACCCCATCTCTTCAAGTTCAAAAACTTTCCTCATTCCAAAAACTTGTCCGAGCCCACAATATGCTTGACACATGAAGGGTAAAACATCTAACTGCCAAACAGTTCACGTTCTATTCCCCACCCCACAAACTATATACACGACTTGATCACTTCTTTGTCTCTGCACCTTTACTGACACATGTAGTTAACTCTGACATAAATCCGATTAACTGGTCAGACCACGCACCCATAATACTTGACCTTCTCTTATCTGCAACCCCCAGAAAATCTCACTGGCGCCTTAACGAACCCCTCCTCAACACCCCTGATGTCAAACTCCACCTACAACAAAAAATTACTGAATTCTTTCAACTCAATGAGGGTACAGTATCTGAGACCTCCACTCTGTGGGAAGCCCATAAGGCTTTTTTCAGGGGTGAATGTATCTCCTCTGAATCTTGTCTAAGGCGTGACTCCACCCTCCAATGCTCCTCTCTTTTAATCCAATTATCTGCGGCGGAGAAATGCTTACTCAACTCCCCCACTGTGGATCATTTTCGTGCTGTAATCTCTCTTCGCAACCGTATTAAATCACTAGACCTGAGCAAAATTTCTAATGCCCTGTACACACGGTCGGATTTTCAGATGAAAAAAGTGCGATTGGATTATGTTGTCAGAAATTTCGATCATGTGTGGGCTCCATCGGACTTTTTCCATTGGAATTTCCGACACACAGAGTTTAAGAGCAGGATATAAAATTTTCCGACAACAAAATCGTACCGTTTAAATTCCGATCGTGTGTACGCAAATCCGACGCACAAAGTGCCACGCATTCTCAGAATAAATTAAGAGACGAAAGCTATTGGCAACTTCCCCGTTTATAGTCCGACTTACGTGTTTTACGTTGCCGCGTTCAGAAAGATCGGATTTTCCGTCAACTTTGTGCGACCGTGTGTATGCAAGACAAGTTTGGCCCAAAATCCGTCAGAAAAAATCCGATTGATTTTGTTGTCGGAATGTCCGATCAATGTCCAATTGTGTGTATAGGGCATTAGTCCTTGCTATGGTCCAAACAAAAATGTTATGAATATGCTAACAAGCCTCATAGACTGCTGGTCCATAAACTGAAGCCACGCGTCTATGCTTCTACACATACTTTCTGCTACAATCCAATGGAAATCCAACATACGGCCCTCGGACCATGTCTAAAGTCTTTGGTGAATGCTACCAGAAACTTTATAACTGCTTATCCACAGACCCAAATTCTCATTTCACACCAGAGAAATGTGATACTTTTGTTGATTCTCTAAACCTTCCCACATTATCCCCTGACAACCACTCTGAGCTAAATGCACCTATAACTGTTAAGGAAATCACTGAGGTTGTTAACCATCTACCGTCACATAAATCCCCAGGCCCTGACGGACTCCCCTACTCTTACTATAAGATGTTCCTTCAGACTCTTGCTTCCCACATGGTAAAATTGTTTGCCTCTCTGATGAAAGAGAACATTCCCCACACCCAATTTTTACATGCTTTACTTACGGTCATCCAGAAACCAGACAAAGACCCAAATTATTCCTGACAACTACCGCCCCATAGCTCTACTAAACTCTGACTATAAAATAATCATAAAAATATTGGCAATTAGACTGTCTTCACTACTCCCTTCGCTAATACACAAAGACCAGGTTGGTGTTGTTCCTATTAGACACGCGGGGGACAACACCTGACTTTGACCTTATTGACCTCTTAACCAAAACTAAGCGACATGCTATAGTGTTAAGCCTGGATGCTCAGAAAGCATTCGACCACTTAAACTGGTCATTCATGTTTGCCATATTATCCAGATATGGATTCTCTGGCCCATTTATGCAGGCCCTTAAGGCGTTATATTCTACACCTACTTCACAGGTACGGCTTGCTTCCCATGTGTCTCCGTCATTTCCCATGAGTAACGGCACTAGACAGGGCTGCCCCCTATCCCCCCTGCTTTTTATACTCAGTTTAGAACCTCTAGCCACAGAAATTCGATCCCACCCTGATATAACGAGAGTGATGCTGTCCTTTTTCGCCGATGACATCCTACTAACAATAACACATCCCCACATCTCGCTCCCATCACTCCATGATATCCTACACTCATTCGGTAGTCTTTCAGTATTTAAAGTTAATTCGACTAAAACTGAGGCCCTCCCTATAAATATCCGGACAAACACACTCAACTCCCTACATGAGAATTTTAAATATCGATGGTGCTCCCACTCACTTAAATACCTGGGTGTGCACCTGACTCCCTCATACTCCACACTCCTTCAGGAAAATTTCCCCCCCTTATTTACAGAAATAAATAGATTATTGAAAACATGGTCAAATCTTCCCTTGTCCCTTATTGGGAGGATCAATGTCCTCAAAATGTCAATACTCCCTAAACTGCTGTATCTCTTTGAGACACTACCAGTACTGATCCCAATGTCCCAACTGAAAGCACTTCAGAGGAACTTTCTAAACTTTATATGGAACAATACCTCTCATAAGATAGCAAGCTCGGTAGTCCAGGCCTTGCAAACCAGGGGAGGTCTGGTAGCACCTGACCTACTAAAATATTATTATTATGCTACCCATCTGAGAGCCATTGCCTCTTGGATGTCCAGGTGCACCCCAAACAGATGGTCGGAAATTGAAATGGTGATCACATCTCCTGCCCACCCTTGCTGAATGTTATGGCCATCCTCTGACAAATTCATCTCTCAACTGCGAAGCGTTTGCTTGAACCCGATGCTATTCACACTTTTGATTGGTTATACTCTCTCTCATCTCTATGCTCGCCACTAGTGAAAGTTCTATTCAACCCGAAAAACTCTGACAGTCTACCTTATAACCCTATGTTGCCCTGGACCCAAGCTGGTATATTTCAGTTATGCCATTTGGTACACCCAGTGACACACAAACTTCTCTCCTTTTCTGACTTTCAATCCAAACATAAAATCCTAAAATCTCTCTTTTATTCTTATTTACAAATTAAACATTTCTTTGCCACCAAAACCCCACATATTACTTTAGACATGCCTACTGAATTTGAATTGCTATACTCAAGAGGCCCCTCCTGATTTCATCTATCTATAAAATCCTACATGCAGCCCCCTCTTGACTTAAAATAGTCATGCATACATGAGGAAATGGTCCCTTATTTTGTAACGGCCTATTTCCCTAGGTGAATGGGGGAAAATATGGGAATCTACATCCAAAGTTTCAAGGTGTGTGGCACAGATGGAGACTGCTTAAAAAATACTCATGTTTTGGTATAGGACCCCGGACTTCTTCCTGTCTCGAAAACTGACATCATCTGGGCAATGCTGGAGATGTGGTTTATCCCTGGGTTATGCATTATCATATATTCTGGGAATGCTCCGCACTTATACCATTCTGGACATAATTTCATAACCTCTTGGAAAAGGTCCTGGATATACCCATCCCCTTAAACCCCACACACCTTCTTTTAGGTCTCCCACTCCCGAATACACCCAAAATTACCAGAAGATTGATAGCATTTATCTTACTGGCAGCCAAACGAGCTATACCTCAATGCTGGCTGTCTACTTCCCCTCCTACTTTTATGCAGTTTCTCTCAGCCATAGCTGACATACGCAGAATGGAGCGCCTAACTGCTGTTATAGATGACTCCCTGCCAAAGTTTGAGAAAATCTGGGGGAAATGGGATGTCTCTGAATATAAGAATGAGACGCAACCTCCAACTCCATAATACTATAACCTATGTGCAAATCATTTTGGGTCTGTATAAAATAGATAATATTCAGTTTCCTCTTGATTTTGTATTCACAGTCATATTACTTGTATTATGATGTTTTATTGTGGTTTCTCCTTATATTACCTTTCACCTATTGCATTTGTGCTTATCGCTGTGTCTTCCTTTATGGATACTAGTGTCCTTTTATGAAACTGCGGTAAAATACCGCTTTTCAGTTCTCAGGCATTCTCAGAGGAGATCGCTCTCCTCTGAGTGCCTGTTTATGAAAGTGTGTAGATTGCTTCTCATGTTGAGTTGAGAAGCGATCTACAAACGCCAAGAACTCCTGAGAACGGCTCCTCTCACTGTAATCTCGCGTGATGTAGCGGGATTACAGTATGAGGAAGCGTAAGATACAAAAGTGTAACACGAATCAGCACACATTATTCTCCAACATATTAATAAAATAATAAAGTTAAATTCCACCTACACGATATACATTAACCTAATTATTAAAAAAACATTATTTTTATCAATATTTAAAGATCATACATGTGCCTATTTAAATGTGAATGGTGTATAGTAAATTAATGTAATCCACATATGTAATGCAGCTATACACCATTCATATAAATGCAAAATACATTTATAATCATTAAAACATTTTTTTTAATAAAGTATACAAGTATAAATATTTATTAATAAATTAAAACAAAATATACCGTATTTATCGGCGTATAACACGCACCGGCGTATAACACGCACCCCAATTTAGGAGGGAATTTTAAGGAAAAAAAACTTTTAGGAGGGAAGTTGAAGGGAAAAAAAACTTACATTTAAATGCCCATCATTGCAGCCTTCTCAGTGCAGCCTTGTCAGTGCAGCCTTGTCAGTGCAGCCATGTCAGTGCAGCCTTCCCCAGTGCAGCTTGTCAGTGCAGCCTTCCTCAGTGCAGCCTTGTCAGTGCAGCCTTCCCCAGTGCAGCCTTCCCCAGTGCAGCCTTCCCCAGTGCAGCCTTCCCTAGTGCAGCCTTCCCCAGTGATCCCAGCCATTCTGGGCTTCAAAATCGCCGACCGCGATTTGAAAATGGCGCCGCCGGCGCCGAAATACACAGTGCCGGTCCTCGGCTCTTTCCGGCGGCTCTCGTTCACTTTCGGCTCCACTCGTAGTCCCGAGCGGAGCTATCCGAACCTAGCCGAGTAGGTTCGGATAGCTCCGCTCGGGACTACGAGTGGAGCCGAAAATGAACAGGGGATCGGCGTATAACACGCACCTGCGATTTTCCCCTGGTTTTAAGGGGAAAAAAGTGCGTGTTATACGCCGATAAATACAGTATTTCATAATTGATAAACATAAAAATTGATAAACTGGTGCGATGCGAGAACACTGCGAATCCACTGGCGTTCACACTGCCATATGCGAATCGCTGGGGAGTGTCAATACATTGTTAACGACCCAGTTCAGCTTGCATATCGTACTGAGAACTGACAGTTCGGACATGAATCGGATCGCATATGTGTGAACACACATGCGATCCGATTCTGGTCCGAACAGAAAAAAGGGTCCTATGTGTGTTTGCAATGAAAAAGGTACAGATAGTATGGCAGACATCACATGTAATGTGAACGGTAGTGCGCTGCGATGCCTGTGCGATGTCTGGTATCGCACACATGTGAACCGGGCCTAAAAGTTAACGACACCCCCGAATCAGTTTGCATATCGCAGTGCGATCTGCAAACTCGGACAGGAATCGGATCGCATGGGTGTGAACACCCATGTGATCCGATTCTGCTGCGGACCAAAAAAAGGGTCCTGTCCGAATGCAATGCAAATTCAGCCATACTATCTGTACGCACAGAAATCGGATGTGATTTGCACTGCAGTACGGTGCGAATCACATCCGATCTCGGACACCGCAGCAGTGGGAACCGGCCCTAAATCATATTGCATTTGCACCAAGATGGTACAGGACCCTTTATTTGGTCCGCACTGGAATCGGATCACATGGGTGTGCATACCCATGCGATCCGATTCCTGCACCATTACATAGTTCGCACTGCGATCTGTGAAATGATCTGGGGGTGTCATTAACTTTACATTGACACCCGCAGTGGTGCGCAGATGTCAATGTAGGTGCGATGTGGAAACCCGCACAGGAATCACGCTGGTTCACGCATCGCACAAGTGTGAACCCAGTCAGAGACATGAACATCTAAAAAAAAAATATCTATCTATCTATCTATCTATCTATCTATCTATCTATCTATCTATCTATCTATCTATCTATCTATCTATCTATCTATCTATCTATCTATCTATCTATCTATCTATCTATCTATCTATCTATCTATCTATCTATCTATCTATCTATCCATCTATATACATACAGATTGAAATAAACACACACATATATATATATATATATATATATATATATATATATAATATATGTATATATATGTATATATGATATATATATGTATATGTATGTATATGTATATATATATATATATATATATATATATATATATATATATACATACACTATAAATTCCTAACCTGCTGGTTTTGGGGTGTGTAATGGTGGGGAAGATGTGCTCTGACTGTTTGGTGAAAGACAGAAGTCAAAAGACTTCTTGCTTTCTCCAGAATACTCATCCAGCTTCACGCTTCTCACTCTGATTCTCCATCTCTGAAATAGTGAATCAGAAAGTGAGAATTTTGTCACAGATCGCCAGTGAGGTGCCAAGATCGCACCTTCATAAACATGTTCTCTGCTCATTATCTCAGTTTCATAAACTGGTAATGACCTGGGATCAGCGGTGAGACTCGGGATCTCAGTTTCATAAAAGGACACCACTGTTTTTAAAATGTACAATCACTTCTGTACGATTTGAAAATTTTATAAATAAACAATTAAAAAAAAATGCATACTGCATAGCACAGAAATAGCCTACCGTAATAATAATATATGACCAGCAGAGGGAGCAAATAAACAAACCAAACTACACAGAATGCACTACGAATGGTCTAGATTTTGATTCTTATTATCTAATGTTTTAGGCTGTTTGCTTGCATCCTTAGTGTACATATACTGATAAAGGCTAAATAGAACTTTTAGGACCCCTTACTTTTTTGTTTTGTTTGTTATATTTCATTCTGTTTATTTATTTATTTTTTCAGATAGAAAACATTAACAATGGTTGCAAAAATGGTTACTGTTCTGAATGTTTACAGTGGGTCAATAATAGTGTCAAAGAAGCAAATACATTTGACATTTAAAAAAAATATTTCAGTCTTTATTAATTATGCTTGTTATAGTACGCTGCTTTAAAGCATATCTAAAACCAAGAACAAAAATGAAATAATGTTCCACTCTCCAGTCCTTAGATGTGGTGACTGCTTTAGTTTTCATTTTCCACACTAAAAAGATTTTCAACAAATATAGAACATGTCTGGTGATCTTGGCAAAAATTCATTTTCCTTGTCACTTCCTGTGCAATTAACTGATACAATAAACAATGTTATGAAGCACTATTTCTCCCACTGATAGCAACAATGAACACTATTCCTCCTACTGATAAAAAAAATGGAGCACTCTTTCTCCTAATGATACCAACAATATGGCACTATTCCTTCATTTATACCAAGAACCAGGCACTATTCTTCCCTCTTACACTGACATTAGGGCACTATTTCTCCCACTGACACCAACAATGGGGCATTATTTCCCCACACAAACAAGCAGCCAGTGCCCCCACCTATAACTGGTCTTTGTAGCAAGAAGCACTAAAAGGGCAACATATGTCAAACAAATACAAGGAGATTTCCAAGCTCAAACTTACCGACCAGTCAGCGATCAACCAAATTGACCTGTCCAACAATATGCGTTAAGAACAGGGGTTTAGTCTGTAAACATTACCAAATACATGCGTAAGGCATTATTTCTCCCACTGACACCAACAATGGGACACTTTTCCTCCCATTGACACCAACAGTGGCGCATTATTTCTTTTACAGATAGCAACAATGGGATGGACACTATTTCTGCCACTGATACCAACAATGGGGCATTATTCCTCCCACTGACACCAACCGGGCACTATTCCTCCCACTGATACCAACAATGGGGCAATATTCCTCCCACTATAAGTGGGAGCACTATTCCTCCCACTGATGTCTACAAGCGGGCACAATTACGCCCACTGACACCAACAATGGGACATACTGACACCAACAATGGGACATTATTCCTCCCACTGATACCAATAATGGGACATTATTCCTCCCACTGATACCAACAATGGGACATTATTCCTCCCACTGACACCAACAATGGGACATACTGACACCAACAATGGGACATTATTCCTCCCACTGACACCAACAATGGGACATACTGACACCAACAATGGGACATTATTCCTCCCACTGACACCAACAATGGGACATACTGACACCAACAATGGGACATTATTCCTCCCACTGATACCAACAATGGGACATTATTCCTCCCATTGACGCCAACAATTGCGCTTTATTCTTCCTACTGATACTAACAATGGAGCACTATTTCTCCCGCTGATCCAACAACGCTGCACTATTCTTCCCATTTATACCAACAATGAGGCACTATTCCTCCCACTTACACCAACAATGGGACACTATTTCTCACACTGATACCAACAATGGGACACTATTTCTCACACTGATACCAACAATGGGACACTATTTATCCCACTGATTCCAACAATGGGTCACTATTCTTTCAACTGACACCAATTATGGGCAATTATTTCTCTTTCCACAGGCACTAGGCAATTTGTCACTCTCGCTACTAACCAGTCTGGGGCAATGTTTATTCCCACTGATGCCAGGGCATTATCTACTCTCACTGGCCACAGACTGGCCCCCATAGGGTTTAAAGGACAGTAAACTGGCTTCCTGTTTAAAAAGTTGGAGGACCCCTAGTGTAGTATGTTGTCCTGCTTTAAACAACCAAACAATCTAAACTGGGGTAAAAAGTATCCATTTAGCTGGTGGATTTAATACATTTGCACCAGAATTTTATTCATGAGATTGTAAGCATAGAACAGGTTCAAGGGTAGTCCCACCTGTCAAATTCATACTAGTCTTAAGGTTTTATAAATACTAACCATGGAGATTTTCTATTTGTTTATTCAATTTTTTTCTATTGGTTGAACTAAATGAACATGTGGCAGTGTACAAACTGTACTAGTTGTTTTAGTTAGTTTAGAAGCATAAGGGATTGCTAGAGCAATATGGTTATTTACAGGCACACATTTTAGAGGGAATGTGGCATACACAACAGTGGTACTTCCAAAATATTTATTTTATTAAAGTGATAGATAATAGCATTGAGTGAGATAGGTATAATATACTGTATCACATTACATGGTGTCAGAAGCGAACAAGGTAACATCATCTTTAAAGTTAACCTCTATAAAAACTAGGCTAGTGAAAGGTTCCAACCTCTGTGAGATTTTAATTGCTGTGTCTGCAAGGTGACTTCTCTTCTTGTCCCGGTGGCCAAACAGGAAGAAATGCTAACCCCTCCCACCAGCTTAAAAAAAATGTTTTTATTGCTTGCTGTGTCTGGTTTGAAGAGGTTTTACAAAATTCCTGGTGATCTCATAGGATGTGAAGGGGAAATTTACCCAATGGGACACTTTTAGCCAAGATCAAGTATAGTGTCTGTTCTAATATGTGGACAGTAGGGGTGCCCACTGTCATTCTGGCCTTAGGGCTGCCTGTATAGTACTCCTGCTGGTATCATGGAGGTTCTGGGAGATCTTCCCACGTGGAACAGAATCCGGGGTGCCCACTGGGAGGGGTGAGGCATGGGGGTAATTCCCTGGTACAGGATTTGGAGGGGCCCAGTGCCTCCAGATTTGAAGGTGCTACCTGGTCTGGTCAGGGGCTGAGAAGGCTGAGAGTAGAGGGCAGTGTCAAGCACCCCCTTGGAGTTGTGTCCCAGGGGTTTCAGAGCACCTCTATGGGTTTTGGAACATCACTGTGTGAAATATCACTAGGCCACATCACCAAATGCTTTTTGCACCACACTTCATGGGCTAGGCCTTTTGGCAGAGACTGAGTCCATTTCTATAACCAGGCCACAAGGCCTAGCCAATGCACCTGCACTGGCACCTTTTTTTCATAGTTAATATATTTTTTCTTCATGTCTGTCACCCTGCACTTATATTTGTGTTTTCCTTTTTTCCTCAGGGTTGGAGGGTGTGGGTCTTTATGCCTACTTTGAATCTAGGGGGAGGATGTGCGGTCATGAGGTTCTGTGACAATTAGGCGTCAGGCTTGGAGACCAGCAGGTATAGCAGTAGAGAGGCTCCCGCCGACCAGCTGGATAAGTACACAAGCAGGTCACCAAGGTGCGGGGTCTAAGCACTAACCAGGATTTACCAGAGCTCCTGATGGTGGAGATGGGTTTTGCTGTGTGTTAGTACCAGGTTGTAAATCTCAGGATTGCCCCACCAGAAGGTGAGCAAGTCAAGGTCCAGTAGCAGATATAGCAGAAGCATAGTCGAGAAATAAGCCAAAGGTCAGTAATGAACGGTTGCCCTTTGGGATCAAGCGTAAGCGTAGCTGAGGAACAAGCCAAAGTTTGGTAACAAGTGGTAGTGGAGATATGGACAGCTGCAGGTACGCAAAGGACTAAAATATTGGCTGGAGAGAGCACAATAATCTGGCAAAAAGGAAGTGCAAAGACATAGCTTAAATAGAAAGTTTATGGGAGGAGCAAGGAGATCAAGATTCACCACAAACAAGGCACAAGGCAAGATTATCCAAGGAAACAGACAGGATGCTGTCCAGCATCCAAGGTGGCTAAGTATTAGGCAATTTTGTTTCTGCACTGCACCATGGGCTCATGCATTAATAGTATGTTATTGGCCCCTTGTAGGTCCTTAGAATCCCATCTATTACTTGCGTGGACCTTGCTTTGGCAGGCCCCCCTGAGAATGGGGACCACCTAGTATCAGCTGGGTGAACCATGGATACCCAGTCCCCATAAGGATTCTTGCACCCTGGGGTGGGGGGGGGGGGGTTAGGGCCAGGTTCTTCTCTCTTTGGAGGAGGACCAAATATTATTTTTTTTGCACCTGGTATTCATTTTGTGTATGCTTACTGCTCTACAGAGCTTAAAAAAATAAATAAATAAATAAATAAATAGCATGTTGTCAGCCTCTGCCAGCTGTGGAACAAGGGTTAAAATTAATATACCAGGAGAACTGAATAACTTCAACATTTGTAACAGTATAAATTTTATGGCTCAGATAGAAGTTTTATTTTTCCTTGAAAAACACAAAAAAACATAATAATATGATAATGCTTTTCAGATGACATGTCAACTGGTAAAACTAAAGGCACAGGGGTATTAAAGGAAATATATGACCATTGATTCTGGCAGCAGTACTCCATGATAGGCCACCTGTGTCTCTCACTAATCAGGGAGAGGTGAAGCTTGTACGTACACATCCACATAATACCACCGCAGCAAAGAGCTTAATGATAAACAGCACCACTGCCGCAGTCTAATGAGGAGGCTTCATGCAGAACGCACAGCGGGCAGAACACCACCATTACTGCAATTGTGATATGCTGCTTTAAGCAGGATATCTATCTGGAACCCCAGCAGTCCTGACCACACAGCGGTTTATTAATGTAACTATGTATGTGTTTATTTCCAGTGGCTTACATGCTCAGAAGCAGCAGGCGTACTGCAAGAGTTATGTCATGTAATTGTATAATTGTTAAGCACTGCTGATCTCCTGCAGTTGAAACATCAAATATACAAAGTCATGTTTTATACTCCATATATTTATATATATATATATATATATATATATATATATATATATATATATACACACACTTTTATTTTATAAGGGAGACAGACACAACTGGCATTGGCAATGGTAAACCATGCACAAGATAGGAACACGCAGTAACAGTCCAAGCCGTTTTGTTCTGTACTTTTATTTGGTAAGATAATAAACAAACCCAATTGAATGCAGGAGGGCTTTGTACAGCAAATTCGGAGTACAAAACAAAAGAACACATCTCCTTATCCAAGCCACTAACTGAACTAAAGTCCATGCCCGACTAACAGGGTGCCCCCTAATTGGTTCCCTAAAACAAACAGCATATGTGCCTTTTTAGCGTTCTGTCAATAGTCATCCCTTCACCCAGCAGCAGGCTCTCACATAGCAGAGACAGTGAGAGAGAGAGATCTTCTAGCATAAGGCCCCATTAATACGGGTGAATACGTTCAGATACAGCAGCACTCTGGGCTATGGCAGCATACAAACTGGATACGGTAGTTTGCTGCGGCAAGTTTATATGGGACCAGAAACACCATCCCGAACTGCATGTAACCACTCGAATGAGCTGTTAAAGGCAAACTGCAGCAGCTCTGGCTATTGATTTGTACAGGGTGCAAATCTGGCTGCAGCTGTTTACACACAATGTGTGCATGGGGATAGTTTCTCTGCCGGAAGGCCATGTGCCATGTGAATGGGCCATAAATCTGCTCAGATGTAAAAAAGTCTTGGTGCTGACCACTGCTTTAAACACCCACTGTGTGCATGGGAATAGTTCCTGTGCCAGGTGTGGGCAGGTGCAGTATATCTTCCCTGCTGTAGGTGGCGCTGTTCAGATGGCTGCTGTACAGACGGGAATGAAGGTTGAGAGGAACTTTGTTCCTCTGAAGCCTCCGTACGTGTCATCATGGGAGCAGCTCCTGTCTAGTTGACCTCCGCAGCTATCCTTAGTGAGGGCAATAATATTAAAATGCATTGTCCCACTGTTGTTGGCGCACATTTGTGAAGTGGGTAGTGTAGGGACAGGATCCCCGTTGGCTAGGGACAGTGTATTTAGTGCTAGGAAGAGGTTCTAGTCGAGGGGGATAGTGAAGGGACACTGTGAACCCTAGAGAATTGGCACAAGGACCTGCCTACCTGGTTAGTGGTTACTAAAGGCACCTGTACTGCTGAACTGACTGTCAGCGGGGGCCGGGGCTGCCGCTAGGTGAACTAGGCAGCTGCCTAGGGCGCACTGCTGCCTAGGGGGCACAGCCACGGCCACTGACTTCCCCATTAGCCTAGCTGGGGAACACGAGGGACCCTACACAAGGCTGGGAAGCTGCATAGTGACTGCAGAAAAAGCAACAGCCATAGAGGACATCCGTCATGGCTGCTGCATAGGAGGTCAGCAGCAGCTCAGCTTGTGAGGTGGGCACAGTGGAGGTGGTGGGCACAGCTGAGGAAGCAAGCAAGAGGTCAACGGAGGAGGCGGAGGAAGCAGGCACAGCTGGGGAGGTGGAGGAGACGCACACGAGGTCAGCTGAGGAGGCGCAGGCACTATGTCTCTGAACGTAGCTTCTGAGTCCAGTGAGTCCGCTCCCTGATCCTGTCACCTGCGTGAGACTAACAACACCCAGGTTTAGTCTTGCTTAGGGCACAAAATAGTTAAGCACCAGTCCTGCCTGTCAGCCACCCCTTTCATCAGATGCTGTTCCAGTAACGTAGCTTAGCAATGTGCCCACTCAAGTACAAAGGCTGTGTTAAAGTACCACCAGCGTTGTTAAGAGCTGTTATACCCAGGTTGCCTGTAATATTGAGACTTCATTGCCATAGTGTTTGGAACTGTAAGTGAGCTCCTTGCTGCTGTCTTTCAAGTGTTAATTGTTACTTCTTCTTTACCAAACATAGTACACCCCCTTAGGGACTGCAGATGAACTGGAATCCCCCACCCTGCTCAGCCAGGCACACCAAATTTTCACAGGCACTCCAGACTCAGAGAACCGTCTGTGACTTTGTTTTTGGTATTTATTGAGGGTAATAACTTGGGTAGGAATGGGAGGTTATGGGATGCCCATTGACTTCAACAACAAGCTTCAGGGATAACTCTTCCTATATAAAGTCTCTATATGCAGCTCCGCTTCTTCCTCCAGCACTCGCTTGCTGGATCACTGTGAAAATATGACAGGCTCTTAGTCAGATTTTTAGCGTTGGCCTATTGCAGGCAGGAACCTTGGGTGTGTAGCAAAAAAGAACATTGTCCAGCTTGTATCACTCCTGTGGCTACTGGTCCCAGCAGCACCTCTTCTGGCATTGCCAAACCACCTGGCTGCAGCTGCCCCTTTTACTAGCCCTCCAGATTGGCCCTCACCAGCCCACCCGGCTGACTCTCAGGAGATCTCCCGGTAGTGCTGACCTGCTCCTGCTGTCCTCTCTCCTTGCTTCCATGCCTCCAGGAAGAACTTCCTCCATGTGTTTTGGTAAGATCCTTCCAGCACCCAAGCCCCAGCCCGAGATGACCCCCCCCAGACTTGGGGGCACCCTCAAGGGTCACCGACAGCCTCCTCAGCACTCCATCTCCATCTTCCACCCAACTGCTCCTGCTGGCAAACTCATGCCTATTTATGAAGTGGCTTTCCCCCTGCCAGCCCTTTACTGGGGATTGGCTGAGGTCCTCATAAATATTCCAAGCAGATCCTCTTAGTCTCCACCCACTATGTCCAGAACATTCTCTAATGTCCCAGAAAACAGGGGGAGGTTCCGGAGAGGCTGCTAGGATTCGCAGCTCAGGCTTAGCCCTGAGCTAAGATAAATTTACCTACACTAACAATCTACACTAACAAACCTATACTACCAACTAGCACAAAATAGAGAGTGCTACACAAATAATAATTGTGCCCCCTTCCTTAAGTACCAATCAACTGGCCCCCACTACAAATTGGCATAGTCAACAAGATATGCCTCACACTTTGTCTGGCATGGACGGGGGTCTAGTGGCACCCTTAGGAGTGGCCCTAGCACTAATCCCACAGTTCAACAGGTCCAATGTGTCGCTGACAGAGTGGGAAGAGAGACTGGAAAGTGCAGTACGCCTCTACCAGGTACACACCAAGTCGATTGCAGAATTAGCTAATAACTTCCTGAAGGATTATGCCCATCAAGCTATCATGGTTCTGTCGCTAGCTTTGAACAAATAGCTGCTCGGCTAGAAGGCCTATTCAGGGAGAACATTACCCTGACTGAGTTGAGATGTAGAGTCTTTATTTTCAGACAGCGGAAAGGCTAGAAGCATACTCACTTTGCTCTAGCCCTAAAAATTATGGAAACGGCTGGAAAAGAAGAAACTACAGGGATGTGCTGATATACAGTAAGCACTCCGGATAAGCTATTATGGGTCCAATTCATAGGTGGAGTGAGTGCTGGCCTGGTCCGATAGGCCCTGCAGGAATGTGCGAGGTCCCAACCTTCCCTCACCTTCAGTTGGTGGTGGAAGCAGTAGCCTGGAAACAGGAGCTGTGATTTACATATATTTTCATTATTTCAAATCTAGAAAAATGAGCAGCGACTTTTTCTAGGGTAATTTTACCCATAACTGTGGGAATACAATATTTCACATAGAGGAGAGAAAAAGGTGAAACATTTCATAAATGGCTCCAGTGTAGTTATACATTAGTAAATGATTTCTAATTATCATTTGCCAATTTTTCAATACAGAAATATTTGTTAAAAGTTTTTATAAAACTATACAGCTAAAAACAGACCCTGTGACACGAAATCGCTAAATCACTCCATAATGGTGTTGGGCTAACAGTTCGGTCTGAGCATGCCTTCGGATCGAATATTGGCGGTTTGCCCATTCGGCAAACACCTGAATTGTCAGGGAATTCAAGCGTTTGTTCAGCGCGCCGCACAGTGCATTGTAAGACCTGATTGGATGAAGCAATGAAGGATTTGCCCAATCAGGGCACAGAACACTGTCAGAGCCATGATTGGAGAAAGTAATGATGACTGTGCCCAATCATGGCTCATTGCGTATAGACCCACCCTCCACTATAAAAGGATCCTTCCCTGAGCAGCCATTTGCAGTGTGATATTGGCATGGAGATAGACATAACAGGGCTCTGTTCATTGCTACTAGTAAGTTAGCGTGCTATAGTGTGATATTGGGGTTGATTTACTAAAGGCAAATCCACTTTGCAAATCCACTGGAAGTGCAGTCGCTGTAGATCTGGGGGGGAAATGCAAGGAAAATAAATACAGCATTTTTGATTGTACATGATTGAAAGATAAAATCAGCAGAGCTTCCCCTCATTTCAGATCTTCCCCTCAGATCTACAGCGACTGCACTTCCAAGTGCACTTGCAGTGCACTTGTAGTGCAAAGTGGATTTGCCTTTAGTAAATCTACCCCAGAGTGATTCTATTGTCAGTGTAAAGGGTAAGTATACTTGTAGTGTGAATATACTGTAGTGATAGTGCAGTGTAAGTGTAGTGCGACCATTCATTTTTACTTCAGTGTCAGTTTAGTGCGAATATAGTGATAATGCAGTGTGAGTGTAGTGCGATAATTCATTTTTACTTTGGCGTCAGTTTAGTGTTTCAGGGCAGGTTTTCTTCAGTACATTGAAGTGCGTTAGTGCACGTTTACTGCAGTATATTAATATGCGTTAGTGAACATTTACTGCAGTATATTGAACTGCATTAGTGCATGTTTACTGCAGTAAATTGAGGTGCGATAATGCACGTTTACAGCAGTATATTGAGGTGCGATAGTGCACATTTACGGCAGTATATTGAACTGCGTTAGTGCACGTTTATGGCAGTATATTGAAGTGCGTTAGTGCAATGTTACGGCAGCATATTGAAGTGCGTTAGTGCACTTTGACTGCAGTATATTGAAGTGCCTTAGTGCAGTTTTACTGCAGTATATTGAATTGCATTAGTGCATGTTTACTGCAGCATATTGATGTGCGTTAGTGCACGTTTACTGCAGTATATTGATGTATATTAGTGCACATTTACTGCAGTATATTGATGTGCGTTAGTGCACGTTTACTGCAGTATATTATAAAACTTTACAGCTAAAACAGACCCTGTGACACAAAATCGCTAAATCACTCCATAATAGTGTTGGGCTAACGGTTCGGTCTGAGCATAAGTTCAGATCGAATATTGGCAATATATTGAAGTGTGTCAGTGCAGTTTTACTGCAGTATATTGTAGTATATCAGTGGAGTGAGTCTATGTAGTTAGTACTCAAGTTAAAGTGCACCAAACCCCACTTTCCATTGATTAAAGTGCATCCAAGTACACATTTCCTCTTGTCTATTACATTTCATTAATAAGCCCCCATAAATAAGCCCCCTATGAGAGGCAGATGTTCCCATGGCACTGTGAGGGGACCAGCAGCGTATGTGTCCACAGGCAAAGGTGGATGTGGTCAGTCCTCAGGCAGGGCATCATTTCCTCTGTTTAGTGATGTTGTCCGTGCTATCCAGCCACCGCATGCAGAGGAGGTCGTGGACTGGCTTACTAAACCGTCCTCATCCTCCTCATCTTCCATCACCCAAGCAGAGACTGGTGCGAAGTCCACTGCAGCTGCCAGAGTTACTAAACCTGCATCCTTATGCACTGCTATTCCTGCTATAGCCCCAACATCAGGCATGGAGGTGTCAGCTGAGTTATTTGAACACAGTGTCAGCTACTTGCTCCTTGACAATGCACAGGCATTACTTGATTCATCAACAGTACCTCTATAGGGTTATGGTGTGAAGGTACCACCAACACCCAAAGCCCAATTTTTCCGCACCTGTTACGTCTATTCAAAGTCTGCGAAACAGACACCAGAATTTAACCAAAAAATCTCTTATTCTGAGTACACTAAATTGTGGCCTCATAAAACAGACTGGCTCCCCAAGCCGTTTTGATATAAAAAAAAGATAGCTTGCAGGAAAAATTTAATTTTTTGTCGTTATAAATGTAATTTTTGCTGCAGCAGGTTCTTTACATTGTACAGCTGTGCCACTTTACAGGCAGGCTAAGGATACCCCCCAGGCACCATATTTAAAGGTTTTTTTTTTTTCATTTTTATTGTTTTACTTTAAGCATCAGTAAATCACTGCTCATTAAAAAATTAAGTTTTTTACAAACTTTTTTTTAATGATACATGTCCCCCAGGGCAGAACCCTAACCCCCATACCCTTTGTATGACCAATAACTTGCATCTAAGCCCTCAAAATGGGCACTTTTTATTTTTCCAGTTCGAGTCCCATAAACTTCAATGGGGTTTGTTATTCGGCTCAAAACTTTCTCGATATTTGAGACCTCTGGCACAAACTGAACATGGGGTCATTCAGCCCATCTCTACTCCATAAGGCCCCTTTCACACTATCGGTCTGCCTTTCCCTTTTACAGCCACCCATTGACTTCTATGGGAAGGTGGATGTCAGCAGATGTGTGCCCGCTGACACCCGCCAACATCTGATCAAAACAGACGGATGGCGATACATTCTCCATCTGTCCAGCGGATCGGATTAGATGGGATCGGATGAAAACAGACAGGCGGTCCATTTTCATCCGATCACCCCACAGAGGACAGCGGGGCTCTGACAGGTCTGTCTCTGCACTGTGAGCATAGACGAACCTGTCATCCACCTGCTCAGCAGGGATCAACGGAGTGATCCCTGCTGAGCTGGTGGAGTGCGTCAAAACAGATCCGCCTGTGTGAAAGGTGCCTAAATATGTGAAATGTCAAATAACTAGAAACAGTGCAACCAATGTCACATGAACAATCCCATCGCCAGGAACACCTTGCAAACCACAGGAGCGTGAAGAGTAGGGCCAAATTGAGAGTTTTCATTACCCCGAAATAGTGGCAAAAATTTGTAAGTTTCAGCAGAATGTTACCATTTTGGCAAAATGCATTGGAGTCAACAGGGGAGGTGAAATTAAGGAAGTTTTTTTTTTAACCCCTAAACGCTGGCGTCTCTTGGCCTCCTAAGGGGTTTCTGATGCTCAGAGGCAGGGTTTATGATCACGTGACCGGCGTGATTGGCTGTTAGTCACTGGTAACGCTCTCAGCACAGATTTGTTTACATTTTGGTACGTAAATATGCGGCTGCTCAGCGTCAAGGCCCATCCGCCAAGAGGGCGTATATTTGTGTACTATCAGCGTCAAGTAGTTAAGCGCGCAATGGGCACAAAAAGGGAAAACAGAAATACACACTCATAGATAGATATATTTGGAATATAAAATATAATAAACAAAATATATTAAAGTGGAGGTCCACACAAAAATGGAACTTCCACTTTTCGGAACCCTCCCCCCCTCTGGTGTCATATTTGGCACCTTTCAGGGGGGAGGGGGGTGCAGATACCTGTATAAGACAAGTATTTGCACCCACTTCCAGGCATAGACTCCCGCAGGGGTCTACGCCACTTCCTGTATTTAAACTATCCCATTCACAAATGCAGACACATTATCACCGAGACACATCATTTAAAATTCCCATTTGAATCTAAACTGCATTTTAAAATGTAAATGTTAAAAACACTTTTATTTTTAAATTCATATATACAGTGCCTTGAAAAAGCATTCATACCCCTTGACATTTTCCACATTTTGTCATGTTACAACCAAAAGCGTTAATGTATTTTATTGGGATTTTATGTGATAGACCAACACAAAGTGGCACATAATTGTGAGGTGGAAGGAAAATGATAAATTATTTTCAATTTTTTTTACAAATAAATATGTGAAAAGTTTGGTGTGCATTGTATTCAGCCCCCCTGAGAAAATACTTTGTAGAACCACCTTTTGTCGCAATTGCTGCTGCAAGTCTTTTTGGGGATGTCTCTACCAGCTTTGCACATCTAGAAATTGACATTTTGCACATTCTTCTTTGCAAAATAACTCAAGCTCTGTCAGATTGGGTGGAGAGTGTCTGTGAACAGCAATTTTCAAGTCTTGCCACAGATTCTCAATTGGATTTAGGTCTGGACTTTGACTGGGACATTCTAACACATGAATATGCTTTGATCTAAACCATTCCATTGTAGCTCTAGCTGTATGTTTAGGGCCGTTGTCCTGCTGGAAGGTGAACCTTCATCTCAGTCTCAAGTCTTTTGCAGACTAATAGGTTTTCTTCTAAGATTGCCCTGTATTTGGCTCCATCCATCTTCCCATCAACTCTGATCAGCTTCCCTGTCCCTGCTGAAAAATGGCATCCCCACAACATGATGCTGCCACCACCATGTTTCACGGTGAGGATGGTGTGTTCAGGGTGATGTGCAGTGTTAGTTTTTTGCCACACATAGTGTTTTGCTTTTAGACCATAAAGTTATATTTTGGTCTCATCTGACCAGAGCACCTTCTTCCACATGTTTGCTGTGTCCCTCACATGGCTTCTCGCAAACTGCAAATGGGACTTCTTATGGCTTGCTTTCAACAATGACTTTCTTCTTGCCACTCTTCCATAAAGACCAGATTTGAGGAGTGCAATAGTTGTCCTGTGGACAGATTCTCCCACCTGAGCTGTGGATCTCTGCAGCTCCTCCAGAGTTACCATGGGCCTCTTGGCTGCTTCTCTGATTAATGCTCTCCTTGCCCGGCCTGTCAGTTTAGGTGGACGGCCATGTCTTAGTAGGTTTGCAGTTGTGCCATACTCTTTTCATTTTCGAATGATGGATTGAACAGTGCTCCATGAGATGTTCAAAGCTTGGGGTATTTTTTTTATAACCTAATCCTGCTTTAAACTTCTCCACAACTTTTTTCCACAACACTGCACTAGATTTTAGTTAGGGGTATCAGAGTAAAGGGGGCTGAATACAAATGCACGCAACACTTTTCACGTATTTATTTGTAAACAATTTTGAAAACCATTTATAATTTTCCTTCCACTTCACAATTATGTGCCACTTTGGGTTGGTCTATCACAAAAAATCCCAATAAGGAGGGGCGTGGCTTGCCGGCTTGTGTGGATGGCTGCCTAGATTACCAGCTCCACAGTTTATCCAGCTAAAGCGACCTAAATAGCGGCTCCTGTGAAGGGGAAACATACTCATCAGCTGCCCAAACACTCCAGCACAGCGGACAGACATGCTGAAGAGGAGAAAATCATCCACACTCCCCAGGAAACTGACAGACTATTATGCCCTGTCAGACCTGACGAGCGGCCAAGATGGCGCCGGCGTCGGCCGTGACATGACAGAGCGGCTCTCCTCCTCACACATAAATCAGAGCCTCACACTGACTCCGGAGCTCCACCGATCCTCAGACATACAGGGTGAGTGCTCTCCTCCTAACTCACCCACAACTTCCAGCCCTGCCAAAACTCGGCTCAGAACGGATGAGCCACAGCAGACACAGCCTGTCACAGCTGCATGCCTGTTCACTCTCCCTCCTCCTCAAAAATCATCAGTGCTAGATGCATTCCCTGCCTCAGATCAGCCACTATCTGAGAACACCATGAAAAACATGCTGCTCTCACTAAGACAAACACTTTATACTGATCTTTCCACAGCTGTCTCCTCACTCTCACTTACTGTTAATCAGCATGATCAAGCCATAACACAAATGGATGCCAAGATGGGAGATTTATTCTCTGCTCATAATGAGCTAGTGGATGGCTTTGCAGACCATGAAGATGAACTTCAAATAATTAATCTGAAGCTCGCAGACCTCGAAGACCGCTCCAGGCGAAATAATATTAAATTCCGTAATATTCCAGAGTCGATCCAACAATCGGATCTGGTACAATTTCTGCAATCCCTCATGCGTGCCCTTTTGCCTGACCTATCTGCCCGAGACATGGAAATTGACAGGGCACATAGACTACCAAAGCCATCTCACCTTCCTGCTTCCACACCCAGGGATGTTTTAGCACGTATCCACTTTTTCACTGTCAAGGAAAAAGTCATGCACGCAGCTAAACGAACCGCGAGACTCCCTGACCCTTTCGCCAACATCGCTCTGTATGCTGATTTATCCAAAGCAACAATGGAAAATCGTAGACAGCTGTCGACTATAACCAAAGCACTTCAGAATCATAAGATACCCTACAAATGGGGTTTCCCTACTAAACTACTCATTACTCATCAAAACAAAACGCATGTAGTTCGCACCCTCTCTATGGGTCTTACACTCCTGAGAAACTGGCACATCATCCCGGAGGAACGGCCATGCCCTTCTGTTCACCCTCCAATTCACATGGAGACCGGAGGAGACGCTCCAAATCCCTGACATATACGATCCGTACCCTTCTACACACCCACTAAATAGCTGGGAAACTGTAATGCCTCTATCCAGTACTTGCCTGCCTGTTCAGAGATCCCTGTCCCACGTTGTGGACATCAGTTCTCTCCCCCCTGCTGATTGTTTGCAGTAGTTTCTGCACATTGAGCCCAGATCTCTTTTGTTACTGGGCTCGCCCTTTTTAATCACAGACCCTCTACCCACTCCCTACACCAGCCACTCTCTACCCATTTTTCTACCTAACTATACCCGGGTCGCTACCCCCTTAAACATCAGACAACCCATCTCATTCACAGCACATTAAGTGAGCTTAGCGACTCGAATTACGCCGATCAAGCACCACCCAGACCTGGGGACAATCCTCCCTGTCTTTACTATTCTAGAATGGCTTTTAAAATTGTCTCTATTAATGCCAGGGGCCTAAACTCCCCACAGAAGAGATCCACACTCCTCAGAGAAGCCAATACCCAAAAAGCTGATATACTTTTAGTACAAGAGACTCATTTTGCAATTGCCAAAACTCCCAGATTCACTCTAAAAAATTTTGATCAGGTTTTTTTGGCCTCAGATCAGAAGAAGAAAGGTGGAGTCCTCACCGCCATACGAAACACACTACAATTCAAACTGCATCAATTAATCGCAGACCCCCGTGGCCGCTTTCTGATCCTCATATGCGATGTCAATCAAATCACCTATACATTGGTCAACATTTATGGACCGAACAAACGACAACTGAGCTTCCACAACCGAATATACAAGAAAATAACACGACTTCGTAAAGGGAGACTTCTTATAGGAGGCGACTTCAACATAATTGGAGATCCCAGCTTGGACACTACATCCACGACTAGAAACCATCGATCTGCTCTGAACCCCTTTCTTCAAGCAAACGATCTTTATGATCCATGGAGATGCCAACACAGTAACGAACGTGACTTTTCCTACTTCTCCTCTTCTCAACTTTCATACTCCCGCATTGACTTCTTCCTTGTTGATAAACTCACCCTTCAAGACGTGACACACTCCGACAATGGATCTATCACATGGTCGGACCATGCACCCATCTCCCTTACTGTGGGAAACCGTAGTCGAAGGACTACCAGAATATGGAGACTTGACTCTTCCCTCATCTCTGATCCAAATATTGTCCAAACAATTGCTACTGAACACTGCTCCTACTTTGAAATGAACGATCAACCAGATATTGATAGGTTTGTACTTTGGTCAGCATATAAAGCCTACATGCGTGGTGTTTTAATTAAGCTTCATAGCAATGTTAAAAACCAGAGGTCTAAGCAGATTGACGAGGTCCTTTCCCAAATCACCCGGTTAGAAAACCAAAATAAACTTGCTCCATCTCCACAACTAGCCAGTGCCCTTCTAGAGCAGCGGCAAAAACTCCGTTCACTTTTACTCTTTAAATTTGAAAAACATCTCAAATTCACTAAGGCCAAATATTATACTTTAGGAAACAAAGCTGGAGCCTTACTAGCCCGACAAGTGAAGGCTCAACGGGTTAAAAATAAAATAGCTTCCCTTCACCATCCCACCACCAGACAACTATTAACAAACCCTCAGGATATAGCTAACGCCTTTAGCGACTATTACTCATCCCTCTATAACCTTGTAAGTGACACAGCTACCCCTCAACCTACAGACCAAAGCATACACAATTTTCTATCTAGTATTGATCTCCCGACTATATCCCCTACTCAGTCTGAGGAGCTCTCTCGACCCTTTTCAGATGAAGAAGTCCTGAAGGCCATCAACACTCTACCTCTCCACAAATCACCTGGTGAGGATGGCTTCACCAACGAATTTTACAAAACATTTGCAAAACCCATTGCCCCCCACCTAACTGACCTCTTCAACTCTGCTGCCACCTCTGGTTCTCTACCACTTGACATGTTACGATCAATTATCACTACTATTCCCAAACCAGAAAAAGACCCCACCTCCACATCTAATTACAGACCGATCTCGCTTCTTAACACGGATGTCAAAATATTTGCAAAAGTCATGGCATACAGATTGATGACCTGTCTTCCTTCTCTGGTGCACCCAGATCAAGTAGGCTTTATGCCAGACAGACAGGCCCCGGATGCAACAAGAAGGGTCATCAATCTAATTCATCAGGTCACCCGGTCTCGAACGCCTTCTCTGCTACTCTCATTGGACGCAGAGAAGGCGTTCGATAGAGTGCACTGGGGATTTTTAAGAGCAGTATTATCCAAATTTGGTATCACCGGCAGGTTTCAAACTGCCATACTCTCACTTTATTCAAATCCATCCGCCAGAGTGCTAACAGACGGATCCCTGTCTACACCATTCGCGATCACTAACGGCACTCGCCAGGGTTGCCCACTCTCCCCTCTCGTCTTTGCTCTACTTATGGAACCTCTAGCAGCAAGGATTAGAGAAGATGAGCGCATTTCAGGCATCATACACAGCGACAAGGAACACAAAATAAGCCTCTTTGCCGACGATGTCATACTACTGATCACAAATCCAGCCCATTCTATCCCAGCAATCCAAGACATCATTGCTCAATTTAGCTCTGCCTCCTTCTATAAAGTTAACTCCTCTAAGTCCCTGATCCTCCCACTTAATCTCACAAGCAGTCAACAATCCCTCCTGGAGAGGACTCTCCCCTATTCCTGGACGAAACAATCCATCTCATATTTAGGTATTAAATTAGCCCCCTCTCTTCCCCAACTCTATGACCTAAACTATCGTGCTTTCCAAAAATTACTTCCACAACTTCTTAACCAAATACGCACAACAGGACTCTCTAAATTAGGAAGGATTGCCTCCTTTAAAATGCTTATCCTCCCTAAACTGCTTTACCTATTTCGTACAGTGATTCTACCAATACCCCACTCCTTCTTCACATCCATACAAAAACAACTTTCCAGATATATTTGGGAAACCAAACCACCAAGATGCGCTCACTACATCCTAACCAGACACCATAAAAAAGGAGGGGTAGGCCTTCCCCACGTACAAACTTATTACTACGCTTCCATCCTAGACCAGCTCTACTACTGGTGGCACCCAAACCCCAATAAGTCCTGGTCGATCATGGAATCATCTTCCTTCAAACCAAACACCCTACGTGAGGTACTCCTTCTCACATCAGTGGGCTCTCTACTAAACACAAGGACGGATCCCCCGTCAATCACGGCCTCGTTGACAGTATGGAAGAAATTTACCCAGACGACCTCTACAGGTCACCCGTCACATACAGTACCAATCCCTATCAGATCGTTAATGTTGCTGCTACCTAACCTAAACCTACAAAATTGGCAGAAACACAAGATCAATACTATCTCAGACCTCTACCACACAAACAGTTCCCTAAAAACTTTCACAAATCTCCAAACCAAATACAAGCTTCCCCACACAGAAGCCTTTACATTCCTGAGGATCTCCCACTTCCTTCAATCTTCAAAACTTCCCACTATGACCAAAATACCTGAACCGATACACAACTTCTATACACACACAACTTACCCAAAACATGGTATCTCCACAATGTACTCTGCACTGAATGACGATCGGCCCTACTCCCAAATACCATCTCTCTCAAAATGGTCAGAAGAACTTAACATTGCTATTACCCCCAATATGTGGACACGTGCCTTTAAACATACCTTCTCAGCTTCCCACTGCTCTAACCACTGGGAATCATATCAAAAAACGATACATAGATGGTATCTCACACCCTATCGTCTCTCCAAATTCTTCCCAGGACATCCCTCTACATGCTGGAGAACATGTGGAAGCACAGGTACTCTAACACACATCCTATGGTTTTGCAGATCTATAAGTTCGTTCTGGAAACAAATATTTACCATGATCTCTAACATATCTCAGGTAACAACGCCTCCTAATCCCTCATTAGCATTACTACATCTGGGCATTGAAAAATTTCCTACCAGGTCACGAGTAGTAATAGTGCATCTTCTACTCGCAGCAAAACTAAATATTGCCAAACTCTGGAAATCTACAGACTCTCCTTCCATTGCCAATACAATTACTGATCTGAACCTTCAGTGTGAAATGGAGAAATTAGTAGCTAGGAAGAATCTAACTATGGAAAAATTTTTGTATAACTGGTCTGCCTGGCTTACACATCCAAAATGCTCCGTATCATTATAATGTACTCACTATTTCCCAACTTCCCCTTAGCTTGCTTTGTCTTCTTTATTCTCTTATCCACACTCATACTATACCTTAATAACTCATTAAACTGGCTGGTGCTCCTCCCCACCCTTCACCTACCCCCCCCCCCCTTCTGGAGCTACTCTGTTTCTTTGTTTGCATTAATAAGCATGATCCACCACTGTTTAGTCTCATTTGTATAACTACCTATGCTATACTTACAACTTCTTTCTCCGTTATGGACTCATTTACTCCAGTCGGAACATCTGACGTGCTGTAACAACTGCATTTTCCTCTTTGTTCATGTTTTTTTTTTTTTGAAAATTTAATAAAGAATTATTGAAACATTAAAAAATCCCAATAAGATACATTTACGTTTTTGGTTGTAACATGACAAAATGTGGAAAATTTCAAGGGGTGTGAATACTTTTTCAAGGCATTGTATTTTAAAATTTCCATAAAACATTTGTGAATTAAATTGTTTAAAAAGCAAGGAATTTATTATTTATAATAATAAAAGCAAGATTATGATTTATTATTTATTTTCGAGGAAATCTGAATATGAATTTATATATCAAATCAAATTTATATCATATTTATATATCAAATCCTAGCACACAATCACATGATAGAAATGCTGGGTGTAAAGAGAGATGCTGATGTATATCAATGGAAATTTTGAGCTTTAATCCTCCTTTACAGTGCTATGAATGTGAGGTGAATGTGCATGACAAAGCAGGACTGAGCATGGTGGGGCTACATAATAATCATTGACAAGTCCCAGACAAAATCAATGATTTGCTCTTTCAAAATTGTGCACGTTTAAAAGCACTGGTCTTTTTTCAAAATATTTAACTCCAATTTATAGAAAAATATTTTTACATCACCACTTATTTATCTCAATATCTCCCAGGTACTAATAACCTAATTGATAAACTAATTCACGATGAACGTAAATATGTACTGTATATTCTCCTCCCATAAATTTATTATAAATTATGTAATTAAAGCTGGACTTGGATATTAACCACCCTCCCGCCCTTGCGCACCCAACGAATCTCTTTCTCTCTTTTGAACTATCCTAAAAACCCCTTGTATTTACCTAAACATGTGGTCATGTGGTATACATGTTCCCAAGTCTTCTTTTTTTTTTTACTGCAGAGGAGTAGGGTCTGGCTATCAAACAGCAGGGTCTTCTCAGGCACCAGAAAATGCACAGAGTGATAATACCACAAAGAGGCAACTGGATGGTGTAGATCCTCAGTTGGCACAACTGGAAGAAGTGTGGGACACAGAAAGAGGGGTATAAAAGAGCTCTAGAAGGTTTTTTTATTAACTGATGAACGGGTGTTAGGTCATGTTAGCTTTGCCCAGAGATGGGTATTAATACAAATTTTTAATATGGTCCCTGGGACTTGAATACGTATGTCTGACTGAATTTTGGACCCCATTTAAAAAGAAGCTTGCTTGGTTCTCCAACTATGGTGGCTTGAGAAACTGTATTTGCCAACAAACAAATCAGTATGTCCACACAGCTCTTATTTTCTGCACATTTTCATATCTTTTGTTAAAACTTCCCTGACTCAGAAGTCTATTACAGTACATTCAATTGCCTATTGGCCATTACATTTCAAATGCAGTCTGACAAATGATTGGTCAGAGGTAGTTATTATCATCCTTTGAGCCTATTGATCACTACAAGTTCACTTGATAGAGGGCTCTACTTGCAATATTTACTTACTTTTCCCACCACTACTTGCTTCAACATCCAAAATGTCCTATGAATGTTTTACTTTCAAAAAGATTATCCTCGCTAAGGTTCTCTCCTCTCAACCCAACTTGACAGCACTTAGGCTTGCACTGTGGATGTTTTAGTATATTTCCAATACCTGGTTCTGCCAGGAAATCTGTGGGGATGGAAAAGGGGAAGGGGGTGTAGAATGCAAGTAGAAATTCCTTGTGGTGCTTCTATTTTCCCTATGCCAGGCAAAGGATGGACTCACTTTTTTAGGCAAGTTACCCCATTAAAGGTCAGCTAAATGCTAATTAATGAAAATTGTACGTAACCCTGCTACCCTGAAGTTCTTGCATACCAGTGTCGAATATTTCCCTGGTTGAGTACCACTAAGTAATAGATTTTTTTTTTTTTTTTTTTAATGAAACGGGACATTTTGGATCTCTCACAGGGTATTTACTGTTGTTTGAGACCCCAGCATTGTGATTCCACTCACAACATATGAAAGGCTGGGTTTTGCCTTATTGCTAAACTATTGTGTCAATAATGTACAAGGCCCTCATCTGTGCTCATGAAGAACCTTCCACAGGATGTAGGATGAAGAAATACTGTATCTATCACTTTTCCCTAACAGTACAGAGGCTACCGGTCACCAAAGCACCAGTCAATGCACTCTGGCTCCAATGAATCAGTCTAGGGGATGTCTTTTTGTAATTTATTGCTTGAGGAACTTAAACGGGAGAGGGCATTAGGCCATAGGATACTCCAAAACATCTGTAGGGATTGAAGGACAATCTTCTCCTTTAGTCATTGTAGGTGTACAGTCTAGTGCTTCACAGCTGGGGACCATGAGGCTAGTCTCTTTGGCATCTGGTTACCTTGCGCTGGTACACAACTGCTGTTGTCTACCAAGTACAATCTCTGTGTCTTTACTCATAAGTCCTAGGACAGCTGCCTCTTTCCAGCTTCCTCAGGAGACCGTCCAGTGAGTGAGAGGGTCCTGCTCCAGACCAGATCCCTTGGTGAGGTTCTGCAATCAGCTTCCAGGAACATCCATTAAAGCCCTCAGCCCTGGCACTGCTGTGGCTGAGCTATGAGTGGAAGGAAGGGACACGCACCCCTCTACACACTTTCATAGGAAAACATAGACAGCCAAGGCTGTCTGTCAATCACCTGCTGTTTGCTAGAAGGGGGGGGGGGGCAAGGCCGTCTCCTTAGATTGTCTGATGTCAACATAACCTTTTAGAAGTGACTCATGCAGATAACAGGGGAAGGAGACAGAAAAAAATGAAAGGAGCAGAAAAAAATTACACTAGGTGCTTTGGATTGAGACAAGTACACACTATGGATGAATATGCTTTTTTCATTTTTTTTTCCACAGGTTTAAACCACTTTCATGTCATATCTTCCAGTGTGATTACAAGCACAGGCATTGTCAGAAGCTGTTTTATTTTATTTATTTATTTATTGAATTCTATTGGAATAAAATGATATCTGAACCTCTTAGCAGTGATGTGGCACATCAGTTTCCATTTTTGTTACATTACACTACAAGTCAAGGAGACCATCGAGATCTTCTGGGATATAGTAGCTGCTGGCCTGGGAATCAGATTATTTACATCAAAATCAAACTTGCCGGCCTCCCACCATACATATAGTGCGGCAGGGCGGCCGCTCCGTGACAGATCCTCTACCTAGTACGTGATCTGACACTTCTGGGTCTGGGGCATGCACGCACTCCGCCGGCAACCCGCTCCCACTGTGATCACATATAGTGGGAGACCAACGACGGGTACCATAGACTCGATGTCCACTGGCACCCGCTGATTGTTTAGTACACAGGCAGAACGTTGATCTACCTATGTAAACAAGGCAGATCACCGTTCCGTGAGGAGGGGAGGCACTGATCCTGTGTTCCTGCAAAGCAGGGACAGGAATCTTTGCCTTCTCTTAGTAAAAGCACCTCCCCCCGCAGTACTCAAGCACTGGCTAGGAGCCCTTTGGTCACCCCTGATGGTAACCCCTTCCCAGCCAGTGTCAGTACAGTGACAGTGCATATTTTTTAGCACTGATCACTGTATTAGTGTCACTGGTCCCTAAAAAGCGTCAAAAGTGTCAGTTAGTGTCCGATTTGTCCGCTGCAATATTACAGTCTTGCTATCGCTGATCGCCGTCATTACTAGTAAAAAATATATATATATATAAAAAAAAAAATTATCCCATAGTTTGTGAACATTATAAATTTTGCGCAAACCAATCAATATACGCTTATTGGGATTTTTTTCACCAAAAATATGTAGCAGAATACATATTGACTTAAATTAATGAAGAAATTTGATTTTTTTCTATTTTTTTTATTGGATGTGTTTTATAGCAGAAATTAAAAAGTAGTGTGTTTTTCTCAAAATTGTCGGTCTTTTTTTGTTTAAAGCGCAAAAATAAAAACCGCACAGGTAACCAAAAGAAAGCTCTATTTGGGGGTAAAAGAACATCAATTTTATGTGGGTACAATGTTGCACGACCATGCAATTGTCAGTTAAAGCGGAGTTCCTCCCAAAAATGTAACTTCCGCTCATTTGTATCCTCTCCCTCTCCGTTGCCACAATTGGTACCTTTCGGGGGGGAGGGGGGACAGGATACCTGTCTTTGACAGGTATCCTGTTCCTACTTCCAGAAGTCCAGGCCGCGGACCATGACATCACCGTGGGGCTCCCTCCTCCTATCCCTGTCGCCGGACCAGTAGGAGAGAGGAGCGAGGCTTCGCGCATATGCAGTAGGGTTCCCGGCGTGAAGCCGTAAGGCTATACTGCCGGGTACCCTTACCCGCAATTACGGCGGCAGCACCCAACAGCTGATAGAAACATCAGCTGCGGTGCCGACATCGCTGGACTCCAGGACAGGTAAGTGTCCTATTGTTAAAAGCCAGCAGCTGCAGTATGTGTAGCTGCTGGCCTTTATTTTTTTATTTTTTGGGCGGAACACCGCTTTAAAGTAAATCTGTGCCGTATCGCAAAAAATGGCCTGGTCATGGGGGGGGTAAATCTTCCAGAGGCCAAGTGGTATGCATATATGCAGCCTCTTAGTGGATGGGCTTTAATGCTGAGGGGGCGCATATATGCAGCCCTATATAAACACCTTTCTTTGCTGAGAGCGCGCTCCCAGCACAGTTACCTGCGGGGGCCAGAAAGCTTCCAGTGCATACTGGTGACTGGGATCTTTCCAATCATGGGACCGCTGTGACAGCCAATTACAGCCCTCACATGCCCCCCTCCGTCTCCCGGCATTTATAAACTCCTAAAGTCTGGGAGACGGTGGTGGGAAGGCATTAAGATAACAATACCCGTAGGATAACCTTACGGGTCCAGCGCCATCTTTCACTTTACTAAGCAGATCATACTGGGACCAGTAAAGAAGCAAAAACCTAAAACTTATAATATATATATAATTCAGCAACCTATAATTTTTTTTTTTTTTCATAAAGATTTTATTCGAGATTGTAAGAGACATTTTAGACGTATCGATATAAAAGGACACGGCTCCAACTGGAGTACAAACAAAAGTTACACATCAGTGACAAAGTCAACAAGGCACTTCCTGCATAAAGTACAGCACCCTATATTTTGAATCTACTGATGGTTTTACATGCAGCTTTCATTAGGTTGACCTACAGTATGGTTATGGATTTTTTTTTTTTTTTTTACCATTTGACAAATTTACTTTAAAGCTTGATACCTCTTAATGGGTTTCCATAAAATAGGGGGGTTTTCTACTTTGATGTTTCATTGTACAAGTGGAGTGCATAAGATTTTACCTGATCTAATCATTTTATGTGATCCACCAGAGAATCCATAAAATGGTATCATATCAGCTCTCAATTTTCCTAGCTCCAGGCTAAACATGTTTAGCATAGCTACAGCAGTGCTGCGCCTAGCTTTTGACTGCGATGCATTACTATTTATGATTTCCAGGCCGCGTCTTTAAAATCCCTGTGCCAAGGATATGAAATTGTGACACTGCATGTTACATGCACACTTTTAAGGTGCAGCAAAAAGTTTCCGGACATTGTTACGACCAGGTCCTGAAGTGGTCAGTGAAAGTGACCGCAGGGAGGAACCATGGGAGTGGTGAGTTATCAATCGGCTTTTTTGCAGGTTAATGTGTATTTAACCACTTGGCTACTGGGAATTTCACCCCCTTCCTGCCAGGCCAATTTTCAGCTTTTGGCGCTGTGACACATTGAATGACAATTGCGCGGTCATGCAGCACTGTACCCAAATACATTTTTTATCATTTTTTCACACAAATAGAGTTTTCTTTTGGTGGTATTTAATCACCACTGGAGTTTTTTTTTTGCTAAACAAGCGAAAAAGACCGAAAATTTTGAAAACAAAAAAAAGTTTCAATAGTCTGCTATAAAATTTTGCAAACAGGTAATTTTTCTCCTTCACTGATGTGCGCTGATGAGGATGCACTGATGGGCACTGATAGTTGGCACTGATAAGCAGAAACAGATAGGCGGCACTGATGGGCACTGATAGGCAGCACTGATGGGCACTGATGGCACTGGTAGGTGCAGAGTTGCCAACTGCCAATAAATTTACTGACAGTTTGTAAAAATCTGTGATATTTTTACAACTGCCAGTAAATATCAGGGGCTGATCATTTCATGCTGTGTTGACTTTTTAAGTGTAAATCGAGCAAGTTACTTTGTTATAGGTATTGTCAGTGTTTCCATATCACGTTTATACTGTTCAAATATTCACTGCAATAGTTTGCAGTAGGAGTTCTGTAATTTCTCAGGTTGCCAGTAAAAAATGTGCCGCCAGTAAATTTTCCATGTTTTGTCAGTAAAAAATGCTGCGGGAGGTTGGCAACCCTGGGTAGGCGGCAATAATAGGAAGCACTGATAGGTGACACTGATGGGAAGGCAGTGATGGGCAGTGATTGGCAGTACTAATGGGCACTGATTGGCAGCACTGGTGGGCACTGGTGGGACTGCACCAATAATCAGTGTAGATGTCCCTTTCACACAAGCCGGTTATTGGCTCTGTTATCCCCTCCTCACGCTGTCAGCATGAGAAAAGGAATGCCAATAATCAGCTTGTGTTTATATCGTGATCAGCTGTCATTGGACACAGCTGATCACATGGTAAAGTGAAGCTGTGATTGGCCCTTTACCCTGATCTGTGATTAGCTGTGTCCCAAGGATGCAGCAATCACAGAGCGTGCCCCCATGCACTGCCCACTGCGCGTGGGCAGCACAATCATGGGAGGACGCCCATGGTGGCCCTGCCAGCAATGTAAGCCCACTTTGTAGCTGTCTTTCGGGTATAGCACGAATGGGAACTGGTTAAACCCAAAAATAAAAATGTACTATGTTGCGACTTACTAGTCTTTGGATGTAACTGCTGCATTCCTTTTCTTTTTTGAGTCTTTTCCCCCTTTATCTTCCCCTGGTGACCCTACCAGTAACACATTTCTGGTCACAATGTTCACTCACTGTACTGTACTTAGGAGGAGCAGTGTTGTCCACTTAGATCAGGAAGTGTGATAGGACCAGTGGTGAATGGTGCTAATCTTTTTTTTTTTGGGGGGGGGGGCGGTAAACAACCCCCCCAGGTCCGCACTTACCCCTCCGGGGTTTTGAAGAGGCAAGACATGTCCTTGGCAGTGAGTTTCCTGTAAGTCCCAGGCTGCCCAGGTACTCGTCCATACTGACTTCATTGAGAGACTTCTGGCTGAAGTATTTCCTCCATCCCTTGTGCATGGTTGCGAGTGTTCCCGAGCCCCACGCCACACTACACCACGGGGGCACTTGAGAAGGGGCGGCCACCTCAGGTTACGGCGCCACGGCTTCCCCGGCTTCTCCTCCTGGCTTCTCCTCCCCGCTAACCCAGTCTTCTTTAGATCCACCTCCTTTCCTGATTGACCCGGAGGAGAAGCCGGAAACCGATAGCGACTATTGATTTGCTAGTGTCACAAGTGGATAGGTTCGGGGTGCAGTGATCTGCGCCCCGAGCCCAACCTTTTTCAAGCCAATTAGAGCCTCGGGCTCTAATCACATGCTTGGAAAAAAAAAAACTCATAGAAAGCTATGAGTCCGGGGCCACGCATGTAAACAAGGGGGGCTGTGCCATTATGGACTGTCCACCACTGGTTAGGACTACAGAACACCTTGCTTTTTCCTCGTATTCTTTATAACATTGGTGGATATAATAACAAAGGAGAACTCAGACTGGGACGATAAAGACTGCAGAGTGCACAGGACAGCCTTGGCTTTCTGGCAGGATCAACATGTATTTTTTTGCATTTGCAAAGAGATATAACAAAACACATTCAATGTTATATTCAGTAGACCAAAATAGAGCAATAAGAGTACTTTATTGTTAGGGTTTACGCACACTTTAACTCTTACAGATACCCACTGAAGTGACTGGCCTCAGGTGATACACAGAAATGAAACAAATCCTCCTACACAAGTTGTACTTGTTTCACTGCAGTCTTCTCCTCTCTGCAGCCATTTACCATGCAGAATGTATACAGCCTGTCTGAGCTTCCAGAAAGCAGGGGCAGAGAGATGAAGTTACACCCTGCAAAGGTCAGTGAGAGCTGATTGGAGGGAAGAAATACATCCCCTTCACACAGCACACAGCAACAGAGCTGAGGCTGTCAATCACAGGCTGTGTGCTGGAACTCCTTCCCCTGTCACCTTTTTTCTCTTGGTGTCAGGAAAACTTGTCAGAAGTGACTCATGCAGATAGAAGAGGAACAAAGCAGAAGACAGAAATGACACTCTTAATTGAGACACACTATAGAGGGATATGCTTTGTTCATATTTTCAGGTCTGTGGTTTACAATCACTTTAAGCCTTTTAAAGGGGTACCTATGATTTGATGTACTTCATGTTTAATGCATGCATGCTAAGTAAAGTGCTAATGTTACATTTCAAGGTTATTACCTCTCATTGAAACCACAGTACCCCACCCAGGCAATTCCTTCATCTGATCTCCAGAAGGATGGCACCATCCTATTCAGACATCATCCAATGTCAGCAAATACTTCCTGGATAAAGATACTGCTTAGCGATACAGTCTGGTGCCTGGTTCCCAAATGTCTGATGCTATTCAGCTCCTGTTATTTACCATGTAAATGTATACAAAGTCACAATATTGCGGTCTGATAACGGGGGGGTTTGGGGGTCTTAGTAGAGACTGAGGAAATGCTTCGTCCTGATGTAATCTCAGTCTAAGCAAAGTCACTTGTCTTCAGGCTCAAAAAAAAAAAGGGTTGATCATAAACTATTTTGTTCTTACTACATTGCACAGCACAAAAGGGTCGCTCAGATGGGAGGGCAGAGTTTAGGGTTGACCTCGCCAATGTTGCTGCTCTTTCACCATCCAATCACAGGCAGAGATAAAACTTGACTAAGCTGATTGCTTTAACTGCACTAGAGAAAAGTCAGGCTAATATAAAGTGTGACCCGGAGGAAAATCTAGACGGAGGGTCGGCATGACTATGGGAGGAACAGGTCGGCAAGGGTTTAGTTTTTACTGAGTTAGTTGGGGAAAAAGGGTAGCTTACCTTATTGGAGGAGCAGGTCAGGTGTTTGGGTGGAGCAGAAAAAGGGTTGGGATGTTGCACAGGCTGTTGGGAAATCATTCCAGAATATTCCTCGTTGGTAGAAGTTCCCGCCCTACATTTGGTTATGGGTTTTTTCTTTAAAAAAAAAAAAAACAGAGAGAGAAAAGGGAATATAAAAAAAAAAAAAAAAATTTATAAATATATATATTTATAGTTTTTCTTGAAAAATTTGTCACAGCAGCTGGGGGGTCTTTGGGGGGTCAAGAATTGAAATAGTTTATTAAATTTTGGGGGACCCATACAGGGTATGGGATCCCACCTTGGTTGGTTGTTGGTGGTTCTCCCAGGACTTAGGTCCCAAGGGAAAGAGAAATTTGGAAAGTCGCAATGTCCTCGAGCCGGCTGGGGCACAGCTGAGGTCACAGTTGTTATTGAGCAAAATGGGACCCCAAAGACCCCCTCCTGGTGTTAAGAATTGTTATGTTTATGGTTATATTTATTTTGGTTAATAAAAGGCTGTTGTGGCCATTAAAACCCATGTCACGCAGCGTTGTGTGGTTATTATAGGTGTAAGATAAGTGTAAGACCGCAGTTGACGAATCCTATAGTCATGCTGTGTTGTCTGACTTACATTGTAGATGTTAAAAGCGAATGAACACAACTATATTATTTGTCAAGCATGTATTCAACTGTTCAATTATTTTTATACCTTCATACCTACATAAGTTAGTTATGTATTATTCTTCATAATTGTATAAGTTCAGCCCCATAGGGTTAGTCGTTTTCCCCTGCCTTAAGCCAGAGTTTTGGTTTTTGAGAGGCACTCTTTAATAAGATGAGATAATTTAGGGAATTATTAGGAAAAAGGCAGAGTCGTAACATAGGGATACGTCAAGATAGAAGCAGTTCAGGCAGATGTAAAACACAAACAAAAGGTTGCAACTGGCTCAAGTAATGCCCTGTACACATGGTCGGATTTTCCGATGGAAAATGTGTGATAGGACCTTGTTGTCAGAAATTCCGACCGTGTGTAGGCTCCATCACACATTTTCCATCGGATTTTCCGACACACAAAGTTTGGGAGCTTGCTATAAAATTTTCCGACAACAAAATCCGTTGTCGGAATTTCCGATCGTGTGTACACAAATCCGAAGCACAAAGTGCCACGCATGCTCAGAATAAATAAAGAGATGAAAGCTATTGGCTACTGCCCTGTTTATAGTCCCGACGTACGTGTTTTACGTCACCGCGTTCAGAATGATCGGATTTTCTGACAACTTTGTGTGACCGTGTGTATGCAAGACAAGTTTGAGCCAACATCCGTCTGAAAAAATCCTAGGATTTTGTTGTCGGAATGTCCGATCAATGTCCGACTGCGTGTACGGGGCATAAGACAGACGACAGGAATCAGGGAATCAGAGTAGTGATCAGGATCACAAAACACACGGAAGAGATGACAAGGTGCAGACAACCTATACATGGAGTACATTAATGGGATCGAAAGATTGGAGCACCTTACTGGAATGTTGAAATCCAGATTCCAAACTTAGCTTAACTACTTCAATACAGGGTACCTACACCCCCTTCCTTCCCAATTTTCAGCTTTCAACGTTATCTCTGTTTAAATGACAATTGCGCGGTCATGCTACACTGTACCCAAACAGAATTTTTATCATTTTGTTCCCACAAATAGAGCTTTCTTTTGGTGGGATTTGAGCACCTCTGCATTTTTTACTTTTTGGTAAACAAATAAAAAAAGACTTAAAATTTAGAAAAAAAGTTTTTCTTTTGTTTCTGTTTTAAATTTTGTAAATAAGTAAGTTTTCTCCTTCACTGATGGGCACTGATAACGCGGCACTAACGGGCACTGATAAAACGGCACAGATGAGGTGGCACCAATGAGGTGCCACTGATGGGAACTGATAGGCGGCACTGATGGGTGGCACTGATATGCAGCACTGATGGGCATTGATAGGTGGCACTGATGGAAACACATGGATGGCACTGGTGGGCACTGATAGGCGACACTGATGGGCTCTGAAAGGCTGCACTGATGGGTACTTATGAGTGGCACTGGTAGGCGGCACTGCTGGGCACTGCTGGGCACTGATACGTGACACTGATGGGCACTGATATGCGGCACTGATATGTGACACTGATGGGCACTGGCAGGCATTGGGGATGGGCACTGATTGGCATTTCCCTGGTGGCCTAGGGTGGCATACTTGGTGGTCCAGTGTGGTGCCAATCCCTGGTGGTCCTGGTGGCATGCTGGTGGTCCTGGGTGGGCAGCCGAGGGTGGGCTGCGCTGATAAACAATCAGACCCCCCCGTCAGGAGAGCAGCCGATCGGCTCTCCTTCACTCGCATCTGTCAGACGTGAGTGAGGAAAAGTCGATCAACGGCTCTTCCTGTTCCTCCTTCAGAGTATCCGTCAGAGGCTCTTTACCGAGATCAGTGTAGCGGTGTGTCAGACTGACCACCGATCGTCGCGATGCGCGCCCCCACCGCCGTCATATGACATCCACCCAGAACGAGAGTTGCGCCGCCCCGCTGTCATTTGACGGTGGCCGGGCGGCAAGTGGTTAAATTAAAGCATAACAAAACCCTCCTATATTATTCTCAGACAAGGAAGCTGCCATCTGGGCCTCTGTTCGATCTTCTGCTGCCATGGTGCTGCATTTTCACTTGGCAAGGGAATTTTCCCTTAGCTTAGTGAACGTAGTGAAAATTCACTTTGCAAATAATATACAGTCACATGCAAAGGTTAGAAGAAAAAACTGTATTTTTGCTTATCTATGATTGGATGTTACCAGAGCTTCATCTTATTTAATAGGCTAAGAGATCTCAGGAAGTCCTTGGGCCCAACATTAAACTTATATTTGCATGAGAACCTCCTCTTTTCGGGTCCCCTGCAAGTGCTCCTGGCCCCTCTCTTCTGTCCAGTGTAGGGGCACTCATGTGTGATTGCTCCAGAGCCCCGCTGCTGCATCCATTGACACAGGGACTTGGCCCGCCCCCAGCTCCCTCGTCACTGGCTTTCACAATGACTCCCAGTGCCCCAGCAAAGCCAGTGTGACCCAGAAGTGAGGGGAGAGAAGAGCTGCAGACATGCACAGCACTGGATTGAATGAGGGCTCAGGTAAGTAAAAGGGGGGATGCTGATTAACCACTTAATGACTGCGCCATAGCCAAATGACGGCTACAGCGCAGCTTGATAACTCTGGAAGGGTGTACTATGATGTCCTCCCAGAATCACGCTCCCATGTGCCTCCTGGGGCGCACACGCGTGAGTATTCATGACCACCGGGTCCAGGGGACCCGGCACATAATGGATCATGGTAAATGACAATGGCTGTTTACCACGTGATCGCTCTGTCAAATGACGGAGCAATCACTTGTAAACAAACCGGCATCATGTCCGGTTCCTCTCTCCCCTCTCTGTACCGATCAGTACAGTGTGAGTAAAGAGGGGAGAGATCGGGTGCAGCAGCGCTGTGGGCTGGATCTGTAGTGCCAACAGCGCTGATATGTGACAATTCCAGCCTCATCCATCCCTCTGTCATACTCAGCCATTCATCCATACTCAGCAATACTCATCTATCCATGCTCAGCCATTCATCCATACTCAGCAATACTCATCCATCCATCCATGCTCTGCCATCCATCCCTAATCAGCAATACTCATCCATGCTCAGCCATCCATTCATACTCAGCAATACTTATCCATCCATCCATCCTTACTCAGCCATCCATCCATACTCAGCAATACTTATCCATGCATCCATGCTCAGCCATCCCATCCAAACCCATCCATACTCAGCCATACCCAATCAAACTCTGCCATACCCAGCCATACCCAGCCCTACTCAACCATATCCAGCAATACTCAGCCATACCCAGCAATAGTCAGCCATACCCAGCCATACCCAGCCATACTCAGCCATACCCAGCAATACCCAGTCATGCTCAGCCATACCCAGCCATACCCAGCCATACTCAGCTATACCCAGCCATACTCAGCTATACTCAGCCATACCCAGCCATACTCAGCAATATCCAGCCATACTCAGTCATACCCAGCCATACTCAGCCATACCCAGCAGTACCCAGTCATACTCAGCCGTACCCAGCCATACTCAGCCATACCCAGCCGTACCCAGCCATACTCATATATACTCAGTCATCCCATTTATACTCAGTCATACTCAGCCATCCCCATCCACAGCTCATCCATCCCCATCCATGCTTATCCATGCCACATCAGTTCTCATCCATGCCACATCCATGCCACTACAGTGCCTCACAAAAGTGTAATAGGTAGTCAAATTAGATTTGAAATGTATGCCCCTAGAACACCTGATGCTGCTCCCTGCATGTTGGGCCTCTCTATGTGGCCAGGCTGTGGAAAAGTCTCCCAAATGTGGTATCGCCGTACTCAGGAGGAGTAGGAGAATCTATTTTGGGGTGTAATTTTTGCAATGTACATGCTAAGTGTTTGAAATATTGCATAAATGGACAACTGCGTTTTCATTTTCTTTCCACATTTTCTAAAAACTTGTAAAAAAAAATGACATGTTCAAAAGACTCATTATGCATCATAGATTATACATTGGGGTGTTTTATTTAAAACATTTTGTCATTTTTGGGGAATTTCCATTGTCCTTGTGCTCCAGGGCCTTCAAAAGTGTAATGCCCTGTACACACGGTCGGATTTTCCAACGGAAAATGTGCGATCGGAGCTTGTTGTCGCAAATTCAGACCGTGTGTGGGCTCCATCGGACTTTTTCCATCGGATTTTCGGACACACAAAGTTTGAGAGCTGGCTATAAAACTTTCTGACAACAAAATCCGATCGCAGCAATTCCGACCGTGTGTGGACAATTCCAACGCACAAAGTGTCACGCATGCTCAGAATAAATTCCGAGACGGAACTGCTCGATCTGGTAAAATTAGAGTTCGAAATGAATATAGCATTTTCGTCACGCTGCAATGTTTTAAATTGTTTAATGCAGCGCACTCTCTTCTTCTTTATAATGCTAAAAGAATGAAGTAGTTTTGCTGCTCATATTCACACAGAGTTCTCACAAACTTCTTTCTTTATTATTTCTCGTGATTTCATCAATATAATATTTTTATTTGTCACATCTTCCGAAAAAATAATCTTTTTAGGATGTTTTTAGATTAAATATTTTATTTTTAGGATTTTTTTAAAGCCTGATCTTGTGTTTTATTTACCTTTTATTTTTTTTACTCTAGAATATTTTTGGGTGTGTTTTGTGTGTCATGTTACCAGAACACCATTATTATCTTGTATTATTTATTAATCTCAAGGAGGTTGCTTGGTTTTTTGAAATGTACCTGCCTCCTCACAAACAAACTGTCCTTTTTGAAGGAAAACACACATAGGCAAGTATAATTGAACAAAAAATTCCTTTATTAAGGGCTCATAACCAAACAAAGAGGGAGGCAATGCTGGATAAACAGCAGAAATTGGCGAAGCCTTTGACCCCCAGGGCACACATCAACTATTTTCCTGCAAAATTGATGGCCTGAGGAGTCCATATATATAAGGGAGTACAATCTGGTACAGAAGTCCAAGAGATCATGAACAGCAGCAGATGACATGTATGTCCCCAGGCTGTGGTCATACAAGAGCCTGCATCTTTTGCCAGACCAGTCTGAACCCAGGCCATCACTCTCTGATTTTCCTTACACGCTTCCTTCCCGGCTGTGTCTGTGGTGTTGGAGGTGTGGCAGGAGGAGGAGTAGGACCTGGAGGAGGAGGAGGAGGAGGACCTGGAGGAGGAGGAGGACCATGGGAGAGCTCACAAATGTGGCTTTGGCATGTGAGTTGGCCCCTCAACCCCTTATTTAGTGCTTCTAAAATGAGAAACTCACATAAGAGGCATTGGCCCTCCTCCATTTGTCGCATTTTGCATGCTGTTAGGTCATCAAAATCCTCTTCAACACTGTGGGGTGTTCTGAGGGCCTCAGTAGCCTTCCAAAATAGGCCAATTGCTGCCTCCTCCAGGTTACTCCTCTTCCTGCCACTTTTTCTTTGAAGGCGGAGGGGAGGGACCTGGGTTTTCGGCAGCCTACTTGGCCCGGCCACCTCCTGGCTGAGACTTTCCTGTGTATGAAAAAGAGACATCGTTTTAGTTTTTGGTTCATCGATCACAATGAGAAATTAGTACTCCAAACTAACATACATATAACATCATTAATAAGACAACCAGAAATATTTAGAAGAATGCTATACCTGGCTCAAGCTGGGCTCCTCCACATGTTGCTGCCTAGAAGGCCCAGGTTGGACATCAGAAGTCTCAGCTGAGGGGGAAGGAAGCATGGAAGGAAGACTGGAGAGTGCTGGCCTGGGCTCAGTCTGACCTGCCAGAAAATGCAGTCTGTCATAGTACCACAGCCTGGGGACATAAATGTCATCTGCTGCTCCTGATCTCAGGGAATCCTGGACCTTCTTGCACTCCCTTAGATAAGTGCTCCTCATGCCACCAGTTAGGGCCTTCAAATAGGTGATGTCTGCCGTGGGGATCACCGATTCACGAATTCCAGCAATTTATCCAGCACTGCCTTCCTCTTTGTTTGATTCTTATAATGTGGGTGGTTTACCTGCCACAGACAGGGCAGCTCCCTGAACATATCAATGAATATGATGATAAAGTCCTGATCCTTCAATATATCCATTTTCTCTGCAAGACACAACACAAGACAAACACTAATGTCAGGCTAAACTCTCATAATCTTGTCCCAATATAGGCCTCAATCTCTAAGCAGTATAGGCCCAAGTTTAAATGTTACCTTCGTTACCACGATCGGCGCTTCCTATACTTCTTCCTCCGCTCACAGATCGTATGTACGACGCACGCGTGTTATTCTTTATATATACTGTGCATGTGTGAAATTCCGCCCGCCCCTGACATTCTTTCTAGTCTATTCCCCGCCCCTTCTCGTTCGGCGCAGTGGGGAAGAGCACATGGGGGAGACAGAGCAGGTGCGTGCTAATTAGAGCAACGAGGAGGAGGAGGAGGAAAGCCCGGAGCCAGAAACGTCACGATCCCGGAGGAGACGATTTAAGGCCTCAAATATGGCCTTTGTGGAGATGGTGGAGATGGTCGACATACTGAAGAGGGCCTAGAAGTATGGACCTTACCCCAACCCCAATGTCAAAAAGGCCAAGATGATGGCGAAAGTTGTGAAGAGTCTGCACAGAAATTTTGGGGTACGTTGATCCAAGGATCAACTGAGGAAGTGGTGGTCGGACCTCAAATTAAGAGAGCCTGATTAATATAGAAGGATCAGGAGAGTGCTGCAAAAAAGTAGTTGTTCTGTGTTCCTTTTCTTTATTTTTATTACGTTCGTGCTGCTCCATGTGCTTTTCTTTACTGTTGTACAGTTTAAAATGGCAACTTTCATGTTCATGGACACATTATTCGTTCGTAGGGAACATTGTTCGTTCGGCCTATAAAACACTGTGTTTTGTCCAGATGCAGTTCAATACATTTTTTCTGGCCAACTTCTCTTAAAATAATTTTGGTGTCTAGATGGGTTTGTAACTAGAATGAAATGCAGAGTAGATTCTGTGTAAGGAGAGGACACTCAGCAGCTGTTTACACATCTGGATGCTGGAGCACTAGTGTGGGACACAAGAACACCCTTTTTATCAGTGGGCCCACACAGGTCCTCCACTGTGTACTATAGGGGTGTCTCCATCTGTGAAGCTTGTACAAAACAGGTAAGTATTGAAGGAAAACAATATTTCTTCATCTTGGAACTCTGCCAAAACACACAATTGTACCCCACTTCCAAGCAATGTTTCATATTCCTATTTCTGTCATAAAATATCTGTGTGCCTATTTTTTTTACATAGGGGAGAAAAGACTCGGAGGACACCACTCATCAGAGGAGACAACAGATCCCCCACCTCATGAAGAAGTAGAAATGACACACTATGGGGTTGATTCACTAAAACTGGAGCACTCAGAATATGGTGCAGCTGTGCATGGTAGCCAATCAGCTTTCAACTTCAGCTTGTTCAATTAAGCTTTGGCAATAAAACCTGGAAGCTGATTGGTTTCTATGCAGAGCTGCACCAGATTTTGCACTCTCCAGGTTTAGTAAATCAACCCCAGTGTGTCAACATGTGCTATCTGCCATCACGGGAGATCAATGTATGCGTTTTGGGGGTGCAACCCCTTCCTCGATAATAAAGTAGCTGAGAGGAAGGGGTTGCACCCACAAAACACATCCATTGATCCCCCATGATGGCAGCTAGCACATGTTGACATTCGCAAATTTTGTGCATCTTCAAAATTTGGCTTTTCCAGGGGTGACATCACCCCATCTGCTGAACGCAATATCAAACACAGTTTATAAATACTAATGTCTGATATTGCCTTCAGTTTCTACAAAAGTTGAACTTTATAAGTTGCAGATTCGTGTATTTATTATTAAGGGTTTTAAACATGCCTGTTTTACCTTAAAAGGACATTTCTAGTTTTATTAATGTGACCTAAAAATTTGTTATACAACAAACATGTTGGTTTGTTTTAAAAACCTTTTAGAAATGCACATGTGATTGTGCTTGTATTAAAAAGATTGATAATCAACAATGTGTGGCTTCTTCTTTCAATGCTCATATACATTTTTTTGTGGTAAAATTGGTGTTTTCAGTGACAATGGGGGTTATTTCCTAAGGGCAAATCCACTTTGCACTACAAGTGCAGTCTCAAGTGCAATTGTAGTGCAAAGTGTCTTTGCCTTTCGTAAATAACACCCAACAGTGCTTTTTAATTTTACACAATCGTGCCATTTTCAGGACTCCCCAAATTGCAGTCATGGTCAGCCAAAAGAAACACAAGCAGTAAATGTAAGCAAATATTTGTTCAGTTTTAAAAAATTTTATTTAAAAAATGTCTCAGACATTGTCTGGCATATTGATGGCCCCCCTACCCGCAAAGTATTCCATGTATCTTATACGGACCTCGCGGGCACTCTGAGGGGGCAAGCTAGGACGTCCGGCTTCAAGCGCCATTAGGGTTGGTTCATTGAGATTAATTCCGGCTTCAGGCCCAACTGAGCCAGCATAGTTCACAGAATGTGGAGAACACAGCATGCCAGGATGATGTGATTGAGTTTATACTCCGCCATGTGTATCGGTGTAAGAAATAGGCGGAACCGGCTGGCCATTATTCCAAACGTGTTCTCCACCACTCTTCTGGCTCTGGCCAGCCGGTAATTAAAAACCCTCTGGTCCGGGGTGAGGGTCCTCATAGGGAATAGCCGCATAAGATGGTCCCCCAGCGCAAACGCTTCATCCGCAATGAAGACGAATGGGAGTCCTTCCGCATTGTCTTCTGGAGGTGGCAAGTCCAAGCTGCCATTCTGTGGAGGCCTGTAGAACTCCATGTGGGCCATGACTCCACCATCTGACATCCGGCCATTCTTCCCCACGTCCACATACAGGAACTCGTAAGTAGCTGACACCACCGCCAATATCACAATACTATTGAACCCCTTGTAGTTGTAATAGTATGACCCCGAGTTGCGTGGTGGGACGATGTGGACGTGTTTCCCATCAATTTCCCCTCCGCAGTTAGGAAAGCCCCACCGCTGGGCAAAGTGGGAGGCCACAGTCTGCCATTCCTGTGGGTTGGAAGGAAACTGGAGTCAAACAAGAAAAAAAATGAATCATTTTGCACATAAACATGGAAAGCAGATTAGACACAAACATTCTTGGCCAACATCAGTATAACATTTATTTTAGGGAGTATTTAAAGACAAAGGTATAAGGTCCACCTATCAGATTTCCCCCCCCCTCTCATGGGCCATTTAAAAAAATTTAGGGGGGGGGGGTGTTTTGGACAGGAAACCCTCTCCACTTCACTGAGAGATGAATACCTAAATAATGTGTATTACTTTGGCCAGCCCCTCCTTACTTTACACTATTGGCAGTCCACTGGACAGGTAAGAAGTGTCATAATACAAAGAGATAAATACACACTGTACACATGTTAGCACATTTTTATATTCTGCTATTACCTATCAAGATAATAATAGGATACAAAAACTTTAAACAGTACCATTTGAAAGTATTCAGGCAGGCCCTTGCACTACATGCTTTTAGGAATTCATCCATAAATCTGACCACAAAAGAGGTGGGTATAGTGTGTATGGGTTTGGCAAAGTCAGCAGATAGAGGATTGAGGATAGATAGAGGATTGGTATCAGCTGAGTTAGCAGTTGGGGGAAGGGAGGGTTCCAAATGATTTTGGGACCCAAAAAAAAAGCCTTTGGCCCTCTGCCTGAATTTAAAGCACACATCACAATTTTCAACATTTCAGGGGATATTTAGGGTAAAGCACTACTATGGAGCTGACAAAATACATTGTTAAGTGACTACACAAGGTGAATATAGGCCCAGGAGAGCATGCTGGGAGGTAAGTGAAGGAAAATATGTATGAAGGACAAAAAAAATTACATAAAATTCCAGCATGCATGAGGACAAAGGGGAGATTCACAGCATATTACAATCATGGTATTTAGGGAATGAGGAAAGAAATACAATATATTATCAAACATTAAATACAATAAAATGTGATGTTAAAGGATAAAAATCTTACCTTCATATACTCGTTCTGCAGGACCTGGATGATGGCAGAACAGGACTCTGGGATAATGATCCCCAGAGCCTGGGAGGAGATGCCTGTCGAGAACTTGAGGTCCTGCAGGCTTCTCCCCATCGCCAAGTACCGCAGGGTGGCGACTATCCTCTGCTCCGGAGTGATGGCCTCATGCAGGTATCCTGCCTGTTGATATAAGGGGTCAGCAAAGCCAACAAATGGTGAAATATGGGGTCCGTCATCCAGGGAAAGTTCCTGAAATCGTCAGGATTATTCTCACGGATCTCACAGAGCAAAGGCATGTGACAGAACTGGTCACGCTGGAGCAACCAATTCTTGGTCCATGAACTCCTCCTCGCCCTGTTCATGGACTGGGCTTGTGTCAAAGTAAGGACCCCAACACCAAGCCCCCGCACAGCACGAACTCTACGATGAGTACGTACACGCAACATGGCTAGAAAACTGTCGGCTGCTCAGAACGAAGTAACAGAATGCACTGAAGAACAGCAAGGCCTGTGAAGAGCAACCTGAAAATCAGTAACGAACGAACAAGAACACAATGACAAGTCAATGGTAACTCGCTGCACGCACTGAAGAACAGATACAAACCCACAAGCACAAACTGAACAGTAGAAATACGATCTGAAAACCATGAGTCTGAAAAAGCACGAATCATCTCTCACCAAACTTTTACTAACACGTGATTAGCAAAAGGAGCCCAAAGGGTGCCGCGCTTAGTACTAAACTGCCCTTTTATAGTCTCGTTGTACGTGGTGGACGTCACCGCGTTCTTGGCGTTTGGAAATTCCGACAACTTTGTGCGACTGTGTGTATGCAAAACAAGTTTGAGCCAACATCCGTCGGAAAAAATCCATGGAATGTCCCATCAATGTCCGACCGTGTGTACGGGGCATTAGAGGTAGTCAAAAAATGATATGTGTAATTTATGCTCCTAGAACGCCTGTTGGTGCTCCCTGCATGTTGGGCCTCTGTATGTGGCCACACTGTGTAAAAGTCTCACACATGTGGTATCGCCATACTCAGGAGGAGTAGTAGAATGTGTTTTGGGGTGTAATTTGTGCTATGCATATGCTGTGTGTGAGAAATAACCTGCAAATATAACAATTTTGTTAAAAAAGAAAAAGAAAAAAAAATATTGATTTTAAAAAGAATTGTGGGAAAAAATTACAACTTAAAAAAACTCACTATGCCTCTTACGAAGTACCTTGGAATGTCTACTTTCCAAAAAGGGGTCATTCGGGGGTATTTGTACTTTCCTGGCTTGTTAGGGTCTCAAGAAATGAGATAGGCCTTACTTCAGGTGTGATCAATTTTAAGAGATTGGCACCATAGCTTGTGGACTCTACCATTTTCACAAAGACCAAATAATAACTGATTTGGGTTATTTTAACCAAAGATATGTAGCAGTATAAATTTTGGACACAATTTATGAAGAAAAATTACTAATTTGCAAATTTTTATAACAGAAACAAAGAAAAATGCATTTTTTTACAGAATTTTCGGTATTTTTTCAATTAAAGCGCAACAAATAAAAAACCCAGCAGTGATTAAATATCACAAAAAGAAAGCTCTATTTGTTTGGAAAAAAAGGAAAAAAATTCATATAGGTACAGTGTTGCATGACTGAGTAATTGTCATTCAAAATGTGAGAGCACCGAAACCTGAAAATTGGTCTGGTTAGGAAGGGGGTTTAAGTGCCCAGTGGGTAAGTGGTTAATGCAAGGAATGTATTAAGGTAAAAAAAAAATAGGATTTTAAGGCCTATTTGCCTTTAGTAAATCAATCCCATTAACTGAATCCAACCAAAGTATCATAATAGAGAAGGTAAACAGGAGCAGTTCATATAGTGTCTTACAAAAATGAATAATCAGAATTTCTACTAGTGGGTTAAACTTACATAAAATATTAATCACACTGTTATTGTTTTTCTAATTCTTGCACCATTATTGCCTGAAAATAGCTGGTAATAAAACCATACAATACAATTGGTTTATAGGGAGATTGCAAAGTTTTGGGCCAAATTTAGCCTTTTTGAAAAAGGAGGCATTATAACATATTTAATAAAAATCAGCAGTCTAAGGGTGGAACATGTCCGTTGAAATTTTAGAAATAACAAATAAAGGGACCTATTTCAAGCCATGGTTGAACTATGTTTGGACCTAGTTCAAACCATGGTCTCTTGGTTTCTACCCATACCTCTAACTACAAGACCATTTTATTTCATAACAGCAAGCATCCCTCTATATATAAACATTTGTTTGCGCCATTCTAAAAAAGGCAACTTGCAAAAGCTTCTGCCCATAGGGTTTAGCTTTCACTCTATGACTGCGGCGAAGATACGTTATCACTGCTCTTAAACTCCAATAGCCAACTTTTTGTATCGCCCTGCAAACTTCTCATGCTCATCTCCAAAATATATTTGACAGATCAATACAGGAGTAAAAAATGTTTCTAACATCTGTTGTCCCGTGTTTATGAGAAACAAAAACAAAAAACTGAAACACCGGCATGGTCCACACTCATTGTCATTCTAAGAGTGCCCAGCATGTTCCGTCTCTTCCTCCAGAGGTCAGACTAAGGTCTGCACAACATCATTAATGGACAAGACCAGCTCACTCGCAGATTCTACTGCTGCAGAGCCACTTAGTCCCTGCACATCAAGGCGCTCTTTCTCGCCGTCTCTCTCAGCCTTGCAAATTACTCAGAGGAACTGGGCTGGTGGATATTTTTTTTAACATATATAAAAAAGCACTCATTTTTTTTTAACTGGGTTCCCAGAGTGCACTCAGGGCTGCCACGCACTCCTCGACGCCTACCTGCCCAACTGCAGGGAAACAAGCATCTGAAGGCTTTAATGGGATTTTGCCCGAGGCTATTTTATTAAGATGTTGGCTTTTTTTGCTGCCTGTGCAGCTGACACCATCCTCTGTCAGCTGCCCCCTCCTTCTAACAATGCACCAAATTACTTGCTTCATTTAGTGTTCATAGCTCGACGCAAGTAAATAGAGAGAAAGAGCTTCAGTTGACCAGATGAGGCACAGCCAGGGAAGGTGAAAAGCCACTCTCTGCTCCACTGGAGGGTTTAAGCCAAAAGAAGAAAAAAAAAATTGTCAAGTGATCAATACCTCTGGGGACACTCTTTAGTCTATTAGAAAGAACGTACTTAGTATGAAAATGACTGTTTTCTTAACTCCGTGGCTGATTTACATACCTCATCTGCATGGGATTTTCTCTCCTCTTTAAGCATGTTGGTAACGCAGATTTTAATTACCTTTAATGGAGGAATCACAAGGAGAATAACAGGATGAAGTGCCACAGAGATTAATTCCGCTTAGTGGCAATTCAGCCATGTTTAAAGTCATGTCTGGCTGTTTTTCAATGAAGTAAGCAGGGTTGTGTCTGTAAAAGGCATTTGTAAAAGTTTCCCACATAATAAACTCATCACATATTATAAATCAAGTGACCAATGTTTAAATAAATAAAATAAAATAATCATAGCTTTGTAGCCGCTAGAAAAGGATATCCAATATATTTTTAATGTATTATATATATATATATCTATATAGATCTCTATATATATATATATATATATATATATATATATATATATATATATATATATACATATTACATTAAAAATATATTGGATATCCTTTTCTAGCGGCTACAAAGCTATGATTATTTTATTTTATTTATTTAAACATTGGTCACTTGGTTTATAATATGTGATGAGTTTATTATGTGGGAAACTTTTACAAATGCCTTTTACAGACACAACCCTGCTTACTTCATTGAAAAACAGCCAGACATGACTTAAAACATGGCTGAATTGCCACTAAGCGGAATTAATCTCTGTGGCACTTCATCCTGTTATTCTTCTTGTGATTCCTCCATTAAAGGTAATAAACATCTGCGTTATATATATCTATATATATAGATATAAATATAGATATATATTTAGATATATATCTATATATATCTATATATACAGATATATATATATATATATATATATATATATATATATATATATAGATATATATATATATATATATATATATATATATATATATATATATATATATATATAGATAGATAGATAGATAGATAGATAGATAGATAGATAGATAGATAGATAGATAGATAGATAGATAGATATAGATATAGATATATATCTATATATACCTTTATTTATTTATTTGGTATATTTATTTATTTTTCAATTGAATGTCAATGTAATTGCATACTAATTATTCAATACCTATTGTTCATCACATATCTCTTTTCAAAATGTTTCCTTCCCTTACATTTTGTATTTATTTTTTTCTAGTTTAATATCACCATACAGTACAGTGATACATTTAACTTAGAGTGATACACTTAAGACAATTGTCCTGAAATGGAACAGATTATATTATTTTTGTTATTATTGTAATATTATTACTGTAATATTATTATTATTATTATTATTATTATTATTATTATATATAGAACCAGAACAGTAGTAAGAAGTCATTGAGCGTTTCTTTGACCATTTAATGTCACAAGACCCAGTTTTGTGGGCATTGTTAGGACCCTGAAAGATCAGGGGCACCCTAGGGTACTGCCTGGATACGGGTGGATTTATGAACAGCCAACAAAGACAGCAGTGCTGCCAGGGGTGGTACATCCAAATGCACATAATATAACTAAAACTCTCCTATGTATAATAGAAGGTTCTAGATTGCCGCCCTATGTGCCAGTACTGTCAAGATGGGTCCTGACTAATGCTGGTGTCCTTTGCTTGGTAGAATAATGAACTGTATGCTTATATAGTTACATAGTTACATAGTAGGTTACATAGTAGGTGAGGTTGAAAAAAGACACAAGTCCATCAAGTCCAACCTATGTGTGTGATTATGTGTCAGTATTACATTACATATCCCTGTATGTTGCGGTCATTCAGGTGATTATCTAATAGTTTCTTGAAGCTATCAATGCTCCCCGCTGAGACCACCGCCTGTGGAAGGGAATTCCACATCCTTGCCGCTCTTACAGTAAAGAACCCTCTACGTAGTTTAAGGTTAAACCTCTTTTCTTCTAATTGTAATGAGTGGCCACGAGTCTTATTAAACTCTCTTCTGCGAAAAAGTTTTATCCCTATTGTGGGGTCACCAGTACAGTATTTGTAAATTGAAATCATATCCCCTCTCAAGCGTCTCTTCTCCAGAGAGAATAAGTTCAGCGCTTGCAACCTTTCCTCATAACTAAGATCCTCCAGACCCTATATTAGCTTTGTTGCCCTTCTTTGTACTCGCTCCATTTCCAGTACATCCCTCCTGAGGACTGGTGCCCAGAACTGGACAGCATACTCCAGGTGCGGCCGGACCAGAGTCTTGTAGAGCGGGAGAATTATCGTTTTATCTCTGGAGTTGATCCCCCTTTTAATGCATGCCAATATTCTGTTTGCTTTATTAGCAGCAGCTTGGCATTGCATGCCATTGCTGAGCCTATCATCTACTAGGACCCCTAGGTCCTTTTCCATCCTAGATTCCCCCAGAGGTTCTCCCCCCAGTGTATAGATTGCATTCATATTTTTGCCACCCAAATGCATTATTTTACATTTTTCTACATTGAACCTCATTTGCCATGTAGTCGCCCACCCCATTAATTTGTTCAGGTCTTTTTGCAAGGTTTCCACATCCTGCGGAGAAGTTATTGCCCTGCTTAGCTTAGTATCGTCTGCAAATACAGAGATTAAACTGTTTATCCCATCCTCCAGGTCGTTTATAAACAAATTAAATAGGATTGGTCCCAGCACAGAACCCTGGGGAACCCCACTACCCACACCTGACCATTCTGAGTACTCCCCATTTATCACCACCCTCTGAACATGCCCTTGTAGCCAGTTTTCAATCCATGTACTCACCCCATGGTCCATGCCAACGGACCTTATTTTGTACAGTAAACGTTTATGGGGAACTGTGTCAAATGCTTTTGCAAAATCCAGATACACCACGTCTATGGGCCTTCCTTTATCTAGATGGCAACTCACCTCCTCATAGAAGGTTAATAGATTGGTTTGGCAAGAACGATTCTTCATGAATCCATGCTGATTACTACTAATGATATCGTTCTTATTACTAAACTTATAGTTTTATGACTTTTGGTTCATCACCAAGGACTAACACCTAGAAGAGTCTTTAACAGCTGACCCTGTTAGTGTGATGCTGAGGATAATTAAGGAGGTGGTAAATAGAAAGGGAGTCATTGTAAGCCTGAGCATTTTGTGTTGGGTCTAAATGGAGGTATTCAAAGAGAATCATAGACATGGCCAAATTTCAGTATGGTTTTCAGAGGCGTGTCAAAAGATCTTTCCAGCTTGACCTGGGGCTTAGGAGCCACTGCTTATGTCAGCAAGAAGAGATCAAAAGAAGGTGCAATATTATAACCTCATGTGAAGATTACTCAAAGTAGACAGGCAGACGATACTTAGATTCAAACATGGACAACAAAATGATGGTTAGAGAGCCAAAGAAATGTATTGATACTTCTGAGGATAAGCAGCTACACCACATTCACACATACCTGCAAATCATAACCTTCAACCCTTACTAAGCATAATCATACAATTTTACCCTTGCTGGGTTATTTGGCCCCTGTCAAAATTAGTCCTAGTATGTGCATATATGAATGTGAGATAGGGACCTTAGATTGTAAGCACTTTGAAGGGAGGGACTGATGTGAATGTATAATATGAATGCCAAGCCCTGTGTAAATTAAAGTACCTATCGCTTAAAAAATATTTAGCATGTATGCCCTTCCCACAAGTCCTCCCTTTCCTGGCTGCAGATCTCCACGTACAGCTTGAGCAAGTCACTTGAAATACTCTGCAACATCCAGCTGTCCCTTCTTATCATCTCAGCTTCCTCTAGCTTCAACAATTTATCTAATTGCCAGATGAGAATAATATGATTGATTTGCAATTGGTCTAAGATCACTTTATAGCAATATCACAATATCACCATTTTATAAAAATAGGATACTTCTCTGCTTAATTAGTAAATAAGAGCATAGTTTAGCAATTTGAAAGAAGATAGTTACATAATTTAAATCAACGTAAATTCTACGTAAAAATGAAGTATAAGAAAAAAAAACAGAACAAATATATCCAGAAGAACAACATGAATAACTAAAATGGTTTATCGTAGATGCAGTGCATATAGGCAGCATATGTTGTACTGCCTCTGCTTCCTTCATCAAAGTCAAACAACATTAATGCTTTATGTGCTGAGAACCAGTATACTGTATAAAATTATTAACACGAATATGGAAATACAAATCAGAAGTGTCAAATAAGACATATATATATTTAAATTCAAGTCCAGCATTTAAAAGTAAAAAAATATATAGGAATAGACCAAATCAAAAGACAGTTGGAAGATAAAATTAGCAGACACCTGTACTGTACACTAGAAATGTGCATTCATTTTCGTCCGAATGCATTTTTGTCCGAATTTCAGGTATTTTCGTTATCGTTTTAACAAACAATAACGAAAGCGCAGAATACGAAAACCGAAAGATCCGACATAAACAAATGCTTTATTTTCCTTTTCGTTGCAAAAACAGTTCGATATAGATAGGAGATTCGACATGATGCTGACAATAACAATCTGTGTCTATTGAACCTGTGGTCGAATGTGCCTAACCTTAACTCTATTAGTCCAAGATTATTCGACATAGAGAGAAAAGATTCGACATAGAGAGAAAAGATTCGACATAGAGAGAAAAGATCGCTGCTGGAATTGGGTGGGGGAAGTAAAATAAAAATAATGATGATGATGATGAATGTTATTGGCCGATTGTAACCAAAGAGGAGGGTCAGTAAAATAGCTAGAACTAAGTACACACGTACAGCCAACTTACTTTCACTTACGATTTGCTAGCAGAGAGACACACACACTGAATCATTTCAGAAGACAGTCAATCTTAGCTGGTCCGTTTGTCAGAGAACCTGAATTTTTTAGCAATTAAGCATAAGCACAGCAGCAGAACAATAGTGAAGCAAGCTACAGTTCAACTTTACTTTTTCATAATAATCTGCTGCTATTGTGTTAGTGTTGTGAACTTGATAGTGATACTAGTGTTGCTAGTGTTGTGATAGCCAGTGATGGGAGTAAGTCACACATGTGCAAGTCACAAGCAAGTCTCAAGTCTTAACCTTCAAGTCACAAGCAAGTCCCAAGTTACTGTGGCGAAAAGCAAGCAAGTCAAGTCGAGTCCCTGCTAGAAGTCAAGCAAGTCAAGTCACGTCATTTATTTTGGTCAAGTCACAAATTAAGTCAAAATACTGATCTACCCCGAAGCCGGGACTCGGGGGAGCTTTCTTTTGTGGGGGGGGGCAGCTTTTGCCTAGGCCAAGACACAGAACTGGTGGTGCCAAGTCATTGCAAGTCATTGCAAGTCAAATAGCCCAAGTCAAAGTCAAGTCGCAAGTCATTAGTGACAAGTCTAAGTCAAGTCGAGTCATTTATTTAATTTTGTCAAGCAAGTCGCAAGTCCTCAAACAGGTGACTCGAGTCTGACTCGAGTCAAGTCATGTGACTCGAGTCCCCCACCTCTGGTGATAGCCTCAGAAGCTGCCCGTGTTGTGGAGGGGGGCTTTATTATTATAGATTCTATATTATAATGCCATATTAATATCTGACACAACGTCAAATGCCGCGCCCGCCTTTGCACTTGGAGATTGAGAAACAAATGTGAAAGTTGGCAGACTGTTGGGGTAGAGTAGACCATTCAACATGAACGACGAAGATTCGACAAAGCTACGAAAAACATACAAACATCGAATCTTTGGCTTATGGTGTCTGTCGAAAGTTCTAAAAAGTTTGACGGAGCAGCTAAACTGTACAACACTGCAATCGTACATTTCCAGGCAAATGCATCTGCCCATAAGCTATAGAAAAATTCTAATGTTGGTTGACTAGTAAAATAATTAATAAATATAATTGTTACTAGTCATACAAGATTAGAATTCTACTACAGCTAGCTTGTAGGCGGAAAATTCGACTGGAAATGTACACGTACAGTTTAGCTGCTCCGTCGAATCTTCTTTGAACATTTGACAGACACCATAAGCCTTCAATGACAGATTCAACCTTAATTAAATTGGATTTTTGGACAAATGCAATTTTTAACAAAAAACAAAATAAATAAAAATGAATTTCGGGAGTAACTAAATAAATTTATTTTTCGGACGAAAATGAAATTCCGAAACAAAATATTTCAGTGTGCATATGTCTATTGTACACCTCTCAGAGTATAGCTGGTATCTCTTTAGCTCCTACATGCTCACTTCTAAATCCCTGATTGCCCCCATATTTTAGTACCTGGACGTTCTCCAAAGCCAGCTTCAAACAGCTCCACCATGTCTGAACTTCAGCACTCCCCAAAACACAATTTTCCTGCTGCCTAAACATGTCACAGGCATCAGTAGAGTGAAGCTTTGGGACATTGGGGCTTTAGGAAAATGGGTCCTCAGAGAGCTGTAGATAATTTAGGCTTCCTTCTTTGGGAAGCTGCATAAAATAATGGCTTTAACCCTCAGTAGAGTGTGGCTTTAGAGAGCTGCAGAAGATTGAGGCTTCACTCACCTTCAGGAGAGTAGGGCTTCAGAAAGGTGCTGTGCAGTAAGTCTTCAGGTAGCTGCAAAAGAGTGGGACTTTAGGGATCATGTGAGATTTCAAGGAGTTGCGGTCTCTCGCTTTATGGGATGGCCTATTTAATGCATGGTCTTTGGTATATTATAGGAACGTCTGTATAAACAGACTTCGTCAATTTCTCTGTATGGCTCTCTGGATTGTGCAGTCTGTCGGTAGATGAACAGTTTCTGGCATCATTTCTGTAACATGACAGCCTTGTGTGTTTTTTTCACTATGCGAGAAAAACAGACTTTGTATAAGGTTGTGGGTATGAAGTTCTCAGAATATAGGGATGTTTTGGTGCTGTACCTGTGTACTCAATACTGTAAGGGTATTATTTGATCTAAAAAATAGAATTCTGGTGTCAAAAATTAGGAGCTCTGTCAAAAAAATAAAAAAAAATAAATACTATGTCTTTCATTATCCCTGTTGATATCTATGTCCAATCTACCAGCTGCCCATTTTTACACTTACACTGTACACTTTACCCTCCCATTGTGTATAATACACCCTCATAACCCAATTTTAGTGCAATGTGTCTTCAGTTCAATGGGAACACTTTCTCTTATACTTTTATTATGAACCGCCCTGTACAAACTCTGTGTGAATAGGCAGATGCAGTGTGTTTTCTGGTGTTTCTGCTTGCATTTGAGATCAGTTTGAGACACTTCTGAGATCATTCAAGGGTCTGAAACAGCTGAATTGGACCTGCAGTTGACCTCCTACTAAGCTGATTGGACCTGCTTCAGGATGCCTTCAACAGTTCTGCTTCCAGCACACCCATTGACATAGGCCCCCAAAGCAGCACTGTTGCAAAACAGTATTGTTAAAATTTCTGTTACCTGTAAAAGAAGGCAGTAATTTTATTATTTTTATTATTATTACACAGGATTTATATAGTGCCAACAGTTTATGCAGCGGTATACAACATGAGGGCAGACAGTACAGTTACAATGCAATTCAACACGCTAGGAATCAGAGGGCCCTACTCGTTAGAGCTTACAATCTAAGATACAAGTGATACAAAAGGCAATACAGGTGGGGGATGACCTGATGGAGAAAACAAAAGTATAGTTGTTAGGCGGGGGCAGGATAGGCTTTTTCTGAAGAGAAGGGTTTTCAATGATCACCTAAATGTGGACAGAGTAGGAGATAGTTGGATAGATTGGGGTCAGGAATTCCATAGAATGGGAGAGGCTCAAGAGAAGTTCGGGAGGCCAGCATGGCAGGAGGTAACAAGGTAGCTAGAAAGCAGGAAGGCTTGGGAGGAATGAAGAGAATGATTTGGTTGGTATTTTGAGACTAGGTTAGTGATGTAGCTGGGGGCAGAGTTGTGGGTGGCTTTGTAAGTTGTTGTTAGTATCTTGAATTTGATTTGTTGGGTGAGCGGAAGCCAATGAAAGGATTGGCAGAGAGGGAGAAGTCAGAGGAAAGGGGCACATGGGAGAGGAAATATTATGAGCTCTGTTTTGGATAAATTGAGTTTGAGGAAGTTTTGAGGAAGTCCATACTGATACGTCTGTTAGTAAATTAGTAATGCATGAGGATACTGATGGAATGATCTGAGGGGTACAGAGATAGATTTTGGTGTCATCAACGTAAAAATGGCAGTAAGATTATACCATTCTCAGTGATCATGTCACTGAGCACTACACTGATCACTATAACTGCTCCCCCAAAATCTCTTAAGAAACCAATTCTTCCAGAAGTGTTGATCGCCTGGGCCCCCTACAACAAATTCTTTTTCTTTTGTTTGCTCTGTGCAAAGCATTTCCATGTGCTAGATAAAAAGTTGGCACAGTTACCATTTTTGTTTAGCTTGCTAGAAGTGGTGAGGAGACACTTTGGAAGCCTTCAGCTGCCCCTGGGCTCTGTTGGGCTTGTAATGTGTCCCTGTACCTTTAGGTCTCTTTGCAAAAACAGAAAAGAACATAAAATAGGATTTTATCGGTTGCTACTTGTAATCCTAAGTATGTTTTGTTACAACTTTATGAGGTTTTAAACATATTGTTCAAATAAACATTGTATTTTTATATATGAGTACCCTTTCTTTCATACCTGTAATTACAAATGGCAACCGATGAAGTCCTATTTTCTGTTCTTTTCTGTTTTTGCACGTTTTATATGGATGTGGTGCCACAATGTACAGGCTATGTCTCTAAATTCTACTTTAGGCCTCTCTCACAGTGGCTGGGAGAATGGGGGAAACAATATAAAGAGGTGATTAAGCCATGGCTTTACTGCCAACCTAAAACATATTGTACAGGCTGTGGGGGCTTTTCACCACGGAATTGCAAGCGCAGCAACTTTAACAGGGCATGTTGAGTTGACAGGTGGCACTGCCTGTCTAACATGGCCATTCAGATTAATGGGCCACATCACAACCATGAGCCAAATGCTTGATTCGCAGTTGTGAACTTGGTTCGCATTTTCATATGTTTGGCACAAGCAGTGTAGTTGCTGTTATGTGCACTGCTCTATGCACACTACAAATTCCCCAGTCTATAGTCCATTTCAGGAGTAAACAAGAGAGAGTGGCTACATTTCTACATACTGTGGGACCATGGAGAACGAATGAAGCCACTCTCTAACTGTGGAAACTGAGAGCAATAGGAGGAATAGTTTTGAGTTAAGAATATATACTTGAATAGTTTTTTTTTTAACCAGGATTTAGCGACACTTTAGGTCACTGCAGAATAGAGTTGTACTGTAAGAGCAGTAGAAAAAAACCATTAGAGCTGCTCAGCTGTGGGAGACCCAGGAGATCAACACCCCTGGAACTTTTGAATGGAGAGAAGCACAGGCACCAGGAAGAGTGAATATTTACTGCTCTCGTTAACAGAGAGATTTAATAACTTTTCACCAGAGCCACTTTAAGCAATGGTAAGTTAATTTTGTATTGCTATCACTGTCATCACTATGCAAATTCAATCTCATTCTTTGACTGGTGTCATCAGGTCTGAAAGTGATGGAAAATTCAAAATTTTGTGTTATCACCAGAAAACAAGAATAAAGGGGTAGACTGTTTAAAATATTTTTTCTCTCTCCTTGAGAACAGGAAGTGAAGGAGAATTTATTTCCCCAATAGAACATTACAGATGACCGCCAGGCTCCTGTGATCGCTCATGACTAGTTATGAGTGAACACCCCCCGGTTCGGTTCGCATCCAGAACATGCAAACGGACCGAAAGTTTGTGCGAACATTCAAACACCGTTAAAGTCTATGGGACTCGAACATGAGAAATCAAAAGTGCAAATTTTAAAGGCTAATATACAAGTTATTGTCCTAAAAAGAGTTTGGGGACCCGTGTCCTGCCCCAGGGGACATGTATCGATGCAAAAGAAAGTTTTAAAAACAGACGTTTTTTCGGGAGCAGTGATTTTAATGATGCTTAAAGTGAAAAAATAAAAGTGAAATATTCCTTTAAATATTGTACCTGGGGGGTGTCTATAGTATGCCTGTAAAGTGCCGCATGTTTCTTGTGTTTAGAACGTCCCTGCACACAATGACATTTCTAAAAGTCATTTAAAACTGCTTGCGGCTGTAATATAATGTCAGGTCCTATCAATATGGATGAAAATTATTGAGAAAAAATGGCATGGGTAACCCCCAGCCCATTACCAGGCCCTTTGGGTCTTGTATGGATATTAAGGGGAACCCGCACCCAAATTCAAAAAAGAAAAGGCGTGGGGCCCCCAGGCCCTATATACTCTGAAAAGCAGTATACAGGCGGTCCAAACAAGACAGGGACTGTAGGTTTGTTCTTAAGTTGAATCTGTTTGTAATTTGGAACAGTGAGCCAAAAAATCTATTTTTAAGCTTTTTGGATAACATAGGGAAGGGTTATCACCCCTGTAACATTTGTTTTGCTGTCTGTGCCCCTGTTCAGAAGAGTTAACTTCACTTTCTGTCCCAATGACAATGGGATTTTGAAAATTTGGGTTTTTTAGGGAAACAAGGATTGGTGATGATAAAGCATCAGTGGAGACACCTTTTTCCCATATTAACTCTTACAGGAGAGAATTTCCCTTCCTAGGGGTAGATTTCCTCTCACTTCCTGTTGTTTCCCTCCGTTTGTAAGTAGGAGTCGTTTGTAAGTCGGATGTTTGAAAGTAGGGGACCGCCTGTATATACTATATGGCCTGCCCTATATACTCTGCAGAAATTTGGGCCTTAGGTGTTGGTGGTACCAGAACAATGTAAGCCCTCACAGTTACTCTTGGTGGGTGCTGGAACAGGTCCTGCTGTGAAATATTATATCAAGAATTGTAATTACATGCTCCTGTTGAACAGGGTCGGAAAAATTGGGCCTTTGGTGGGGGTGTGGTGGTGTTGCCACAACACTGTAAGCCCTCACAGTTACTCTTGGTGGGCGCAGGAACAGGCCCTGCTGTGAAATATTAAATCAAAAATTGTAATTACATGCCCCTGTTGAACAGGGTCAGAAAAATTGGGCCTTTGGTGGTGGTGTGGTGGTGTTGCCACAACACTGTAAGCCCTCACAGTTACTCTTGGTGGGCACAGGAATGGGCCCTGCTGTGAAATATTAGATCAAAAATTGTAATTACACGCCCCTTTTAAACAGGGGCAGACAAATTGGGTCTTATGCAGTGGCGGTGGTGCCACAACACTGTAACCCCTCACAGATTCTGTTGTTGAGCGCAGGAACGAGCCCTCCTGTGAAATATTAGATCAAAAATTGTAATTACGCACCCCTGTTAAACAGGGGCAGAAAAATTGGGCCTTAGGCGGCGGTGGTGACAAAACACTGTAAAGCCTCACAGATACTCTTGTTGAGTACAGGAATGGGCCCTGCTGCGAAATATTACAGCAAAAATTGTAATTACACGCCCCTGTTAAACAGGGGCAGAAAAATTGGGCTTTAGGCACTGGTGCTGGTGCCACAACACTGCAACCCCTCACAGATACTCTAGCTGAGCGCAGGAACGAGCCCTGCTGCAAAATATTACAGAAAAAATAGTAATTACGGGCCCCTGTTAAACAGGGGCAGAAAAATTGGGCTTTAGGCACTGGTGCTGGTGCTACAACACTGCAACCCCTCGCAGATACTCTAGCTGAGAGCAGGAAGGAGCCCTGCCGCAAAATATTACAGAAAAAATTGTAATTATGCGCCCCTGTTAAACAGGGGCAGAAAAATTGGGCTTTAGGCACTGGTGCTGGTGTCACAACACTGCAAGCCCAGAACCAAAAGTGTTCTTAGAAGCTATCAACATGAACATTGAGGAGAAATAGAATAGTCACTCAGCATAACAGGATAGTCACTCAGCATCAGCATAGGCAGTCTTCAAGGGATCTCACATTCATAAACAAAAAATTAATCGGTTACATCAGCATCAGGTGCTTGGTAGCTGGTGATCACCTTTTATGAAGGTGAGCCGATCAACCAAGTCTGTGGACAGTTGCACTCTGTGATCGGTTACAAAGCCTCCAGCAGCACTGAATGTGCGTTCAGATAGAACGCTGGATGCAGGACAGGCCAGTAGCTCATTTGCATACTGTGCAAGCTCTGGCCTGTGATCCATCCTCAAGACCCAGTAACCCATGGGATTTTCGGTTGGAAAGGTCTCCAAGTCAGATCTTGCCACAAGGTATTCCTTCACCATGTAAATCAGACGCTGGCGATGATTGCTGGAACCCTTCAGACCTTGGGGCTGCAGACTAAAAAATTGCCTGAACGCATCGATCAGACAGCCACCTTCTCCACCGTTCCTTCTGTGACTGACCGAAGCCTCAGCAACACGTTGTCCAGGAGGACCAGGAAATTGCAACCTCCCAGGCACTGGAAACGTATTGCACAAACCTTTCTGTAAAGCCTCCCAAAGATGTTTCACCTTCTGCTCCCTCTGTGAAGGCTGGATAAGTTCCTGCAACCTTACCCTTGTAATGTGGATCAAGAAGGTTTGCCAGTCAGTACTGATCCCTCTCCTTGATACCATGAATCCGAGTGTTCTTTCGCAGGCTTTTCAGGATCAGGGAGGCCATGCAGCATAGGTTTGCTGAGGCATTTGGTTCGGAGTCCTCTGGGTCACTAAGGAAGACATGATCCGCAGCCACCTCCTCCCAGCCACGTACAAGTCCATGGGTTTCTGGGGACTGTAAATGATCCCTTGAAGACTGCTGCTGATCATGAGTGCCAGGCTCCACCTCCATGTTGACACAATCCTCCTCCTCCTCCTCTTCCTGTGTGATAGGCGGGCCTGCAGGAATACTGTCTGGATAAAGGGGGCATTGAGAGATAAGGAAGTTCTCCTCTTCCTCCCCCTGTTCTGCCTCAAGTACCCTGTCCATTATTCCACGCAGCGTGTGCTCCAACAGGAAGACAAGAGGGACAGTATCACTGATGCATGCACTGTCACTGCTCACCATCCTTGTGGCCTCCTCAAATGGTGACAAGACAGTGCATGCATCCTTGATCATTAGCCACTGGCGTGTTGAAAAAAAGCCAAGCTCCCTTGACCTTGTCCTGGTGTCATACTCGCACAGGTACTCATTAATGGCCCTCTGCTGCATGTACAGCCGCTGGAGCATTGCCAAAGTTGAGTTCCACCTGGTGGGTATGTCACAGATGAGGCAGTTCTTGGGCAGGTTGCATTCCTTTTGAAGGTCAGCCAGCCAAGCACTGGCCTTATATGACCAGCGGAAATGCTCACAGACTTTCCTGGCCTGCCTCAGGAGATCCTTTAAGCCCGGTACACAAGAACCGCTGCACCACCAATTTAAGGACGTGAGCCAAACAGGGAACATGGGTCAAGTGTCCCTATCGGAGAGCGGAGAGGAGGTTGGTGCCATTGTCGCAAACCACCATTCCTGCCTGAAGCTGGCGTGGCATCAACCACCTCTGAACTTGCCCCTGCAGAGCTGCCAGAATCTCTGCCCCAGTGTGGCTCCTGTCCCCTAAGCAGACCAACTCAAGCACCGCGTGACATCTCTTTGCCTGAGTGCTTGCGTAGCGCCTAGAACGCCTATGGAGCACCGTTGGACCGAGGTCAAATCTCCACAGGAAGAGGCCATAGAGGAAGAAGAAGAGGAGGGGGTGGAGGAGAGAGGGGGTGGCAGAATCACCACTACCAGCATTTTGGAGGCATGGTGGTGGAACAAGCTCCAACATTACTGCACCCTGTCCTGCATCCTTCCCAGCTGCCAGCAGGGTTACGCAGTGCACCGTGAAAGAAAGGTAACGTCCCTGTCCATGCCTGCTGGACCATGAGTCAGCAGTAATATGCACCTTACCGCTGACCGCCCTGTCCAAGGAGGCCAAGACATTGCCTTCCACATGCCGGTAGAGAGCCGGAATGGCTTTCTGAGAAAAAAAATGGCATTTAGGAACCTGCCACTGAGGTACCGCACATTCCACAAATTCTCAAAAGGGGGTAGAGTCTACCAGCTGAAAAGGCAGCAGTTGGAGTGCTAGCAATTTATCCAAACTAGCATTCAGCCTCGGAGCATGTGGATGGCTGGGACCGAATTTCTTTTGATGGTTTAGCAAATGGGGTAGGGAAATTTGCCTGCTACAATCGGATTTAGGTGTACCGCTAGCAGATTTCCCGCAAGTGCTTGGGACACCTAATTCTACACCTTCATTCCTCTCAGTGCAGGTCTCTGAGAGGACTGAAGGTGTAGTGGGGTTGGAGATCCCAGCTGATGAGGAGCAAGGAGAGGTCCACCTTGTTCTTTGGTGTGGGTCTTTTAAGTACTGTTGCCAACGGACTGCATGGGAGCTCGACATATGTTTGGTCAAGCATGTGGTGCCCAAGCAGCTGCTGTTTTGGCCACGCTTGATATGCTTCAGACATATGTTGCAAACAGCAATGGTGCGATCTGCTGCACACATCTCAAAAAAGGCCCACACCAAAGAACTTTTGAAAAAACGAGCGGAGTCAGCAGCGCCCTGCACATGCGGAGCTCTGCGGTGTGATGCAGTCGGTTGGCTGTCCTTAAGCTGGCCCCTGGAGGGCATCCTGCCTCGTTGGAGATGTGCCTCCTCCTCCTCCTCTTCCACCTACTCTCTTCTATCAGGCACCCTCGTAGAGTTAGTGACCTCTTCATCCCCTTCCTCCTTGCTACTGGAACAGGCCTGGCAGTATGCTGCAGCTGGGGGAACATGACTGTCAGTTTCTTGTCCTTCTTGGGCACCCCCTCTCTCTGGGCTCATGTTACTGCCTTCATCCCCAACCTGGGTACCATCATCGGAGCCTTCAAAACGCTGCGCATCCTCCTGCAGCATGTACCCGACACTGTGGTTGAACAGTTCGGGGGACTACTCAGGACATGATGGTGGGGCTAGGGAAGGAGTGACTGATGCCACTGAGCCGATGGAATAGGCGACTTTGACAGCTGCATTGGCAGCCAAACTTGTCTTAGCCTGGGTGACAGAGGATGAGGAGGATGAGGATGGCTTTGTGATCCACTCTACCAACTCTTCTCCATGTTGTTGCTCAACATGGCCAGCTGTCGAAAAAAAGGATAAGTGCGCCCCACGGCCACATGCTAAGGATGCACCATGTCCACGACCAGCACTGTTGGCTGTAGACACAGAGCCTGCTTGGCCCCTTTTAATGGCCTGTGAGCGTCTGCCTTTCCTTGGTGGCCTTCCAGACATGCTGTAAAATTGGATTAGCAAAACACCGCCTGAAGTTTACTAGAAAAATTTCACCAAGAATGGCCTGCAGTCAGGTATAGGCTTGGCTAGACTAGAATGCAGTGGATATATATGTAGGAGACTGTATATATATCTTTATGCACCGCAGACAACTGAATTACCTGCCTGTCTGATTAAAAGTGTATTTGAAAATGTACACCAGGAATGGCCTGTAATCAGGTATAGGCTTGGCTAGACTGGAATGCAGTGGATATATATATATATATGTTGGAGACTGTATATATATTTAATGCACTGCGGATCACTGAATCACTTGCCTGCTTACCTGAAAGCGTATTTGAATACGTAACCAGGAATGGTCTGCAGTGAGATCTATCTAAACTGAATACAATATATATATAGCAGTAAGAAGGGTCACTGGTTCGAATCCTAACCACGACACTACCTGCCTGGAGTTTGCATGTTCTCCCTGTGCCTGCATGGGTTTCCTCCCACACTCCAAAGACATGCTGGTAGGTTAATTGGGTCCTGTCTAAATTGTCCCTAGTATGTGTGAATGTGAGTTAGGGACCTTAGATTGTAAGCTCCTTGAGGGTAGGGACTGATGTGAATGTACTGATGTATATGTAAAGCGCTGCGTAAATTGATGGTGCTATATAAGTACCTGAAATAAATAAATACTAACTACACTGCAGCTAACTGAATCAACTGCCTGCTTGAAGTATATTAGAAGCAGTACAGAAGGAATGGACTGCAGTGAGATCTAGCTCAACTGTATACAGTGGATATATACTTATACCAGTCTGACTGTATATATATATTAAATACACTGCAGCTAACTGAATCAACTGCCTGCCTGAAGTATATTAGAAACAGTACAGCAGGAACAGTCTGCAGTGAGATCTAGTTAAACTGTAAACAGTGGATATATATATATATAGAGCAGTCTGACTGTATATATATATATTAAATACACTGCAGCTAACTGAATCAACTGCCTGCCTGAAGTATATTAGAAACAGTAGAGCAGGAACGGTCTACAGTGAGATTTAGCTAACTGAATAAACTGCCTGCTCAAAGTAGATAAAATGACACTCTCTCTCTCTATCTCTCTCTCTCCGCCAGCAACACACTACACAAGGCTGACGTGCAGGCGGCCTTATATATTGTGGGGCGTGGACTTAACCCCCTGAGCCATAATTGGCCAAAGGCACCCTGCCTTTGGACAATTATGGCTCTATTTGCTGACAACGCTGTGATTGGCCAAAGCGTGCGGGTCGTAGTGCATGCTTGGCCAATAATCAGCCAGCAATGCACTGCGATGACGCAGTGCATTATGGGGCATGACGCGCCGCTCGAATTTGGCACGAACGCCCCTTAATGTTCGATCTTTGGTGAACGATCGAACAGCTTATGTTCAAGTCGAACTTATGTTCGACTCAAACTCAAAGCTCATCCCTACTCGTGACATGGCGAGAACTGGGATCTCTGTATGTAAACACAGAGATCCCGGGTTCTCTGAGGGGAGAAGAGACAGATTGTGTGTTCATACAAAGTATGAACACCGATCTATCTCTTCCCCTAGCAAGTCCCATCCCCCCTTCAGTTAGAACACGTAGCAGGGAACACAGTTAACCCCTTGATCGCCCCCTAGTGTTAACCCCTTCCCTGCCAGTGACATTTTTACAGTAATCAATGCATTTTTATAGCACTGATCGCTGTATAAATGCCAATGGTCCCAAAAATGTGTCAAAATTGTCCGATGTGTCCGCCATAATGTCGCAGTCATGATAAAAATTGCAGGTCGCCACCATTACTAGTAAAAAAAATAATAATAATAAAAATGCTATAAATCTATCCCCTATTTTGTAGACGCTATAACTTTTGCGCAAACCAATCAATATACGCTTATTGAGATTTTTATTACCAAAAATATGTAGAAGAATACATATCGGCCTAAACTGAGAAAAAATTTGCTTTAAAAAAAAAATGGGGATATTTATTATAGTAAAAAGTACAAAATATTGTGTTTTTTTCGAAATTCTCGCTCTTTTTTTGTTTATAGCGCAAAAAATAAAAACCACAGAGATGATCAAATACAACCAAAAGAAAGCTCTATTTGTGGGAAAAAAACTACGTCAATTTTGTTTGGGTACAATGTCACACGACCGCGCAATTGTCAGTTAAAGCAACGCAGTGCCGAATCACAAAAATAGCCTGGTCATTCAGCAGCCAAATCTTGCGGGACTGAAGTGGTTAAATAGACATTAGCCCCCGTCCAGCCCCAAAGTCCCTTTGACTGGACTATTACACCAGGAGGGGCGGAAAGGTCTGCCCGATCACATGATCATTGGTGATTGCTTGTTAAAGTAACTACATAATCGGAAACCAATTCCACTGCCTCCCAATAATTACTAGAGACTGGGAGCTGTCTGACAGATCAGTCACTGTGCTGGGAGTGCACAGTGAGCACGCTCTGAGAACAAAAACCTCTGCTGCCCATGGATGCATATGTGCAGCATGTGGGCATCAAAGCCCACCCTATTTGCCACTACACATATGCGTTACATGGGCAGCAACAAGTGATTTTGCAATGTAGGAAAGCCAAGTTTATAGCATTTTTGGAATACCACACAATTTGTGAGTTTGGCTTCTAACCTTAAAGGGGTTGTAAAGGCTTGTGTTTTTTCACCTTAATGCATCCTATGCACACCTTGCATTCACCTTTCTCCCTAGCCTCCCCCCCTGTTTTACTTATCTGAGCCCTGAATTTCCTTCGGCGTGTCCCCGCCGTCCCTCTCTCTATGGCTTCCCGGCTCTTGAGTGGATAGATTGTTAGCAGCGCAGCCATTGGCTCCCGCTGCTATCAATCAAATCCAATAACGCAGGCGCCGGGGGTACAGGGCCGAGTCCTGCATTTGGCCTCTGTGGACGCCGAATGCTGGACTCGGGAGCGCTCCCGCAAGGTAACCCCCTCGGGAGAGCGCTTCTCCAAGGGGGTTATCTAATGCGGGGAGGAGCCGCAAGAGCTGCAGAGGGACCCCAGAAATGGATGTTCGGGGCCACTCTGTGCAAAAAAAGCTGCACAGTGGAGGTAAGTACGACATGTTTGTTATTTTAAAAAAAAATAAAAAACGATCCTTTAGTATCACTTTGAAGTTTATGTAAACCCCAACAATGAACATCTCTTATTTGGTGCTTTCTGTTCTTGTATATAAAACATTGAAAGTGCTTTATTTATTTATTTTTCCAAAAAATGGGTTTTATTGAAGGAGATAACCCAGATTACAATATTGTCTTCTAACAGATAGGTAGTTCCATAAGAACAACATGACATATGTTATAAATGTTTGTAATACAACCTATGTATAGACATAAAATAACAACAAGAACAGTAAACTAAAAACTGTTCTTATGCCTAACATTCAAAGAGGATTTGAATAACCAGTTAAACCAAATGGAAGCTCAGCTGTAATGGGGCTTATGAGGGGTAGTGTTAAGAACAGTTAGGAGTATCATTTTGTCTTATGTAGTAACAAGACTCGTGGGGGGGAGGGGGTCTGTCGGGTTTACGAAAGTGCTTTTTTTTATATCTGTTTAATGGGTTCAAAAAATATCTGTTGATCTTTACAGAAATCTTGTAAACTGATAACTGCCTGTGCCTGTACTGACTGTTATCAATTACATTGTTCTCCAAGGACTGCAGAACCTCATCCATGTATGCTATGGACAATAGGAGAAGGATAGGGTTCTGTCGTCCTGATAAAGGGGGGCAAGAGGGGCGAGTACATTCACCCTTAGTTAAGTAGTGTGTTACTGGTAGAATTACCATATAAAAAAAAAAAAAGAAAAAAGGAGAACTAATGCGACCAGCACATCTATGGACTGGTACGCTGCAAAATTGTTTTTCGGTTTAGTTACACTTTAAGTTGCAATGCCCACTTACAATTATTGTTGTTTTGCATTTTTATCATTATATTCCTCTATACAAGTCATTGTGAAGGCATCTCAAGTGTGTCCAAAATTAATCTCAAACTGACCCGAAAGTGAACTAAAACTTAGCTCAGACTGATCTCAGATATAATTTATTTTACAGCATTTGACTTACTTCTGAGTCTGGAGCCCACGTACATTATCCCTTAGGTGTATCAGTGCCACACTGAGATAATGGATGCCTATGTATAAAAATAATAATAACAGTACTCTAAAAAAAAACAAGATACATATTATAAAAAAAAAAAAAATCTCATTGAAAGCTGCTTACAATAACCATGATAACAATCCTGGCAGTTTTTTAAACCACAGGAAGCCTATGCGGATCCATTGTATGATGGCAATACCCCCTGCGGTGTGAATTTTGAATCAGCTACATACTGCATGTTACGGAGCTACTTTGTGATGATATATTAATGCCGTTCAATATTGTGTGTTACTTTGTAGGGTAAAAAGTTAAACGATTTTAAATGTCAGCACCGCAGGTGTCACTAACTTCCAAATGAAAATCGTTCACGCACAAAACTAGTTGGGTAGTTTTATGCAGGTTTGACAGTTCCTTGAAATCTGTTTGGGCCTGTTAAGATGTGCCGCTATCAGTGCCATTTGATGAGTGGTGAGGAGGTGATATGTTGCCCTTTCACTGCCTGCTTGAACCCTTAAAATGCCGTTCGACTTAGTCAGGTTGAAAAAAAGACACAAGTCCATCTAGTTCAACCAACAGAAAAAATAAATATATAGAAGACCTCCATATACAGTACATAATCCTATATCCACAGTTAATCCAGGGGAAGGCAAAAATGCCCCCTAATGGTCCAATTAGCTCCAACGGGGGAAAATAAATTGCTTCCTGTGACAGGACGAGATGCTGTCACTGTGAAATTGGTGATTTAAAGGACACAGAGTGTGCACATTGGCTCAGTGCAGGACTAGACCAGGGACATGCAGTCAAGGGAGGCAGGTGAGGCAGGGTCATGAACAAAAAACATTGAGCTTCTTGGGTCGTAGCTCGGCGACCTGGAGTCATAGAGACCCCAAATTTGGGGGGTATGTAGCCTAAGTGCTACCCCACCACTGGTAAAAATTGGGGCTCCTATGACCTATGGTTCCGGAGGTATGAGGCTCCTTGCACAGCCTGTCAGAAACTAAATACAGAGTGGCCACTTTAAATACAAGCTGACGGGGGCATGGCCTGACGCATGGAGTGAGAGGACGTGCTGTACTTCAGCTCCCGGACACCTCGGCTCCCTAGGGCTTCTCTGCTTCAACACCGGAGGGGATCTAGGGCATTTTTTTACACCATCCTCGGCCCAGCGCCGGCCTGGATCCAAGATGGCGCCGGCGCCTCCGTCCCCGGCCCTCTCTGAGTCAGCCCTGGACTCTCTGACCAACTCCCAGGCTCCTCATCCTATCCCTGTGACACAGGATGGTTCCCCCCAACTCCCCAGAAGCCGCTCCATTACTTCCCTGGGTTCTGAGGATAAATGGGATCTAGAAACCCATATGAGATCACTGCACAGTTACATGAGATCTCTTCCCACAAAGGCTGACTTTGAACAGTGTGTCTACCGCATAGAGAAAACATACAAGCAGGAGATCTCAGACCTTAAAAGAGACATTGGTGTACGTTTTGAGGATATAGAAGCCACCACAGAGGCCCTCCATACCACGATGCAGACCCATGAGGAGATACTTAACTCCCACACAGTCATGATGCAACACCTAGCATACCAGCAGGATGACATCGAAAACAGAAATAGGCGTAACAATATTCACATACGCGGTATACCCGAATCTATTTAACCCAAGGATTTAAAGGCGGCGACGGCCATTTTCAACCAGCTTTTACAATTACCCAAAGATAACCCCCTTGAGCTTGACCGGGTACACAGGACCTCAGGTCCCAGGAACTCTGATCCCTCATTTGTTCGCGACACGCTATGCAGAGTTCACTTCTATAACATCAAGGAATCCATTATGCGTGCCGCCAGCACTCAGGACTCCATCCTTTTCAATACCACCGCTGTGATGTTGCTGCCCGATCTTTCCCGCTTAACCCTTACTATGCAAAAAGCTTTAAAACCCCTCACACAGATACTTCAGTCACGTCAGCTGAAATATCAATGGCGCTTCCCCTTCCAGTTGCGGGTGCACCATGATGGTAAGACTGCCACTTTCCGCACGTTGGGTGACCTCCCCACATTTCTCAGCACCCTGGATCTTCCTCACGTTTCCATACCTGACTGGCCCTTCCATCCTTCTACATCAGCCCTGCCGTACATTCCACAGTGGCAAAAACAAAGTCGCAAAAGCCGTCCTGGATCCTCTTCTCACACAGACCCTGACGATTGATGTCCTCTAGAACGGCTGGTCGTCTGTCTTTTTCTGTAGGAAAGCAGGAACACCTCCTGCGTCATCTTGGAACCCTTGAAGATTTACCTCTCCAAGACTTCCCTGATGTTCTTCTCCCATCTACGTACCTTCCAGCTAGTTGTTGCTGTTAACCATTATTCCCAGTTGGAAGGTTTTATCCTTTTTTTTCTACCCACGTTGGGTTTTTCCTTCGGAAGATACCAGGTTCCTCAGTCTAAAGCTAGAATAATGGACGCAAGTTATCCAAGGGAGAACTTACCCTGAATCATCAATCCCGCCTCTTGCTACTATTATTCTCCTCATCTGCCATGATATCGGTCCTGAAGTGCATCCAGCTCCTTCATGCTGGAGGTTTTTGCCGACTGACCTTAAACTTTTATTTTTTCCTTCTCCAGGGACATGTGCGCTTGTTTGCGTATCTCTATTGCTCTCATGGCGAACACAACTGTTTCCAGAATCTCGTTAACTCATGTTTTTTCCCAATGTGATATTTTATTGTTTATACCTTTTACTCTTACTCATACAGCCCATTTTAATTACATATATTACCTGCCCTTTGGGTCCGGGGGCTCCGGGGGCTCCAGGAGCTCTCCCATGCTAACCACTAACCCCCCCTTATTCGGTGACTCATACTTGGCACCGTACCCTGGTTTATAGATGTTCCCCATTATACAGTTTTATGTATTTTGTTTTTTTTTACATTTTTGATTATATGGCACCACCTAGTGGTCTATTATAGTACATTCAGTATATTGTCCTATATGCAATTGTCAGGGTCCCAGCTTCCTACCTCTGTTCTCAACAGAACATACAGCTTTACCACTCTGCTAGATATGGTTTCTGGGACTCTTTTTCTTTTTCTCTCTCTTTTCTCTCTTTCCCTGTCCTTTCCTGTTACTACCCTTCTGTTTTACATGTCTCCTTCTATTTGTTACCTTACCTCTCCCCTCTTCCCTCCTCCCCCCTTCTCCTCCCCCTCTCCTGCTGGCTGGAACTGTCTCACGAGGGACTCTCGTTGTTTTATTTTCTTCCCCATTCCCAATATACCCTCCCTAAAATGGCTGTTACTCCACCTCTTAATCTAGCTTCCTTCAATTGTAGAGATTTTAACACCCCAGAGAAACGTAGCCAGATCCTCTATCACTTTCACAAACAAAGAACCAACATCCTCTTTCTAAAGGAAACCAACTTCCGGTCTGGTTCAATTCCCATGATACGTAATCGTTACTACACTTCCTGGTTCCACAGTACCAACCCGACTGCTAAATCCAAAAGGGTTTCTATCGCATTTCATAGGTCCTTTCACCCTGAAGTTCTTGACTCGTGTATTGATGATCATGGTCGTTTTGTGTTTCTCAAATTAAAATGTAATAGTTTTCTTTTTACAGTTGCCAATATATACGCTCCTAACACTGACCAGGCTCAATTCCTATCATCCACTCTCACCAAACTAGCCTCTTTTGGAGGTCCCTGTGTTATCATTGGAGGTGACTTCAATGTGGCTCTTTCCCCATCTGCTGACACTTCTACAGGTAAGTCTTCCATAACCACGACCTCACTCTCACACATCAGGTCTCTTCTACATTCCCATCACTTAGTGGACGTGTGGCTCATACACCATCCTGTAGACAGAGATTTCACCTACTTCTCCATAGCTCACAACTCATATAGTAGATTAGACTATTTCCTAATTTCCCAATTCCTCTTAGACACCCCACTACAAACCTCCTTGGGGCATGCCCTTTGGTCTGACCACTCTTCGGTTTACTTATCCTTTGCCCGACCCCCACAATCACGTAGAGGGAATTCTTGGCGTCTCAACGACTTCAACGATCTTCTGTGAGGCTCAGTGTGTGTCGCTGAAGTTACTAAAGCGATCCAAAATTTTCAATCTGACCATACAGCGGATACCACCTCTCTACTTAATCAATGGGAGGCTCTGAAGTGTGTGGTCAGGGGTGTCCTTATACAAAATGGCTCTCGTCTGAAAAAAATTAGGTCTGATGACATTTGGCGCCTCCTGACCACCATTTCGGATCTGGAATCCCTCCACAAACAAACTTTGGATCCCTCTACTTTTGTTACTCTTTCCAACTCTCGCCGTGATCTTCTCCAATTACTAGACTCCCACTCTCTCATAGCTAGGGACCGTGCCCGCAAATCTTATTACTCTATAGCTAACAAATGTGGTCAACACTTAGCACGGGTCATCCATCCCAGAGCGCCACGCCGTCCCATTCCCTTCATTACTAAGTCAGACCAGACCAAAGTCTTTGATTGCAAAGGCATATCCACCTCATTTTAAAGACTTCTATTCTCAATTATATAACCTCCCGCAAACATCCCCGCCCAGTCCCGTGCCTCCCTCCCAGGATCCAATGCAGACATATATAATGGAGACAGCGTTGCCCATGATCGACCCCCAGGAGTCCAAAGATTTGGATGGTCCCCTGTTGGAGCCGGAATTCCTAGGCGTCATCAAGGGACTAAAGCCGGGCAAGTGCCCTGGCCCCGATGGCTACACCCCGAGGTTTTACAAAACCTTTGCGCCTTTGCTGGTTCCATTCCTAACCAGGGCCTTTAACTCCATTGATGACACTACTCTCCCCTCCAAAGAACTATTATCAGCTAATGTATCCATTTTACTGAAACCCAATAAAGAGCCCTTACAATGCAGCAGTTATCGCCCCATCTCATTATTAAATATTGATCTTAAACGTTTTGCCAAAATCCTTGCTAATCGTCTTTCTCCCTCTCTCCCCGGGATCATACATAGAGATCAGGTTGGCTTTGTTCCGGGTAGGGAGGCACTGGACAATACTACCAAAACTATTCACCTCATCTCATATTCCCAACAACACCATCAACAGGTCTGCCTTCTCTCCTTTGACGCGGAGAAGACATTCCCGGGTCAACTGGCGCTTCTTGAAACTTTCACTTGAACAAATTGGGTTGGGATCCCCTTTCATTTCCAAAATTATGTCACTTTACTCTCACCCCTCTGCTTAGGTCTTGGTTAATGGTACCTCGTCAGCAGCGTTTGATATATCCGACGGGACTCGCCAGGGCTGCCCCCTTTTCCCCCTTCTTTTTGTCATCGAGATGGAGCATTTGGCATGCGTCATCCGCCAAAATGATTCCATACAAGGCATACACACGCCATCCGCACACCATAAGCTTTCATTGTATGCCAATGACTTACTCATTTATGCCCGCCAGCCCCATATAACCCTTCCTTCACTTTTCTTGGAATTCCAACGCTTTGGAAAGTTAAGTAATTTTAAACTTAATATCTCCAAGACTGGGGCCTTTAACATTTCTCTCCCTGCATCTACCATGTCCACACTCCAATCCAACTACTCATTTCATTAGCAGACCAAGGGCATCACCTACCTGGGAGTAATAATACCAGTTAACCTTTCCAATCTTTTTACACTAAACTATATTCCCCTTCTCTCCCATCTCTGTAAAGACTTAGCTTCCTGGGGGAACAAAACTATACCTTGGTTTGGACACATTAATACCCTCAAGATGGACACTTTGCCCAAAGAACTTTATCTATACCAGACCATACTGGTCATCATACCCAAATCCTTCTTCTCTACCCTGCGCTCTCTTTTCATCTGCTTTTTGTGGAATAAAGGATTATCTAGAATCATATTTAAACTACGCACACGGCCAAAATTGCAAGGTGGTACAGGTTTACCGGATTTTGAGCTATATTACAAAGCTACATTAATGGCGGGTATCCTTGAATGGTTCCCACGACCCTTTCAAAAAGCCTTGGTTATGGTTGAACAGGATATGTCCCCCGTCGATCTAAGGGCTTTACTTTGGGGTTATAAGAGCAATTTACCGGCTCTGGCCAACTCTTCCCTCCTAACTACAGCTGCCCTTGAGCTCTGGTATAGGAGAGGACTTTGTGAAATCCTGTCTTCAGATCCATCCCCCTTATCACCACTTTTTGATAATCCAGCCTTTCCACAAGGTATAGGGGCTCATGCTCTAGGCTCTTTCCTCCACACCTCCTGGCCACAAGCTCACTCCCTCATTCATGCGGACAATAGAACTCCAAATATTTTAATGGGAAACCAGGACTGGCTCACCTCCCTACACCTCACTACCTTCACCAAACACCTTTTCGGTTCCTCTCAGATTTATCGCCCTCTGACTCAATTTGAACACCTGGGCTCTCTTCAAGAATTACCTAGACATTTACTCTCACACATTTACAGCCTGATTCAAGCCCTCACACAAAATGACTTACCCACTTACACTAGAATGTGGTCGGCAGACTTGGGAAAGACCATCTCCAGAGCAGAATGGCAAACTGCATTCCATTTCGCACACAAGTCCTCAATCTCTTGTTGTTCACAAGAGAAAAATTTTAAGGTTCTGTCAAGGTGGTACAGGGACCCCGCCACTCTACGGAAAATATTCCCCTCCATTCCATCTACCTGTTGGCGATGTTCTACAGCAACAGGATCGTACCTTCATGTCTGGTGGGAGTGTGATCGGATACGACCCTTCTGGAAACAGGTATCCCAGGTTTATGAAAAAATTTATGACGATCCTTTGCAATTGACCGCTGAAATAGCTCTTCTCTCTATCCTACCAGGATCAATAACCTCTCAAAAACGCTGTCTCCTACGCTTCTTCCTGTCTGTGGCTCGACAACTCATACATCTTTTTTGGAAGACAACGACTACCCCCTCGTTAGCCCTTTGGACCTCCACCATGAATGATATTATGCGTATGGAGGAGATGTTGCGCTAGACAATGATACCTACGATAAATTCACAATACTATGGTCGGTCTGGCGACGCTTCTCCTCAGACACGCTGGTTTCATCGCTCCCTGCCTCCCCGACTCCAGCTTCCTCCATAAATTTGAATGCCCTCTGATCCCTGATTCATTCTTGTAACCGACAAACTAGATTCCATCCTCTCCTTTCTAGCCAGCAGACCCCCCCTTCCCCTCCAACCCTTTTCTTCTTCTTATCTTTCATCCTACTTCTCCCCCTTTGTCTCCTCTTTTTCCATCATACCATCTTGATGTTTGACATAACTTGTTTATATGATCTACTACTTTATAGCTGCCAGCTTTGGTGTGGGCGATAGCCATTTGGCACGCTGGTTGTCATTCTACAGTATTTTATGTTATGTCAACTGTATTATTTCCTTTTTGTTACTTTATACCAATAAAAACATTTTCAACTCTAAATACAAGCTGACACACTCTGTTTGCAGCAGACTGAGAGGTTGAGCTCACAGTGCCTCTCACTTCTTATCAGAGGCACTGAGCTCAATAAACAGCTTGGAGTCTTGGACCAATGGTAAAGTACCATTGGTCCCAGCTGTCCAATAAAATGCTGCAGTGGAGGCACGCCTCTCACTGCAGTGTCATAGAAGGGGCATGTGTCTAAAAGACAAATGCTCCCTTCCAGCCCAGCCCTCTTAACTACAAGGAAAAAACATGTGTTTATGTGTATAAAATTTACCCACAATCCCATGTTTTTCTCACACAGTTAAGAGGGAGAATGAGAATCTGCTGCCTGCTGAAAAGGTACTGTTGTATTCAAGCTAAATCATACATTTATTTGCTATATGTTATAACATAATCATTTATTTATCTATTTACTGTGAAATTACTGGTTGGAAGTTATAACTTCAAACTTTAGTAATTTGTCCGTTAAAGTGGAGGTCCGCCCAACAAAAAAAAACTAAAAGCCAGCAGCTACACATACGGCAGCTGCTGGCTTTTAACAATAGGACACTTACCTGTCCTGGAGTCCAGCGATGTCGGCACCACAGCTGATGTTTCCATCAGATGTCGGGTGCCGCCACCGCCATTGCGGGTAAGGGAACCTGGCAGTGCAGCCTTATGGCTTTACGCCGGGAACCCTACTGCGCTTGCACGAGGCCCCGCTCCTCTCTCCTTCTGGCCCGGTGACAGGGGGAGGAGGAGGGAGCCGAGTGGTGATGTCATGGGCCATGGACTCCCGGAAGCGGGAACAGGATATATGTCAGAGACAGGTATCCTGTCCCCCTCCCCCCCCGAAAGGTGGCAATTGTGACAAATGAGGGAAAGTTCCACTTTTGGGTGGAACTCCGCTTTAAGCCACCTGCTGGAGCAGTGGTCATTAACCCTGTCTTCAGGGCCCACTAACAGGCCAGGTTTGCAAAGTAACTGAAATACATCACAGGTGATATCATTTGCTGCTCAGTGATTGCAGTATTCTAGTCTGCATCTCCCCAAGGTAATACATAAAACCTGGCCTGCTGGTGGGCCCTGAGGACAGGGTTGATGACCACTGTGCTAGAGTACAGATTTTGAAAATATAGTAAATTACCTTAAAAACTAAATCTAATAATTATTTGTATATTACTTATGGTAATTAACCCCTTGCCACCCAGGCCAATTCTGACACTCCTCTCCTACATGTAAAAATTATCATTTTTTTTTGCTAGAAAATTACTCAGAACCCCCAAACATTATATATATTGTGTTAGCAGACACCCTATGGAATAAAATGGTGGTTGTTTCAACTTTTTATGTCACACTGTATTTGCGCAGCAATTTTTTTAAATGCTTTTTTGGGGGGGGAAAATCAGGTTTATGAATTAAAAAAAAACAACAACACTAACGTTAGCCCGATTTTTTTGTATAACGTGAAAGACGATGTTACACCGAGTAAATAGATACCTAACATGTCACACTTTAACCACTTACGGACCGCCCGCCATCATTATACAGCGGCTCTTTGATGTGGAATATTGTTGTTGTGGCAGCAGCTAGCTGCCATAACCCCGGTATCTACTTCTTCAGCGGGCGGTCCGCTTTCAGGTAAAAGTCGTCTCAGCAGCAGATTCGCCGTGAGATCACTTTTATCGGTGGCGGGAGAGGGCCCCCCTCTCGCCACGCTCTGGTGCCCTCTGGCACTTAGCAGAGCCGCTGGCAGCAGCGAAGGCGATCGGGTCCTTTCCCCTGCTGGGCATGGAGCTGAGTGAGGGGAAGATGGCCCCCACTCGGCTCCATACCATTGCAGGGTGGAAGCTCTTAAAGGGACATTTTTTTTTTAATTGCATTGTAGTGTAAATATGAAATCTGAGGTCTTTTTGACTCCAGATCTCATATTTAAGAGGTCCTGTCATGCTTTTTTTCAAGGGATGTTTACATTCCTTGTAATAGGAATAAAAGTGACACTTTTTTTTTTTTAAGAACAGTGTAAAAAATAAAAAATAAAAGTAAAATAAATAAGAAAAATAAATAAAACATTTTTTAAAGTGCCCCGTCCCGATGAGCTCATGTGCAGAAGCGAACGCGTACATGTGTAGCACTGCACAGCTTAGTCCACTGATTGCTTTTGTGTAAAGACTCTGCTCAGAATAATAGGAGGAAGATTAGAGTCCTTAAGTTGCTGGAGTATCCCACAGTTACCCTACTACTACTCAAGTTCAAGTTCTGCAATAAAGCATCAGAACAGCATACCCCTAGACTGTTCATTGAGCCAAAGGAGTGACTGTGTGCCTGGCTGTTGGGCAACTACTGGAAAATACCCTAGTGTACTACATCTACTTAAACCTCTGGTTGCCCATGTATAGCATATGTGTGGTGGTGGTGGTGGTGGCAAACAGGGTGGGCTTAAAGCCCACACGCCATACATATGTGTCCATGGATGGCCGAGGTCTCCATGCTGAGAGTGGGTTTACTGCTCACCTCCAGCAAAGTGACCAAGCCGTTATAGACAACTCTTGTTCTCTAGCAATGGAACAGGCTCCTACAGGTCTCCAGCAATTTAAAAGTCCCTACAGGTCATCACTTTAGAGTTAAAGTGGTTGTTACCACAAAGATGTAAATTAAATTTTAACACAATGCAAAGAACATTTACGCATCTAAATACTATGCAAAGCAACTGAGAGTGAAGATATAAAAAATAAATTGATACGTATGACATTAAAACACATGCCAAAGTGAATAACACATAAAGATAACACAACGCAATGAGCGCCAAAGGTGCATGCTAAATACAGATCAAATACCCTTTCATTTTTGATGCCTTGCATTGAGGTTTATGTGCAATATGGTGTGAAAAGACCCTAACAATAGATGGTTAACCCTTCAAGTCCCGGGGATCTGAGTGGCTGCAAGGTGAATGTTCATTCTGCTCTACAGAAATGGCTTGCCCTATAATGTAAGGTGTTTGCTTGGAGTGTAAAACCTGATCCATTTTCCTCTTGGCTGTTGATGGGATCAGGCTCTGACATGTTTGTAAGCCTGGAACAGACACAAGTATACCCAGCAGAGCACCCTAATTCCTATAAAGCTTTCTCGTACACTTCCAGGGTAGGAGAATTTATTTCAGAACAAACTTTAAAGAAAATTATGCTGACTAAATCCGGGATGAACATATCAGCCAGACTGTTAGAATAAAAAAGGACGTGTAAAAGTGCCAAGAATTTTTAGTTCAGGATTGGGAAAAATTACAAATGACTGAAGCATATGTTTCTATATGTATAGCATATAAATATACTGAACAAATGTATATCATTTATTTATTATTATTATTTATTTTTGTTTTCCTTTTTTTGCTGTTTTCACTATACAAATGTTCTTGTGTTAGCAAGGCGAAATAAGAATAAAGCTCCTTACAGATGATGAGATAGCAGAACTATGAGAGTTATGGTGAGAGGGGATTGACCTTTTCACTGCCAGTTTTGTGTTTTTTTTATTTTTTTTGCACACATATTTAAAAAATAATAATATTAGGCCTGAAGATTACTTAAAACCTCTAAGCAATATATATTTTCAGAAAGCATACAGGAAAACTTGTCAAGTCTTAAAATTTTGTATTGCAATAAAACAACAATGAACTTTAGTACCCTGTATTCTTCATAGGCGACACTTTAAAAGTCCCTACAGGTCATCACTTTAGAGTTAAAGTGGTTGTTACCACAAAGATGTAAATCACTGACAGCCTCTCTATTATAACTAAAACAAGGTTAGTGTTTTAAAACAAAGCTTGTAAATACCTTTTATAGAGCTATCTTCAGCCCAGTCACGTGACTCCCAGTTGGTCTCCTACTCCGATCCCCAGGCTACAGCAGGAGGGGCTGAGGGGCCAAGTGACGTCCCCGGCTGACGTCAGAGGGAGATCTCGGCCCCTGGACGGCCTGAAGATAGCTCTAAAAAGGTATTCACAGGCTTTCTTTTAATAAACACTAAACCTGTGTGTTATGACTACATTTAATAGAGGGTCTGCCAGTGACAATTTTTAATATGTTATTTCTACTAATATCGGTAGGAGAGGGGGGGCAGAAACAGAGACACAGACACAAGAGCTGACATTCAGGGAGGGAGGGAGGGGTGAGAGGGACAGAGGAGAGCTGTGGGATGACGGAGGCACGCAAACTGACCACGATAGTCAGGGCACAGCAGCCATGATTATTGTGGTCAGCTCACAGAGGGGGACACAGGAAGTGGCAGGATCAGCCAGGTTTTTTACAGTTTAGAAAGGGGCAGATTAGACAGCACAAGCACTGTGCTGTTTAATCTGCTATTTTTTTTAGGGTTACAAACATTTTAACCATGAATAATGGCCCTAGAATTATTACTCTCACTTTGACATGTGTGGTGTGTAGTATAAGCGATGTTTTCAAATGTAGGTGCCCCTGAAGTATGTGTCCACATTGGTATGTGCATGGACGTGGGGGAGCTCAAAATTGTTTTTGGAGAGGGTTTTAAGTGCTTGGGTGTAACTTAATTTTTTTATACGTTTTTTTTTCCTAAAACTTTATTTACATTGCATAGAGGACCAAAAGTTCTCTATGTGAAATAATGTTCTTCTGACAGGTTCTCTTTAATGAGACATCATGCTCCGTTTCTTCACTGGCCACAGTGGCACCTGGACCCAGAAGTGACATTATACACAGTTACAGGTATAGAGTTGGTCCAAATAATATTACTCTGCTGGAAAGGGGGAGGAGTTAGAGTCTTTTTTCCAAACAAAAAAGAAACATGTTGCTGTAACTGCTTAAAGCAGAGTAAAACTGCAGTTGTTGAAAAAAAAAATTTCCCTGCAAGGCAATGTCATAATGTGCTAGTATGCGTCACATTATGAGAGACTTACTTTAGAACGAAGCCCTCCAGTGCCATGCTGTCACTGCTGAGAGGGCTGACATCTTCCCCCAGTCTTCCTTCTGGGTTCGCGTCCTCTGGCTACATGAGTGGCCAGGGGCGCGATGATGTCACTCCTGCGCATGCACGCGGGAGCCACCGTTTATGGCATGGGCTCGGAAGGTTCGGAACTATATGCCGGACCATCAGAGCTCATGCGCCGGTAACGTCACTGGCTGCATGCACTCTGAATAGCTCCTAAACTGTGCAAGTTTAGGAGATATTCACAGTACCTACAGGTAAGCCTTACTATAGTCCTGCCTGTAGGTACAAGTGGTTGAACTGAGTTAACTACCACTTTAACTGGTTCCCGACCGACTCCTGTACACTTACGTCGGCAGAATGGCACGGTTGCGCAAAGTAACGTACCCGTACGTTACTTTGAATTTGCCGCCATGTGCGCGCATGCGCGCCGCCGGCGTTTTCCGCGTGCACCTGCCGTGATCTCCATGAGTCGGGTCGCTGGTCCCGCGGACTCTATCCCGCGATCGCCTCATGGAGAGGACGAACGGGGAGATGCCGTTGTAAACAGCATCTCCCCGTTCTGCCTAGTGACAGTGTCACTCCATCTCTGGTCCCTGTCATCGGGAGCAGAGATCAGTGACGTCACACACACATCCCATCCCCCTGACAGTTACTCCCCGCCCCATAGTGGTTAACCCCTTCACTGCCAGTGTCATTTACACAGGAATCCGTGCATTTTTATAGCACTGATTGTTGTATAAATGACAATGGTTCCAAAAATGTGTCAAAAATGTCCGATGTGTCCGCCATAATGTCACAGTCACAATAAAAATCGCTGATCGCCGCCAAAACTAGTAATAAAAAAATTATTAATAAAAATGCCATAAAACTATCCCCTATTTTGTAAACGCTATAACTTTTGCGCAAACCAATCAATAAATGCTTATTGCGATTTTTTTTTACCAAAAATATGTAGAAGAATACGTATCGGCCTAAACTGAGGAAAAAAAACGTTTTTTAATATATTTTTTGGGGATATTTATTATAGCAAAAAGTAAAAAATAATACCTTTTTTTTTTAAATTGTCGCTCTTATTTTGTTTATAGCGCAAAAAATAAAAATCGCAGAGGTGATCAAATACCACCAAAAGGAAAATCTATTTGTGGGAAAAAAAGGACGTCAATTTTGTTTCGGAGCCACGTCGCACGACCACGCAATTGTCAGTTAAAGCGATGCAGTGCCGAATCGCATAAAGTGCTCTGGTCAGGAAGGGGGTAAATCCTTCCGGGGCTGAAGTATTAAAGGCTGTTTTTTTTAATAACCAGCATGTCATACTTACCTGCTCTGTGAAGTGGCCCCTGGCCCCTCTCTCCTGCCGAGTGCTCCCATAGCAAGCAGCTTGCTATAGGGTCACTCGAGCAGGCTCACTGCTGAACCGCTGCTCTGTGTGTCCATTCACACATGGAGCATGGCTCAGCCCTGCCCCGTTCTCTCCTCATTGGCTCACTGGCTGTGATTGACAGTAGTGGGGGTTAATGGCTCCTGCTGCTGTTTCAGCCAATGAGGAGGAAGACACCTGGGAGAGCCGCTGCTCTTGTGCACATCTCTGGATCGAGATGGAGGTCAGGTAAGTATTAGGTGGGTTGAGGGGGGGAGCTGCACCCCAAAGGTTTTTTTACCTTCATGGATAGAATGCATAAAGGTAAAAATCCTTAAACTTTTAGAACCACTTTAAAAGTATTAGCTAAAGTTGGGCTTTAATTTTTTGTTTCTTACATGGAACTTTAGGTCAAAATTCAAAATGGGCGAACAGGCACAAAAATTTTAATGCAGAAGAGACATGCTTTGTTTCTTCCGCATTAAAGCTACTTACCTGCCTGTCCGCCCATGTACAGTGAGCTGCTCACTGTACAAATTTGGCAAATTCTGACTAAACTCCCACGCATGCACGGGAGAGACATCACCCCCACCCTGCCAATGACAGTGCCTGGTGGTTGAGACCTGGAAGCCGGCCTTCCCAATATGTTGGGCAAGGAGCTCGAGAACTCTGCATTGCTGGAGCCAAAGTGAGTATAGTACCGCTTTAAAGTTCATTTAAAGCTAAATGCCCATCTAAGATGACCCTGTCCACAAGGTGGCATAGCTGCCATGACATTTTAATACAGATGGATGAACATTGTCACCCAGTTACAGGAAATAGAAAAATAAATGGTCTCCTGGTGGGTCCACCAGGTAAAAAATACTCTTAAAAAAAGGGGATTCAAAGAAACAGAGAATGTTGTGTCAATGCTAATTACAGTTGGCATCATACTGTATATGTAATGTTTTATCTTGCCCAGTTACACTTTGAAAACAACATATCACCAATTTAAAAATGGCAGTTAAAAGCACTGAAAATTTTAAGTATAATAAATACTTACATGTAACTTCTTTCCCTTTCATTAAACATATTTATTCACTTGCAGCGTACCAGGAAGAGTCAATTCCCTGCATAATCCCCTATCTCCTGCCATGTCATAGGCCTCTCCTTGGAGTCTCCAAATACTGCCTGAGCTGGCCCAGCCCCTTTGCCCATCCCCTCCCCACCCTTAAATAGCCCTTTAGGTAGTTGTTGGGGGAGGAGTGAATATGAATACTATAGAGTGTGACTTGAGTAATGCCGTGTACACACGGCCGGACTTTTCGGCCAAACTTGTCCGACGGAACGAATCCATCAGACAATTCGGCCAGGTGTGGGTTTCATCGGACCTGCAGCGGACTTTTTCGGTCAAAAATCAGACGGACTTTAGATTTGGAACATGTTTCAAATCTTTCCAACGGGCTCGAGTCCGGTCAAAAAATCCGCTCGTCTGTATGCTAGTTCGACAGACGAAAACCGACGCTAGGGCAGCTATTGCCTACTGGCTATCAACTTCCTTATTTTAGTCCGGTCGTATGTCATCACTTACGAATCCGTTTGTCTTTGGTGTGATCGTGTGTAGGCAAGTCCGTTCTTTCGAAAAGTCCATCGGAAATCCGTCAAAAGTCCGTCGGACCTTTGATGCCGAAAAATCTGCCCGTGTGTACACGGCATAAGTCTCTTGGAGCTGCTGACATTCTTTCCAAGATGGTGGCTCCCAGTAGCAGTCTCAGACATCTTGGATGTCTACAGTACATAAGGCAGGGTTAAATAAGCTAAATAAGATGCATAAAATACATTAAACGCACATATAGTTTTATGAGAAGATTGTTGTTGAAATGAATGGTCTGGCCAAAAGGGTCTCTTTAAGTGACCTAAATGATATACAGTATATTACTTTCTTTTTACAAAACATCTATTGTCTATTTTCTGTATAATAATGCTTTATGTTACTTATGTTACTAGAGTACTTTTCTTTAATACATGGAATAGTTTAATAAGTGTAAGTACACAAAGGATCACCTTAGGTATGCTATAACATTCTTATTAATTCTTACTTATTAAGCTGATTATGTATTGGGGAACTGGTACATTAATTTCACACTGTGCAATGGGAGCAAAAAAATAAAAATAAAAACAGGGCCATTTATTAAAATGTTATAGCTGCTGAGATTTCGGAATCTCCCATGTTTTCTAATTGGCTTTTTGAAAAATTGAGCATGATAGGAATATTACCCAAAGGCAATAAAGCTATAAATATAGTTTTGGCACTTTGAGTTTGGTGCTTTTTTTTTAAATGGGTAATTTATTTTTATTATCTTGTTGTGTTTCCCACCTAATTTACAAGAGTCTAATAAATGAGAAAAAGGGATATTAAAATAATGAGGTTGACGTTAGGATGTGCAGAATGTAGAGAAAACTGAAATAATGTCACGATGGAGTTCTTTTTTTCACTTTTAATCCTTGGCAGTAAAAATTCAGTGTTATGCTAACGCAAGGTATAAAAGTCAGAAAATATATAAATATGTATCATGGGGATACTATGGGGTTACGAGACGGCATCCTAAGAGAGAGAAAACTCTTACTAAGTTACAGCAAGATCTTGCATGGGGATTTTGGATGCTCTTCACTAGCAACAGCTGGAGACGGAGGCCACGAATGTCATGAAGGAGTGGAAGAGGACTCCAGTGGCAATTTGTGAAGCTTTGGTGAACTCCATGCACAAGAGGGTTAAGGCAGTGCTGGAAAATAATGGTGGCCACACAAAATATTGACATTTTGGGCACAATTTGGACATTTTTACTTAGGGGTGTACTCACTTTTGTTGCCAGCAGTTTCAGACATTAATGGCTGTGTGTTGAGTTATTTTGTGGGGACAGAAAATTTACACTGTTATACAAGCTGTACACTCACTATTTTACATTGTAGCAAAGTGTAATTTCTTCAGTGTTGTCACATGAAAAGATATAAAAAAATATTTACAAAAATGTGAGGGGTGTACTCACTTTTGTGTGTGTGTGTATATGTATATGTGTGTATATGTATATATATATATTTTATACATATATTTTTTTCTGCGTGTTGTATTACAAGCCATTATAAAGACACTTACTCCTTGGGAAACTTGCTCTTCATGAAAGACCATAAATCCTCCTTCCGTACCTCAGCTCTATAGAAAAGGACGACTGGAACACCACCTGGAAAAACACACAACTGTGTCATATCTCCCAATCATGTGGGAACCTAACCTCTGGCTACATGGCTACTTCTCATGCAGTGTCCTCCAAAAAATGGAGACAACAACTTCCTTTTCAGTCATCGCTACAGTATACAACCCCAGACCATTTAAATTAGGGAATCTGCATGTCCTATAGTTTTGGTTTTGAGTTAAATGTAATAGACACATAAGAATGTTTGAGAAAGAAAGGGAGGTAGGACTCATGACCAGATTGTAACATTTTTCTGCAACTATTTTGCATAGTTTTTTGTTGCCCCAAAGCATATTTCCAATGTTGCAGTCAAAATTGAAAAACCCAACTATATGGTTGTTATATGTTCTTATTTACTCGGCCTGCCTAAACATGTTTAAAATATTTCTTACCTTTTAGATGTTTCTAAAGAGCAGGTGTTAACATACAAAGAAGAAGCCCAGCTCCAAAACCTTTAACCTTTTGTTAAGATTCAAATCTAGCACTACTGATGAGATAATATCTACCTTCACATTACAGATCAGGTTCATTATGATAAGCACAATGCCCCCCATGACAAAGAGAACTAGGTAGAATTTTTCCTTGCTGGAAGATTCAGGAAAAAAAAAATCTATAAAAGGTAAGCTGCAATAAATGTAGGTATAATCCTATTGATGAACTGTTTCTCTTTCACTGTCCAATTAAAAGCTGGGGGCAGGGAGGTCACAATTTTGCTATATGGCAGGGTTTGGCCATACACTGCAAATTCTTAAGCAGATAAACCACTACTCAAGTTTTTATTTCAACTCTGTATTTGACTGTTAAGTTTGGAATTCAGCTTTAAAGTGTTTATACACAGCTACCATTACCTTCATTGAGGCACAGAAACTTTTACACACATTTCAGGCAGGGAGTCCAACCTACTCTGAGCTTACAATCAAATACTTGTTGCCTAAGGCACTGAGAAGTAAAATAATTTGCTTACACCAACATGGGAATAAAATTGCAGAAATCAAAGTTACTACATTTTAAAGGAATTTAACTTATTTGGAATTGTTTTTCATTTTCCATTTACATTATCTCTGCATTTTTCACTTTTTCATTTCTTCACAATGAAAGTAGTATTATTGTAATATCTATCTACAACTACACTGGTTTTACCAAAGGAAAAAATCTTCTAAGGTATTGCAGCTTTTCAGTGGCAGCGCAACAGAAGGAATATGTAGTATATTTCCAGCAATTGTGGTAGACCTAGTCTTCCTTATATTCTACACAGTTCCCACTCTGTTGCCAGCCCTGTTTGTGTTTACCCCAATGTTTCGTACACACGATTGGATTTTCCGATGGGAAATGTTGGATGTGAGCTTGTTGGCGGTAAGTCCGACCATGTGTATGCTCCATCGGACTTTTGTTGTCGGACTTTCCGCCAACAAATGTTGGCTAGCATGCTCTCAAATTTTCCGCCAACAAATGTGTGTTGTCAGACTTTCCGATCGTGTGTACACAAGTCCATTGGACAAAAGTCCAAAGTACAAACATGCATGCTCGGAAGCAGAAGCGGTCGGTCTTGTAAACTAGCGTTTGTAATGGAGAATTAACATTCGTGACGTAGCAAATTATGAAATCTCCAAATGCAGCGCACAATTTTCTTCTTCTTTAATGGAATAATAATGAAGCTGCTTTGCTGACGATACTGATGTAGTTATTGCAAACGAATTTTCAAAGGCTTTTTTTTCCAGTGATATCATGAATAATATTATTATGTTTTTTTTTTAATTTGTGCAAGTTACCACAACACCATATCCTGTAGTTTTTAAGAACAAAGATACAACTATGTTGGTGTCCCTTGTCAATTTCACATTGCATTTTTCAAAATGTAACTGCCTACTCCCAAACTGTCATTTGAAGTAAAACACATAGCCAAGTATTATTCTACACAATTTTTTTATTGTGCATTAAAAAAACAAATAAAATTAGACATGCTATCTGCCAATAGAACTTAACCAAAAAGTGCATTCTATGCATCCAAAAATATAGAAAATATAACAAATCAAATCATTATTCAACCAAAAAAATAATGTCAAAGCAATAACTCCAAGGCCAATAATAAATAATAACATAACTAAGTAATAATAAATAACATGTTATCTCCTCTGATTCCGCAACATGGCTGGTTGACAAAAGGTTGACGTAAAGCACAAATCAACACTCACCAAACTTCTACTAACACGAAATTACCAGAAGGAGCCCAAAGTGTGGCGCTAAAGAGCTGAAAAACCAAGTAGTACGTCTAGTACATCACTACATTCTTAATTGTTGGCCAACATTTGTGTGACCGTGTGTATGCAAGACAAGTCTGAGCCAACCCTCTTCGAACAAAATTCCACGGTTTTGTTGTCGCAAAGTCTGATCGTGTGTACGAGGCATTAGAGGTACTTCCTTTAACCACTTCAATACCAACACGGTACACCCCTTTCCTATCCAGGTCATTTTTCGGTTCTCAGTGCTGTGATAGTTCGACTAACAATTACTTGGTCATGCAACATTGTACCCAAATAAGTTTTCTGCTCTGGTAACCTCAAAACTGTGGATCTTCATTTGCTTTCAATCCTAGTGACAACATTTACCTAGACATATAGAGATTAATAAAAACTGAGAGTTTCTAACCATTCCCTTACACTTTCAAATGACTCAGAAGGGGGTAGAAGCCCATATAATTATCACTATCAGCACTCATTGTGGATTCAGCAGAACACATCAATATGACACTGGATACATTGTTGTTATTCATCTGCAATTTCATTTTTACATGGAAATGGGTTTTAAAGTACATCCAAGCCCTAAGTTAAAGGGATTTTAAAGTCTCAAGCCTTTTTACCATTCTATGCATTAAGGTGAAAAACCTTCTTTGCTGCAACTGCCCCCAGAGCCCTGCCTTTTTCTTACCTGAGCCCATCCATTCCAGCGATGTGAATGAGCCCAGTGGCTCCAGCCGCTGTCTCTGTCATCATTGGATAGATTAATAGCAGCAGTAGACATTGGCTTCCGCTGCTGTCAATCAAATCCAGTGACACAGAAAGGGGGGCAGGACCGAGTCGCGCTGTCTGTGTCAGTGGACACAGAAGTGGAACGCGCCCGCACGGGTGCCCCCGTGGAAATCGGCTTTCCGTGGGGCACCCGATGAAGGGGAGGAGCCAGGAGCGCCAACAGGGCACTCCAGAAGAGGAGGATCGGGCTGCTCTGTGCAAAACCCTTGCACAAAGCAGGTAAGTATAACATGTTTGTTATTTTTATTTAAAAAAAACGTGAACCTTTACAGCCCCTTTAACCATGGTGCTCCTGCTCTATTGCGGCCTCTTTTAGCCACCTTTTGTCTATAAGCACTCACTCCTGCATTCACAATACTTCATTTCTCTGGATTAGGGATGAGCCGAACACCCCCCGGTTCGGTTCGCACCAGAACCCGCGAACGGACCGCAAGTTCGCACGAACGTTAGAACCCCATTGACGTCTATGGGACTCGAACGTTCGAAATCAAAAGTGCTCATTTTAAAGGCTAATTTGCATGGTATTGTCCTAAAAAGGGTTTGGGGACCCGGGTCCTACCCCAGGGGACATGTATCAATGCAAAAAAAACTTTTAAAAACGGCCGTTTTTTCGGGAGCAGTGATTTTAATGATGCTTAAAGTAAAAAAAAAAAAGTGAAATATTCCTTTAAATATCGTACCTGGGGGGTGTCTATAGTATGCCTGTAAAGTGACGCGTGTTTCCCATGTTTAGAACAGTCCCTGCACCAAATGTCATTTTTAAAGGAAAAAATCTCATTTAAAACTGCTTGCGGGTTTAATGTCATGTCGGGTCATGGCAATATGGATGAAAATCAGTGAGACAAACGGCATGGGTACCCCCCAGTCCATTACCAGGCCCTTTGGGTCTTGTATGGATATTAAGGGGAACCCCGCACCCAAATTAAAATAAGGAAAGGTCCCTATATACTCTGAACAGCAGTATACAGGCGGTGCAAACAAGACAGGGACTGTAGGTTTGTTGTTAAGTAGAATCTGTTTGTAATTTTGAACATTTTTAATGTGTTTAGCTCCAGCCAAAAAATCTTTTCTAAGCTTTTTGGAAAACATAGGGAAGGGTTATCACCCCTGTGACATTTGTTTTGCGTCTTTCCTCCTCTTCAGAAGATTTCACCTCACTTTTTTGTCCCAATGAAAAATGTTTTTTGAAAATTTGGGTTTTTTTGTGGAACAAGGATTGGAAAGCATCAGTGGAAAGGAAAAATTGTTTTCCCATATTAACTCTTACAGGAGAGAATTTCCCTTCCTTAGGGGTAGATTTCATCTCACTTCCTGTTGTCTCCTTCCGTTTGCAAGTAGGAGTCGTTTGTAAGTTAGATGTTTGAAAGTAGGGTCCTGCCCTATATACTCAGCAGAAATTTGGGCCTTAGGTGTTGCTGTGGCCAAAACACTGTAAGCCCTCACAGGGCCCTGCTGTGAAATATTAGATCAAGAATTGTAATTACATGCCCCTGTTGAACAGGAGCTGAAAAATTAGGCCTTAGGCACTGGTGCTGGTGCCACAACACTGCAACCCCTCACAGACACTCTAGTTGAAACGCAGGAACAAGCCCAGCTGCAAAGTATTGCATCAAAAATTGTAATTACACGCCCCTGTTAGACAGGGGCTGAAAAATTGGGTCTTAGGCACTGGTGCTGGTGCCACAACACTGCAACCCCTCACAGACACTCTAGTTGAAACGCAGGAACAAGCCCTGCTGCAAAGTATTGCATCAAAAATTGTAATTACACGCCCCTGTTAGACAGGGGCTGAAAAATTGGGTCTTAGGCACTGGTGCTGGTGCCACAACACTGCAACCCCTCACAGACACTCTAGTTGGAATGCAGGAACAAGCCCTGCTGCAAAGTATTGCATCAAAAATTGTAATTACACGCCCCTGTTAGACAGGGGCAGAAAAATTGGGTCTTAGGCACTGGTGCTGGTGCCACAACACTGCAACCCCTCACAGACACTCTAGTTGGAATGCAGGAACGAGCCCTGCTGCAAAGTATTACATCAAAAATTGTAATTACACGCCCCTGTTAAACAGGGGCTGAAAAATTGTGCCTTAGGCACTGGTGGTGGCGCCCAGAACCAAAAATGTTCTTACAAGCTATCAGCGTGATGATTGAGGAGGAAGAGGATAATTACTCAGGGATAGTCACTCAGCATCAGCATAGGCAGTCTTTGAAGGGATCTGAGATTTCAAAAAAAATTATTCGGTTACATCTGCATCAGGTGCTTGGTAGCTGGTGGTGATCCAAGACTGATTCATTTTTATGAAGGTCAGCCGATCGACCGAGTCGGTGGACAGACGCACCCTGTGATCGGTTACCACGCCTCCAGCAGCACTGAATGTGCGTTCCGAAAGAACGCTGGATGCAGGACAGGCCAGTAGCTCAATTGCATACTGTGCAAGCTCTGGCCAGTGATCCATCCTCAAGACCCAGTAACCCAGAGGATTTTCGGTGGGAAAGGTGTCCAAGTCTGATCTTGCCCCTAGGTATTCCTGCACCATGTAAAACAGACGCTGGCGATGGTTGCTGGAACCGATCATACCTTGGGGCTGCGGACCAAAAAATTGTCTGAACGCATCGGTCAGACGGCCACCTTCTCCACCGCTCCTTCTTTGACTGACCGAAGCCTCAGCAACACGTTGTCCAGAAACAGGAGTTTGTAACCTCCCAGTCTCTGGGAACGCGTTGCACAGACCTTTCTGCAAGGCCTCCCGAAGATGTTTCATCCTCTGCTCCCTCTGCGATGGCAAGATAAGGTCCGCAACCTTACCCTTGTAACGTGGATCAAGGAGGGTTGCCAGCCAGTATTGGTCCTTCTCCTTGATACCACGAATACGAGGATCCTTACGCAGGCTTTGCAGGATCAGGGAGGCCATGCAGCGTAGGTTTGCTGAGGCATTCGGTCCGGAGTCCTCTGGGTCACTAAGGACAACAACGTCCGCAGCCACCTCCTCCCAGCCACGTACAAGTCCATGTGTTCCTTGGGACTGATCCCTTAAAGACTGCTGATGCTGAGTGCCAGGCTCCACCTCCATACTGACACAATCTTCCTCCTCCTCCTCCTCCTCCTCCTCGTCCTCTTCCTGTGTGATCGGCGGGCACGCAGGAACACTGTCTGGATAAAGGGGGCCTTGAGAGCTAAGGAAGTCCTCCTCTTCCTGCCTCTGTTCTGCCTCAAGTGCCCTGTCCATTATCCCACGCAGCGTGTGCTCCAACAGGTGGACAAGGGGGACAGTGTCACTGATGCATGCACTGTCAGTGCTCACCATCCTCGTGGCCTCCTCGAATGGTGACAGGACAGTGCATGCATCCCTGATCATGGCCCACTGGCGTGGGGAAAAAAAACCAAGGTCCCCTGACCCTGTCCTGGTGCCATAGTCGCACAGGTACTCATTGATGGCCCTCTGCTGCGTGTGCAGCCGCTGCAGCATGGCCAACGTCGAGTTCCACCTGGTGGGCATGTCACAGATTAGGCGGTTCTTGGGCAGGTTAAACTCCTTTTGGAGGTCCGTCAGCCGAGCACTGGCATTATATGACCGGCGGAAATGCACACAGACTTTCCTGGCCTGCCTCAGGACATCCTGTAAGCCCGGGTACCTGCCCAAGAACCGCTGCACCACCAAGTTAAGGACGTGAGCCAAACAGGGCACATGGGTCAGTTGTCCCTGTCGGAGGGCAGAGAGGAGGTTGGTGCCATTGTCGCAAACCACCATTCCTGCCTTAAGTTGGCGTGGCGTCAACCACCTCTGAACCTGCCCCTGCAGAGCTGACAGAACCTCTGCCCCAGTGTGGCTCCTGTCCCCCAAGCACACCAGCTCAAGCACCGCATGGCATCTTTTGGCCTGCGTACTTGCGTAGCCCCTTGAACGCCTACGGAGCACCGCTGGTTCCGAGGAAGAGGCCATGGAGGAAGAAGAAGAGGAGGGGGTGGAGGAGAGAGGTGTGTCACAATCAGCATTTTGGAGGCGTGGTGGCGGAACAACCTCCAACACTACTGCACCTTGTCCTGCATCCTTCCCAGCTGCCAGCAGAGTCACCCAATGCGCCGTGAAACTTAAGTAACGTCCCTGTCCATGCCTGCTGGACCATGAGTCAGCGGTAATATGCACCTTACCGCTGACCGCCCTGTCCAGCGAGGCATGGACATTGCCTTCCACATGCCGGTAGAGAGCCGGAATCGCCTTCCGTGAGAAAAAGTGGCGTTTGGGTACCTGCCACTGAGGAACCGCACATTCCACAAACTCACGGAAGGGGGCAGAGTCTACCAACTGAAAAGGCAGCAGTTGAAGTGCTAGCAATTTTGCCAAGCTAGCATTCAACCGCTGGGCATGTGGATGGCTGGGAGCAAACTTCTTTCGGCGGTGCAGCAGCTGGGGCAGGGAAATTTGCCTGGTACAATCTGACGTCGGTGTACCAAAAGCAGATTGCCCATAAGTACTTGGCTGTGACACACCTAATTCTACACCTTCATTCCTCTCACTGCAGGTCGCAGAGAGGACTGAAGGTCTAGTGGGGTTGGAAATCTCAGCTGATGAGGAGCAAGGAGAGATCGTCTTTGTTCTTTGGTGTGGGTCTTTTAGATACGCTTGCCAACGAACTGCATGGCAGGTCAACATATGTCTGGTCAAGCATGTGGTACCCAAGCGGGAGATGTTTTGGCCACGCGAGATACGCTTGAGACATATATTGCAAATAGCAGCGGTGCGATCTGATGCACTCGTCTCAAAAAAGGCCCACACCAAAGAACTTTTTGAATAACGCGCAGAGACTGCAGCGCCCTGCACATGTGGAGCTTTGGGGTGTGATGCAGTCAATGTGCTGCCCTTAGGCTGGCCCCTGGAGGGCATCCTGCCTAGTTGGTGATGTGCCACCTCCTCCTCCTCCTCCTCCTCCTCCTCCTCCTCCTCCTCTCTCCTATCAGGCACCCACGTTGAGTCAGTGACCTCATCATCCCCTCCCTCCTCATCACTGGAGCAAACCTGGCAGTATGCTGCAGCAGGGGGAGCATGACTGCCAGATTGCTGTCCTTCTTGGGCACCCCCTCTGTCCGTGCTCATGTTACTGCCTTCATTGAGCTCAGTATCATCATCAGAGCCTTCCAAACGCTGGGCATCCTCCTGGAGCATGTACCCAACACTGTGGTCAAACAGTTCGAGGGAATCCTCAGGAGGACATGGTGGGGCTAGGGAAGGAGTCACTGATGACATTGAGCTGAGGGAAGAGGCCGCTGCTTTGCCAGACAAAGCACCCTGGGCATGGGTGAGAGAGGATGAGGAGGATGAGGACGGCTTGGTCATCCACTCGACCAAGTCTTCCGCATGTTGCGGCTCAACACGGCCAGCTGCCGAAAAAAAGGCCAAGCGTGTCCCATGGCCACGTGCTGATGAGGATGCACCGTCTCCACGACCAGCACTAGACACAGAGCCTGCTTGCCCTCTCTTATTGGCTTGTGACTGTCTGCCTCTCCTTCTTGGCCTTCCAGACATACTAATGGCCTGTAGCTGCACTAAGCTGGGATAGAACACCTGTAATTTTCTTCAGGTAGCTTTATATACTGTAACCAGACAAGCCTGCCTGTCAGTAGGAAGATAACAGGAACGGATCTAGCTGAACACTGTGAGCAGGACGTACTGCACTAAATGTATATAGCAGGAACGGATCTAGCTGAACACTGTGAGCAGCACGCACTGCACTGAATGTAAATAGCAGGAACGGATCTAGCTGAACACTGTGAGCAGGACGCACTGTACTGAATGTAAATAGCAGGAACGGATCTAGCTGAACACTGTGAGCAGGACACACTGCACTGAATGTAAATAACAGGAACGGATCTAGCTGAACACTGTGAGCAGGACACACTGTACTAAATGTAAATAGTCTAGCTGCCTGACCGTGGTACTAATAGGATCAAAAAGAACACCTGTAATTTTCTTTAGGTAGCTTTATATACTGTAACCAGACAAGCCTGCCTGTCAGTAGAAAGATAACAGGAACGGATCTAGCTGAACACTGTGAGCAGGACGCACTGCACTGAATGTAAATAGCAGGAACGGATCTAGCTGAACACTGTGAGCAGCACGCACTGCACTGAATGTAAATAGCAGGAACGGATCTAGCTGAACACTGTGAGCAGGACGCACTGCACTGAATGTAAATAGCAGGAACGGATCTAGCTGAACACTGTGAGCAGGACGCACTGCACTGAATGTAAATAACAGGAACGGATCTAGCTGAACACTGTGAGCAGGACACACTGTACTAAATGTAAATAGTCTAGCTGCCTGACCGTGGTACTAATAGGATCAAAAAGAACACCTGTAATTTTCTTCAGGTAGCTTTATATACTGTAACCAGACAAGCCTGCCTGTCAGTAGGAAGATAACAGGAACGGATCTAGCTGAACACTGTGAGCAGGACGCACTGCACTGAATGTAAATAGCAGGAACGGATCTAGCTGAACACTGTGAGCAGCACGCACTGCACTGAATGTAAATAGCAGGAACGGATCTAGCTGAACACTGTGAGCAGGACGCACTGCACTGAATGTAAATAGCAGGAACGGATCTAGCTGAACACTGTGAGCAGGACGCACTGCACTGAATGTAAATAACAGGAACGGATCTAGCTGAACACTGTGAGCAGGACACACTGTACTAAATGTAAATAGTCTAGCTGCCTGACCGTGGTACTAATAGGATCAAAAAGAACACCTGTAATTTTCTTCAGGTAGCTTTATATACTGTAACCAGACAAGCCTGCCTGTCAGTAGGAAGATAACAGGAACGGATCTAGCTGAACACTGTGAGCAGGACGCACTGCACTGAATGTAAATAGCAGGAACGGATCTAGCTGAACACTGTGAGCAGCACGCACTGCACTGAATGTAAATAGCAGGAACGGATCTAGCTGAACACTGTGAGCAGGACGCACTGCACTGAATGTAAATAGCAGGAACGGATCTAGCTGAACACTGTGAGCAGGACGCACTGCACTGAATGTAAATAGCAGGAACGGATCTAGCTGAACACTGTGAGCAGCACGCACTGCACTGAATGTAAATAGCAGGAACGGATCTAGCTGAACACTGTGAGCAGCACGCACTGCACTGAATGTAAATAGCAGGAACGGATCTAGCTGAACACTGTGAGCAGGAAGCACTGTACTGAATGTAAATAGCAGGAACGGATCTAGCTGAACACTGTGAGCAGGACACACTGCACTGAATGTAAATAGTCTAGATAGAAGATAACAGGAACGGATCTAGCTAAACTGAATACAGTGTATATATATATATGCAACACCTGGGATGCATATATATACACAATACACTGTAAGTGCAGCTAACTGACTGACTGTTCTGCCTAATCTATCTAACTCAAATCAAACACTGTCTCTCTGTCTATCTCTTTCAACGCCGGAACACACACTACACAGGGCCGCCGTGCAGGCGGCCTTATATAGTGTGGGGCGTGTACTAAATCCCCTGAGCCATAATTGGCCAAAGCCTCCTTGGCTTTGGCCAATTACGGCTCTCTGTTCAGGCGGCGCTGTGATTGGCCAAGCATGCGGGTCATAGTGCATGCTTGGCCAATCATCAGCCAGCAATGCACTGCGATGCCGCAGTGAATTATGGGCCGTGACGCGCCACACGAATTTGGCGCGAACGGCCCATATCGTTCGCAATTCGACGGACGGTCGAACAGCCGATGTTCGAGTCGAACATGGGTTCGACTCGAACACGAAGCTCATCCCTACTCTGGATAACTTTAGTGACAATAGCTGACCATGCCATTGCCTAAATGTGTGTTGACATGGCCATATGTAGCCTTTGCCAGGTGTGCTGTGCATGAAACAAGATGATAAAAAAAGGAGCACAGCTGGGAGACAGGGACTGAGAGTTTTTACTCTAGAACAGGAAGTGCCAGGATAAGCAGGTATTTTATTGCAGGTATCGAACAAATGTAAATCAAAATGCTTTCAACTGCATATTTACAAGCTCAAAGGGGATCTAATAAAAGAAGTTAACTGTTAGACTTTACATATACGTTAAGGCCAGGTTCCTTAAAGTGGTAAATATTGACCCCAACGGTCAATGGCAGCATCCAACAGGAGTTAATAGGTGGTCGATAAATGATTAAAGATTGATTTCAGTCAATTCAGCTTTTGAGATTTCTGCAAAGCTTTATGCCTTTACCTAGTTCTGAAGGTAAGGTTGCTAACATCAAGACAGTGTTGCCCTAGATTGGATTGTCAGCTTCCAGCAAGAGGGGCCTAGAGTTGTCTCTGTCAACTGTGTGTTGCTACTGACCTCATTTACTAGAGTGTTTTGCAATGTGTGTCTGTGACCTTCTACCTTCTTCCCTCCAGTAAGGATGTACATACATGTTCAATTCCCATACTGAGCATACTCCCCACCTGAAATTCTGTTGGGGAGCCAATGAGTACATGCACCTCAAACTCTGTTGAGGAGCCAGTGAGTAAACCCAGCACAAACTCAGTTGGGGAGCCAGCGAGTACACCCACTTCAAATTCTGTTGGAGAGTTAGTCAGTACACCCACCCCAAACTCTTTTGGAGAGCCAGTGGGCAAACCCACCCCAAACTCTTTTGGAGAGTCAGTAGGCAAACCCACCTAAAATTCTTCTTGTGGTCCAATAATTACAGCCACCTCAAACAATGTTGGAGGGCCAGCGAGTCCACCCACCTCAAATTCTTTTGGGGACCCAGTGAGTACACCCATCTGAAACACTGTTGTGAAACCAGTGAGTAAACACACCTCAAAATCTGTTGTGGAGCCAGTGAGTAAATGCACCTCAAACTTTGTTGGGGAGCTAGTGAATGCACCCACCTGAAACTCTGTTGGAGAGCCAGTGGGTACACCCACCTAAAACTTTGTTGTGGAGCCAGTGAGTAAACCCACCTGAAACTCTGTTGTGGAGCCAGTGAGTAAACACACCTCAAACTCTGATGGGGAGCCAGTGAGTACACCCACCTCCAACTCTGTTGGCGAGTCAGTGGGCAAACCCACCTAAAACTCTGCTGGTGGTCAAATAATTACAGCCATCTCAAACAATGTTGAAGAGCCAGCGAGTACACCCACATCAAACTTTGTCGGGGGTACCAATGAGTACACCAACCCACTGGGACTCAGTGAGTACACCCATCTGAAAGTCTGTTGTGAAGCCAGTGAGTAAACACACCTCAAACTCTGTTGGGGAGCCAGGGATTGCACCCACCTGAAACTCTGCTGGAGAGCCAGTGAGTAAATCTACCTGAAACTCTGATGGGAAGAGAGTGAGTACACCCACCTCAAACTCAGTTGAGGAGCCAGTGAGTATACCCACCTCAAACTCTGTTGTGCATTCAGTAAATACACCCACTTCAAATTCTGATGGAGAATAAGTGAGTACATCATAGGGATAAAAAAAACGTATTGCTGTGTTTACTGAAAATTTAGCATTGTGACAACCATAATGGCAATTGCTAAATCCAAGAGAATGTGTCAACAGTATTTGCATGAATAATATTATCTTTTATTACAATTTATAGTACTACTGTTTAAAGTAGTATTGGTAAAATTATTTAATATACTGAATGTGTGGGAGTCAATGAACAATCTGAAACTGCATGAAGGGGTCTTGGAGAGTTTGGGGACCCTTGCCTTGAGGCAAAAACAGACTCATAACATAACTTTACTGTACTTCTAAACCTTCAGACTTGTTTTATTGTATGTGATCTATTTGCAGCGACTGTTTTTGAAACAATATGGAGATGCGATACTTGCAAATGAGTGGAAAAAATATTTTAAAACCGAAAGTCCAAAAAAAACATCAATTATTTTTTTTAATTAGAATTGGAAAGCTTCCAAGTTCTACTTTCAGATAAAGACCCTTTGATACGCACCAGCTCGTGTTGTTCTCATGTTGAGCCTGCCAGAAATCCTAGGTAGATCAGAGGTTTTTGAAATAAACACAAGCTTAATCTGATGTAAGTATTTCAAAACTCCCACTGCTTTAGTTACAACATCATCTGTTACTGAATGATTTATAAAACTTCTCACATCAATAAAATGTCTATAGTGCATGGAGGTATATGCTATCTTAAATACACAAGAGTCATTTCAAATCTTTTTTTGAAGAAATATGTAAAAGACTTCAGAACCCTAAAATCATACTTTTCATTGGTGAAATATTCCTTGATCTTTTTTTTTTCTTTTTAAAGAAATGCAAAATTATTTTGTAAAGCCAATATTAAAGTCGGGGAGAAAATTCAATAAGATGAATTTTAAAAGTAATCATAAGTTTAAAATATTTGTCCGTACAAATGGTTTTAAGACTCCTAGTTTTGGTTGAAGACATTTCTCACATAGCTTCCAAGGTCAAAGAAAAAAATACCCTTTAATATTTTAATATTTTACATCATTGCACCATTACAATGTTTGTTATTATTTTAGTGAAATTCTCCACTGTGATAAGCTTAAAGCCAAAGCTTCTTAAAGTGTGTGTCCAGGCATTACCCAAACTTACCCCCTCTAAAGCATGGTCCAGTATAATTTCTTCTTTTATCTTGTTCCTATAGCGAGAAACAGCTTGTATTACTCCCCTGGCACCATCATCAGGCTTGTAAGATTCTAGTCACTCCACTCCCATCCAAAACAACATCTGTCATAGCAGCTGGGAAAGACATTAATGTATATGGGGTGGGACAGAAAGGGGAGTGGAATATGTGAACTTCTGTAGTCCAGCAGGCAGGGTTGACAATGATGGTTGAGATTTCAGAACACAGGGTACTGTGTTGTAAATTCAAACAGGAAGTTATGAGCTCACCTCATTTCTGGAAGGATAACCAGGTATTTATTGGCATGTATATATAAAAAACACAGTCTCACTTGTTTAAAAATGAGCCTCAGCAAAAGGGCCAAGAAAAACAATATGTGCTAAAACAAATATGTATTGAAATATAAGTGACAATATAATAATAATATAAGTGTCTCTATGAAGTAGAAGTGACAGTGAAGTCTTGAATCCACAACTGGATTCTCACAGTGAAAACTTCCAACAGGATGAAGTCTTCCAAAGTTTTCCACCACCACGAAGAGGATAGAAGTTTTTAGTGTAAAAAAACACTCTGTGAGTGGGGACTCTTACCAGAGACTTTGGACCTGTCAGGGCTGGGTTCAGCCCTTCCTTCTCCGAGCTGGCCGCTCAGCTGTCGACTAATTGCCAGCTCCTATCTCTCCAAGGTTACTCAGCTGTTGATGATATCTTGCTCGTCAGTCCTGCCTACTTAAGCTGTCCAGCCCAGAGGATATCTGCCTTCGCCTAAGGCAGGCCATACATGGGTCGAATTTTGAAATAATTTTCTTTAGAAAATCTTATCTAAGAATTTTCGTTCGTATTTCGCACCATTAGTGGGCTGCAGCAACAGCCGATTTTCATGCGGCAATCAAATTTGAGTAATGGGACATGTTGGAAATTTTTTGAAAAATGAACAATTTTCTAATCAATGATGGGAGAATCGTGCAAGAAATCTAATCGAAAAGAAATGTGCATGAGCAAGAAAAGAAAATTCCTGGAAAGAAAAGAAGATTCCCAAACATGAAAATTCTTTTCTGTAGCAACATGAGGTGAAATTGAAGGCTTGGTTGGTCGAATTTCAAAATCAACGATGGCACCATCGGATCACAAAACACACAAATTTTATGATTTTCAAAAGAAAATTCTTTCGAATTCGACCATGTATGGTCAGTCTTAGTCAACATCACATAGACTATCTCCTTCATTCCTTTTAAAAGACTTGCTTGGCTGACATCCCTTCTGGCTCTAGATCCTGCTTGCTGTTTTACTACGCTCATCTCCAGCTTCCTGACGTTTGGCTTGTCTGACTATCCGTTCCTGTTCCTGAACTCTGGCTATGTTTTGACTACGTTTGTTCTATTTACTTATTATTAAAAAAGTGTGATTTAACTGTACTTCTGTCTCGGTCTGATTTCATCGTTTCTGACAGGACCTCCTTGTAAGCGAAGTCATATGCGCTTGCAGATATAGCCCTCCGCATATGATCCCTGTTTGGGTGTTTGGTCCATGTCTACACTACACTAACACACTACACTATACTCACACACTATACTAACACTACACATACACTACACTCAGAGTCAAATGTTACAGTATGTAAAGTCGTGTTAAACACTGCACTATACTCAGGCATTATACTAACACTACACACAGTCACAATAAGTGAACACATTAACTTGCTAGTAGCAAACTGAGCCCTGCTCTGTCTATCTCCACTCTAACACAATGCAAAAGATTTCTATGGGAACTTACATTTTATAGTGTGGGGTGGGACTATGAGCACTGAGCTTTGGTTGGAGAAAGTCATCATCACTTTGTCCAATCAGGGCTCTGACAGTGCTAACTGGCAAAGCCTTGCACCTGACCAGCAGTCAGGTGCAAGGCTTCATCCAATTAGGGCCCTAGAATGCACTGTGAAGCGCACAGTGCACTGTGGGGTGCTCGGGCAAACATCCTGCAGAGCGACCCACAAATTTGGGTGTTCGTCAAACGGGCGAACAGGCGATGTTTGGGCCGAACTTTTGCTTGGCTCAAACTGTTTGCCCAACACTAGTGCTGATGCTGTCTGTGAAAATTGTACAGTTCTTTAACAACAAATACATCTCCTAAACATGTTATTTAAAGGATTGGTGTTTTTTTCCATGTAACCCTCAAAGTCATATTAAAATGACACTGTCCCCGTGTACAGCGTTTTATTTTATTTTTTAGTGCTTTGTTAAATGTCCCTCCATAGCAGTACTCAGCTTCCCGTGCCATTATTTGAAATAATTTACATATTAGCCTTAAGTATCCAGATTATAAACTTTAATGGGGTTTGCTGCCAAGCTTGGGTTTCATAAATTTCAAGCAGTATTCAACAAACCCTTGAACATTGAACCCGGGCAGATTAGTCATCCCTGGTAGTGCGTAAAAGCCCAGTAAGCAATAAAATAACTTAAAGCTAGAATTAATTAAATATTAAATAAATCAGAATATAAAACAGTATAAAATAATGACTTATAAAATTAATGGTCACTGGTCACTTTTGACAATCACCCAGTGGAAGAGGGGTGTCATCTTCTATATTTCAATGACCATTTTTATTTTATCGCTATATGTCTGTCACTACTGAGACACTACTTTGACGGTATGTCCTCATTCAACACAAGCTGCAGACTCTTTCAAAGGAACTGTCATCCCAGACTCATATATCTTGCATATAGATCATTTTACTTTTCGAGTCTCAAAGTTTGACATTTTTTTTTTTTTTTACTGAAAGTACAGTATGCTGCATCTTCTAAGTACTAATCTGATTACAAATATATAATATAGCATATATTCCGTAAGAAACATCCAACTAGCACTTTTTTTTTTAGTTTTAGATCAAGTAGGAAAGGTAATTTTTTTATTACCTGTGTCCTGGTGGGGAGATTTCCTTTCACTTTCTGTACTGGAGAAGCAACAGGAAATTTTTCCATAGTAAACAGTTTTATTATTCTAAAGATTTACTATTTAAACAGGTGTGACCGTTTGAGGATTTTTCTTCTTGGTCTGATGACAACTCAAAATTTATCATTACTTTTTGCCTTAATGAATTGTCACCCCAAAATATAAAGTTGAAATTATCCCCAATGAGGAAACTGACATCAATACAAATTTGATGATTGGTATAACTAGATATGTGCACTGCCAAAAAATTCTTTTGTTTTTTGTTTTCGTTCCATTCGTTTTTTTTTTGTTTTTTTTCGAATCATTCGTTATGATCGATATTCGTTATTTTGAATAAATTTGTAACTTCAGATAAATTTAAATTTTTGTTACATTCCCTTTGTTTAGATGCGGTATGCGCTATTTCGAAAATTTATAGTAATTTGAAAGAGCGAAAACCCAAAATTCAAAAATATGAAAATTCGAAAAAACGAAAATCTGAAATTCGAAAAAACAAAAATCCAAAATTTGAAAATCGAAAAATTTTAAAGAATGAAAATCCGAAAATGGAAAATCCAAAAATTCGAAAGAACGAAAATAAGAACGAAAATCAGAAAATCCAGAAGAACAAAAAACATTCAGATAATTTATATTATAATTAAAATATTAAGTTTATTAACATTATTATAGTTGTTTTTATTATTATTATTATTATTTATTAATAATAAATAATAATAATAATAATAATAATAATAAAAACGATAATAGTTATAAGCTATTAAATTATAGGTATTGTAATTTCCTTTCAAATTTGGCTGTTAGTGAATGTAATGAATACGAATTTATCCGAAGTTACAAATTATCCGAAATAACGAATGCCACATCTAAATGAATAGAACGTAATGAATTAATAATAAGAAATAATAATAATAATAAAAACTATAATAAGTTATAAAACATTCGTTATTTTGGATAATTTGTCACTTTGGATAAATTCATATTCGTTACGTTCAGCCAAATTTGAAAGAAAATTCTTATACCTATAATTTAATAGTTTATAACTATTATTATAATTATTATTATTATTATTATTATTATTATTAATAAATAATAATAATAAAAAACTATAATATTATTATAGCTTTTATTATTATTTATTTATTGATAATAAATAGTAATAATAATAATGTTTTTTGTTCTTTGGGATTTTCAAATTTTCGGATTTTCACTCTTATTTTCGGATTTTCATTCGTTCTGATTTTCGAATTTTGGATTTTCATTCTTTCAAATTTTTGGATTTTCGAATTTTCATTCTTTCGATGGTCCTTGATCAATTAAAATTTGAAAGAACGCAAAATCCAAAATTGAAAAATCTGAAAATAAGAACGAAAATCTGAAAATCCAGAAGAACAAAAAACACTATTATTATTTATTATTAACCTCCCTGGCGGTGTTCCCGAGTGTGGCTCGGGGTTAAATTTCAGCACCATTAGCGGTAACCCCGAGCCACACTCGGGATTGCATTGCAGGATCCCTTGTGCGGTATACTTAATTTGTCCCCAGGATCCTGCGATGTCCCCCCCGGTGTGTCCGTGGGCTCTGTCCTCTGGCCGATGCCTCTCTGTGCCGGGCTCTGTTCCCTGTGAGTGTCGCGACGCACAGGGCGGAGCCTGGTGGCAAATTCAAAATAGTGAAAAATCACTACATACGGTACACTGTAATCTTACAGATTACATTACTGTATGAAATTATTTCACATCCTTTTTGTCCCCAGTGCTTTGTCCGGTGCCCTGCATGCAGTTTTATATGGTATATACTGTTCTTCCTGCCTGGAAACTTGAGATTGTCCATAGCAACCAAAAAGCGTCCCTTTATGTCAAAAGTGGTTTTAGACCAGCTAGAAAACAGCGATAGTAAATCACAATACTTGCAGAATTGAGCGATAGTGAATCGTGGAGAAATTAATTTTTTTATTATTATATTATTATTTTTTATAATTATTTATATTTATTTATTATATTAGAATTTATGATTTTGTGTTTCAAACTTCATCATACCCAGGATATCTACTAGACTCTTGATGGACAGATTTAAGTGTGTTATTGATAAGAATTACAGGCCTACAATATAAAACGCCAAATTTCCATGCAAAATAATTGTACCGCTTTGAGATGCAAAAATCTGACATAATCATACCGCCAGGGAGGCTAATAAATAATAATAATAATGATAATAATAAATAGTGTTTTGTTTTTTGTTTTTCAAATTTGTACTCTTATTTTTGGATTTTCGCTCTTTCGAATTTTTGTTCTTTTAAAAAAACAAAAATTCTAAAGAACGAAAATCCAAAATTGAAAAATCCGAAAATAACAATGAAAATCGGAAAATTTGAAAATCCAAAAGAACAAAAAACATTATTATTATTTATTATTAATAAACAATAATAATAAAAATAATGTTTTTTGTTCTTTTGGATTTTCAAATTTTCCCTCTTATTTTCGGATTTTCATTCTTTCGAATTTTCGGATTTTCGTTCTTATTTTTGGATTTTCGTTCATTCTGATTTTTGAATTTTTGGATTTTCATTCTTTTGAATTTTCGGATTTTCAGATTTCTGATTTTCGTTCTTTGGAATTTTGAAACTTCGGATTTTCATTCCTTCGAATTTTCATTCTTTTAGAAATCTTGTTTTTGAAAAAATTTGTTAAACAGTCTTTCATTAATTCGGATGTTTTTAGAATTAACTAATATGCAGAATTTTGACAAAAAACAAATTTGGAACGCATTCACCCTCATTCGGTACCCTTCCACACTCTATTCAAAACAAAAGAATGCATTCAAATACACTTTAAGTGGACTTGAACTCAAAAAGTGAAGATTTTCTAACTTACAGGGAACATCTAGAAATGTTACACACTTTTTCCCCAATTAAATAATGTCGCTACTGCAGCTGAAGCAGCATTACTTTTTTCCTATGAGGCCCTGACTAACTTGATTTATTGGAAAACGGTTAACGGCACTGAAGGTACGGCCATGCTAAAAGTCTCCCTAAAAACATATGAGCTCTCTTTAACTCTAGCGTCAGATACTTCAACTTTTACTGTATTTCCCCCAACCATCGTCTTTGGTTCAATTCAACCCTTCCACATTTTTCTAATTTTCCTGATGCTTACTTATGGGTGAAGAAAGGGGTGAAATATGTGCGCAAATTGTGTGATCAGGGCCAATTCAAAACTTTCGTCACAATGCAGCAAGAATTTGGCGTTCCCAATTACTGGTGATTTAGATACCTCTAATTAAAACATGCGGCTAGGGCTCAGCTAGGACAAAATATTGATGGAGTCCTTTCCCTTCTTCTGAATTGGCAAACATCAGCAATAGAAAATCCTTATTTGGAATCTCTTAAACAGACATAGGCACCTTTTGGTGATTGGGGGCCTTCTTTGTTTTCCCTCTGTCCTGCTGATCGGAACATACGCCCTGATTTATTGAAGTGTCTTATTGACCCACAGTTGAGGCAAGTATGATTAGATTTCAATCTAGCCCCTCAAGGCAAAAAGGGTGGCCTCTATAGATAACCATAAGTATAAAAATTAATAACAGTGTGTACTATCATCCAAAAGTTAGTGGAATAGAGATTTTTGGGAACCTGGTCCCCTATCAAGGTTCACCAAAGGCAAGGGAGCAAGTGGACTATTGCGGTACAATATAGAACATATAAGTAGAATATGTAGACAGTTGTAAAAATTTACAAAAATGTATTAATACAAGAAGCAAAGCAATACGGTTAAAACAAAGGTGACTTGGTCATGCATAGCACTTTGACTAGTTTCGTGGGGTGAACCGCTTCATCGGGAAATACATCTGAAAATAGATACACAGCCAATGACAATAGAGTCATATATATATAAACAGTTCATATAAATAATACAGTTGAAGTAGCCACTCAAGAGAATGTATTACATTAGATATATTTCATGTTAAGGGTTTCCTCCTTTTTTTTTGCTCTTTTTCTCTGTGTGACTCCAGAACTGTAAAATGGTCTCCTCTTTTGGGATATAATTCCTGTTGCCTGCTGGCGTTTGAGGCTCCCAGTTTATGATTCATCCTAAAGTGAGTTAAGCATAGGCTTAGATTCCTGCCATGAATCTTTACATATTCTACATATGGTTATTGAACTTAGTATATACTTATTCTTATTGGCAGGTTACCTTTAAAAACATCTGATATTATATCACTCTTCGCCCCTCTCTACGGGTGACCTGGCAACAATTGGTGATTTATGGTCATGTGGATGCAGCGCATTGCTGGATCTTATTTTCTACTCAGTTTTTAAGTCTGTCCAGGCTCCCACACTCAAATCATGAGGTAGGGGTTTTGTTTTGTTTTTCTCAATGGGTGTCTATTGCCTCACGCATAAGTGCAGCCATAAGTATACAATAAAACATAATGCATTTATACTTGGTGTATTAATTTGTATTTTCTTTCTTTCTTTATTGCACAACCAAAGTTGTCGGATTATAGGTTCTTATACTTAAACAAATGAACCGCCACGTTCTTTCCTGAAGAAGCCATACGGCGAAACATGTAGAAAACATGAACGTGATTACAGTAAATCATTGTCACTTATAGGATGTTTTGCACACACCTATGGCTATGATTATATTGTATGTATTGTTTTTATGACATTGTTCATTTAATAAAATGTTGTATATATTTTTTAAAATATTGTTGATTCAATATCTTGTCGCCATGCACCCATACAGTCCCATATCTTCCAAATACTTCCTCTAGGACATAGGAAGGTTCCATTTTCAAAATTCTATTCTTAAAAAAGTTTTGCTACAACCGGAGCATGTGGGTTTGATCTCCTCCTACTACGGTACTTTAGTGCAACATAGACATACCCGGTTACAATCTTTGTGAGACCATTGGTCGTCAGATATCCCAGACCAGAGGAAAACTGTGAGGAGCTTCTTAATACTTATTTTGTTACCACTATCTCAGCTAGAGACAGAATGATCCAATCACACATTTTTCACAGAATTCATTATACACCACTTCAGCTCTTCCTGGATGCGCAAACAGGATGGTTCGGTGTGTCATAAGTGCCACAGGTGTGCGGGAGATTTGCTTCATGTGTTATGGAACTGTGAAAAAATACGACCATTTTGGTCTAATGTTACTAACTTTATAGCCATGAATTTTGATCTTCCTAATGCGTGCAGCCCAAAGTGGTGTATACTGAGGGTGATGGAGGAGATTGATTTACGTTCACACCAAAAATAATTCCTGCGGTTTTAATTGTTTTATGCTAGGAAAACGATAGTATTACAATGGATACACTCAACAATAGTTTCCCTTAATCAATGGAAGTCCTTGATCAATCAGGTATTACGAACCTATGAGGCTAGGGGAAGCCCTCATAAATTTAATAAAATCTGGGGCCCTTGGATAGAACTTTTTGAAACCTGTACATTGCCTGAAGTTTAAATGGATTTTAAAGTCAGAAGCATTAAGATAAAAAGCTTTCTGTGTGTAACAGCCATCCTCAGCTCCCCTAATACTTACCTGAGGTCCCTCTAGCTCCAGCAATGTTGTAGGAATGTCTCGGCCAGGACTCCCCTCCTGGTTGGCAGAGACAGCAGCATGGTGCCATTGGCTCCCACTGCTGTCAAAGTCAGTCAGCCAATGAAAATAAAAAGGGGGCGGGGCTGGGCTGCAGCTCCGTGTCTGAATGGACAGAGGGAGCTGTGACTCGGCTCAGGTGCCCCCATAGCAAGCTGCTTGCTGTGGGGGCACCCAACAGGAGGGAGGGGCCAGGAGAGCCAAAGAGGGACCCAAGAAGAGGAGGATCCGGGCTGCTCTGTGCAAATCCACGGCACAGAGAAGGTGAGTAGAACATGTTAATTATTTTTAATTAAAAAAAACAAAAAACGAGACTTTACAATCACTTTTAGGTCAAATCTTCACATATAGAGAAGAAAATGGGTTACCCATACTTTGATGTGGATTATAAGTTTTTCTTTCTTTTTGTAACTAAACAGATATGCTCATCAAACCTGATTACCTACTGTACAGATTCATATGTGTTGGTGTTTTGTTTATTTAAGTTCTGTTTGGTTTTCTGTTATAAGATGTAATTTTTTGAAAATATGGAACACGGCTTGTAAGCTGATATTTCACTTATGTGGAACTATCTCTGTAATTGTTCCTGTTGTACTTGCTGTGATGACAATGCTAATAAACAGTTTAAAAAAAAAAGAAATGTTATATAGTTACATAAGTTATATAATTGGTAAGGCTGAATAAAGACACCGGTCAATCCAGTTCAACCTGAGTGTGCGTAACTACTAAATTCCATGTCCTTATACATTAAGGCTATGGAATTTCACTTGCATGTTCACTAAGAAACACATCTAAAAGTTTCTTGTATTTATCTACACTCCCTCCTGACACCAACTGTGGAAGGAAGTATTACATTCTTACTGCTCTAACAGTAAAGAACCCCTTATGCAAATCGAGATTGAACAGCTTCTCATTCAACTTCATTGTGTGCGGCTGCATATCTTCTTTTAAAGACCTTAGGTTATGTAGGGGTTGATTTGTTAAAATTGAAAAATTCAAAATCTGGTGCAACTGTGCATGGTTGCCAATTAGCTTATCATTTCCACTTGTTCAATTAAGCTTTGATTAAAAAAATCTGGAAGCTGATTGGTTTCTATGCAGAGCTGCACCAGAGTTTTCACTCTCCAGTTTTAGTAAATAAACCCCATAGTTTCCTCCCAATATTGGAGTCACCATTTAAAGATTTGTACATGTGATCATATACTTGCTATTTGTGCCTAAGCAGTGCTATTAAAAAATACCCTTTGTCTCAAATTTCTCCTGGGAAATAGTAGTGTACTTACTGTTCTGTAGCCTTGTTGTGTAGCTGAGGAGCACATTCACCCTTTAACCCATTAAGGACCAGCCAAGTAATCCATGGGGCACATTGGAGTTCCCTAGATTGGGGCTTCCAGGGTTCCCAAAGCTCCATTTGACAGAGGTACGCTCGAAGAGTGACCCAGTCTGACATAAACAAGACCCCAATGCCCTATTCCAACCTGCTACTGGCATTGCTTTCCATCAGACCTCGCTAAGCCCCAGTGCAAAGGAACATTTACAAGATATATCTTCATATAGGTGAGAAGATAGTGAAGTCTACACAGAAGGTGTCTTTTTAATAGTTTACTGAGTTAATAATGTATAGTACGAATCAGCCTCCCATAGCTATAGCACATAGCTTCAAGGTTGCTAACAGTCCATAGTAGAAAGTATAAATAAGAGGAGAAACCCCTACCTACAGAAGGTGTGTCCCAGAATTCTGTATTCCAAAACAGAGTGATGTGAGAAGTCCAAATATGCAAAGTTCTTTCATACTACCTGGCTCCTGTCCAAGGGGGAAGCATCACAGTAAACATCTTGTGACCACATGCTGGGACTTGATGGTTTATTCACAGGGAATACAGGTGACCACTTCTCCCAGTGATGGCTACCACTCTTGGCTTTCCACCAATCAATATATTTATCACTTCCTTCCCATGGTGCCCCTCTCCTAGCAGGGGCAGGGCTGGCACTTAACCCCAGAGTTAAAGTCACAACTCGTAGCTGTAGGTTTGCCATGTGAGATCACCCAAGGCACAGTTTGCCTTGGACTTCTAGTCGCATCAGATGTTGAGTGAGATTTGGGGTTTTGATTTACTAAAAACAAATAAGCTGTGCATTTGCAGAAGAATTTTCACTCTGCAACAGAATTTCCCCTTAGCTTAGTAAATGAGGTGAAGTTTTGCTGAAAAATGTTCCTTGCATTTGACTGGGTACTCTTATAGTAATGTGGTTTTTCACCACATGTACTACGTTAAGGGAAAATTCCCTTGCATAGTGGATTTTCCCAAAGAGAGCAGCCTATTTGCCTTTAGTAAATCAGTCCCTTTGAGTGAGATTTGGGGATGTCACTATTGTTCTGCTCATTGTCCTCCTTTGCTGAAGAGAAAGCTGTACCCGAGGACCTGCCTCTTTTAGCAGGCAATCAATTTGCTGTAATCTTACAGAGGAAATTCCTTCAACACAAAACCCCTCTGGACAAAAGCTTAGTGGACAGAACATTCCAGAATGGTTGTACCAAATATTTCACCTTCCTAAAGAAACCTTTGCCAACCAGGGTGCCTTCAAGTATCTTCAGGGGCACTTTGGCAAAATGCCTAGAAACTTCCCAAAATATTGTATACAAGCCAGCAGGTGCATCAAGCATGCCTTATTCTTACATACAGGTTTTCATTGTGCACCATTACAGCCTTCTAGCCGCCAGTGTCCTAACAGCAAATAACACCATCGGTTGATAAGGAGAACATTAAGCACCTGCACAGCACCCTTGTTTGGCCTTCCCCTGCCCCTCTCCATCAGTACAGGGGCCACATTAGCGTAGTGAGGGAGGGAAACGGAGGGAGAAGTGAAACATTGGAATACTAGTCAGTACCAGTGTGCAAAGGTGTTTTCTTTGGAAGAATAAATCACCACTATTGTTGGGTGTCCTACGCATATGGGTGTTGCTGCATTATGTAAAACTATTAATTGATTTTTTTAGATTTTAGAATGCAGTGCCTCAAGATTGTGCAGAATTGTAAAAGGGTGCCTTGACTGAAAAAAGATTGAGAAACACTGTTCTAGAGGACAAGCTGTTCCATGATTGACTGCGCTGATAAGCACTGTGCATGAAACATGTATGGCTGTGTGGCACTTGAAAGAAGTGGTGAGTGATGGACTGAAGGTGAAGTTCAACAGAGGAACATTCTGAGCTATCCTGTCTTAGGAAACTGCAACCAAGATAGCTTGATCCGTAAGGAATTGATGATCAGTAAGTTTGTTTCCAGTGTGAGAATAAAAAGTATCTTGAGGAGTTTCAGAAGTTGGCTTCTATTTTGAGACTGTGAATGACTGGGGTATGTTGCTTGTTTCTCACTCTCCATCCCATTTTCTGGAGCCTGCATATAGCCTGTTGCTCAAGTTTGTTCTACAAAGTGATTGGTGCTCATGATATTTCTACTAAAACCCTAGAGAAAGAACCAGCCGTAAGGTAGAGGTGCCTAGAAACTAAATTACAGTAAAGTGAACTGGAACATCCCAAGGTTGATATTATGTCATCTGGAGGTACCTTGTCATTACTTGAGGGTAAATAATGTTACAAGGTAACAGTCCAAATAGGGTCCATTGCATCACCTATGAGGCAGAGTGCCATAGTTACATATGAAAAAAGAAGAATGCCTCCATCCCTATTGGTTGACATGGAAAAGGGCGTTTGGGACTTTGTATAAAGCATGCGGCCAAAATGAACAACATGAACAGAGAGTGACTGGTGGGTATATAATGGTAGATACCTCAAGCACATAGTGTTATGGCATGTAATTAGTAACATAACATAAACCAGTAGCATGATTATAAGGATTAATAGATGTAACAATCATATAGTGATAAATATGACATAGGTAACATGAATAATACATAACATTAACAGCATGATAACAAGAAAGAAGAAAACCACCAGATACCAAATTCTATGCTCACATATTGTAACAGGTTCACAAATAACTTGGTAGAGGCCAATAAAAACAACAGGATAATAAACATGTTGTGGAATATCGCTCTTGGATAAAATTGGTATTTTAGGCATCTATATAGCTCGATGCATTTCATGGATATTCCAATCTTCAGGAGCAGATGCAAACATCTATAAATGTAACATAAAATAAATTGGTGAAACCGGCCAATTACAAGAAGGGAAATTGAGAAAAGAGGGGCTTAGGAGGCAAGTATAACATATATTAGAAGGCAAGTATAACAGGGGTCGATATGCATAAAAGCAATGATATAGAAAATATAACCCATAGACAACTTACAATTGAGCTGTGATAGTATGTGACAGCGCAATGGGCCAGGACCAACCGGGGCAAGTAATTGTTCTCCCGGGAGCTGAGGCGGTATATCCAAAGGACAAGGGTGGAAAAGCAATATGGAAGGGAGATACCTGAGGAGCGGTGGTTTCCCTCTTTCTTGTTATTATGCTGATACTGTCATGTATTATTCATGTTACCTATGTTATATTTATTACTATATGATTGTTACGTCTAATAAACCTTATAATCATGCTACTGGTTCATGTTATGTTACTAATTACATGCCATAACACTATGTGATTGGGGTATCTACCATTATATACCCACCAGTAACTTTCTGTTCATGTTGTTCATTTTGGCCACCTGCTTCATACAAAGTCCCAAACCCATTCCATGTCTACATAGTTACATAATTAGTAAGGTTGAATAAAGACACCAGTCCATCCAGTTCAACCTGAGTGAGTGTGGGTGCGTGTCTACAATTCTCCCTATCCCTGTACATTGTCCATATCCATTGGAGAATCCCTAGGGAAGCTCCACTCAGGGGGGGCGGTAAACCTAATATTGCTATTATATAAAATTAAATCTAAACTTCGATCCAGTTAGTTTGCAGTTGTAGTAAAACAATTGCCATGTTTTTTTTCACCCTTTTTTGCACTCTAGTGCTGCCAATCTCTTTTAGCTTTCTTCCATCAACATATAATGGCTTTACCATAAGCTGTGTTTATTACTCTGTAGCAGCTTCTTGATAGCGACAAAGCTATACCATGCCTATGAAATGTGTTTCGGCATGAGCATTTGTTGTTTTCATTAGTGTCAATGTGACAGGGTGACAACAAAGGAGCAAAATTGTCAAACAGGTGTCACACGATGACAGAAAGTGCCTGAACAAGGACCTTTATAGCTGCGTTACTAGATATTCTACTAGATCTAATAACAGGTGCAGATTTAAAAGGATTAAAAACATCACACTAACATATTAAAGCATATATGAGATATTAGTGTTTGTTTTAGATCTATGTTTACTGGCAAGGGCTCCTAATGACTGATAATGGGTAAGAAGTTCCTCAGTAATTAGCAAATTGGGTGGATACAAGGGTCACCCTGTGAATCTCAGTTTAAAGTTAAAGTCTAAAATTTTCAAGCCTGCAAGCAGGTTCTTTTTTGCAGAAGAAACATGCAATGCATGCTTACAGTCTTCTGTAAAGAATTCTGGCACAGATCCTGTCTGCCAAAATGACTGAACTGCTGCTCATGTGATGGCCAAAAAACACTCAAGATGGCTGAAGACCAACACCTGGAAAAAAAAACAGGGAGCAGATGCCAACGAAGATCCTCATGGTTGTTGGACTGTAGAAGTAGAGGTAAGTGTTGCTAAATTTAGTTCCACTTTAAAGCTGAGCTATACCCACCTCCCCTCCAGCAATGCTATGTCCAGGAGCTCCCTGCTAGTTGCTGACACCCAGGGCCAGTCTTCCTGCAAGTTACGAACTTCAGAAATTTTTATTGTCACTCCCAAGCATGCTGAAAGTGGTTCTAAATGCAGGAGGTTTTTATACAAATGCACTCTATCACCTAAGCCCCATCTTGATTCAGTGATGTTGCACGAGAGCCTCAGTTGTCCGGCACTCTTCCTCCCGATTGGCTGAGATACAGCAGTGGGCGTCATTGGCCCCCACTGCTGTCAATCAAAGTGAGTGAGCAAATGAGGAGAGAAAGGGGGTGGGGTTGAGCCGTGGCTCCATGTCTGAATGGACACACAAAGCAGCAACTTGACTCGGGTGCTCTTATAGCAAGCTTCTTGCTGTAGGGGCACTCAGCAGGAGGGAGGGTTCAGGAACACCGGCTAGGGACCCAAGAAGAGGAGGATCTGGGCTGCTCTGTGAAAAACCATTGCACAGAGCAGGTAAGTAAGTAACATGTTTATTATTTTTAAACAAAAAAAAAACAAGACTTGAAGTTGTACATTAAACGGGCAGTTAAAAATACTTTAATGCAGAAGAGGCCACTGCCTCTGTTGCGCTGTTATCAGTTACATTGTCATGTAATGTTATAAGAAGGAAAATAGAGGCGGTTATGTGGTTCTGTCTTAGGATGGCAATGCTGCTTCTCTATACACCAGGGCTTTTTTTCAGCGGGAACGCTGGGGAACGCAGTTCCGGAACCTCCAGCACTGACTGTATGCAATGGTAAGGGGTGCTGGGTGTTCTGCAGGGTCTATTGATGTGGACTGCTGGGGGATTTATTTCAGCAGGAGGGGATCTATTGTTGCTGAGGTGGTCTGTTTTTTGTTTTCAAACGGTTTTTATTTAAGAAAAGAAAAAAGTTCACATACATTGAAAGAGGGTATTCAATTCTCTCAGGGTATAATACATTTTGAAAGGACAAAAGTACAGAGTAGTCTATCACATTAAGAAACATAAGGTAACATTATCTTCTTCTGAGCTGACTTGAGTGTGACAAATGAGAAATTATACCCAAAGAGTTGGGTGTGTAATAATTATTAGATAGAAAGAAGGGAAGACCAAACAAAACAAAACAAATCATACTAGAAACAATAACTCGGTCAGGAGTGTTCAATCTTGAAGTCTTAGTAAGAACCATGGATTCCATTTGGCATTGTATGCAGGAATAGAGTCATGTAATGTATGAAAAATTTGCTCAGATACCATCATATCATCAATTCGCGCAATAATTTGCGCGAAAGGAACAGTAGCGGATTTCCAGTGAAGAGCTGTGCACCAGATCATAGCTATACATATTGTGTGAATTAATCTCAGGAGAGGTTTTGCAATGTCAGGAATGTCTTGAAAAAAGAGGCAATGAAGATGAGTGAGACTGATGGGGTGACCCGCCAGACTATCTACCAGCTTAAAGACCTCTCTCCAGGTAGGTTGAAGTTTTTCACACTCCCAAAAAATGTGCATGTATGAGCCAGAAAGCGCGCATCCCCTGAAACAGTCAGGGGAGGTTTGTGGATATATTTTGTGAATACGGGATGGGGTATAGTACCATCTTGTCGTGAGTTTAATGGCTGTCTCCCTAACGGCAAGGGATTTAGTGCATTTGCGTATATTTAACCACCCTCTCTCCCAGTCCAAATCGTCCTGTTCTAGATTTAGTTCTTGGACCCATTGAGACCTATATTTCAGGGATGGGACATCCACAGCCGACTCCAAAAGTTTATAGATCAGTGAGATGAGACCCCGCTGTCGAGGGGCCTCACGGCATAGATCCTCGTATAGAGTCGTGTCAGTCTCTGAAGGGTTGGGGTAGTGTTGATGAAAAAAGTGACGTATTTGAAGGAAGCGAAAGAACTCTTTGTCTGGGATGTTAAATCTAGTTTTTAGTGACGAAAATGTAGTGAATTTGGAGTCTATCTGAAAATCCCTCAAGGTGATTAGATTGTGTTGTGTCCATTCCTGGAAAGACTCTGGGTGGTAGTAAGCTGAGGGGAATCTAGGGTCACCAAGGAAGGAGGCACCCTGTGGGGATTGAGTAGAGAGGTTGAACCTATGTTTGTAGGAGTTCCAAAGTTTTAACCCCAGTGATACAACCTTATTTTTGGGGGAGATCTCTGGAAGGGAGGGGATGGAGGACCACATTATCCCAGGGAGGAATAGGGGAGAGATAGATTCTTGTTCGAATTTGACCCATGGGACCCTAGAGTTTTGGATATTCCATTGGGCTTGTTGAGCGTATCTACTGGCTAGGTAATAAAGCCAGATTTGGGGAACCCCCAATCCCCCACTTTTAGCAGAGCGGTAAAGAGTGTCTTTAGCAAATCTGGAGGGTTTGTCCTGCCAAATAAATTTATTGAGTTGTGCCTGAAGGTTCAGCAGATATGATTTAGAAATCCTGATTGGGAGGGATCTAAAGAGATAGAGTAATCTAGGGAGGATTACCATTTTGAGGGCTGTAATTCTACCTATAAAGGAAATGTGAAGTTGGGACCACATTTTCAGAGTTCTCTTTAGTTTGGAGATCATGGGAGGGAAGTTAGATTCAAAAAGTCCGCTGAAGTCTCTCGTCAAAAGGACGCCCAGATAGGATATGTGGACGTCAGCCCATGTAAAATGGAAGGTGTTTTTAAGGTGTTGGAGTTCCGCTGGAGGAAATCCCACCGGTAGGGCTGTGGATTTCGTAACATTGATCTTAAGACCAGAGACTCCAGCAAAATTCGAAAGGGTCTGAAGGAGACTGGGAAGGGAGATGAGGGGGTTAGTCAAGAACATGAGGACATCATCAGCATACATGCAAAATTTGTATGTAGAGGCACCCTTTGAATAACCCGAAATATCTTGGTTAGTGAGTATGGCAACAGCCAGGGGTTCCAGGGCGAGGGCAAAAACCAGGGGTGAAAGTGGACACCCCTGCCTAGTGCCACGACCAACTGAAAAAAACTCAGAGCAACAGCCCGGAATCTTAATGCGAGTTTTGGGGTTGAGATAAAGGGCGTGGAATCCGTGCAAAAATTCGTTGCAAAAGCCCATCCGCTGCAAAAGGACGGAAAGGTATTTCCAAGAGACGCTATCAAACGCCTTATGTATATCAAGGCTGAGCATGAGGAGTTTCTTGGAAGTCTGATTTGCATCTTGAATTATATTAGAAGCTAACCTGATGTTATCTGTTATAAATCTATGGGGAATAAATCCTGATTGAAAAGGGGAGATAAGGGAGGAGATAATTGAAGCTAACCTATCTGCCAGAATTCTACTAAAAATCTTTAAGTCATTATTCATGACTGAAATTGGTCTATAGTTTTGGGGGAGAAGGTGATTTTTATTGGGTTTGGGGATCAGGGACATGTTTGCTAATAGCATCTCGTCTGGGAAGTTACCCCCCTGTAAGACATAGTTAAATAACTGTACTAAGTTGGGGGCTAGTAGCGTGGCAAATTTTTTATAGTATATGGCTGAAAAGCCATCCGGGCCTGGGGCAGAGCCCCCCTTAAGGGATTTGATTACTTTAAGCACTTCTGATGTGGTGATAGGGGCGTTAAGTTTCTCTATTTGTGAAGGAGAGAGGGAAGGTAGAGGGACATTTTGAAACCAAGTCTTTTCAGTGCTAGTGGGAGGGGTTGGAATTGGCGCTAGAAGGGAGGAGTAAAAGCGTTCGAAAATGTGAAGCACTTCTTTAGGATGAGAGGTAGAAAGACCTGCCGTGGAGGTCAATTTATATACATGTGTGGGTCGGGAAGCTTGGTTAAGCTTCCTAGCGAAAAGGGTTGTGGTGGAGTTATTATGTAGCAAAAATTTGGCTTTGGACCATCTAAGGTCTTTCTCAATCTTGGAGGATAAGAGAGAGTTTAACTCTAGACTCTTCTGATCTATTGTTTTTCTGGTAGATTCCAAACCCAACTGAGCGGTGTTTTTATATAAGCGGTCCAATTCTGTCGTGAGGTCAAGAATTTTTTGTCTGTGCATCTTGTTATGGGAAGAGGCAATACTGATAAGCTTTCCCCTTATAACTGCCTTGTGGGCAGACCATAGTATAGTAGGTGGGGTTTCTGGGAGATCATTGAACGAGAAGTATTCCTCAATGGACTTGGCCGTCTCAGATTCAGCCACCAAGTCCGAGAGCAAAGCCTCGTTCAGTCTCCAGGAGTGTGGGGTGGGAGCTAGGCCTATGAATTGTGTAGTGAAAGAGGTGATATGATGATCCGACCAGACACAAGGTTGGATCGTAGCATTTGACGAGTTGGCTAAAATAATGGGGGTGGTGTAAATATAATCCAACCTAGCATAGCTGTTATGTGGATGTGAATAAAAGGTGTATCCCCTTAGTCCTATATTATGTGATCTCCAGGTATCTATTAACTGGTGGTCCACCAGACCTTGTGATAGAGATTTCGGGAAGGCTTTAGAAGAGATCGTGGAGGAGGATCTGTCTAGTGTTGGGTTAGCAACTAAGTTGAAGTCACCACCTATTATCATATGAGGTGAGTTCAGAGAAACCAGTTTGCTAAAAAAAGATTTGAAAAAGGATGCAGGCGCGTCATTAGGGGCGTAAACACTAGCTATGGTTATTTCTTTGTTGTGAATCAGCCCTTTGATAATGACGAACCTGCTATCCCTGTCTTTATAGCAATGCTTAACCTCCATTGGCAAGGAGGAATGTAGAAGTATGGCGGCACCCCTGCTTTTGGTTGTGTGAAGCGAATAAAATGCTTGGGGGAAGCTCCTGTGAAGGAACTTAGGATGTGAGGCGTGGGAGAAATGAGTCTCCTGAATTAGGAGAATCCTAGCCCCCAGATGATTATATTGATCGAAGGCTTTACGCCTTTTGATAGGGGAATTAAATCCCTTCACATTATGGGAGATACATGTGATAACCATGATATATCATAGTTAAATTATTACATCTGAATAAGTTTATAGTAAAGCCCACACAGGGGTTAAGCTGGGCTGGTAAGTTGAGGTGTAGGAGGTCAAGCAGGAGTACCGCCATTACAACAGTAGGTAAATTGCAAATATAGCATCTAAGGACGTGAATCTTGAATGCATAGTAATACTTAACAATGTTTAGACCGAACAATAAGTATCTGATTAGTTGGCCAAGAAAACCAAAAAGGAGAGATTTTTGATAAAAAAAGAAAATTAAAAATGAAAAAAGGCCCAGATATGGGCTACTAGAAGAAGACATAAAGTCAAACTTTTAAACCGGGTCAGTGAAGGTTGTAACAGTGAGAAAAAAAAAACCTTATTACCTGATAAAAAAGAAAAAAAACACAAACAGTTCACAAGCGAGACAACTAGGTCTCGTACCCAGCTGGACTGCAGTAAAAAAAAGGCTGCAGAGTGTGTGATCAACAGGGCTCACCTTGCCCGAAGGGACAAGAGAAAATAAAAAAAGAGTTACTTTGCTGGGTGGGGAGAACATATCGCGGCACCGAGGGACGGCAGCCATCCAAAGGAAAGTACTGGTGGTGCTGAGCATCAGATGTGAATTACTAGCGTAATTGTTCTGCGAGGCCCTCTCCTGCTTCATAACGAATCCTCCTCCTGTCTCTCCTAGGCGGAGGGGTTTGCCAGATGGGAGCTGGACGGGGTGTTGATGGAAGGCGACGTAGTGCAGAGGCATCCAAGAGGCCGAGCTTCACCAAAATTTCTTGGCCCTCACGAAGGGAGGAAGCAGCAAACGTAGTACCATTATGGGGGACCAGCAATTTGAAGGGGAATCCCCATCTGTAACGAATGCGTGCAGACTGTAACGCTGTGGTGATCTCTTTCATACCCCTGCGTCTATCCAAAGTTGCTGGAGAAATATCTGGGTATATTTGGATAGTATGATTATCCAAAGTAATGCGTTGGTTATTACGGGCCGCCCTCAGGATTTCTTCTTTTGTGAGGAAGTCCTTCATACAGAGGATCACATCCCTGGGGGGCTTGTCATCAGGTGGTTTAGGGCGGAGAGCCCTGTGGATGCGATCGCACTTGAAGGCCGCAGATTCGTGGTCAGGGAGAAGTGACTTGAATAAACGGATCACAGTAGGGATTAGTTCCATCTCAGATTCAGGGATGCCTCTGAGTCTCAGATTATTCCGTCTGTTTCTATTGTCGAGATCCTCGACTTGGGCTTGTATTGAATTGAGGGCCAGAGATAGGGATTCGTGGTCACGACTGAGGTCATTATAAGCCAGGGCTAGCTCATCGTGTTTAGTTTCGAGGAGTTCAGTACGTGAGCCCAGGGCTGCTATCTCTTGTGACAGAGTATGGGAAGTTTTGTGGAGCTCTGTTTGGAATTTGGTTGCCAATTTTGTGTACATGGCTTCCAGACTACTGTCCAGGTCTGCTTTGGACAGGGAGGGGTGGTACTCACTGGAGCTGTGTTGGTTAGGAGAGAGGTCCGGCTGCGGCGGAGTGGATGGAGTCGGAGAGTTTCCTCTTACCGCGGCGCCATCTTGGGCCATGCTGTAGCGTTCCCGCGTGCGGAGGAGATAGTGGGTTAAAGTGTTCTGAGAGGAGCCCCGAGATTTCTTCCGCTTCGACGGCATGCACCAAGCATATGTGGCTTGAGGGGTGCTAAAAGTAGATGAGGTTCGAGCTGTTTATGGCCCTCAGGAAGCCTATAGTGTCCCGGGTGTAGCGGAGCTACTGTATCAGGCGTCCATCTCCTTCTGCGCCGCGCATGCGCCCCGAGGTGGTCTGTTTTTGCTGGTGGGGGACCTACTGTTGCTGAGGGTGGGTCTTATATTGCTAGGGGGTCAGTTGCTGCAGGGAGAGATCTACTGTTGAGGGAGGGATCTTCTTGTGGGGAGATCTGTTGTTGCTGCCAGGAGTCTATTGTTGCTACGGGGGAAATTTTGTTGAGAGTGGTTTATTGTTGTTAGATGGATCTACTGTTGCTGGTGGGTGGGCTATATTGTTACTGGCTGCAGGGGATCTATTTTACTGCTTTTCTTGTTATCATTACCATATTCCATACAAATTACTTGCACCACAAAATGATACTTGGTTCTATATTCTCTAAAAGAGCAGTGGTGGGAGGTGGGTAGGGGGTGAAACCAAGGAACAGAGCTCAGAGGTGGGTAGGCATGGAACCAAGGAACGGTGCTTGGAGGTGGGTGGGGTGGAACCAAGGAACCGTGCTTAGAGGTAAGTAGTGGTGGAACCAAGGCTCAGAGGTGGATAGGCGTGGAACCAAGGAACGGTGCTCAGAGGTGGGTAGGCGTGGAACCAAGGAACAGTGCTTGGAGGTGGGTAGGGGTGTCACCAAGGAATGGTGCTTGGAGGTGGGTAGGGGTGGAACCAATGAACGGTGATCGAAGGTGGGTGGGGGTGGAACCAAGGAATGGTGCTCAGAGGTGGGTAGGGGTGAAACCATGGAACGGTGCTTGGAGGTAGGTAGAGGTGGCACCAAGGAACAGTGCTTGGAGGTGGGCATGGGGTGGAACCAATGAATGGTGCTTGGATGTGGATAGGGGCAGAGAAAATGGGTGACTCCGAAAGGGCGAGTTCCTGTGCCTATTTTCTGAGAAAAAAAGCCCTGCTATACACACAGTACAGTGATTGAGCTGGCACATAACTGGGTGTGACTAAAGAAAACAAATGCAGTCCCTACATCTAGCAACTGGTAAGCTGCAATATATGAAATGTTTGCTATGGATTTAGATATGCTTTATCCGGAACTTCTTTTGGGTGACAGGCATCTCGTGATTTTGTTTGCGTGATTTGCCACGATTTTTTGGGCAAAATTGCACAATGATTGGGGTGCCATTGAAAGTAATGGGATTGCGTTTTGTGGCAATTCGGAAATTGCAGCCAGAATCGAGGCAATTCCACCCACAATCCATGCGTCTAGGTGTGAACAGAGCCTAAAGTCATCATGCATGTAGAAAAAAAAATCAATGCATAAAGGGTTTATTTACCTTGGAATGAAATGAAAATGACTAGCAGGCTACAATGTTAAATGTTTGTGCTAAAACACAAAAAAAGTTTCTGTAGAGGAATAGGATTGGAGTACCAGTGTGCCCTGTATTGGTTTTTCCATTGGATCATCACTAGTAGCTTCACCAGCAAAAATAAGCTTGGCACAATTCCTTTGCCTTCTCAAAGCATCTGATATAATATGAAGTAATTTCCTTTCTCTTAATTTGTTAGTGAAGTTCAGCATCTGAGTAAACTGAGGTCACAGCAGCACAAAACGTACTATGGCAACATCTCCTTCGATTCCTTAAAACAAATGTGCCCGGATCAGCGCTCGGCGCTCGTTATATAATTCCCGGTAAACGTGGAAAAGTCACCTGTCAGAAAGACAATGACATTTTAACATCAAGGTTTACTCAGGAGAAATTACACCTTCAAGAAAGGGGAAAAAAATACATCATGGCATGCCAAGCAGCATGTCACTTACACTCCATTGGCTACAATTGTCAGGGTTCACATCCATTAAGCTTTGTGTCAGCTGAGGAAGTTTACATGTGAGGTAATGTGCAGCTTTCTACCACTGCTGACTGCCTGGGGCTAGCCTAAAGTGCCAATCTTGTCACTGGTTTTTCAGAATGCTTCTCCGAGAATTAGATGCATATGCTCGCTGGCCAACCTAAACAGTTTAGGCATTTTTTTTTCCTCACAAGTCTTTAGCAGAAAACATTCAACATGTAATAATGTGGTTTGCAATCCAAGTGCCGTAGCTCTCCTATGACATGGAGTTGTCAGTTTGTGTTGTTGTAGGAACTTTGTAAGATAGTGGCAAAAAGCTAACGTGTTCCAATTTTATGGATGACGATTCAACTAAATAGATGTCAAGAAAGGTAAAAAATTACATTTTTTCTATCTGTAGCACCCCCATGACACCCCAGAGGCTAGTGGGACCTCCAGGGACAGGATGGGCTAGCATTTCACCTCAGGATATAGTCCTCTGCAATATTGGAAATAATAGGATTCTATTGATTCTCACCCTTCACGGATGAAGAACCTCAATGATGACCCTACACTCTGTGACTGTACCTCCTGACCGTAAAGCACTTGTCAGTCCAGCTGCCAATACCCTGGGGAGAGAAAACCATACTTCAGTGAGGTCCAAGCTTCCAATGCAAGCTTCTCTGGCCCCTCAAGACATCTAGAGTTCCTCCGTGGCTCCTCACCCCCCAGGTTAGGCTCCATGCACACAGGACGTTCAAAAAAGTCTTTCTGGACATTGGATTGCTGGATTGCACGCCTTTAACATAGTTTTTTTTAAATGCGTTTATGCATGTTTTTGAGCGTTTTTCAGCGTAAATGTTTTTGACCGTTTTTTTTTTTCAATTATGCCCAGCTTATATTGATCTTTGCAATGTAAAAAAACTCTGCTGAAAGCACGTTTATGAGCATTTATGCGCATTTAGCGTTCAGCGTTTTTTGTGGTCAGAAGAACTGCTCTTGAACGCGATTTTAGGGCGTTCAGACAACAGCCCATAAACTCCCCTGCTGAAAAACTTAAAAAAATGTCCATGTGTGCATGGACACATAAGATAGCATAAAGGGGAGTTTAAGGGCTGTTAAAAAAAATGCCCAAATTCCCCAAAACTTCAGTTTACTGTGCATGAGACCTTATACAAGGTAGGACTCAAACTCAGGCCTTTGCCCAGCCACATGTTCATCCTCTCAGCAAGCAGGATTCAACAGCCAAACACATCCCTCCCCTATGCGGGAGGCTCAGGGGAGAACTGATTCAAAAGGCCACTCCTTGAATATTTATACTCTCTCCCAGGATGCACCTGGGGCCCAGCAGACCCCACCTACTATAGACCGCCTGCAGAAAACTACAGGAGGTGGTGGATAGAATACAAGTCACCCTGCACAAGTAGAGAGAGTAGCAGTGACTGATTTTTATAACAGGAAACTCACACTGGATTACTACATAGATCTGCAAGATATACACTAAGCGCACCAATATTCAAGGAAGCGAATGGTGCCCACTGCCCAGCATTTCCTGATCTCTCATTACTAGCCATTGACTTAGCCCTGGGGAAAATGTTAGCCAGCCCCGTTTCTGTTTATTTGTTAAATGTTGTTGTCTATGTCATCTGTTTAGTTATTATTTAGAGGATTGATTGTTTGACTGCTGACCACTACTGATCACCTGCATATAAGGGTGGACATACATGTTAAAATTTTATTCTATAATCTTTGAACAATGAATTAATTTAACCAATAACTCTATAATATGAATGTCTACCTAAACAGCACATTTAATTTAAACCAATTAATTAATTTGCAAATCCAAAGAAAATTGTATGATCAGATTGTCTGGCCAGTGCAAAATTGCCTTTAAATGGACAAATGCCTCCCAGAGAATGGGTAGGGAGATACTGCCATTGTTTCTCATGAAACTTACCTGATGGACATTAGCAGCGGCCACACATTTGACATATTACTGTCTTCTTCTAAGCAGTATTAAAAGCAGCCCTTTTGTGAAAATGGGTTTCTGCTGCTGTAACACAAGAACTCCATATTGAGCCATGAAATTGGTGACCTTTCAAAAGGATAAGATTAGTTGTGTGTCCATGTCATGTTATATTATAGCCCCCCCCCCCGCCCCATCTTAGCTGTTTTAGCCAGAATAGAGACCTGATACAATATGGAACATTTTGCCGCATTCTGGCATATAAAGTGACTGGACTGGCAGAGGATAGCAAGGAGGGGCTTACTTCATTCCATCTCTGGATAGAGACACATGAGATGCTCCACTGCAGCTCCAGATCATGATAAGGCTATAATAGGTGGGTGCCCAGGCCCCTAGTGCGGAGAGGGGGTGTGAATGTAAGGCCTTGAGGATGCTAAGAGTCAGTTTCGGCTTTGCACGTCTTTAGAATTTTTTTCCAGAAGATGATCTGCAATGTCAACCTACAGTATGTATTGCTTGTAATAATGGGTTATTTTAAGGTTATCAAATGATTATACGCAATATGCATACGCTCTACCTTTCCATATTATCTGCCACCATCATGAGAGTAACATGTGTTGTGTCATGGGCTATCCTCTGCATGTGCAGCTATGTGATGGGGAAGCACATACTCTCTTTAACCCATTCCATCCTGGCATAGGTCGGCCCCCTTAAACACCCTGAGGCACTCTGGGGCTATAGGATCCTCCCCTGAGTGCCAATGATTAGGCATCCCCAGGACTCCCCTGGCCTGGCCTAATCAGGACCATCTGTATTCTGTTCCATTTTTTCCTCAAGTCTAATAGCAATGGACCCCAAAAGCAGCCTTTCCCAGCACCCATTTTGTCTCCAGAAGACATTTGCATCTTAAAGTTAGGAGAAGGAAGAGTCAACACAACCGAAGATTTTTAAGTTAATTTACATATATACATTCTTCCAGTCATTACTTAGTCTTATCCAGTCACATTACTTAGTTGCCAATAGATAGGGAACAGCAAAGATAAGAGCCAAGATGGGGAGCAGCCCATGCCATCAGGGGTTTTTCCAAAATCCTAAATCTCAAGACAAGGAGATATCATAATCTCATCAGTCCTGCAAGTATCCTTCCTTGTTTTCCCATAAAGGGAAATTCCCAGAAGCTAGGGCCTCGAAGGTAAAACTTTTGCATGCCTAGGTAACTTTCTATGGTACACCACACTTTGTGGGCACCTCTAGTGACTACCTAGGCAACTACACTGCCTACTCTCAGTATATGGTTTCTAACCCTAACTATGATGACATTAAGTGGCCAGTTTAGGGAACTGCAAAGGGCACCCCAGTGACCCTGCTCTACCTTTGCAAAGAGGGCAATGTTGTGTAGGATTCAATTCTAAATTCAAATACTGTGTTCAGAATTCCACTCAAATGCTGTTGGCAGTGAGAACCAGGAAAGAGTCTCATGCAGCGAGATTTATTTAATCCTTTCTAGGCAGGTCTGGAAGAGTTTCTTCCAAAATTCTCTGCACCTACATATGCAACATGACCATTATTCAATAATGTGTTCGAGTGAGCCAACCCTAGGCTCAGAGAGAAGGCCCTGTTAGAATCTGGGAACTCATTGTCCTGCCTTTTCATGTATACAAAATTAGGGTCATTAAAAAAAAATAATAATAATAATTTGTTCAAGCCCTAGGTTTGTGACATTAAGGGCCCATTCATACTATAGGTGTAGGGCTGTGTTGGACAGTGTTGCTCAGTGCAACCCCAAATAATTTTTTTCAGCTCCACCAACGCACATTTTTACAAAGCATGTTGTAACAGGCTTCATTTCCTCACAACTCACTGTGGAGCATAAGGTTGAATGAAATGTCATTTTGCGAATTCTAAATTAAAAAAAGGTAAACCTCTACCAGAAAAACACATTTAGATTCTACCCCCCCCCCCTGTCCCATGTCTAGAGGTGTTTTTAAAGTGATAGTGTTGCTTGAATATTTGAGTATAGATAGGAGTACAGATATGAGTATGGGGATAAATATGGGGATAAATATACAGTAAATGTGGGTATGAACATGGCTATGGATATCAAGATAGATATGGGTATTTGAACATGGATATTTGAATATGGGTATGAACATAAGTATGGGTGTGAGTATGTGTATGGCTGAGTATGGGTATGATTATGGATATGAGTATGGGTGTGAGTATGGGTGAGTATAGGTATGATTATGGATATGAGTATGGGATTGGGTATAAGTATAAGTATGGGTATAAGCAGGGGTATGAATATGGGTATGAGTATGAATAGAAGTATGGGTATGAGCATGGGTGTGCACACAGGTGCCTGGGCACACCTTAAAACATTCTAAACAAATAATAAAAAAAGAAAATTGTAAAAAATAATAAAAATTTAAACAATAATAAAAATACAAAACTACTGACACCAATCTCTGCCCTACTGACACCATCCACTGCTCTACTGACACCTTCCTCTGCCCTACTGACAACACTGTTCTACTGACTGACACCATACACTGTCCTACTGACATCAACCTCTGTCCTACTGACATCGTCCTCTGCCCTACTGACACTATCCATGTTTTATATAAGGTTTTGTTGGACCACTTTTATTTAAAAAAAAAAAGAAAACGTTCACACCAGAACAAAAAGTTTACCTCATAGGGGTTTCCACTATCAACACAAATAAAGTAACATTCAGTCTCCTTTTTCTCTTTAGCATCACTGCTGCTCAGGCCTTGTGTCTTTGTCCTCCAGACCAATGTTTCTCAACTCCAATCCTCAAGTACCTTCAACAGGTCATGTTTTCAGGATTTTGTGGTAGTTACTAAGGCAGTGAAACTGATCAAATCACCTCTGCAAAATAATGGAAAGCCTCAAAACATGACCTGTTGGGGGTACTTGGAGACTGGAGTTGAGAAACATTGATCCGGACCATCTACCACAGCATCCCTTCCCTGTGTTCATGTTCATGTGTTCACCCCTCTGGCTGCTCCCTTGCAACCACACAGACTCTTCAGGAGGGTGGAGCCCAGACCTATAGTCCTGATTCTCCTATAAGCACAGAACACACTTGCACAAACAGTGTGCTGCTTGTTCCAAAAACCTAGGACCCAGGATTGGAAATTTTATCCTACCCAAGTCTTTTAGAAATCTCCAAGCTCCAGGTCTCAAACCAGGTGTAACCAACCAGAGAAGAACCTGAAAAAACTATTTCTTCCTTGTGAGACACGGACCCTGAGGCCCCTTAATATGCCTGGATGAGAATCCTGGGCAATATAAAAGCCATTTAATACCATGAAAAGACACCACACTGTCACAGTATGGCTATGGGTATGGATATGATTATGGGTATTGGTATGATTATGGATATGAGTAGGAACAAAAGTATAGATACAAGTATGGTTATGGATATGAGCATGGGTATAAATATACAGTAAGTATGGATATGAGTATAACCCATACTCATATTCATATTCATGCCCATACTGTATGAGTATGGATATGAGAATGGCTATAAGTAGATATGAGTATGCATGTGAGTATGAATAAAATGTGTATGACTAGGGATTTTAGTAAAGCATAACCATAACCCTAAGAATAAATATGTGAGTATACTGTAGATATGAGTATAGGTATTTGAGTTTGGGTATTGAGTATCCATGCTTTAAAAATATAGAAAAGGGTACATTGACCTTTTTTTTTTTACAGCCTACATACTGACTCAAAGCAACTATGAAACTAGATTTATAATACACTTTAAACATTTTTGTCATAGTGGCATCCTTTAAAATTACAGGATTTTGGAATAATATGAATGTACATGCATTCCAGCATGTTAAATGAAACATGTCAATCTGTACAATAACTGTTGTCATTCAGGCATGATTTCAAATATTATACAGACATTAATGTGGAATATTACATTTTCCTGACTCAGGTTTTGCTGAGTCTGCAGCAGATTTAATTATCAGGACAGCATCCGACTTGTGGAAAAGAGAAAAAAAATCTCAGATTATTTTATTTCTCATTGTACTTTGGAAACCCCAGGCGGTTAAACTGTCTGCGGTCAGGGGGAGTCGACAAGTGACTGTCAGGACATTTCTCCATAGGCTTGTCAGGTATGGATTTTCCTTATCATGATCAAACAGAAATTGGCAATGAAGGCTTTCAAACTCACAGCTCCACATTCATTTTCAGTTCCTCCTGGGAGAAGACTTCAATGTGTGTGAATTTCAGACATTTTCCTTGGAGACTAGACATTAAAAGTTTAATAACTTGCAAAGTTTTAATTTCAACCAGTTTATATAGTTTTCATTTTAATTATATGATAAAAACTTTTGAAGATCTTGCTTTGTTAAAGCGGAAGTACATTACAGCCATATGGTATATATACACACACAGACTTGGTGAAACCTACGAATAGCCAAAACACAAATTATGTGGCTGCAAAGCAATATTAAAAACATAAAAACATTGTTTGAATGATCAATCATTGGCATGAGAAAGACTTGTGATCTTAGCAAATTTAACTGTTTTAACCACCTCAATTTTGGAGGTGGATGCTTTTTTTTCTGGAGCTCCATTTATAAAAGCCCCTGCAAAAAAAAAAAGAAAATGGGTGGCCAGTTTGCCAATGAACAGCTGTGACTGAGCTATCATTGGACAGAACAGATCACAGGCACAATGTACAGAGTTAATCAGAGAGGCTCTGTATCTTGTGATGGATGTAATGCAATCACAGCCATCACTGATAGTGTTTACAAACATTCAGCCCATTCACAATAGAGAAATGTGAACAGAGCAAGAAGAAGGGTGGCAGTAGAATGAAAATCAAGGTGGGGAATTTTAAAGTGCCACAAACCACCAGTGATTGTAGGATTGTTTTTTTTTTTCTAATCACCATAAAAGTGACTTGTGCAATTAACCAAAGTAGTCAAATTTAAAAAAGTCCTAATCCAAATATCAGTGCTGATCAACCACCACCTCTTAGCAGCTACTTTGATGAACCTGCACCGCAATAGTGAGCAAACAGGTCGCTTACCAGATGGTTTGGCCCCACCAGCAAGCCCCAAACATGCTTGTTTTTCCCTCTGGCAACCCCAGTCCACAGACAATGGCCTCATGTGGAGATAAACTATGGACAGGAATTTAGACCTTCAAAACAATGACTCCGGTATCAGCCGAGAAATCCACACAGCAACCATCTACAAGAATATGACCCAATTTAGTAACATGTAGTATGGCTGCAGCTTAGTAAAGTTGGTTATTTTGAAATGTAGTGTTCTTGACCTACCCTCTCCCCATTCCTATTGTTTATTACAAATGTAATTACTCTGTGATTGCTGTTACCTAAAGTATCCCTTACTTCCACAGCTGCAATCAGAGTGTAGTTTAAAATTTGGAGGTTCATCGGAGCATTATTTCTAGTTGGGGCTTCCACCATTTGACTCATGAAATTGTCCTCTATTATGTTCAAGAAATGACAACCCTTAGTTAAGTGTGTGGTTTCATCTGCCCAGTCAATATTAGGATAGTTGAAGTCCCCCATGATGATGACAATGCCCAGCCTCCCCCACCATTTCCTCAAGTATCTGAAGTTCTAGTTCTTTCATTTTATTAGCCAGGCTTGTAGCATTTATGTACATACCTTTTCATTTTGTACATGTATATATCATTATCCTTGGATACACATACATTACATACTCTTACAGTTGTGGACAAGGCATTCAAGATGTTTGGAGGCAAACAGTATCAGAGAGATGGGTCCTAAGTTGCTCAAACAGGTGGGGTCTAGTGAGAGATTATTAGGTATGGTGTAACCAGTGCATGTTTAAGAGGGTAAGGAAAGGTGCTGGTGGAGAGGGGGAGATTGAAGATGTAGTTTGAGAGTGTAAAACAGAGCAGGAGGGATCTTAGTAGTTGTGAGAGAACAGGGCCCAAGGGACAGGTGGTGAAGTGGGACTCAGAAAGGAGTTTAGCAATTCCCTCTGGAGTAACAGGAGGAAGTTGGGTCTTAAGTTGCTCAAACAGGTGGGGTCCATTGAGAGTTTGTTAAAATGGTTGTATAGTGTTTTTTTAACTTTTACCTACAGGTAAGCCTATAATAAGGCTTACCTGTAGGTAAAAAAAATATCTCCTAAACCTTTACGGTTTAGGAGATATTCCCCTTGCTATGCGCCGCTGACTTCAGCGGTGCTGTCAGGAAAAGCCCTCTTGCAGTTTTCCCAGCGGATTGAGGATTAAATGAATGCCTGTGCATAGAAGCGCCATCCGGCGCTCGCGGGCGCGCAATAGCGCCAATGGCGCTAATAGTGCTAACAAACGTACGCGCATGCGCAATAGCGCCACTTGGCGCCAAAAATAGGCTATTTAAAGAAGACTGTTTCAATGCTGCCTTGCTGTCCAGTCTACAGCGTTTCCTGAGACCCCTGCTACCTTGTTACCAGTTTTCCTGTATCCAGTATTTACTTGGCTTGTTCCTGACTTACCTGCTTGCTGCCCGCCCCGATCTTGGCTTGGACTCTGACTATTCTCTTGGTTTGCCCTTCTGTACCTGATCTGCCCGCCAGTACCTTGACCCGGCTTGTCTGCACCTCCCTGCTGTCTGCAACCTGCTACGGGACTACAGTGCACCTCCCTGCTGTCTGCAACCTGCTACGGGACTACAGTGCACCTCCCTGCTGTCTGCAACCTGCTACGGGACTACAGTGCACCTCCCTGCTGTCTGCAACCTGCTACGGGACTACAGTGCATCTCCCTGCTGTCTGCAACCTGCTACGGGACTACAGTGCACCTCCCTGCTGACTACAGGATCCTGTCTTCTGCTTCAGTGTTCCAGTCAGGCACTTGTGCCCCTCTGTACTTTCGAGTCCCTGTTCACACCTTCAGGGGTTCTTAAGTCAGAGGTATACGAGAGGCCGTTCTCTGCATTCCGGGCTCCACCTACCAGGTACGTGACAGGCACATGCGCACAGGGGATTCTCGGCTGAAGGCCCGGCAACTGCCGGACCTTGCCGGGTAAGAAATCTCCCGCGCGCATGCGCAACATGACAGCTCCCTCGGCGTGGACCAGGTAAGATACTGACGCCTTGTTCTAAGGTAAGTATTTCATAATGAGCTAGTTTGCGGTGCATACTTGCTCATTATGCCTTTTGCTTTACAGGGGGAAAAAATAAATAAATTTCAGCAGGTATACAACCGCTTTAAAGCAGGGGTCCACCTATCTATCGTTTTTTTTTTTTTTTTTTTAGTTCATTCACAAACTTTTCTTCTCAGCATTACATACTCACGTATTGGGTGTAATATGTCCGCCTGTGTCAGATTTCGTCGGAAAGAATAGCTTAAATTATTCATTGCAGGCGGTTTCCATCTTCATTGTGGGCATTTGAAGCCCACAAGCATTTATTTCCTGGATGCGGTGAATGCTGTGCTCCCAGCATTCACCGCTCATTCCCGCACATGCTCAGTGGCATCCTGGGAAGCCTGAGACTATCTCCCAGGAGCCTGTGCGGAGTCTGGGAGAGGCTAGAAACATGACATGCCTACACCCACGGGAGGAGAACCAGGAAGTGCAAAGAAGAATAGAAAAATAAAAGGTAATTACTGCGATTTAAATTTTTTTAAACGGCATGTCAGCATCTAGGCAAGGAAGAGAATACATACAGATATTGTTCAAAATTTGGGTGGAACCCCTCTTTAAGTATTGGGTAACCAGTGCATGTTTAACCTCCCTGGCGGTATTCCCGAGTCTGGCTCGGGTTGGATTTTTCCATACCAAAAGCGGTAACCCCGAGCCAGACTCGGGCTTGCATCGCAGGATCCAGGAAGATCATACTTACCTTGTCCCCTGGATCCTGCGATGTCTCCCCGCTGTGATCGGCGAGCCGCTGTGTCTCGCTCGATTCACAGTGCCGAGCTCCGTTCCCTGCGAGCGGTGCGACGCACGGGGACGGAGTTCGGCGGTAAATTCAAAAGTGAAACACACAGTATAGATACAGCATACTGTAATCTTACAGATTACAGTACTGTATCAAATAACTACACATCCCCCTTGGTCCCTAGTGGTCTGCCCAGTGTCCTGCATGCAGTTTTATATATATAAAATTGTTCTTTCTGCCAGGAAACTGGAGATTGTCCATAGCAACCAAAACTGTCTCTTTACATCAAAAGTGCTTTTAGACCAGCTAGAAAAAAGCGATAATAAATTAGAATCACTCGCAGAATTAAGTGATAGTGATTTGTGGGGAAATCCGTCACCAAACACTAAAAGTAACAAAAGCGACAATTCTGCAACTGAGCAAATTTCAGTGTTTTTGATTTGATTACATTATTATATAATTTTTATTATTATTACATTATTATTTGTTATAATTATTTATAGTTATTTATTATATTATAATTTTTTATTTCGTTTTTCAAACTTTATCATACCCGGGATGTCTACTAGACTCTTGTTTGGACAGATTTAAGTGAACTATTCCTAAGAATTACAGGCCTACAATATAAAACGCCAAATTTCTGTGCAAAATAATTGTACCGCTTTCAGCACCTAAAATCAGAAATAATCATACCGCCAGGGAGGTTAAGAGGGAAAGAAAAGGTGCTTGTGGAGAGGGAGAGATTGAAGATGTTATTAAAAAGTGTAAAACAGAGCAGGTGGGGGCCTCAGTAGTTGTGAGGATGGGGTCCAGGGGACAGGTGGTGAGGTGGGACTCAGAAATGAGTTTAACTAATTCCCTGGGGATGAAAGAAGGAAAATATTGTGGTGGTGGACCTGGTATATTGGTGGGAGAAGAAAGCAGGAAAGTGGAGATCTTAGTGGAGGTGAGTGCATTTAAATGGCTGCTAATGCCCTGAAATTGACAAAAAAATCAGACATAGCATTCTTCAGATGCCACTTTACTATGTGTTGTGATGAGCTGCAAAGCAATGCTCATTGGAGCTGCATTGCCTTAGCGTGTTGCACCGCCATTGAAATTAATAGGCAGCACAATGCACTTATGCTTCATTCACGCAGCCCTAAAATTTTAGTGATGTTATTATACATGTTTTTTTTTTTGTAGAGAAAAGTCCCTGTTAATGATCAATAAAATACTTGTGTATAGATGTATTTAAACATGTAAAGATGCATATGCGTACATAATGATAATTTATTTTTCCACTTTGTTTAGACTTATTGTATTTACTTACAAATGCATATACTGTACATGCATTCATACGCATATGCACGTTTGTGTTACGGATCTGAATGCAGTGCATATTTATGCACCTGTTTGAATGGATCCATTAAAAATAATGCAGCTGTGTTCAGATCCGTAATTAAAAAACACTTGTTTGTGATTTCTTTTTTTTACGGCTGTGTGGATGAAGCCTATTACATACATAGTGTGTTATCTTGACCTACAGTAATGCGTACTTTACCACAACACACCACAAGAGATGAGTGTAACTGGACTCTTAAATATAAAGCAAATATACATATTGACTAACTCAATTCACTAAGCTATCGTTTTTATTATTTGACATTACATTTTATCATCAACAATGGGTGCCAATATGTGATGAAAATAACAAGCACTTGGCTGAGAACAATACTCACAAATGGCTTAGTGAATGGAGCCCATGTCAAAGAACGAGTGTTGTTGCAACAGAAGAAGGTCTTGCAGTTTGCACTTCAAGCCACAGACATCTAACACTAAAGGATTAAGTCACAAAGTCACATAAGAGGCTTGTGATCATTAGTTCCGGATCACTGGCTGAATTTGGAGCTGGACTAATGAAAAGCATAGGACACCGACACAGGACAGCAAGTTATGGCAAACCATCTCATGTGGGGGATAAGAAGCTATTATCTTGCTCCTGTAGAGGGTAAGCCTCTGTAGTTTGAAATAATAATACAAAAAAAAAAAACCCTAGCAAAACAATGTACCAAAGAATGAGGCATTTCATGTTGTTCATAAGTATACCGTTATTAGTTCTGGAGATCAGTGACTTTATTTGGCCAGTATAGAAATAACCAGCTTTAATGAGTCCAAACCCAAACCCAAGAGTGCACTGTTAGTCATCACTTAATTTTCCTATATACTGTAGAAAAATGAAAAGAAGGAAGGAAGGAAGGAAGGAAGGAAGGAAGGAAGGAAGGAAGGAAGGAAGGAAGGAAGGAAGGAAGGAAGGAAGGAAGGAAGGAAGGAAGGAAGGAAGGAAGGAAGGAAGGAAGGAAGGAAGGAAGGAAAGAAGAGGAGAGGAGAGGAGAGGAAAGGAAAGGAAAGGAAAGGAAAGGAAAGGAAAGGAAAGGAAAGGAAAGGAAAGGAAAGGAAAGGAAAGGAAGGGAAGGGAAGGGAAGGGAAGGGAAGGGAAGGGAAGGGAAGGGAAGGGAAGGGAAGGGAAGGGAAGGGAGGTATGGAGGGAGGAGGGAGAAAGAAAAGCTGGAGAATTTCTCCAGTTTTTTCTTCTCTGGTTTTCTCTACCCTATAATAATTCCAACCACCTAACCTCCTAGATCTGCCTTGGTATCATGAAAAATGATGATCCCAAAGGTTAAAGTATAACTAAAGGCAAATCCCTTTTTTAGTCTTTGATGGAGTAGAGAGGGATTAGATCACCTGTCATTTGTTATTGCTGACTGTGTCCCTGTTAGGAAGATTCACCCTGTCTATTTTCCCTGTTTAATGTTGTCATCGGAAGTAAAAGTAGAAGAAAATCCCAAATTTTGGGTTGACTATAGAACACGAATAAAGGGGAATTCTTCTAATGTTCTGGTGACCCTAATGACATTCCCTCACTTTGGTGGGATTTCCTCTCACCTCATGTTATGGCTATGGGACAGGAAGTAAAGGGAAATTTCCCCAATGAGACAAGGATGGCAAAAAGAAAAATGACATTAGTTATAATCCTGGTAACCAAAACGTGTAGCGCTAACTGAAAATTACACCCTCAAATTAATAAGGTGAAGAGCTAATGCTCTAAATACAATTTGACTAGAATAGAAAGAAGAACACAGAAAAAATGTCCATCACTGGAAAAATTTTTAGTGCAATATAAATAAAAGTCCGTGTACATAGAGACTCTACTTATCACCACTTGTGAGTGATGTATAAAGTGCCATCACCAGCATATAATCATAAAAGTCTTAAAAAGATAATGCAGAGCTGGTTCCTAAGTAGTCCCACGTATATATGTTGAATAGTGCGTGGAAGGACCAACTCTGTAACTTCACACCACAGTGTCTTAAAAGATGTGCACTTCCCTCAACCGATGAAAATGGGGGCTTACTGGAGGGTTTGGACCCAAAACAGTGTATACTGTGAGGGTCAAACCGGCTTTTATTGCTCACTGGCAATGGGGGGAAGACCTTGACAGCCTGAAGATGGAGGGATCACAGGGGACCTCAAAGATGTATCTTCTCCAAATGAAACCATGGATCTCCCCACATGTGGCTCATACAGGATAAAAAAAGGGCCACATAGTGTGATACCGTAAAACAACGTATTTTATTGTAAAAAGAAATACACTTACATTATAGATGATAAAAAAGCGCTTGTACATAAAAAGGCGGCAGTGGACTCCATAATCCTTAGTCCATCTCCAGATCAAGCAAAAGAGGATGGCTCTCATAGAGAATGACTGCAGCCAATATCAACAGGAAATAAGATCACAGCTGCAAACACAGCAAAAATATTTGAATGTTTTGGAGGAGGCTTTTTTTATTGTAAACATTCCCCTTATAAAGCAACCCATGCAGCTTAAAATAGATATAAAAGGCAAACCATTTGTGTATAGATGTAAAAGGAAATGATAAATACCCCCCCCCCACAGTTTTTATAAGTGATCACATACCCACTGTTCTTATATTCATAAGGAGCTCAGAGAGCTGGGGGAGGAAAAATAGCAGTACACTGGTCTTCCCAGTAAATGGCTCTGCATGAGGGGGGGGGGGTGTCAGCACAAGTCTGAACACTGTCAGGAACACTAGGGAGTTTACACAAATGAAGCAATTTAAAGAGAACAGGATATATTTTCATACAAGTACTTGGTACATCAGGCACACATCAGAAATATGAAATGTTTGGTTTACATATTCTTTAACAGGTCAAAAGGGAGCAAAAAGGGAATTATAGGGGTCTGATAATGTTGAGTTTAATATATATATATATATATATATATATAGAGAGAGAGAGAGAGAGAGAGAGAGAGAGAGAGAGAGAGAGAGAGAGAGAGAGAGAGAGAGAGAGAGAGACTATCACTTTAAGAATTGGTAACGCACTTTTTTACATTCCTTAGGTGTTTTTTTTGTTTTGTTTCAATTCCTGGGAAATGGAAACTATTGGAAATGTGACGGCACAAACTACCAATAAGAACCCAGAAAGCTGCACAAAATAGGCTTTTGTACCAAAACCAGTCTGAACTGACCAGATACTGCTGAAATCTCTTTTGCCAGTCACATGATGTATACACCATTAAACTGTTCCCATGCTACTAAAAAGATATTGATGCTGATTGGACTAAACTATACGATCACACCTATAACATGCCTAGACCTTATGCATATTCATACGTATATCTTGTTAAACTTGATGTTTGTAAGTCAGAAACACTTTCAATTTTACTCGCTTGTGTTACAGAGAACTTTGTTGTGTCTTTCCACTGTAGTGTATGGAATAAACAGCACCGTTTCCTTTTTATCTGATTTGGGCTCACTGTCTCTTACTTGGAGACTCCCTAACCTGATTTAACACAAGTACCTTAAAATGGAACTTGCATAAAAATGCAAGTTATGCTTTTCTAAATGTCCCCCCACACCTCATAAAAAATACTTATTAAAAGCTAAAAATAAACCTTTATAAGAAAGAAAAAATTACCTCAGACTTTCCTGAAGGTTTAAGTGACATTAATGCACTTTACTAATGCCACCTGAGATAGCTGAGTACCCCAAAATCCTGAGAGAATGTGTTTCTGCTCAGTTATGGAGTGTATTCTCATGGACAACCTCAACGCTGTGGAAGGAGAAAACAAAGGACCCATGATGTAATTGAAATGTGCAGAAAACTACAGAATTTAAGGTATGTATAAAGCAAATACTTTTAAAAAGTTGGGAAGGAAGGGGCTTCAGGAGAGTTTAAAGAGAGGACAAGAGGTGAGGGAAAACATTAGCTGAAGTTCATCTTTGAGTGATTATTTCAGAGTTTGCAGAACTGTGTTGGCCCCCAGATCCGCCCCCCCCCATGTGAATGAGTAGGGGTTCATTGTACACCTACTAATTTACCAATAAAAAGTGTCAAAAAGAAATAAGAACACACAGTTTTTGACAATTCCTTAAAAAAAAAATTGAACCAGATGTAGATCCATCATCAATCGGGACACCTTCCACCACCACCAGACCCCCAAAAAAAGCGATCCGCCCGCAACGAAGGTTAACCGCTTTGTGACTGCTCCACCATCTGACAGTTCTTAAATAGGTAAGGGGCGGGGCACTGCCCCAAGTGATGTCACCGACCCAGCATGCAACGATCAGTGATGTCACACGAGGCCGGTGCTACCAGGTGACATTGTTAGATGGCTCTGCTCCCAACCCATTTAAGAACTATCAGGTAAGCACATGGCAGTTAGCCTTCATTGTGGGCGGAGAGGTTTTTCTTTTCTTTTTCATGTTCGGCAGTGGGCGTCGTGATTGACGATGAATATACATCGGGAGGCATTGTTTTTTAACTTTTATTAAAGGAACTGTCAAAAACTGTGTGTGTTTTTATCTTTTTGACACTTTTTTGGTGAATGGGTAGGGCTACAATATACTCCGTATTCCAGACTTGTTAAATTGGGCCTCCAGATTCCGATAAGCCTCCTGCCCACAGACCACCACAACCACAGCCCTGGGTTGTCAGGTAGAGGCCCGTGTTCCCATCAACATGAGGACAAGGTGCTTTGGAGTGGGGAGGCAGAGCCAGCTGGTGGCTCGGGTCTGTTTAGCCACATCGGTTGTTATTGCAATAAAGCAGACCGTCGGCTGTAAAAAATGGTACTGGGCTCCCAAATGCCTTTGATGACCAATAACTTGCATACTGTATAAGCCTTCAATATGAGTACTTTTGATTTTTCAAGTTCGGGTCCCGTAGAATTGTTTGAGTTTGCGGCTCGGGTCCGAACTTTTTACATGTTCAGGAGCTGTGATGCGAACCAAACTGGGGGGGTGTTCGGCCCATCTCTAGTCATCCAGCATCTACCTATGACTAAATTATCAGCTTGGGTCGATTAACCCTTTAAAATTTACACATAAAAAATACATTGTTAAATCCCTTGTAGTTTTTAAAACACAGAGAACCTTATGCTTCAGAGATAGCAGAACCTTAAATTTGTATCATCTTGGAAGAAGTGGGTGATTTAGTCATCCAAAATCTACCTATAACTAAATAAACAGCTTTTTGTCTGCTAATCCTTTAAACTTTACACATCAAAATACACTGTGGATTCCCTTTCGTTTTTCAGAAAACCTTATGCCTTAGAGCAGGGATCTTCAAACTACGGCCCTCCAGCTTTTGCGGAACTACACATCCCATGAGGCATTGCAAAACTCTGACATTCACAGACATGACTAGGCATGATGGGAATTGTAGTTCCTGAACAACTGGAGGGCCGTAGTTTAAAGACCCCGGCCTTAGAGAATGAAAGTAAGGAAAAAAATACTATTGTTTGTTTGCTTGTTTGTTTTTTTGTTTTTTAAATAAGTGAGACGCAGAAAAGAGAAAATCAGTAGAGTGTCTATATGACTAAGAGGAGGAACAGATCAGAAAATAGTTAAAAATGTGAAGGGGGTGTAGGTCTTACCGGATTGGAGCCTGAAGGTCAGATAGGCAGGTTGGAGCTGAAAGGGTAGTTGATTTGATGGATGCTGGGTGTCAAGGTCTGGATCTGAACCTGTGATGTCTCTTCTTGCTGAGCCACCTAGAATGCTGGACAGCTCTCTTGACAATTACTTGAATAATCCTGCCTTGAACCTTGTTTGTCTTGAACTTTGTACTCCTTTCTCCTCCAGTGAACTTATTAATAAAGCCATGCCTTTGCACTTCAAGTTTGCCAGTTTATTGTGCTCCCGCCAGCCAATATCTCACTCTTGTAACTCCTGCTGCTGTCTGTATCTTGGCTACCACTTATTACCAACCTTTGGCTTCTGCCTCGACTATGCTTCTGCTTGATCCCAACCTACGACCACTTGTTACCAACCTTTGGCTTGTTTATTTTTTATTTTTTTACAAAAAACATTTTATTGAAGTTTGAGTTGTTTCTGTACAAAAGTTAGTGGTATGACAATTACAGAATAGAGAGTAGAAGGTCCTAGCTGTAAATACAACAGTTATACATAATATTCAGTATACCATTGACAGCAAAAATCTACAGCTTATGGTTAGAGGGGATTACCATTATTACACACATGGTAAAACAAGTAACATTTAGTGAGTAATCCAGCCTTTAACATGTGATGAGCTGTGAGGTAACATAACATTAGAGAAAGAATGGGGGGGGGGGGGTGGCGGAAGTGGGGAAAAGGAGTCTGGAATCAAGGGGAGAGAGGGCTTCATGTTTCACGCTCCTGGATAGTAGGGGTGATGCGCAATGATGGATCAGGGAGAACATTTTGAAAGATTAGTTAAGGGTAGAGAATTATCACATTAGCCAATGTAGTTCTTCTTAATCTGATATTCCAGGAGGGAGTATTGTTTTTTGGCTTGTTTATTGACTACACTTCTGCTTGATCCCAATCTGCAACCACTCGTTACCAACCTTTGGCCTATATACTGACTACATTTCTGCTTATCCCTACCTGCTATATCTGCTATTGGACCCCGGCTTGTTCACCTGTTGGTGGGACAATCCTGAGGAATGTGACCTGGTACTAACATGCAGAAAAACCCATCTCACCCTTCAGATGTTCTGGTGAACACTGGTTAGTACTCAGATTCCGTGCCTCAGGTAAGCCTGTGTCATCTGCCAGGTTAACCTGTTTCTGTACTTATCTAGTTGGTTGGCGAGTGCCTCGCTACTGCTATAGCTACTGGCCTCCGGGCCTGACTACAGGTTGTGACTCAGGGTATTCATTCCAGAAAGGTCAGTTATATCATTTAGAATACTGTGTCCGGTTCTGGAGACTTCACTTTCAAAAAGATATTGATATCATAAAATGAGTCCAGAGACGGGCAACAAAAATTAGAGACTTCAGGAACTTGATATATACAGTTTGGAGGTAAGAAGGGAGAGGGGAGCCACGACTGAAACCTTTTAAATACATCAAGGAGGTGAGCAAGGTTCAGTAAGACAGTATTTTCAATATGAAGCAAAGGTCAAGAACATGGGGACATGACTTCCAGTAGAGGTAGTGAGTCAGAGTCTTTCAACAGTAAGTGGATTCAAATATATATATATATATATATATACCATATATAGGTTTATAGACAGTATGTGTGTATATATCATATATCGTGTATAAGACATCCTGGGCTGTAATATAAATACTTTGTGTATTTTCAGTTTCATCCTTGTGTAGCGCTTACCCCCAAAGGAGCTGCTGGATGTGTTATGTCTCTTCTACTCTGCACTTGTTATGACCAGCCCTTAGTTAGACTCAAGACCTACTTTACCCAGTTTAAATGGGCTATTAAAGTAAAACGCCTTACAAAGAAACAGACAAGAGTTTCTAAAATCACAGCTTATGTGCTAACAAGGGACACGTTGATAGGAGGAGAGAGCAGAGTGACTGAGAGATAAGCTTACCAGTCTGCTGCTTTCCCATCATTATCCATTTAATTGTTGAGGAGAGACGCAACCTGTAGGTGTTTTTTAACTACAACAGAGAAAAAGCAGGTCTCCTGCCCTACAAGTCAGGTTTATGCTGTTCAGTAGAGCTGGATAAATCTCAGAGCTGATTAGACAGAAATATAAACCCTTTGACAGGTAACACAGCCGCTTTATATGTGCTTTTTATCTGGAGTTGAACTTTAAGTAAATGCCTGTTCAATGTACTCTGCATTGAGAAGTTGTTGAGAATTTCGAATGCAACATTTTAGTACTAAATATCCATTAGTCCAAAAATGATATTCACAATATCTGCTATAAAAACAACCCACATATGTAATCCCTAACAATGAACTTCTCTAATTAGCTTCCTTTTGATGTTCTTATCTTGGACTACAGAATGATTAGTCTGTATGTTGTAGAGAACAGAGAGTAGGTGTGGTCAACTGCTTTTGCTAAATACACTGGGCAGGGCTGACACCACTAAAAATTCACACACATTCACACAAAAGTTCTGTGTGTTGTCAACCACATTCACCAGGAATACCACCGAGACCACCCTCTCAGTACAGACCCCTACCGCATAGATCTTCCTCCCAGCCCATCCTCTCAGTACAGAACCTTCCAGTACAGAACTCCCTCCCAGCCCATCCTCTCAGTACGGAACCTTCCAGTACAGACCTCCCTCCCAGCCCATCCTCTCAGTACAGAACCTTCCAGTACAGACCTCCCTCCCAGCCACCCCCTCAGTACAGAACCTTCGAGTACAAATCTCCCTCCCAGCCCATCCTCTTAGTACAGAACCTTCCAGTACAGACCTCCCTCCCAGCTCATCCTCTCAGTACACACATCTCCAGTACAGACACCGTCCTCCCAGCCCTTCCTCTCAGTAAAGACCCCCCCTTCTAGCCTGCCCTCTGAGTACAGAATCCTCCAGTACAGACCTCCCTCCCAGCCCACATTCTCAATACAGACCCCTCCAGTACAGACCCACTCCCAGTTCACCATCCCAGTACAGAACTCCCCAGTAAAGACCTCCCTTCAAGCCCACCCCCTCAGTACAGACCCCCTTCCTGTTCCTCCAGTACAGACTAAGAGGAGGGCTGTTAGCCCATACCTTCAGAACAGACCCTCCCTCCCATACAAACTCCCCCCTCCCAGCTCTGCCCCTTCAGTATAGACCCCCCTGGTACAGACAGCTCTCTTAGTAACTTCTCAGTAAAAGCCCAGCCCACCCCACAGTACAGGCCCCTTCCCCCTTTAGACTAGTGCACCAGTTTCCAGAGATCAGACATACAGTGGCAGAGCGAAGTCTTCTCCTCAGGTGTGGATGTGAAAGGAGGAGAAGTAGCCTCCCACTGCTTAGCACATGAATGAACCAGAGGTGGGATTTACATATGAAACAACCACTATAGCTCACTCATATGCAAACCCAGCCATCAGATAATATATATATACAAATTACCCAACAATTAAATTAATATGTGAATCACATGATAATTTGCACATGATTGCACTCTGGGCACAATGTACATGGGCAGAGAGTTTGCTCAACCCCTGTACATGGGACAGTGGCACTGAACTGAAAATTCGGCATTGTTGGGATGCATGCCTATGCCTATTTATAGGCAACATCTCTGAGGGGTGAGAATGTGGTTGCTCTGTGACCTTGGAGAAGAAAATGGGCATTGTGTATGATGGTGAATATCCAATGTATTGCTTAGGCTGATATACGCACAAAGTGGGTGACTTGAACAGTGCCCATAACTGGGCAGATCTCGTAATAAAGCATTGCAGTAGAAAAGGTCATAGTCATAACCATGGTGCTTGAATAAATGCTTGCTATGGTGGGCAATGAGGCACAGTTGTCACATAAATGGGCAATAGGTACTGGTAAAAATGACTACTTTTATTTGGAGTTTTGGTGTTCTGCTTTAAAGATTTCTATAACTCCATATCCTAATTTGGTTAGCATTGCTTAAAAAAGATCAGCTAATGGAAAGTAACATGGACACTCAAAGCAACTCTGACCTGACCAGGTTCAAAACCATAGACAAAAAAGTTTTCTACTTCGATGGGTCTCTTGATTCTTTTATTTTTTTGTGAACAGCCATTTGAAAAACAACAAACTAAAACCAGGCAAACAGCAGTCAAATAGCATGTGGCGTGAAGATCATGGGGTGGTGGAGTCCTTTCTTCTTGGACAATTCATCTTCTGCTTCACATGTATCAATCCCCCCTGATGGTATTGCCAAATGTTAGCACAATATTCCGCGGGAACAGAACAGCAATGTTCAGTTCATTTTTCAGAAATATTCAAATGCACATTTTCCAAGTCATCATTTGCCATTTAGGCAGAAGATGTACTTTATAGTACTGTACATTTGCATAGAACTATCTCAACATCTCAGTGAGGAGCCTCTGTTCTAAAGTGTAAATAAAATACTTTATTTGTGGCTGAAAAGCAACAGCCGGTAATTATGGACTCTCTAACAACTGCTTTTACTGCTGTTAATATGTCTTTGAATTTAAAAAACAATAATAAAATGCTTCAAAAAACAAATTTGCTTTTACAGATTTTCTGAGAGCAAACTAAATAGATTTTGGCAGTCCAACTAAACGTGATATTTTAGCTGTGTGCGGATGCTAGTGGGCTGGGAGAATCAGTTGGAATAAACTGTACAAAAACATTTAGCATGCCGGTATTTTTGTTTTAGGATGTGGGATAAACCAGGAATATTTAGGTTACACAATGTGAATTAACTCCATGCAAATAAAAAACTGGTAAGATTTTAACCATAGATTAATGTGTATCTAAACCAAGGTTAAGTATATTTATCACTAAGTACAAAAAAATACTTGTGACTTTGCCAAATATTCAATGTCCTTCTCACTTCCTGCATGACTGATGAGCAGAAAGGAAACAATCTTATCTTTGTTTTTTAAACTACTAATCGCATAAACTATCAAGTAATGAAAATGAACAAGTTTTAAGATAAGTTTTAAGTCCAAATATGTCATATCATCTATACTGCACTTGACCAAAAACTTACCAGCACACCAAAAATACTGTAGAATCTCAAATATTTACAGAGATATTTATACCAAAACACATCTATAATGAATGACATTTCCCTGCCATCTTGGTTTTCTTTGAGAAAAAAAAACAGCATGGAAATCCCCTAAAATTCACACCAGCTTCTTAAGGGCCTGGTATGTATTTTGGGAGAAAACTATGGGAGTCCCAATGCCATTTTATGCAAAAAAAAAGCAGGGAAATGTGAATTGTGAAATCTTTTTCTTTCTAAACTATAACTTTTGATGCAGTAGATTCTACAGCAAGAATGCAAAAAAAATCATGCACTTCCCAAAAAAAAAAAAAAAAATCATACCAGAACCCTTATCATTGATGAGGTTCTACTATGGATTTAAGGTGAAAACCACATACGAAAAAAAAATCCCATGGCCCCTTTCCCCCCAAAATTCATACCAGACCCTTGGGGACATGCAGTCTAGTTGGCTAGGAAAAGGCCGGTGGTCGTGCAAGCCCTTCTCCTGAACCAGACCACATGCCCTCAACATGGGAAGGGTGCCTTACTAGGGGGTTCTGCCATGGCAAAGCACACAAACAGTAAATTAACACACCGCACACTATCACTTCTTTCTAAACTATAACTTTTGAAGTAGTATGTACTACAGCAAGAATGCCAAAAAATCATGCACCCTCCCAAAAAAAAATGAAAAATCATACCAGAACCCTTATCCTTGATAAGGGTCTAGTATGGATTTAAGGGGAAATCCACATACAAAAAAATAAAAAAACATTGCCCCTTCTCTCCAAAATTCATACCAGACCCTTCAGGCATGCAGTCTAACTGGCTAGGAAAAGGGGGGAGGTTGTGCAGGCATCTTTCCTGAACTAGACCACATGCCCTCAACATGGGAAGGGTGCCTTACTGGGGGGGTTCTGCCCAGACAAAGCACTTAGTCCCCATATTCCAGGTTGATGAGGACAAGGCTGTCTTCCCCACAGCCCTTGCCCAGTGGTTAAGAGGGTCTTCAAACAGTGGAGCTTAAAGGAACTCACATACTGGCACCCATTTCCCCTATATGAACAAGTAAGGGATAAATAGTACCTCTACTCATTCACAAAAATTTTTAACAGTAAATAAACACACCACAAAAAAAAGCTTTGTCCAGAGTCCCCAATTTTCACGAGAAAGAATCAGCCTAATCAAAACATACAGTATAAAATGTTATTTATAATATATTTACCTACTACGGAAAACTATTTTACAATGAAGCAGCTCACCCATAAGGCTGTGCATCATGTCAATATTAAAAGCACACATCCCCATCGGTAGCTTATGGTCCTCAAAGATGAGTGGAATAGCCTTGCTCAATAGTATAGGTGAAATGTAGACTTCAATTCTAAAATAGCCTATGGAAGAAAACTTGTAAGTTGGCATTTATGTCAGTGATCTGAGTGGATCTGAGCATCCAGTAATCAGATTTTGACAAATAAAGTGAAATAAATAGGTGCATTCCCCTTTAATATACTATATAACACAGGGCGTAAAAGTTAATAAAGTTCATGAATATAATATTGCAAATATAAATGTTCAATCCAGTGCTCCCTCTGTGTGTTCCACTGCTAAGCGTCCAAACTCCTTACCAAACATAGTTGATCTTCAAACCATAAAAGATCAAAAGCATGTGAACAGATAGACCTCAGTATTACAACAGCTTCAGCTTGCTCATTACTCCACACAGGGGATCAGGGATAACCACCAAGAACATTAGTAAGAAGAGAGGCAAGCCACATGTGTATAGTATTGCTAAAAAAAAAGTTGGCTTTCTTTGTGCATAAAATATACATAGTGCAAACAGAAAAACACTTCAATGGTCAATGGGCCTGATGAAGGCCCCACCCGGTGTAAAAGATTTGTATTTGCTTTGATTGTTGTGTCAGGTGCTTTATAGTTAAATTTTTATAAACTTATTTTCTTATCAAAATCTATTTATGATAGCTTTAGTATTTCATTTTTAATCAGGATATGCAATATAGACGCTTTGAGTGTTTTAAAGTTCAGAAAGACGAGGAGCGCAGATTGTGATGATCAGCTTTGCTACTGTATATTAATCAATGGATGATGTTGTCGGCTAGCTCCTGTCCCTCTGATGAAGTCTTTTGTACAATAAAACGTTTTGAGAGGGGCCTAGCCTAAGATATTGTGCTGAACAAGTTTAGGCTGTTGTAGATCCAAAGTCCATCTCTTTATGTGCTTTTGAGTTCTTATAATTTGGAACTCAACTACTTTTAGTAAGGAGTTTGGACACTTGGTGGTGGAACACACAGAGAAAGCACTGGATTAAACATTTATATTTGCAATATTAGTTACGGACTTTATGAACTTTTATACTCTGTGGAATATACTGCCCTAAAGGAAAATGCACCCATATTTTATACTTTATTTGTCAAAATCTGATTACTGGATGCCAATGTGTACAATACAGTACCTGACCGCGAGATTGTGTTTCCAGCGCGATAGCATCGCGCTGGTTCTCGGCGACAGGGTACTGTGCATGTCGCACTGGCTCACTCATCGGGAAAAGAAAACTTTGTTTTCCTTCCGCGATGAGTGACAGGCAGTGCTGACAGCTGTCTGGTATGAATCCTGAGGCGGGAACACCGCGCCAAATTTTAAATTAAAAAACCGGCGTGGGTTCCCCCCCAGGGGCATACCAGGCCCTTAGGTCTGGCATGGATTGTAAGGGGAACCCCCTACGCCAAAAAATTGGCGTGGGGGTCCCCCCAAAATCTCAAAACCTCAGGATTCATACCAGACAGCTGTCAGCACTGCCTGTCACTCATCGCGGGAGGAAAACAAAGTTTTCCTTTCCCGATGAGTGAGCCATCTCGGCGCTGGCTCCTGCGACAGGGCTCGCAGGTGTCAAATCTCGCCGAGAAATGCGGCGAGATTGACACAATATCGCGGTCACCTACTGTATATGGAAACACTATTTTAAAATGTGCTATTTTTAAGGGCTGAACATTTATTTTTCACTTTGGTTTGAAATTTTGGTTTTCACCACTGACGGCTGCTCCATTAGGGGTGCAGGGGTGCCGCCCCCCCCCTCTAAACCATGCGCCCAGCCCTAATCAACATGCAGTGTGCCGGATGCATGGATTTCAATGTTTTTTTGTTGAAGCACATATTTAGAGCCTGAGGCTCTAAATGTCTTCCAAAAAGGGTGGGCTTGGGGCGCAGAGGACTGCACCCTGAGCCCACCCAGTTGTGTGAGAATAGCGAATTAATATTTGCTATTGTCTTCCTGCTTATCCTCCCATCCAATCAGGAAGCAGGTCTTAAGACTCAATTGGCCGAGAGGAGAAGCGACTGTATTGGCCGCCAAGGAGGAGACGCAGGGGGAAACCGCCAAAGCTGCCCGCGACCTAGATAGGGTAAGTGTGGGTCTGGTGGGTGGATGGACCGACCGAAGCGGGGGGCAGTGGGTGTTGTGTTTGCGCCCCCCTCCAAAAAATGAAGCATCACATTATTTTATGGAACTGCTGTTGAATTAAAACTTCAGGATTGCGCACATCATTTTTATTATGTTGTAATTAAGGTTCTATATTCAGGCCCAGCATGTGCAGCGTCTGGTGGGGATATTGATACACTACACACAAACAATTTTTTTTCGTGTTGTGTGTTGTTGTTGTGTGTTGTTTACAGAACTGTAAAGCTGCAATTACATACACAACTGAGTGAGTCAGAAATGTGCTGCTCAGTAAGACTCCAAAAAGAAAAGAAAAAAAGGGTTGTTTTACTAAATGCAAATAAACTGTACACTTTGCAAGGGAAGTTGCACTTTTTAATGGAATCTTTCCCAGAGCTTAGTGAACATGGCAACATTTCAGTTTGCATGAATATCCAGTCACAAGCAAGGAAGAAAAAAAAACTGCATTTTTGCTTGTACATGATTGGATGATAGAAGTCAGCAGAGCTAACCCCATTCATTAAAGTGGTTTTAAACCCTCACATATACTGTACCCAGTGAAGTGAATAGCCTCAGATGATACACAGAGATGAATCAAATCCTCCTACATAAGTTTCACATGTATATTGGCAGTCTTCCCCTTTCTACACTCTTTGGAAAGTGCAGATTGTGTTAGAAATATTTCTTCCTCTTTCAGCAGCACATAGGGGTGGGTGTGGAGTCTGGACTTACACTGTGTGAGAGCTGATTGGAAGAAAGGCAGAGGAACAAAGGAACATGCAGAGCTGTATTCTGAATAGACTGTATTCTGAATTCTGAATCTCCCTCTAAGCTTCCTCACTGTTATCTCATGTGTCGGAGCACTTCTCAGAAGTGACCCATGCTGATAACAGAGGAACGAAGCACCAGAGAGAAAGGACACTTAGAGCATTGGAAAGAGATAAGTAAACACTACAGATATACAGTATCTCACTAAAGTGAGCACAACCCTCACATCTTTGTAAATATTTTATTAAATCTTTTCATGTGGCTACACTGAAGAAATTACACTTTTCTACAATGTAAAGTAGTGAGTGTACAGCTTGTATAACAGTGTAAATTTTCTGTCCCCTCAAAATAACTTAATACATACCCATTAATGTCTAAACCGCTGGCAACAAAAGTGAGTACACCCCTAAGTAAAATTGTCCAAATTGGGCCCAAAGTATCAATATTTTGTGTGGCACCATTATTTTCCATCACTACCTTAGCCCTCTTGGGCATGGAGTTCACCAGAGCTTCACAGGTTGCCACTGGAGTCCCCTTTCACCCCTCTAGGACAACATCACGGAGCTGGTGGAAGTTAGAGACCTTGCACTCCTCCACCTTCCATTTGAGGATGCCCCACAGGTGCTCAATAGGGTTTAGGTCTGGAGACATGTTTGGCCAGTCCATCACCTTTACCCTCAGCTTCTTTAGCAAGGCAGTGGTCCTCTTGGAGGTGTGTTTGGGGTCGTTATCATGTTGGAATACTACCCTGCAGCCCAGTCTCCAAAGGGAGGAGATCATGTTCTGCTTCAGTATGTCACAGTACATGTTGCCATTCATGGTTCCCTTAATGAACTGTGCTGACAGCACTCACGCAGCCCCAGACAATGTCGCTCCCATCACCATGCTTGACTGTAGGCAAGACACACTTGTGTTTGTACTCCTCATCTGGTTGCTGCCACACACGCTTGACACCATCTGAATCAATTAAGTTTATCTTGGTCTCATTAGACCATAGAACATGGTTCCAGTAATTCATGTCCTTAATCTGCTTGTCTTGAGCAAACTGTTTGCAGGCTTTCTTGTGCATCATCTTTAGAAGAGACTTCCTTCTGGGATGACAGCCATGCAGACCAATTTGATGCAGTCTGCGGTGTATGGTCTGAGCACTGACAGGCTGACCCCCCACCTCTTCAACCTCTGCATCAATGCTGGCAGTACTCATACATCTATTTCTCAAAGACAACCTCTGGATATGATGCTGAGCACGTGCCCTGAACTCCTTTGGTCGACCATGGCGAGGCCTGTTCTGAGTGGAACCTGCCCTGTTAAACCGCTGTATGGTCTTGGACACCATCCTGCAACTCAGTTTCAGAGTCTTGGCAATCTTCTTATAGCTTAAACTTTCTTTATTTAGAGCAACAATTCTTTTTTCAGATCATCAAAGTTCTTTGCCATGAGGTGCTGTGTTGAACTTCCATTGACCAGTAAGAGAGTGAGAGCGATAAAACCAACTTTAACACATCTGCTACCCATTCACACCTGAAACCTTGTAACACTAACGAGTCACATGACACCAGGAAGGGAAAATGGCTAATTGGGCCCAATTTGGACATTTTCACTTAGGGGTGTACTCACATTTGTTGCCAGCGGTTTAGACATTATTGGCTGTGTGCTGAGTTATTTTGAGAAGACAGCAAATTTACACTGTTATACAAGCTGTACACTCACTACTTTACATTGTAGCAAAGTGTCATTTCTTCAGTGTTGTCACATGAAAAAACATAATATAATATTTACAAAAATGTGAGGGGTGTACTCACTTTTGTGAAAAACTGCATGTGCTTAGGTCAAATTCCATGAATGGGGTTTACTTTACAACCACCTTAAGCCCTGGGGAAAATTCCTATGTAAAGTGTAACTCCCCTGTGCAGAGCGAACAGTCTTTTAGTAAATCAACCCCAAATTCTCAAAAGGCCAAGCTACAGCTGAACTCTTTAGTTATAGCTGAACTATTTTAAGAAAATACAGAATGCTCTCCAAATTGAATTTCATAGCTGCAGCCTTTAAAGAATTTTAATTTATAAAATAAGGATTCTACATAAAATGGTTAATAAATAACAATTAAGCAAAACAAAATAACAATGATGTCCCTTTAACTCTATATCAGCATGTAAAAACATAGCCTAAACCTTTTTACTGTCTAACTAAATATATTTCAGGTAACGTTTGTGAGGATACTCTGTTCTGTTGACCAGGATGACACCAGGATGAAATCTTGGATGACAAAAGCAGCTGAGTTTTCTTGAGGGCATTCTATTAAAATATGTTTAGCCATATTTGTTTATGGGGTGGCTAAAATATGTTTAGCCACCCCATAAATATTATACCAATATTTCTAATTTCCTTCTATGTGGTCAACTCTTTGCTGTTAACTGATTTTTAGATTTTTGTTTTTTTAGTTGAATTTGACATAGACATATGTTTCTATTATGGTTTCATAGATGTGTTTCAGTATGTGCATTGGCAATTATAAATATTTAAAAGTAGACTTCAGTGAGCCTTTCAAACTAGAAAAGGCCTGCACGTGATACTTTGAACTAGTAGCACTATATCCAGGAAATAATATGTAGGCAATGGGTGTGAACTGCCAAGGACTGCCCTTTGCCAACCACGAACAAGCCTACAGAGTACTTCTTGGGGTTCTGTAACACAAAGTTACACTTTTTTTATGAAAAGGCAGATGCAAATGTGCACACAAAGTTCCAACTTTAGAAAGGTCAAGGAGAAAATAGCCGGATTTCAAACATTAAACTTTTCAAGGATTTCTTCTGATTCCTATGTTCCAAGATAGCCTCCTCCATCTCTTAATAGTTCTTCAATGACTTGTTGGTAGCCAAAATCTTTTGTTCTTTTTTTTTTTTTTACGTAGCTTTGTAGCGGAGGAAAGAAAAAAAAATTAATTATGGCTATGGAACTTTTTACACAGTAGAGTTTAAAAAGGACAAAACGTAAGGCAAGGAAAAAGATGAGGGCCCATTTATCTTATATTGACAGGACTAGCTTCAAAAGATGACCTTGAATCATAATCATCCTAATGAGCTGAAAATATTTCACTTTATCAAGTGAAACTGTAATCAAATCATTTTCTGAGAGCTCTGCTAATGAGCAATTCTTTTGATGAAAAACATGGTTAACTGTCTTAGTCTGCAGGAGGTGCACTACAGCAAAGAGGCCAGCTCATGATAACTCATTAGCTGACCTGGGGAGAGACTCATTTGAATGCTTTTGATAAAAATTTCAAGGCTTTTTTTTATACTTAAATTACAATTTATGCAGCTTAATAAAAATAACATAATTTATAGGGGGAACTATTAAAAGTACTTTAAAGTGATGGAACAGAGTATGTTTACAATGTACGGCTGAGTAAAGTCACCAAAGGGGGGGGGGAATGTCCCAAATTATCATTGCCAAAAATTCAGCACCCCCTTGTTGTAATTATGTCCAGGGCAAAAAAGGTGAATTTACTTTTCAAAAGCAACCTGTTGGCCTAGTGCGTATTTGATATTGACAGTGATTTCAATCACCCTTCAGTTACTGGGTTCAATTAGTACTGATTGGATTTCCTGGCTACCGGTCAAAAAAAAAAAAAAAACTTAAAAAAAAATATTCCTTTAAAAAAAAAAGAAAAAGATCTTATATTAGAGATGGTTATATTGTGTTCGAATTATCCGTGCTTGAAGCTAAACTTTAATAGACAATGATAGGAGAAAGCTGTTTTCTGACTGTACCTCTCAAGGGTTTCTCTATTATGTCAGATAATGTCGTGCCTTTACTTGCTAAAAATTACAAAAGGCTGCCTCATGCCGTATTACGGGATAAATCAGAAATTAGTTCATCAAAGCTTTCCCAAATATTACTTTGTATTTTTTTTTTAAATCAACCATTTTGTCAAAAAACAGAAGTATTACTAACCAATGTTTGTGAGAAGAGTTGAGAAAACATCTCTGTGTGGCAAATATAATTAGGAAAATGTTAAATATAACATGTTAAAAAATATTGCTATATCAATTTTAAAGACCATAATGTACTTGTGAAGAAACCATTTTGTGCTTCTTTTTCTGTTATCTCTATTGTCATTTCGAACTTGCAAGCTGAGCATTTTCTGCACATCTTGATGTCTCTTGACTGTTAAAATGGGAACTTATTGTGCTCCAAACCATGACTTGGAGGTGCGGTGATAACAATCACAAAGCTTTTCCAAACAACATACATTTCTGACTTGAAGTCAAGGTAAAAAAATAAAAATAAAATTATATACAGAGAGTCTTGATAAATGTAACATAACTTACTCTTTTATACTTTGCATTAAATATGTTATACTTCTTTAAAAGCTTCAGACGGTACTTTGCTGTTCTAGTGTTGCTCTAAAAAACAACAACCTCCTCCTTTGACTGTTTCCACATTCGGCTTCTAGTGTCACTTGACACTTTTTTACACTACTATATAGTATATGCAGGTGGCATATATAGTATATATTATATATATATATATATATATATATATATATATATATATATATATATATATATATATATATATATATAATCCGATTAATATTATTCTGTAAAATATAAATATTGAATAATTAAAGAAAAAATGCATATCGACTTGGAATAAAAACATAACTACCTAACCCTATAGTGAAACAACTCCGGTCACAATTGTTTCTCAGCAAATGAAAAAAAAAATATATGGAACCATATTGATAAAATAATGCAAATTATATTTTCACTTTTGCTGCATCATACTTGTGACTGAAAATTGAAATTCTGAAGTTAATATACGTGTGAATTTTCAGGAATTCTTAAGGATACCTATCATTTTGAAGAAAAAATATTATTTGGAACTAAAATTATTTATGAAAATTGTATTTTCATTTTAGTCAGATTGGCGCGATTTTTTTGATTTTATTTAGACAGCACCTTTAAAGGGAATAATAAAAATATACAAAACAGACTTGATATTTGGACAAGTGTATACCAGTGTGTAAGTCAATAGTTTTAAAAGGTTTTCACAGATCATTACTTCACAGAAAGCAAAAATCTGATTGCTTTCTGTTTTGACAAATATTTAAACAAATTAAATATCTGTAACAATTTTTATAGCAAACAATATTTTTTTGGTAAAAAGTCTTATTTACAGTACCAAAAGTATACACGTTTCTGCACATTTTTAATTTGCAGTAATGCATTGTATCTAGATACAGAAAGTATATCACAATTATGCATAGACAATTTAATTTCCTGTCATTTCCGACAATGAAAAAAGGAGTGCAGTAAAATTATGCAGTAAAGCCAAAGAATAGTTGTGTAAAAAAAACTTAAAAACATGTTCACAAGATGGATAAAGGGGCATTTGGAGACATGCAGTAAACACAAATTAACATATATTTAAAATGCTGATCAAATCATGTTTTTATGATATTCTCTCAATTAAAAGAAATGCTGTAAAATCTCAATTCTAAAATATCACGATGGTTTGTAAATGATCTAAAAAGTTTGTTTTGATCTAAAAGTTCATGCAGGTCCAGTACACTGTTATTTTACATACCAAAAAAACTTCATATGTAGATGTCTATCCATCCAATGTGCCAACGTATTTCTCAGAGTAAAGTCCTCTTTCTTAAAGTAGAACTATTGGCAAAACTTTTTTTTTTCATTATGGATAGAGTAAGGGAGAGTTGTTACCCCTGTGGGGTTTATTTTTTTCCTGTTTTTCCCAATGGGGAGATGTCCCTTAATTTCCTGTCCCATAGCCAAAATAGGAAGTGAGAGGAAATCCCTACAAATAAGGGAATCTCTTGAGGACCCCCAGGTCACCAGAACTAGTGTCCCCATTCGAAGATTTCACCTCTATTACTTTTATGGGACCACCCAAAATTTTTGGATTTTCTTTTACTTTAATTTTCAATAACAATGGTAAACAGGACAAATGAAGAGTATGAATCTCCCTAATGGAGAAACAGACAGCAAAAAAATTGCCAGGTGTTTTAAAACCTCTCCACTCTATCCAAAACTAAAAAAAAGTTGTGCCTTTATTTATACTTTAACTTTATTGCGTATGCAGGTTGGTTGACAACTAAGGATGGGCTGTCTGTTCGGGTCGAACATGAGTTCGACTCGAACATTGGCTGTTCGCCTGTTCACTGAATAGCGAACAATTTGGGGTGTTCGCTGCAATTCGCTGCGCTCTCTCATCCCTCCTTCTTTTCCTGCGGCCTGCCAGGTTGCGTGCTCAAATAAGGGTCTGGTATGGATTTTTAGAGGGACCCCCACGCCATTTTTTTTCAAATTTTGGCGCGGGGTTCCCCTTAAAATCCAGACCAGACCTGAAGGGTCTGGTCTGGATTTTGAGAGGGACCCCCACGACATTTATTTTTTTTAATGTTGGCGCGGGGTTCCCCTTAATGTTCATACCAGACCCAAAGGGCCTGGTAATGCACTGTGGGGGAACCCCAGGCCATTTTTTTCAATGACTTTTATGAGTATTGCAGAGACCCGACAATTCATTATAGGTGCCGCTAGTACTTTTAAATTACTTTTTTTTCCTTTAAAAATGTCATTTTGCTCTCGGACTGTTGTAAACATGGAAAACATGCGCCACTTTACAGCTATACTATAGACACCCCCCAAGTACGAAATTTAAAGGAATATTTCACTTTTATTGTTTAACTTTAAGCATTATTAAAATCACTGCTCCTGTTTTTGCATTGATACATGTCCCCTGGGGCAGGACCCGGGGCCCAAAACACTTTTTATGACAATAACTTGCATATTAACCCTTAAAATCAGCACTTTTGATTTTTCACGTTCGTGTCCCATAGACTTTAAATGGTGTTCGCGTGTTCAAACAAGTTTTTTGCCTGTTCACATGTTCTGCTGCGAACCGAACAGGGGGGTGTTCAGCCCATCCCTATTGACAACAAGCATCTTATTAAAAAAGCACAAAAATATTATATGAATACAAATCACACAATGGGGGTTATTTTTTAATTTTCCTTGCATGTCCCCCTCAGATTTACAGCGACTGCACTTCCAAGTGCACTTTCAGTGCAATTTCAAGTGCACTTTGCACTTGTAGTTTGCACTTGTAGTGCAAAGTAGATTTTCCTTTTGTAAATAACCCCCGATGACACAACAGTAACACAATATACCAAAGCAGCTGAAGGCAATATTATAAACAGATCTCATCAGATTTACCAAGAACTGCCATAAATAATATAATAAAATAAGATCAATTAAACAGACCTTTGTTTACATAGCATGATGCCACAACTGGGAAGACATTGCAGAAACAGAGATAGGTATTTAGGGTGGAATAACACTGGGGCTAAATAATGGGAAAATGGTCCCTTCAGAAATAAGCTCCTTTCATTCTTTTGCCAAGTAACCCCCCTTATATACTTACATAAAGCGTGGGGGTAAATCTTACTGCAGATGATGCCCCAAAAGGAGGGCGATCCCTTAAGAAGAGTACTACGGTGCATTGGTGCCCTTCTCTTCTTATCTTCTGCCAAAGAAACTGTGCCTAACACCCGCTGATGTGACAGTGTCACACTTTTGGGTCAGAAAGCTCAGTTGGGCACTTCTGGGAGGGTTTTAAGCTGGATACTCCTATCTATATACACCCTGTCTCCCATCAATGCTCACAAAGATCACAAATGCCACAGCACTAGATGGGGAAAAAGGCAAGTTGGAAAGTCTGGTCTTGGGTAGGAAGAAAAAAGACGACGAGCTGATGGAAAAAAGACCATCATATACACTATATTACTAAAAGTATTGGGACACCTGCCTTTACACGCACATGAACTTTAATGGCATCCCAATTTTAGCCCATAGAATTCAATAATAAATTGGCCCACCCTCTGCAGCTATAACAGCTTCAACTCTGCTGGGAAGGCTTTCCACAAGGTTTAGGAGTGTGTCTTTGCAAATGTTTGACCATTCTTTCAGAAGTGCATTTGTGAGGCCAGGCAGTGATGTTGTACAAGAAGGCCTGGCTTGCAGTCTCCGCTCTAATTCATCCCAAAGGTGTTCTATAGGCTTAAAGCCAAGACTCTATGCAGGCCAGTCAACTTCCTCCACCCCATACTCGCTCATCCATGTCTTTATGGACCTTGTTTGTACACTGGTGCGCAGTCATGTTGGAACAGGAAAGGGCCACCCCCAAGCTGTTCCCACAAAGCTGGGAGCATGAAATTGTACAAAATGTCTTGGTATGCTGATGCCTTAAGAGTTCCCTTCACTGGAGCTAAGGGACAAAGCCCAACCCCTGAAAAACAACCCCACACCATAATCCCCCTCCACCAAATGATTTGGACCAAGGCATAAAGCAAGGTCCATAAAGACATGGATGAGTGAGTTTGGGGTGGAGGAACCTGACTGGCCTGCAAAGAGTCCTGACCTCAACCCAATAGAAAACTTTTGGGATGAATTAGAGTGGAGACTGCTAACAAAGCCTTCTCATCTGACATCAATACCTGATTTCACAAATGCGCTTCTGGAAGAATGGTCAAACATTCCCATAGACACACTCCTAAACCTTGTGGACAGCCTTTCCATAAGAGTTGAAGCTGTTATAGCTGCAAAGGGTAGGCCAACTCAATATTGAACCCTACGGACTAAGACTAGGATGCCATTAAAGTTCATGTGCGTGTAAAGGCATGTGTCCCAATATTTTTGGTAATATAGTGTATCTTATCCACAGGGGGAATAGTAACCCATCACAAACCCATTCTACATTTTGTGATCCCATGGCACTATACCTATAAAACAGATAAATACTAAACAATGATATTTTGTACATATAAAACGTTGTATAAAAATTACATTTTCACCAAAAAGATTTAATCCATACAGAAATAATAATGTAAGGAAGAGATCATCCTTACATCAGAAATCCCAGAATTTCCTTTAACATATTAAATCCACAGAGTTCCCCATTATGCTGCCATTCCTCAGTCCCCCACAGTCTACAGTCTAATTCCAGCATAGCAGACTGCCATACCTCAGTCCCCCACAGAGGGCACAAGTCCCAGTGTAATGGGCTGCCATTCCTCACTTGTTGCGCAAGTGCGGGTTTCCTTTCCCTTTTACAGAAATCCTGTACATATGCCCCCTTTGCCTCAACACAGATGTGGTGGAGACAGCATGTAACACCTTACAATTGTTAGAGAATCAGCATTTTGATATTGTCTCCTAGGTCTTTGCTTAACCACAAAGCTGTATTCCTGTAGAGACAGGAACCACTGGATAACTCTTGCACTAGCATGCTTGCTTTGTCATCCAGGTCAGTGAGCATGGTCTGACACTGAGCAGAATCCCCTGCCCATGAGAAAGCACCACAGAGAGTCCAAATTCCATTTTATGTTTAGACACTCTTGTTCCACCACTGCATAGTTGCTCTCAGTGGCTGACAGCTTTCTGCTGAAAAAATAAAGGGGTGTTCTTCTCCATTGACTTTTTGAGACAAGACTGCTCCCAAACCCTCACTCAAGGCATCTGTCTGTACAATATATTATCAGAAAAAAACCAGGACAACCAACACTGAATGTTGGCATAATGCAGTCTTCGGTTTCAGGAAGGCTTCCTCTGCGTTACCGTTACACTGAATCATCACTGATTTCCTGCCCTTTGACAAGTTGGTAAGAGGCATGGCTATTGTAGGTAAAATTGAGGACAAACCACAATATTAGTCAACTATGTCCCCAAGAATGTTTGGACATGTTTTTTGTAAGGGGCACTGGAGAAGATGGGACTCCAAATCTGTGCTGAAAATAAAGATGTCAAGCAGCCAGACTTAGGTGAATTTTTGATGAGGGTGTATTCTTTTTAACATTCCCTATGAAATGTGACAGGGGTAGAATGTAACCCAAATGGCATTCTCTGGTACTAGAACTGACCCTGAGGAGTGGAGAACACTGTTTTCTTCCTGGTTTCCATGGCCATGGGTACATATAGAACTACCCATGCACTAGTCTTAGAAGAAGTACCTCTTAGAGAAACAGCCTTTGGGATACCTAGTCACATAATCGAGAACCATCAGATCCATTGCAATGCACTCAATCACTTTGATTATAGGCAGAGGTGCCAAGGGGTTTTTGATGTGTGACACCGGAGTGTGTAGGTGGGGTGCAGCGTGGTGCAGCAGCAATAAAACACACAGTACATGTGCAATGCAAAGAACTTGCTTTGAAGTCATGGCGGTAACGCCAATTCAGGGGCAGAATGCGGCCTGGCCATCTTGTGCCCAAGCAGGAAGGTGTCTAGAGAAGTTGCAAACCCTCCCTGCCAGAAACCACTCCTTGCTACTAGTTCTGTTCTTAACAGATGGGGTACCAATCCCTACACTACCCAATCACAAATGCACACCAAGCCAGGAGCCAGGGCCTTTACTATGCTCTGCCTGACCAAAGAGGTCACATGAGGTGGCAGCATCTAATCGAATAGCTTCCCCTGTGACCCAGGAAACAATGGAGGAACCATGTTCCTCTTGACTTCCTCTCCAACTGAAATGCCACTGCGGACAACCACCACCTACAATGGAGAAAGTAGAGTACACCTGGCTACAAACTGTTAACCGGAAAATGTGGAAGGATGCGCAGGATCTCCTAACCTCAGTGTTCAACCCAACCAGTAAAATGGATCGGTTCTCCATGCCTCGGTTTCTCAGTCTGCAGGTGTACTCCCAGTGTGTCATTGTAAGCTAAATCGAACACCATCCATTTACAGTATATGGCTAAAGAGCTGCTCTGCAATCTCAATTCAGACTTTGGCAACTTGATTTAGCAAATCACAATTAACTGCTAAAATTAGGAAACCTCTTTTCAGCAACAGGCATTTGTTAAACTGCAGTAACTTGCTTTCTAGCATTTACCAGCGTGAGATCTCTCATCTAAGCAGTACTAAATGCTCCCTATTACACATCCAAGTCAGGATACACTGGATTGTATGATATGTATTGAGGAAGGTATGAATAAAAAAACAGACTGCGACTTTAAGTTTTTTTTTTTTAGGACCGGATTACTTTATTAAGAAAACATCCAACTAAGAAAATGTTAATTGTCTATTTTCCAGGGTTGCATTGATGTACATTTTGCCATTAATGTCTAAACTGCTGAAAACAAAAGTGAGTATACCCCTAAATGAAAATGTCCAAATTGGGTCCAAAGTGTCAATATTTTATGTGGCCACAATTATTTTCCAGCACTGCCCTAACCCTCTTGGGCATGGAGTTTACCAGAGCTTCACAGGTTGCCACTGGAGTCCTCTTCCACTCCTCCATGATGACATAAATGAATGAACGAATGAATGAATGAATGAATGAATGAATGAATGATTTGTAGAGCGCTGCAAATGCGAACTGAATCGCCTCAAGGCACTGATGCGTTTGTGTTGTTAGCTTCATTTAGAAGAGGTAAGTCTTGAGCTTTTTCCTGAAAGCCAGATGGTTTTCTTCCGTGCGGATGTGAGTAGGAAGAGAGTTCCATAGCCAAGGTCCCTGGACTGCGAATCTTTATTCTCCCCTTGCTTTGTAGCAGTATTTGGGAACTAGGAGGAGGTTTGGGCTTGATGATCGCAGATTGCTATTCGGTGAGTAATGTTTTATTTTCTCTCGGAGGTATTGTATGCATTTGTGGGTGAGGCAGAGGGTCTTGAATGTGATTCGATTCTTTACTGTTAGCCTCCTTAGGCTCCTCAGGGATGGGGAGATGGACTCCCAGGGTTTTATTCCTGTTAGTAGTCTTGCCGCTGCGCTTTGAATGGCCTGTAGGCGCGTAAGCTGATATTGGGGTAATCCTAAGTAGAGTGAGTTTGCGTAGTCGAGACGGGAATTGATGATCGTTCCAACTACTGCTGGTTTGTCATCTTCTGGGATGAAGAGGATGAGTCTGCGTAACAGGCGGAGGAGATGGTGAGATCCGCTGACTACTGATCCTATTTGTGCATCCATTGTCATTTCTGAGTCAAAGATAACTCCCAGACTTTTGGCTTTGGTGCTCGGAGAGATGGTCTGTCCAAAGATGGCGGGAGGTGTCCATGGAGTCTTGGTTTTGGGATTTTGGTTAGCGTGTAGGTAGAGAATGTGACAGACTCACCTGGGACAGAGGCTATTGGAGGGGACTGAACGCAAGCCTCTTGCCCACTGATTATGGGCCCTAGCATTTGGGGGAATGGTGCTCTCTGTGAGCTGTATGCCTGGGGACCCTGGGGTTGGTGTTACTTTGGATTCAGCTCCATGTCCCCCCAAAACACACAGACTCTGAAACCCTTTATATGCCATATTAGAATGATACGACTGAATTATACTGGTGGGACACATCCTGTGAGGAGATGCTAATGTCATCAACTCCACTCACCTGTCTGATGTCAGCTATAATGTGTTTAATGTAAATAAGTTTAGTCTAGGTTCTAAGGGTATTCAACTCATTGTTGTTTGTTCTAATTAACCCTGTGTTGATGTTTATGGTAATGTATGTTAATTGAATGAGCTGATCACATTAGCCACCAGCACTGGCTAGGAGACGAATGGTCTAGGCTGAGGAGGGGGGAGATTGTTGTTTGTATTGTTAATTGTAATTAGCTCCAGCTATTGTGTTTATACTACTGTGTGAAGCTCGGTGCCCACAAGTCTGTCATCTGGTCTGGGTAAATTATTTAGTTAATTAGCTTGTGTTAATTATGTTAATTAGGTTACAGTTGTATTGTTAGAGGAGGTTCCAACGGCATATAAAGTCTTGTAATTTTGATTCTAAATAAAACAGTTCATGGTAGCAACAAGCAAGTGTCGCCTTGTTTTGTGCTCAGAGAGGTTGGAATATCTGATATCTGTATACAGACTGGGAGGAAGTGGTATATGACGGAAGCACTCAAGCGGTGTGTAGGACGTTCCGTGACATTGGTGGCAAGCAGCGGGAAAGCTTCCTGCAGTCTGGGACATCCAAACCTCCAACTGGATCAAAGATCAGCATAGCAGACTTCAGTCACCCCAGCGGAAATATGGACCTGGCATCAGAGTTCCCGGGGCTGCTGCGGATCATCCTTTCAACATACACCAGGACTGTGTCTAAAGATGAATACCTGGAGCTCAGGCAGCAGATTCGGGTGGGGCTCTGGATCGGAGCCCTCCAGCTCGCTGGTATAAAACAGGGCAAGTGCTTTTCAACCCAAGAGCAACGGGCCAGTAACCAACGGGCATTGCGGATGGCATTCCTGGGAGAGCGGCCCCAGGAGCAATGGGTGACTGAGTTGGACAGGCTGGTCCAGCAGGAGATAGAGCTGGACAATCGTTATCGGGCTCTGCAATGGCACGCAGAGGAGGGATATTTAGGGGAGACAACAGAATGCTCTCCAGAGGGATATGACTTTGGCGGCCCTGGATTGCTGTGGGAGAACCTTACAGATCATTTTATGTTTGGAGATGAAGGGGAACCTGACCTTGAGGACCTGAGAGAATATAGAGAGTCTATGCTCAGTCTTGCAGGGGTCTCAGAGCTCAAACCTGATCTGGACCATTTGCTAAGGAAGGAACAGCATCTGGAAAGGGCATACAGGAAACTGCTAGAACAAGTTCAGCAGCATGCCAGAGAATCGGCAGTGGAAAATCTGAAGATTGCCGTCCTCAAACCTGAAGTGCTGACAACAGGGCAGAGCTCTGCTAACCTCTGCCCAGAAATGATAGCATCTTCTGGGTTCCATGGACAGGAGATGGTGAACCTCTATCCCCAGACATCAGTTGCAGAGACATGGGATTTGATAGACTTTTCTGCTGAGGAAGAACAACCTGATGAGCCTCCAGCAGAAGAGCTGCTATCAGGGCCAAAGTTCACTGTGCTCTGCCCAGCACCAACAGTGGCTTCGGCCTTCTTGAGAGAAGAGGTAGTCGGGCTTTCTCCCACAACACTGACAGGGACATGTGATTTTCTGCCAGCAGCATCTATGGAGTTAAAACAAACTTCTCCAGCTGAAGATCTGGTAACTGAACAGAGGGTCCAAGACCTCTGTCCCACACTTTTACCAATTCCAGAGACTGGGGATTTAATAGACGTTTCTGTAGAGGAGGAACCACCTGGCAAACCCCCAGCAGAAGTGCTGGCAACCAGACAGAGGGTCCAAGACCTCTGCCCCACACCTGCAGCAATTGTGGAGGCCCAAGGTGAGGAGGTGGCAGTCTATCGCGAGTTGCAGATCAGGATCAAAGGAGAGAATGCAGTCATCACCTCACAACTGCAGCTTGATCTGGTTTCGGTAGATGGGGCTTCAGTCTCCACCTGTATACCCCAGGGATGCTGGGCAGTCGGCCCAGATCCCCAACAGCAGGATGGAGTGAGCCCAGTCCCCCTGTCTTCTCTCCAGTGGCAGAAAGGACTCCAGGGAGAAGGGCCAGTCCGGGCCTCTCCCCAGCGGCGGATATGTTCTCTGAGAGAGGCAGAGGATGGCTGGGTGAGTAATACTCTGTTTGGAACAATTTGTTTGGGGTACTGTGTGGGTACAGGCATTAGAGGACTGGAACTACTGACTAAATTCGGAGTCAACCCGTCTCGGGTCTCCTCCTGTGTTAGTCTCCTGCCGAAAGGGGAGAAATGTGACAGACTCACCTGGGACAGAGGCTATTGGAGGGGACTGAACGCAAGCCTCTTGCCCACTGATTATGGGCCCTAGCATTTGGGGGAATGGTGCTCTCTGTGAGCTGTATGCCTGGGGACCCTGGGGTTGGTGTTACTTTGGATTCAGCTCCATGTCCCCTCAAAACACACAGACTCTGGAACCCTTTATATGCCATATTAGAATGATAAGACTGAATTATACTGGTGGGACACATCCTGTGAGGAGATGCTAATGTCATCAACTCCACTCACCTGTCTGATTTCAGCTATAATGTGTTTAATGTAAATAAGTTTAGTCTAGGTTCTAAGGGTATTCAACTCATTGTTATTTGTTCTAATTAACCCTGTGGTGATGTTTATGGTAATGTATGTTAATTGAATGAGCTGATCACATTAGCCACCAGCACTGGCTAGGAGACGAATGGTCTAGTCTGAGGAGGGGGGAGATTGTTGTTTGTATTGTTAATTGTAATTAGCTCCAGCTATTGTGTTTATACTACTGTGTGAAGCTCGGTGCCCACAAGTCTGTCATCTGGTCTGGGTAAATTATTTAGTTAATTAGCTCATGTTAATTATGTTAATTAGGTTACAGTTGTATTGTTAGAGGAGGTTCCAACGGCATATAAAGTCTTGTAATTTTGATTCTAAATAAAACAGTTCATGGTAGCAACAAGCAAGTGTCACCTTGTTTTGTGCTCAGAGAGGTTGGAATATCTGATATCTGTATACAGACTGGGAGGAAGTGGTATATGACGGAAGCACTCAAGCGGAGTGTGGGACGTTCCGTGACATTGGTGGCAAGCAGCGGGAAAGCTTCCTGCAGTCTGGGATATCCAAACCTCCAACTGGATCAAAGATCAGCATAGCAGACTTCAGTCACCCCAGCGGAAATATGGACCTGGCATCAGAGTTCCCGGGGCTGCTGCGGATCATCCTTTCAACATACACCAGGACTGTGTCTAAGGATGAATACCTGGAGCTCAGGCAGCAGATTCGGGTGGGGCTCTGGATCGGAGCCCTCCAGCTCGCTGGTATAAAACAGGGCAAGTGCTTTTCAACCCAAGAGCAACGGGCCAGTAACCAACGGGCATTGCGGATGGCATTCCTGGGAGAGCGGCCCCAGGAGCAATGGGTGACTGAGTTGGACAGGCTGGTCCAGCAGGAGATAGAGCTGGACAATCGTTATCGGGCTCTGCAATGGCACGCAGAGGAGGGATATTTAGGGGAGACAACAGAATGCTCTCCAGAGGGATATGACTTTGGCGGCCCTGGATTGCTGTGGGAGAACCTTACAGATCATTTTATGTTTGGAGATGAAGGGGAACCTGACCTTGAGGACCTGAGAGAATATAGAGAGTCTATGCTCAGTCTTGCAGGGGTCTCAGAGCTCAAACCTGATCTGGACCATTTGCTAAGGAAGGAACAGCATCTGGAAAGGGCATACAGGAAACTGCTAGAACAAGTTCAGCAGCATGCCAGAGAATCGGCAGTGGAAAATCTGAAGATTGCCGTCCTCAAACCTGAAGTGCTGACAACAGGGCAGAGCTCTGCTAACCTCTGCCCAGAAATGATAGCATCTTCTGGGTTCCATGGACAGGAGATGGTGAACCTCTATCCCCAGACATCAGTTGCAGAGACATGGGATTTGATAGACTTTTCTGCTGAGGAAGAACAACCTGATGAGCCTCCAGCAGAAGAGCTGCTATCAGGGCCAAAGTTCACTGTGCTCTGCCCAGCACCAACAGTGGCTTCGGCCTTCTTGAGAGAAGAGGTAGTCGGGCTTTCTCCCACAACACTGACAGGGACATGTGATTTTCTGCCAGCAGCATCTATGGAGTTAAAACAAACTTCTCCAGCTGAAGATCTGGTAACTGAACAGAGGGTCCAAGACCTCTGTCCCACACTTTTACCAATTCCAGAGACTGGGGATTTAATAGACGTTTCTGTAGAGGAGGAACCACCTGGCAAACCCCCAGCAGAAGTGCTGGCAACCGGACAGAGGGTCCAAGACCTCTGCCCCACACCTGCAGCAATTGTGGAGGCCCAAGGTGAGGAGGTGGCAGTCTATCGCGAGTTGCAGATCAGGATCAAAGGAGAGAATGCAGTCATCACCTCACAACTGCAGCTTGATCTGGTGTCGGTAGATGGGGCTTCAGTCTCCACCTGTATACCCCAGGGATGCTGGGCAGTCGGCCCAGATCCCCAACAGCAGGATGGAGTGAGCCCAGTCCCCCTGTCTTCTCTCCAGTGGCAGAAAGGACTCCAGGGAGAAGGGCCAGTCCGGGCCTCTCCCCAGCGGCGGATATGTTCTCTGAGAGAGGCAGAGGATGGCTGGGTGAGTAATACTCTGTTTGGAACAATTTGTTTGGGGTACTGTGTGGGTACAGGCATTAGAGGACTGGAACTACTGACTAAATTCGGAGTCAACCCGTCTCGGGTCTCCTCCTGTGTTAGTCTCCTGCCGAAAGGGGAGAAATGTGACAGACTCACCTGGGACAGAGGCTATTGGAGGGGACTGAACGCAAGCCTCTTGCCCACTGATTATGGGCCCTAGCATTTGGGGGAATGGTGCTCTCTGTGAGCTGTATGCCTGGGGACCCTGGGGTTGGTGTTACTTTGGATTCAGCTCCATGTCCCCTCAAAACACACAGACTCTGGAACCCTTTATATGCCATATTAGAATGATAAGACTGAATTATACTGGTGGGACACATCCTGTGAGGAGATGCTAATGTCATCAACTCCACTCACCTGTCTGATTTCAGCTATAATGTGTTTAATGTAAATAAGTTTAGTCTAGGTTCTAAGGGTATTCAACTCATTGTTATTTGTTCTAATTAACCCTGTGGTGATGTTTATGGTAATGTATGTTAATTGAATGAGCTGATCACATTAGCCACCAGCACTGGCTAGGAGACGAATGGTCTAGTCTGAGGAGGGGGGAGATTGTTGTTTGTATTGTTAATTGTAATTAGCTCCAGCTATTGTGTTTATACTACTGTGTGAAGCTCGGTGCCCACAAGTCTGTCATCTGGTCTGGGTAAATTATTTAGTTAATTAGCTCATGTTAATTATGTTAATTAGGTTACAGTTGTATTGTTAGAGGAGGTTCCAACGGCATATAAAGTCTTGTAATTTTGATTCTAAATAAAACAGTTCATGGTAGCAACAAGCAAGTGTCGCCTTGTTTTGTGCTCAGAGAGGTTGGAATATCTGTATACAGACTGGGAGGAAGTGGTATATGACGGAAGCACTCAAGCGGAGTGTGGGACGTTCCGTGACATTGGTGGCAAGCAGCGGGAAAGCTTCCTGCAGTCTGGGATATCCAAACCTCCAACTGGATCAAAGATCAGCATAGCAGACTTCAGTCACCCCAGCGGAAATATGGACCTGGCATCAGAGTTCCCGGGGCTGCTGCGGATCATCCTTTCAACATACACCAGGACTGTGTCTAAGGATGAATACCTGGAGCTCAGGCAGCAGATTCGGGTGGGGCTCTGGATCGGAGCCCTCCAGCTCGCTGGTATAAAACAGGGCAAGTGCTTTTCAACCCAAGAGCAACGGGCCAGTAACCAACGGGCATCGCGGATGGCACTCCTGGGAGAGCGGCCCCAGGAGCAATGGGTGACTGAGTTGGACAGGCTGGTCCAGCAGGAAATAGAGCTGGACAATCGTTATCGGGCTCTGCAATGGCACGCAGAGGAGGGATATTTAGGGGAGACAACAGAATGCTCTCCAGAGGGATATGACTTTGGCGGCCCTGGATTGCTGTGGGAGAACCTTACAGATCATTTTATGTTTGGAGATGAAGGGGAACCTGACCTTGAGGACCTGAGAGAATATAGAGAGTCTATGCTCAGTCTTGCAGGGGTCTCAGAGCTCAAACCTGATCTGGACCATTTGCTAAGGAAGGAACAGCATCTGGAAAGGGCATACAGGAAACTGCTAGAACAAGTTCAGCAGCATGCCAGAGAATCGGCAGTGGAAAATCTGAAGATTGCCGTCCTCAAACCTGAAGTGCTGACAACAGGGCAGAGCTCTGCTAACCTCTGCCCAGAAATGATAGCATCTTCTGGGTTCCATGGACAGGAGATGGTGAACCTCTATCCCCAGACATCAGTTGCAGAGACATGGGATTTGATAGACTTTTCTGCTGAGGAAGAACAACCTGATGAGCCTCCAGCAGAAGAGCTGCTATCAGGGCCAAAGTTCACTGTGCTCTGCCCAGCACCAACAGTGGCTTCGGCCTTCTTGAGAGAAGAGGTAGTCAGGCTTTCTCCCACAACACTGACAGGGACATGTGATTTTCTGCCAGCAGCATCTATGGAGTTAAAACAAACTTCTCCAGCTGAAGATCTGGTAACTGAACAGAGGGTCCAAGACCTCTGTCCCACACTTTTACCAATTCCAGAGACTGGGGATTTAATAGACGTTTCTGTAGAGGAGGAACCACCTGGCAAACCCCCAGCAGAAGTGCTGGCAACCGGACAGAGGGTCCAAGACCTCTGCCCCACACCTGCAGCAATTGTGGAGGCCCAAGGTGAGGAGGTGGCAGTCTATCGCGAGTTGCAGATCAGGATCAAAGGAGAGAATGCAGTCATCACCTCACAACTGCAGCTTGATCTGGTGTCGGTAGATGGGGCTTCAGTCTCCACCTGTATACCCCAGGGATGCTGGGCAGTCGGCCCAGATCCCCAACAGCAGGATGGAGTGAGCCCAGTCCCCCTGTCTTCTCTCCAGTGGCAGAAAGGACTCCAGGGAGAAGGGCCAGTCCGGGCCTCTCCCCAGCGGCGGATATGTTCTCTGAGAGAGGCAGAGGATGGCTGGGTGAGTAATACTCTGTTTGGAACAATTTGTTTGGGGTACTGTGTGGGTACAGGCATTAGAGGACTGGAACTACTGACTAAATTCGGAGTCAACCCGTCTCGGGTCTCCTCCTGTGTTAGTCTCCTGCCGAAAGGGGAGAAATGTGACAGACTCACCTGGGACAGAGGCTATTGGAGGGGACTGAACGCAAGCCTCTTGCCCACTGATTATGGGCCCTAGCATTTGGGGGAATGGTGCTCTCTGTGAGCTGTATGCCTGGGGACCCTGGGGTTGGTGTTACTTTGGATTCAGCTCCATGTCCCCTCAAAACACACAGACTCTGGAACCCTTTATATGCCATATTAGAATGATAAGACTGAATTATACTGGTGGGACACATCCTGTGAGGAGATGCTAATGTCATCAACTCCACTCACCTGTCTGATTTCAGCTATAATGTGTTTAATGTAAATAAATTTGGTCTAGGTTCTAAGGGTATTCAACTCATTGTTATTTGTTCTAATTAACCCTGTGGTGATGTTTATGGTAATGTATGTTAATTGAATGAGCTGATCACATTAGCCACCAGCACTGGCTAGGAGACGAATGGTCTAGTCTGAGGAGGGGGGAGATTGTTGTTTGTATTGTTAATTGTAATTAGCTCCAGCTATTGTGTTTATACTACTGTGTGAAGCTCGGTGCCCACAAGTCTGTCATCTGGTCTGGGTAAATTATTTAGTTAATTAGCTCATGTTAATTATGTTAATTAGGTTACAGTTGTATTGTTAGAGGAGGTTCCAACGGCATATAAAGTCTTGTAATTTTGATTCTAAATAAAACAGTTCATGGTAGCAATAAGCAAGTGTCGCCTTGTTTTGTGCTCAGAGAGGTTGGAATATCTGATATCTGTATACAGACTGGGAGGAAGTGGTATATGACGGAAGCACTCAAGCGGAGTGTGGGACGTTCCATGACAGAGAAGTTCTGTTTTTGACCCGTTGAGTTTGAGGGAACTAATGGTCATCCAGTCATATATTAAAGTGAGGCATTTCTCAAGTTGCTGATGGTGGTCTTTTGTCCGGTGATCCGAAAGTAGATTTGGGTATCGTCTGCGTATGAGTGGAAGCAGAGGTCTGATTTTTTGATGATTTTGAGGAGAGGGCGGATGTAAATGTTGAATAGCACTGGTGGCAAGGGTGAGCCCTGAGGGACTCCACAGGAGATTGCCCAGGTTTCAGAGGTGAATGCTCCTAGTTTCACTGTCTGCGAGCAGTTCTCTAAGAAGGATGCGAACCATTTCATCATCATGGAGCCTCTGGATGTTAGAGGCCTTGCACTCCTCCACCTTCTGTTGGAGGATGCCCCACAGATGCTCAATAGGATTTAGGTCTGGAGACATGCTTGACCAGTCCATCACCTTTACCCTCAGCTTCTTTAGCAAGGCAGTGGTCATCTTGGAGGTCTCCGAAGGGAGGGGATCATGCTTTGCTTCAGTATGTCACAGTACATGTTGTCATTCCTGGTTCCCTCAATGAACTGTAGCTCCCCAGTGCCAGCAACACTTATGCAGTCCCAGACCATGACACTCCCACCACCATGCTTGACTGTAGGCAAGACACACTTGTCTTTGTACTCCTTACCTGGTTGCCGCCACACACGGTTGACACCATCTGAACCAAACACGTTTTTCTTCGTCTCATCAGACCACAGGACATGGTTCCAGTAATCCACGTCCTTAGTCTGCTTGTCTTCACCAAACTGTTTGCAGGCTTTCTAGTGCATCATCTTTAGAAAAAAGTTCCTTTTGGAATGACAGCCATGCAGACCAATTTGATGCAGTGTGCGGCTTATGGTCTGTACACTGACAGGCTGACCCCCCACCCCTTCAACCTCCACAGCAATGCTGGCAGCACTTATACGTCTATTTCCTAAAGACAAGCTCTGGATATGATGCTGAGCATGTGCACTCAACTTCTTTGGTCTACCATGGCGAGGCCTGTTCTTAGTGGAACCTGTCCTGTTAAACCACTGTATGGTCTTGGCCACCGTGTTGCAGCTCAGTTTCAGGGTTTTGGCAATCTTTATGTAGAGCAACAATTCTTTTTTTCAGATCCTCAGAGAGTTCTTTGCCATGAGGTGCCATGTTGAACTTCCAGTGACCAGTATGAAAGAGTGAGAGTAATAACATCAAACTTAACACACCTGATCCCCATTCACACCTGAGACCTTGTAACACTAATGAGTCACATGACACCGGGGAGGGAAAATTGCTAACTGGGCCCGATTTGGACATTTTTACATAAGTGTACTCACTTTTCTTGCCAGCGGTTTAGACATTAATGGCTGTGTGTTGAGTTATTTTGAGGGGACAAGAAATTTACACTGTTATACAAGCTGTACACTTACTACTTTACATTGTAGCAAAGTGTCATTTCTTCAGTGTTGTCACATGAAAAGATATAATAAAATATTTACAAAAATGTGTGGGGTGTACTCACTTTTGTGAGATACTGTACATACAGTTTAACCAGATTGAGAAGAGTTTACGCCATGGATGTTTTTAGTATTCAGTAAATGTCTTGAAGCAGCCTGCAGTCTCCCAATCCTACAAAGATTGTAGTAAAGTGGTGATACAGGAGGAAACAGAAATGCTACCACAAACCTTTTGTGCCACTGAATCTGCTGAGCTGGACTGGCCCATTGCTTTCTTCATTTTTAACGCATACTCAAGATTTTAAAGCTGAACTTTATAAATATATAAAGGACCATGCAGCTCTGTATTCATTAATAAACTAATAAATGTGTTTTTTTTTCTAATGTACAGTAAGCACCTGAATTTCATTAGGAAACGACAAAATCCTCTTGCAGTCCCCTGCGTGTAGGCAGGGCGCAGTCTACTTTCTCCACAGCAGGTGGCGCTCACTGCAGCAGCCCTGTTGCTGGAGAGGAAGTCAGGAGGAACAAGGGTCCTCTATGGTTTTCCTGGGTCACTGGAGAACTTATCCTATGGCATGCTAACAAGCCCACGTGACTCAAGCAGCCATCTGGGGTCAGGCAAGAACGCAATACGTATGTATACTGTATGTTGCGGTTGACGTGGTTTATGGGTAAAGGCATCAGCTATAACCTTGGTATTGTTGCGGTCGCCAGTATTGAGGCCGGCTAGTCCCAGTAGCAATCAAAGAGTAAGATCCTCTTTGATCACCTCTATGGCCTTGGAGTACTGGAGCGGCGTCATGACATCACTTCTGGTCCAGGCTGCAAGTAAACATTTTTTTTTTTTTTAAAGCAAAAGATGAACATTTTTTTGATCTTTTGCTTTTAAAGGTAAAGGAGAGATTTGGGGTATTTGTGACCCCAGATCTCTTCATAAAGAGGACTTGTCATCCATATTTCTTTTACAAGGAAGTAAAAAAAAAAAAACAACAACAAAGCTTGAACCAATTTGCTCCAGCAGGGGAAAAAAAATCTTTCTCTCCTGATCCCCAAGAGGCAATCATATATTCCCTGGATCAAGTTTACCTATAAATGTTAGCACTCAGTTATTTTATGTACATTTAGGAAAGAATCCAGGCCTTTTTAAAAAAAAAAAATACACTGAGCTGGCCAGAAACAGCTCTTGAGGGAGTCATTACTGCTGTCAGAGGAAATAAAGTTATTCTCTTGGCTGTGCTTTCTGGGATTGGTTTTCTAACTATTAGAGACACCAAGTGAAAAAAGGTGACAGGGAAGGGAGCTCCAGCTGATTGACAGCCTTAGCTGTGTTCCTGTGTACTGTGTAAAGGGGGGGGTGTGTCCCTTGCCTCCAATCAGCTCTCAGAGCTCTCTTCTCTGAGCTCTACAGAGTGTGATTTCAGCTCTCCACACGCTTTTTTTTTTCTCACGGCTCAGACAAGCCTTTTAAATTATGGACTTTGAATGAATGTAGATAAGAGAATACTGCAGATAAACAGGTACAACTGATGTAGGAGGATTTGTTTCATCTTGGTGTACCACCTGAGGCCAGTCACTTCACTGGGTATATGGAATGGTTTATAACCACTTTAACTATTAAAAAGCTGTAAACAAGTGGTCTCTTCTGGACTTCTGCAACATCAAATACTTTCCGGCCTGCTCGCAGTCCTCTATTGAATGCACACTGAGCCTTGCATGTGTGTATTCCCATCACCCTCTGGCTGTGCCAGAATTACTGACTCTCGTGCACATGCACAGGATGACATCATTCCACCACCGGCCAATCAAGAAGCTGAAAAAAACAGCACCCAGAAGTAGCTGGGGAGAAGATGATAGCGGCTGGTGAGGGATTGGGCCACCATGTTGCTGGAAGGTGGAGATAAGTATTTCTAGGGGTTTGGTTCCTCTTTACGATTTGCCTGGAGTTCCACTTTTTTTCCCACATTCTCATCCACCTAATCACTGAGTTATTTAAAAATATAAAGATTTAAATTTCCTATAAAAAAAATGCCTTAAAATACACCTAGGTGATCTCATTCTGTCTAAATGTCAAGCCAGATATTACAAAATTGAACAGTAATGACACAGATTTAGCATCATAACTTGTGAACTGAGGAAGTCAAAAGCCAGGAATTGGATTTGCTTCAGTGAAGTCAATTAAGTCTTTCGCACCAAGGAATGGTTGAGATTCGGTGACAAGGGCAGGAGGCACTGTCTTTGTTCTGCTTGGCACTTGGCTTGGAATCTTTTGTTCTTGAAGTTTATAACTGTATAAAAAGACAATGCTACTGGAATACTGTCAGAGAAAAAAAGGACGACCTCTGCTAAGTAGACCCTTCAAGATCCAGGCAGTGTTTACCACCCTTACAAAATATTTCACAACAACGTGAGTTACTCAACAAAACCTCGGCTTGTGTTCTGTGAAAATAACACCTCGTAATGAGTTTAGCTATTCCTGGAAGCCCAATGGGAATGCTACAACACCCAGTCTGTTATATGTATATTTTATAATGAGCAGCTATTCTCATTCTTTGTACTGTAGTTTTTTTTTTTTTTTTTTAACAACTGACAGTGCTAATTTACAGTCAACACATTCTTTGGCTTACTGACTGTGGAAAGTTGTATGGAATGCCATGTTGCACTGGACAGACATTGTGGGCCATCCTGAGATTCTTATAAATGGGACATACACATACATACACAGATAAAATACATACTGTATAAGGGAGCTCTTATACCTGCCAAAGAATCTGTTATTCTGTCCATCCAGTCCTGAAATGTATACAGCTCTGCTACACAACACTGCCTTCTCTGACAGGGCAGTACATCTTTTTTTTTCTGTGTTATAGTAACATTTACAGGTTTTGTCCTGTCCAAGCCAAATTGACAGTGAAAGGAGAAGCAGCAGATTGATGACACACCCTGCTCTCTCCTCCTATCATTATTTCCTTTGTTACATAGTTACATAGTAGGTGAGGTTGAAAAAAGGCACAAGTCCATCAAGTCCAACCTATGTGTGTGATTTTATGTCAGTATTACATTGTATATTCCTGTATGTTGCGGTCGTTCATGTCCTTATCTAATAGTTTCTTGAAACTACCGATGCTCCCCGCTGAGACCACCGCCCGTGGAAGGGAATTCCATATCCTTGCTGCTCTTACAGTACCCCCTATGTAGTTTAAGGTTAACCATTTGCCGACCAGCCGCAGCAGTTTTACTGCAGCAGAATGGCATGGCTGGGCGAAACGACGTTACGTTACGTCTCTTCTCCCTGTGGCCACTAGGGGCACGTGCGCCCCCGCTTCTCTCCCCTGGAGACGATGAGAGTGCCCGGCGGTCACGATCACTGCCGTGCTCCCGCGATCGCTGCTGACACACCAAGAACTGGGATCTGTGTGTGTAAACACATAGTTTCCGGTTGTCTGAGGGGAGAAGAGACAGATCGTCTGTTCATACACAGTATGAACAGCGATCTGTCATCTCCCCTACACAGTCCCCTCCCCCCATTCAGTTAGAACACACACTAGGGAACACAATTAACCCCTTGATCACCCCTAGTGTTAACCCCTTCCCTGCCAGTGACATTTTTACAGTAATCAGTGCATTTTTATAGCACTGATTGCTGTATAAATGCCAATGGTCCCAAAAATGTGTCAAAAGTGTCCGATGTGTCCACCATAATGTCACAGTCCCAATAAAAAATGCAAATTGACGCCATTACTAGTAAAAAACTATAATAATAATGAAAATGCCATAAAACTATCCCCTATTTTGTAGACGCTATAACTTTTGCGCAAACCAATCAATATACGCTTTTTGCGGGTTTTCTCTACCAAAAATATGTAGAAGAATACATATCCGTATAAACTGAGGAAAAAAATTGTTTTTTTTATATATTTTTGAGGGATACTTTTTATAGCAAAAAGTAAAAAAATTTGCATTTTTTCCAAGTTTTTGCTTTTTTTTTGTTCATAGCGCAAAAAATAAAAACCACAGAGGTGATCAAATACCACCAAAAGAAAGCTCTATTTGTGGGAAAAAAAAGGACGTCAATTTTGTTTGGGTGCAACATCGCACAACCGCGCAATTGTCAGTTAAAGCGACGCAGTGCCGAATCGCAAAAAGTGCTCTGGTTAGGAAGGGGGTAAAATCTTCTGGGGCTGAAGCAGGTAAACCTCTTTTCTTCTAAATTTAATGAGTGGCCATGTGTATTTTTAAACTCCCTTTCACTGAAACGTTTTATCCCTTTTGTGGGGTCACCAGTACGGTATTTGTAAATGGAAATCAAATGCCCTCTCAAGTGTCTCTTCTGTTAAAGCTGAAGTTTAGGTATGAACTATTTTGCATAGTTACATTGGTCCAACTTGGGCCAATGTAAATATGTGCAGTATTTTCCATGTCTGGTTGATCCCTGTAGAAGCTGGAAATGACTGTAGTAGGCTCCATTACTACAGTGATTGCCACTGTCTTTGGGGTCCGGTGCCAAGTTGCTGCCTTGCTTCTTTGTGAAAGCAGGAGGTCCCTCGCCTGGCACAGGTGCCATTTAGAAACATTTCCCTGAATGAACCACCTGAAGATTGTGACTTCACATCCCTGGTAGACCATTTTGTCCATTCAGAGAATTGAGAAAATGCAAAGTGTTTTGTGAAATGCACCTGTGGTGAGTGACCTCCTGTGTTCATTAAGAAGTAGGACAGCTGCCTGGCATGGGACCAGGAAGCCAGCGGAGATCACAGTAGTTGTAGCAGAAACTTCTATATGGATTTCCAGCTTTCACGTGAATTGACAGGAGTGGAGGTCTTCCTGGGTGCAGAAGCCTTTCCAAGGCAGTGGAGGGGAGGGGTGTCGCTCATCTGGTACACCACATGCTCCAGATTGGTGGTGGGCAACTAGTGAACTCGGGCTTCCTATCTACCAGGCCACAACATGTGTTTGTTCGAACATGAAAAAAACACACCTTGCATGAGAAACCACCCACCTACCCCCAGCAGCTAAAAAGCAAGCAAATGACTATGCATGCACAGTACACCTCCATGCCAGCTTTGAGCAACAGAAGAGAGGGCACAGTTTCACATTTTAGTCTTGGATCTTGGAGAACCTTGTCCAATTGCCCAGTACTGGTCAAAGCTGGACAAATATAACTATGACATAACTAATCTGATGAACATGCATTAAAAAGGGCTGATATCAAGCCAAATTTACATACGCACACTGCTTGTTTTTAAATAGATTCTGCCCCAGTGGAGGCTACAAGTGGTTGTGCTGACACAAAGAGCAGACATGGTCCACCATTTTCACTATCAGGAAGTCAGTCGAGAGCAATGATATGCAGTCGACGCTGGAGTGAGTGAGTGTGTGCAGACACCAAGTAGATGAAACACAATGGATGAGGTTAGCATCCCTGGGATGGAAAAAAGATAACAAAGGAGGAAACAGTATTTTATGGACAACAATTGTAAAATTAAGTTTCATCCAGTTAGGATTTTGAATTTCTCTAAGCTGATATTACGTTAAAGTGGACGCTGCATGAAAATGCAAGGTCCTGCTATTTCCTAGCCCCCCCCCCCCCCCCAACAGAAAATCTATGTTAAACCTAAAACAAATATAAATTGAAAAAAAAAATTCTAAAGACACTTATTTTACTTTTCTTGCTTCCTGTCTAGGCATTGGAAAGTTAAGGGACCCAAAACTCATGACATTGTGCTCCTGCTTCAGGCACTGCTGGTGGTGGGATACCAAGTACAACTAAGGACTTGGTTTACCTTACCGATAAAACTTTAGTAGCAGAGCTGGTAGAGCAAAGTCCCTTTTAAATAGGGAAGTGTCTGGACAGAGCCCTTCAGGACAATAGGCAGTGTCCCCTTTAATAGACCCACAGCCGACTATAATTAGGCACCAGAGGGGTAGATAGAGCACAAGGTCCCCAAGATCCAACAATGTTTATACTAACAAGGCCCAAGAACAGATGGATGCCTCCATCCAATCTTCCAAGTGATGCCCTCCAGTAATACTAGACAGATTTGTGGCAGACAGCTCCCTCGGTCAGCTTATTCTAAGCACACAGGTCCTCGCATTCTTCCCTCAGGTCACCCACTTGAGGCCTCCTCATGGCAGCCTGTGCCGAAAAGACAGTGTGCTCCCCTCAGACTGGACTCCTCCACTTTGGGATAAGACCCAGCAGTGGCGTAGCGTGGGTTGTCAGCACCCGGGGCAAGGCAAGTAATTTGCGCCCCCTAACCTGCGGACTTTTAGCACTCCCCGAGTCCCTTCAAATACAATTGTACTGACCTAGCTGATTACTATACTGACAACTACACTAACCTACTTGATTACACTGACCAACCTGATTCCTTTACTGACCATTACACACTACATTGACCACTATACTATACTGACCACTATACTATCCACTACACTACACTGACCACTATACTATACTGTCCACTACACTACATTGACCACTATACTATACTGTCCACTACACTACACTACACTGACCACTATACTGTCCACTACACTATCCACTATAATGTCCACTACACTACACTGACCACTATACTGTCCACACCACTACACTGACCACTACACTGTACTGTCCACTACACTGAGAACTGCACTGACCACTATACTGTCCACTACACTACACTGACCACTATAATATACTGTCCACTACACTACACTGACCACTATACTGACCACTATACTGCCCACTACACTATCCACTATACTGTCCACTACACTACACTGACCACTATATTGTCTACTACACGACGACACTGATCACTATACTGTCCACACCACTACACTGACCACAACACTGACCACTACACTATACTGTCCACTACACTGAGAACTACACTGACCACTATACTGTCCACTACACTAGACTGACCACTATATTATGCTGTCCACTACACTACTCTGACCACTATAGTATACTGTCCACTACACTACACTGACCACTATACTGTCCACTACACTACACTGACCACTATACTGACCACTATACTGTCCACTACACTATCCACTACACTGTCCACTACACTACACTGGCCACTATATTGTCTGCTATACTACACTGATCAATATACTGTCCACACCACTACACTGACCACTACACTATACTGTCCACTACACTGAGAACTACACTGACCACTATACTGTCCACTATATTACATTGACCACTATACTATACTGTCCACTACACTACACTGACCACTATACTGACCACTATACTGTCCACTACACTACACTGACCACTATACTGTTCACTACACTATCCACTATACTGTCCACTACACTACACTGACCACTATATTGTCTGCTACACTACACTGCTCACTACACTATACTGTCCATTACATTGAGAACTACACTGACCACTATACTGTCCACTACACTACACTGACCACTATACTATACTGTCCACTACACTACACTGACCACTATACTGACCACTACACTACACTGACCCACTATAATGTCCACACGACTATACTGTCCACTACACTATCCACTATACTGTCCGCTACACTACACTGACCACTATACTGTCCACACCACTACACTGACCACTGCAGTATACTGTCCAATACACTGACCACTACACTATACTGTCCACTACACTACACTGACCACTATAGTATACTGTCCACTACACTACACTGACCACTATACTATACTGTCCACTACACTGGCCACTACAATATACTGTCCACTACACTGACCACTATACTGTCCACTACATTACACTGACCACTATACTATACTGTCCACTACACTACACTGACCACTACACTATACTGTCCACTACACTACACTGACCACTATACTGTCACTACACTACACTGACCACAATACTGACCACTATACTACACTGTACACTATACTACCCTGATCACTATACTGTCCTGCCTACAGTTTTCCTATACTGACACTACATATAACCCCCCCCCCAGTTCGTATCCATCCATTCCTCACCTTCTTGTCCTGCATCGGTCCAGACTCAGAAGGATAGGAGGAGGAGGTGAAGACAGCGGCCCCGGCGGCTCAAACTTTCCAGTGCTTGTCTCCCCCTTGCTCCGGCTGCCATGTTCAGTGTTTCCCGGTGCACCGGCGTATGGGGGTCATGTGCGGAGGCGGGACTTCAGGAGCAATCGCGGACAGGCCAGCCCCATGCCGCACATGACCCCCATATGCCCAATCACAGGGCGCCAGACACTGAACATGGCGGCCGGAGCAAGGGGGACACAGGAGATTAAAATTAGGAGGAGGCAGCCAGTAGTGATACCACTGGCACGAAATTTCGCCCCCCTAAATGTCACGCCCGGGGCCACGGCACCCCACCCACCCCCCACGCTACGCCACTGAGACCCAGAGCTCTGTGTGCTCCAAGAATAAATACAGTCTCCCAGCCATCTTCAGAGCCTACCTCTCTGGGATAGGTCGGGGCTGTATAAATATTCATGCTGCTATCTGCATAACTCCACACCTATCATCCAGAAACTTCTCAAGTTGCCTGGATACAGAGGGAGCTATCAGGCAGACTGGCAGAAGCAGAGCACATAGATCAGGCCTAAATATACCATTGCAGCTCACTGAGTAGAGTGAGACAAACTATGCTTTTACCTTAACCAACATTGCAACCACACTGACTAAATTTACCTATCAGAAACAAACACTAACACTTATATAACTAGCCTAGCACCTAACTAGGGCTGTGCTTCACATTTAATGGGGGGTGGGGTTGAAAATAGCGGGCTCACTTTAAAATGACAGAGAACAAAGAACTAGTCACCAATATTACATGTGGGCCTTCTACTGCTACACTGTTTCTGTGTAGAGGTGGCCATCATGGTAGAGGCAAGGCTTTTATTCATCATATCAGACTGCCATCCTGGTCTACTACCACTACTACCCTGGTCTACATATAAACAAAGGGAAGGCTGGGTTTGGAGAGGGAGCGGGACTGCGTGGGAAGCAAGAAGGTCCGGATCACAGGGAAAGATGTAGCCCAAAGTAATGTTCGTCTTCCACCCCAAGGGGATACTCCACCAATGGACTCTGCCAGTCTTGGACCTACACTTGCACAGGTATGCCTTAGCAACCATAGCTTAGTTAGTGAGGAGGTGAGGAGAACTGAGTAAGCATTATGTCCTGTAATGTTTCAGAAGCATTCCGTAAGGTTTCTTGAACTGTTCAGATGCCTGGTCTGAAGTCATTGAAAGGGGTGCATGGTGGAGCATAGTGTATCAGAAGGACTGGGCCTGTTAAACACTCATGGGGCATAGGAGGAGAACCACTACGAAAGGTTAAATTTGGCAGAAGAGCCAGAGCAGGAGAGTAGTTGCCATGGATAACCACAGACTGGTGGGAATGTATAGCAGTTGATTAATAAAGCGTGGTACCGGGCATAGGTGACAAGTCCTCCAGTAGTGTGGGGGTCGGTTTTCTATCTCTCTCCCTAGAGGTTGGTTCCCCAAAAGCAATCAGGATCGAATCCTCAGTACAGGGACCTCCTGAACCTAGCCACATTGTACTAGAGAGTGGAAGGAGTTATTTAAGTGCACACATGAGGTCCGCGCTAGGTGCACGGCGGGACCCTATTCTGTCACTTCGAGTGAGGTGGAGAGGTACACTGGACTGATGGAGAGGGCATGGGCTCAGCAGTGTCCCTCCTAAATGCAGCATACAAAGAGGAAGGTGTGTAATGACATGGGACGGCATGCTTACAGAGGAACTGTGTATGCTCCACAGCTGCACGCAGAATATGTCTCATCTCTAAGCAGGGATTCAGCCCTTAGCATTGACTTTCACGTGAACCTGGCCCCACCATTGATGAGCACATACATGAGAGGAGAGGTACACCCATGTGCAGGACGAGTAGGCCCTGCCCATACAGATCCATAGAATGGATGAAGTAGGAGCAGGAAGATCCTAACACTGCAGCTTTCTCTCCGGTAAGGACTGAAGATCAGTGAGCAGCCCATGGGTTGACTTCCAAATCACACTCCAAATCTGGTGAGACTAGCAGTTAGAGACAGCAGAGTCTGGGATGATCATATACTGCAAAGCATAAGCACAAATAACATTCCTAGATGTTCCTTGTAAGTAGGGATGAGCCGAACACCCCCCTGTTCGGTTCGCACCAGAACATGCGAACAGGAAAAAAATTCGTTCGAACACGCGAACGCCGTTAAAGTCTATGGGACACGAACATGAATAATCAAAAGTGCTAATTTTAAAGGCTAATATGCAAGTTGTTGTCATAAAAAGTGTTTGGGGACCCGGGTCCTCCCCCAGGGGACATGAATCAATGCAAAAAAAAGTTTTAAAAACGGCCGTTTTTTCAGGAGCAGTGATTTTAATAATGCTTAAAGTCAAACAATAAAAGTGTAATATCCCTTTAAATTTCATACCTGGGGGGTGTCTATAGTATGCCTGTAAAGGGGCGCATGTTTCCCGTGTTTAGAACAGTCTGACAGCAAAGTGACATTTTGAAGGAAAAAACACATTTAAAACTACCGCGGCTATTGCATTGCCGACAATACACATAGAAGTTCATTGATAAAAACGGCATGGGAATCCCCCACAGGGCAACCCCGAACCAAAATTAAAAAAAAAAATGATGTGGGAGTCCCCCTAAATTCCATACAAGGCCCTTCAGGTCTGGTATGGATATTAAGGGGAACCCCAGCCAAAATTTTAAAAAAAAATTGACGTGGGGTTCCCCCTAAATTCCATACCAGACCCTTCAGGTCTGGTATGGATTTTAAGGGGAACCACGCGCCAAAAAAAAAAAAAAAAACGGCGTGGGGTCCCCCTAAAAATCCATACCAGACCCTTATCCGAGCACGCAACCTGGCAGGCCGCAGGAAAAGAGGGGGGGACGAGAGTGCGGCCCCCCCCCCCTCCTGAACCGTACCAGGCCACATGCCCTCAACATTGGGAGGGTGCTTTGGGGTAGCCCCCCAAAACACCTTGTCCCCATGTTGATGAAGACAAGGGCCTCATCCCCACAACCCTGGCCGGTGGTTGTGGGGGTCTGCGGGCGGGGGGCTTATCGGAATCTGGACGTAAAAATAATCTGCTGTCCGAAGATAACCAGGGCTAATAAGGGCCTACACAGGAAGTGTGCACAGAACATAGAACAAATCTGAAATGGTTTTGAAGGTATATTTAACAGACCAAAAGGCAGCAAATAAGAGTTCTTTATCAGGCTTTATTTACACTTGCTGCCAGGGAGTGGTAAGCCAGGCAGTTGAACCATGGCTTTACAGCCCCTGACCGGAAAACTGACACGCAGCTTCTCTCATGCTGTGCTTCACAGCCAAGGCAAATATTAAACAGCATGTCGCAACCAGCAGGCGCTATCGCCGCCAAATGCCACCCAAGTCTATGGGGCCACGTCACGACCGCATGCAGTGCATGATATCGCAATGCAATGGTAGAGCATTTATAGGATTAAATCAGATGGCTGACAACTGACAGATATGATGGAAAATCAACTCCTACTGAAAATTCTTTATTTTAGAAATTTTAACATTACAAATGATTATTAAGCCAGAAAGATCCAAAACAACCGAATTTATATAAATCACATAAAATCATAATAAAATATGTTGCTATCATTTTCTGAAAATCGTTCCATCATTTCATTGAATCTTTGTTGAATATCTTGAATGTTTTTCCTGTGGGTGACCAACCTCACACTTTTAAAATCGACTCTTTCTTAAAAAACCCAAAATTCGAAAATGTTGCTATTATTTAAATTTTTTATTAATAATAATGAAATGAATGTGCTTAGTTTTGGCTTTTTAGCGATCTGACTTTGATGAACATTTCAGAAAGTTTAACAAGATAATTAGCCATCACTAATGAAAGTCTCTTGGCTGATGATATCATTATAAATTTAAATTATAAAGGCAGAAAAGTGCAGAGCGTATTCTAGGTTCAAAGCGAACCGAAGCAGCAGTCTTTATTTTTTGTTTGTATGTGTTATTTTCCCAAATGCATTTAGACTATGAATCCCCTACTGTTCCCCACGATTTCATAAAAGTATCATTAGTCTGACAGATTTCTCTCCTCGGATAACACTGCTATCTTACAGTGGAGGCTCGCAATCTTTGTTTTCGTAGTCTAGTCCACTGGGCAATGTTGCAGGCTCCTGCCTAAGAAAGATCGGCAGTCCCCTTAGAATTGGCACATCTCATTCATGAGTGTCGCATTTGATAATTTTTTAATTTTCCAATAATTAATGCACAAACATTATTAAAAACAATATTAAATATGTAAAAATAAATGTATTCCACGCAACTTAAAAAAAAAAAAAAAGATAAACAATAAAAAAAAATGATAAAATATAAATAAGGAGTTGATAAAGATAAAAACTTTGTAAGTCTGTGAGGACCACGGGATGTTCCTTTAAGGCTGCTAGTCTTACAAATGTCAGAGGTATTCTAATGGAATTGAGAATACAAACCCATTATTAATATTCAGGAAATATAGCTGCAATTCCAAACTTTTGTTCTGTGGGAATAATCGTTCCATTGTTTTGCTTTGCTTGTAATGTTTAATTAAATATACTAACAATTTAGACTACAAAAATGCGCTGAGGGATTGTGGAGAAGAGCTAAATTAAATTAATGGACGAAAACACATTTGAATATAATTGGTCATTAATAATGGTCAAAGTCTAAAATTATATATTTAAATAGAGCTATTAGGCACAATGAAACTAGGCATCACTTAAAGATAGTAGGCACAGGCCTCAGACTTAAAAGAAAGTCAAATGCAGAAAAAAAGTTTGCTTTTACGATCAGTTGCAATTTAGTTTTAGATCAGTTCAAGGTGAGTTCGAGATCACTTCGAGTTTAGTTTGGGATCAGTAGTGTTGGGCGAATGGTTTGGCTCAAGCATGAGTTTGGGGAACACCCAAATGTGCAAGGTGTTTGGCTTGTGTTTGCCCTGCTGAATGCTCTGCTGAAAGCCCTACGCGCTGCGCAGTGCATTCTGCTCCCTGATTGAGCAAACCCCCACGCTAGACCCTTCTGGTCTAATATGAACTGGGGGGTGGACCCCACACCATTTTTTTTCTTTATTTTTATTAAATAGCCAGGTTCCAGCAATTGCAACCACGAGTCGCGAGTCAATTTAAATGTGATTTGACTAGTTTTTTGTTGCAGCATGTTCTATGCTTGCTACAGATGCACCACTTTATAGGCAGACTAAGGGGACCCCCAGGCACTATATTTAAATGAATGTTTCATTTTTATTATTGCACTTTAACCACTTCATCTCCGGAAAGTTTTACCCCTCTCCTGACCAGGCCATTTTTTGCAATCCGGCACTGCATTGCTTTAACTGACAATTGCGCGGTTGTGCGACACTGTACCCAAATAAAATATATGTTCTTTTTTTCCCACAAATATAGCTTTTCTTTGGTGGTATTTGATCACCTCTGCAGTTTTTATTTTTTGCGCTATAAACAAAAAAAGACCAGCAATTTAGAAAAAACAACAATATTTTCCTACAAAACATTTCCAATAAAAAAAAAATGTAAAAAATCAAACTTCTTCATAAATTTAGACCAATATGTCTTCTGCAAAATATTTTTAGTAAAAAAAAAATAAGCCTATATTGATTGGTTTGTGCAAAAGCTATAGCATCTACAAACTATGGGATAGATTTATGCCATGTACACATGAGCGGGCTTTTCAGCATCTTTCCAACGGACTTTCGAAAGACCTGCCCACACACGAACGGACTAAAGTCCGTTCGAAAGTCTGTTGGTTTGAACGTGATGACGTATGAAGGGACTAGGATAATGAAGGTTATAGCCAGTAGCCAATAGCTGCCCTTGCGTCCTTTTTTTGTCCGTCGAACTAGCATACAGACGAACCGATTTTTCGACTGGACTCGAGTCCATAGGAAAAATTTGAAACATGTTGAAATATTGTTTTTTTTTCTAAATTGTTGGTCTTTTTTTGTTTATAGCGCAAAAAATAAAAAACGCAGAGGTGATCAAATACCACCAAAGGAAAGCTCTATTTGTGGGGAAAAAAAGAACATAAATTTTATTTGGGTACAGCTTTGCACAAATCTAAAGTCCGTCTGATTTTCAACAGAAAAAGTCCGCTGGAGGTCTGATGAAGCCCACACACGGTCGGATTGTCCGACGGATTCATTCCGTCGGACCAGTCCAGTCGAAAAGTCCGGTCGTGTGTACATGGCTTTAGAGACTTTTTTTTTTTTACTAGTAATGGAGGCGACATTGTGGCGGACAAATTGGACACTAAGTAACACTTTTTGGGGACCAGTGATACCAATAAAGTGATCAGTGCTAAAAAAATGCAATGTATAAATGACACTGGTAGGGAAGGGGTTAACATCAGGGGCAATCAAACGGTTAAATGTGTTCCCTGTGCGTGCTTTCTAACTGTAGGGGGAGTGCTTTGACTAAAGCAAAACAGAGATCCATGTTTCTGCTTAGCAGAAACATGAGATCTCCATTTTCCTTTCTGGCATAACAGCGGTCTGCCTTGCTTACGTAAGCAGGCCGCTGTTCTGCCTCTCTACAAACGATTGCGGCCGCCAGACCCGATGATTGACTCCCACTGTGTCCAATCACGGAGGGAGCGGGGCTCCAGTGGCACGCGCACATGAGAGCTGAAGACAAGAATCACGTACAGGTACATGATTTTGCACTAAAGGGCCACCCTGCCACAGTATATGTACGGTTAAGCATCATTAAAATCACTGCTCCTTTAAAAACTGTTGTTTAAAAAAAAATGTTTTGCATTGATACATGTTCCCCAGGGCAGTGTCCAGACCCCCATATCCCTTTTATGGCCAATTTCTTGCATATACTGTAAGCCCTTAAAATGGGCACATTAGATTTTTCCTGTTCGGCTCCCATAGACTTCAATGGGATTCAGAGCAGAACCCCTGAGCAGTGGAAATGTTCTAACCTGAATGGTGAATCCCATAGACTTCTATGGGATTCACCATTGAGGTTAGAACATTTCCACTGTTCAGGGGTTCTGCTTTGAACTGTTCGGCCCATCTCTAGGGATCAGTATAGTCGGTCTTTTGTACAGTTATCCTAAGTTGTATTGCTTAAATATGCCTTTGGGCAGTTTGGTCGATCAGGTCAAAATGTTTAGAATTTGGAAGGTTTTATGTGTCAAAGTATTTTGTTGATTTTCAGATAGAAAAATACAATATAACATGAATATCAACTTATGAATCACTGTTTCGAACATTCATCATTAAGACAGTTAATGATCACAGTAAACGGCTGTGAGCTATGCTCTTGGAGAGTCAAGTGGACCCTCAACTCCCGACACCCCCACTGGGATCTATGTCAAGAGAGGAGGGGGCACCCCATCACCATTTTTTATGGAAGTTAATCCAGAGGTTTCTATCGTGCATATATTAGAAAGTCCGTTCCCTCATGGGGGACCATTTTAGGAAGACCTCCGGCTCCTAAATGGGAGGCCTACTCCAGCCATGCTTACAGTTCGTTTGGGCCCTATTGGCTTCAAGGTGTGATCCATGGAGAGAGGTTTTTAGTGTGGAGCACACTAAAGGATTAGATAGAAAAATAGAAGGAAGGAAGAAGGAGAAAGGGAAGAATCGCCAACCATAGAGGTACTGTATGCTGCCTTATAGTGACTATCATTTCCGGGAATCAAGGAAATTCCCATATATTGGGTCCCGGGTTCCCAAGTTGCTTTGAATTGTTTGGATGAGTCTAATAGTACATTAATGTTTCTTGAGCCATTATCCAAGAGATTTTCCTTTTCATGGCAGTTATTACTTTGGGTTGTTTCCAGGCTTTAGCTACTGTGAGCTTCGCCCCTGTCATAATATAACGGATAAATTTGCATGACAGCTTGGGGATGTTTGGAATGTAGCCGTTCAGTAAGACAATGGATGGATTTTGGGTTACGGGACAATTTGTGACTTTACGGATAATGTGGAAAATATTGTTTCAGAATCCTCTGATTTTTGGACACTCCTACCAGATATGTAACATAGTCTCCAAGGTTTGACACCCCCTAAAGCATAGTGATGAGGTGGCGGGAAACATGGATGCCAATCTGGTGGGGACTAGGTACCACCTTGTGAATAGTTTAATGTTAGCTTCCAAGAGTGAGGTGTTATAGATACCTTTGAGAGAAAATGACTCGTGCCAATCCTCTAGATCCCGTTCCTCCTGAAGGTCCCTTTCCCAGGCTGGATTTGAAAGGTTTTAAACTTAAACCTCACTTAAAGCGGTGTTTCGGACAAAATGTAATTTTTTAGATAAAAATACCCCTATCATACTGATGCCTAGTGTAGTCTACAAAAGGTATACTGTAAAGTGTATGTGCAGCATTGCTTTCTCACTTTAGGAAGTCCCAGCACACCGTGGCCATCTCCTGTGTGGCCATCTGAATACTTTCTGGATTCCGTGCACGCTGGCTACCCAGCATGCACCTGCCGATCTTGCACATGCGCAGTGCAGTGCAAGCAGTATAATAGCTTGTAGGTCGGGTTTGCCTATTGCCTCCTGGGATTGATGACACACCTCTCCCAGGAGACATTGCAAAGCCAGAAATGGCATGCAGGGGCGTGGCCACTAAGGAGGAAGTGAAAAAAGATAAAAGCTGAAAAAAAGTAAGTGATCCAAAAAAAAATGTCAATTCGTTTTAAAGGTACACATTAGTGCTAGATGGTGAGGAGTGTAAAATGTGGGTGGAACTCCACTTTAAGTTGATGGAGAGAAAACTCTGGTGGTTTATTCGTGCCTTTGAAAGACAATTAGAGAACCAAATAGCACTGAAAGTCTACCAAATATGAACATGGAGGAACATGTTTAAAGCGGTGGAGTGGGCCATTTTATGCAACTTTAGGGGCACCCGAGAAGTTTGCAAATCTTTCAATTTGCAGTTTTTTTGGGGACCCTTAAAGTTACTAAACCCAGGACCCTGCATTCACTATATCTAGTCTCCCACAGTATATAGAACATGGAAATGCAATCATTTTAGTAAATATAAACTGCTATATTCTTTTTCTCACCAACAGTATATAGCAGTCATCATAGGTGTGCGCAGCCTATTGCATTAGGGTGTGCACCCTAAAGCTCAAACACGTAATACCGATTACTGATGATGAAAGGAAAGGGGCATATTTACATATTTACCGGCCCCTTCCCCTACTCATCCTAAAACATCCCCACAGCAACAGCCGGAGGGAGAGAAGAGTTGGGAAGCCGGCAGCACTGCGAGGGGAAGGAGGGGGGGGGCAGGGCAGTAGGGGGGATCTGTGCTGCACAGTGTGATTAGCGTGTGTCTTGGCACACCTGGCACACCCTGTGCGCACGCCTATGGCAGTCTTGTGGCATTTATCAGTGTCCGGCCAAACACTGGTTAAAGCTTGTAGGAGGAGCTTTCCTTCTCTTCAGACTGTCCTATGAGGCTGCATGACTCCTGACTTTCTGTCTGGACAGTGCTGATCGACCATGTGCTGATCACAAGCACCAACCCCCCCCCCCCCCCCCAAAAAAAAAAAACTCTTTAGCAATACACATCAAACTGAGCATGTGCAGAGTGCCCTCAAGGCTCTTTACTTTCATCAGACGGATTGGGGACAGTAAAAGTAGGAGAAGATCACAGAAGACAGGATCAAGCAGCCTTTTTACACAATGTGGAGGATTAACCCCTTAGGTTCCACAGTGAGTATAACAAGCATGCTTTACTGCGTATACAGACTGATTTTACTGTTGCGGGTTTAGCAACACTTTAATGTTGCACACGCTGTTACAGAATCACTTTCTGGGATTTCCAAATGACACAATATACATTGACAGACCTAATTTGCTTTATACAGTATGTCAAACTTTTTTTAAATACATTTGTACATAACAATAGCGGCACTCCAAAAAAACATTAAACAACGGTCAGTCAGTTTAAAAGGCTGCCTTCCTATAGTATAAGGATGTATGATGCCCAAGCAAATTATCTGCTGAATATCAAATCCTCCAAAGAGATATGTAACATTGCCAAAGTATCAACTGCATATTGATGTGTACAGTGGACCTTGGCCTAAATATGGCCACGTATGTTTTTAACAAGGCTATGAGTTTTGTAATAAAAAGTGGTTTTATATATAAATGGTTATGCATTTTTCTTTTTTGGTTGCCTTCAAAATCCCATAAGAGGGTGTTTTTCCCATTCCAAGCCTTTCTATAGTATAAGCCTCAGCCCTGCATTGTTCTGCACCCCAAAACCCCTAATCTTAACATTGTCAATGAGGGAAAAAGGTGGTTTTCTTAGTAGATGTAAAGGATAGCAAACTATAAGCAGAAATTAATAAAGTGATTTCGTGCAGATAGTGATAAATAGTACAAAATAAATTGACCTATATATTTCAGGAGAGTGTTTATAATAATTAAAGGTTGGATTGAAATGGGTAGTGTGTTAAATATCTATACAAGATAATAAAAAGGAGTAAATGAAATAAAAGCAATATATAAGCAATGAATTTCATTTTTACCGTGTGTTAACTCACAGTGTTCTTAGTATATTAGTGTATATAATAACCTGGTGTGAATAAAATTAAATATAAATATCCTGGTGGAGCTGCAATAAATACAAATTCACGTTAATTACATATAAAACAGTGATAAAAAAGTCCAATAATAATTGTAGTGGATGGAGAATGATGAGGTTCTGTAGGTGCTAAAACAAGTACAGGTGATTATTCCTAGTAATCCTGCCGTGGCTCCTTTAACAGTCTGGTCTCCCAGAACTCTTACCTCAATGTTGACTATAACATGCAGTCACCGCTAGGGGGGTCCCTTGATTTCCCTGGATAGTGAATGTGGTAACTCTGGATGGTGTGTTGTAGCAGTATTCCTTCTCAGATTTCTGCGGTTTGTTGTCCAATCACATAATGCAGGGCGGTACCTCAGTAGAGAGGGAACAGGGAGGAAAAAGGACCTCCAATAGTGCAGTATGTCAGGTTTAAAAACGTGTTTATTAAAATATAATGGCATAGACTCTTACACAAAGCAGGTTAAAAAAAACACAGGGAACAAATTAGGCGTTGTTCCTCGCCTTCTCACGTCACTTCCGGTCGCGGCTCTATCTGGCCAATCCCTACGCGTTACGTTGCTTCTCACAACTTCATCTCCCCAGACACCCCCTGTACATCTCAGATATCCCCAGCACTGTGATCCCTTCTACACCCCAGATATCCCAAGCACTGTGACCTCTCTACAAACCAGATATTCCAAGCATTGTGGTCCCTTTACACCCCAGTTACCCCCAACATTGTGACCTCTCTATATCCTAGATAGCCCCAGCACCATTTTTCCTGCTACCCTGATACCCTCAACACTGTTATGCTATGTACTCTACATACCCTCAGTACTGTAACCCCTCTACATCCCTGATACCCCAGCACTTTTATCCCTGCTATTCACCCGATACCCCCAGTGCTGTTACAATATGCACACTAGATATCTTCTAGTGAACTCTGCTACTCTCTATCGCGTTCCTCCCCTCTGCAGCACCAATATCAGGAATTGTATTTTTTTGGTTTACTTACCTATTTTTTCATTAAAAGGCTCACAGGCAGCTGTCTGGAGTCAACATAGCGGCGCCCAACCCATGCAGCGGCTGCAGAGAGGAGGATCCCAGCAGGTAAATCCTCTGCAACCACTAGTGTCCTTAACAACCAGTGAATAGGTATTTTTCTTGACCTTTTAGTCTTGTCGTTAAGGTTCCGGCACCCGCTGCATCCTTAACAGCTATGATTCATCTGCTGTCATCGAGATTACCCACTGACAGTAGACTGTAAACAAAAGAGCAGGAATTTTAAAAAAAATATGAAAAACAGTGTATATATATAATAGGCCCTGCAGGTCTGGTATGGATTTTAAAAGGGACCCCAAGCCAAAATTAAAAACAAAAATGGTGCAGAGTCCCCTCAAAATCCATACCAGACCCTTATCCGAACATGACGTCGAACAGGCCAGGAAAGAGTGGGAACGAGCAAGTGCTGATTTTTTAAATTATTTTTTATGTCGTTCCTCTTTTGTTTACATTCTGCTGTCATTGGAGAATCTCACTGACAGCAGATAAGCCATGGTTGTTAACCACTTAAGCCTCGGACCACTTGGCTGGCCAAAGACCAGAGCACTTTTTGCGATTCGGCACTGTGTCGCTTTAACTGACAATTGCACTGCCGTGCGACGTGGCTCCCAAACAAAATTGACATCCTTTTTTTCCCCACAAATAGAGCTTTCTTTTGGTGGTATTTGATCACCTCAGAGGTTTTTATTTTTTGCGCTATAAACAAAAATATAGCGACAATTTTGAAAAAAACGCATTATTTTTTTACTTTTTGCTATAATAAATATGCCCAAAAAATATATAAAAAAAATGTTTTTCCTCAGTTTAGGCCGATACGTATTCCTCTACATATTTTTGGTAAAAAAAATTGCAATAAGCGTTTATTGATTGGTTTGCGCAAAAGTTATAGCGTGTACAAAATAGGGGTTTGTTTTATTGCATTATTTTTTTTTTTTTTTTACTAGCAATGCCGGCGATCTGCGATTTTTATCGTGACTGTGACATTATGGCGGGCACATCGGACAATTTTGACACATTTTTGGGACCATTGTCATTTTTACAGCGATCAGTGCTATAAAATTGCACTGAATACTGTAAAAATGACACTGGCAGTGAGGGGGTTAACCACTAGCTGGCTAGGAAGGGGTTAAGTGTGTCCTAGGGAGTGATTCTAACTGTTAGGGGGCGTGGCTATTAGTGACACGTCACTGATCACCGCTCCCAATCACAGGGAGCTATGATCAGTGACAGTGTCATTAGGCAGAATGGGGAAATGCTTGTTTACATTAGCATCTCCCCGTTCTTCAGCTCCGTGAGATGATTGAGGGTATCCCCATTGAAATCGGTTCCGCGGGACCCGCAATCCTGCTCAGGGAGCTCGCAGCAGGGTCGCGCGACCACACAGTGGCAAATTCAAAGGGACGTACAGGAATGCCCATTTGCGCAACCGTACCATTCTGTCGACGTATATGTACATGCGGCAGTCGGCAAGTGGTTAAGAACATTACAAGTTTCGGCTCCTTAACTGGGTGCCGGCTTTAAAAATGCCGCTAGTTTTCCCTGCTAAAATACTGCATCACTTCAAGAAATAGTATATGCAGTAATTTAGAAGATAATTTTAGTGAATTGTAAAAACATTTTTTAAAAACGGTATGAGCTATTTTACCGCTGATCTTAAAGCAGTAGATACCGTGAATGGAGCCCGTCTGTCATATCTTATATCAGAAAAAATTCAATGACCTGTATTTGCCACTCAGATATAGATTGGCTCTATTATTTATTTTGTCCACTGGAAACTCTAATGCCGTCTACACACGGCCAGACATTTTCCGACAGAAAAAGTCCGATGGGAGCTTTTGGTCGGACATTCCGACCTTGGGTATGCCTCATCGGACTTTTTCTGATGGCATTTCCAACGGACTCAGATATAGGACATGTTCTAAATCTTTCCGTTGGAAATGCCGATGGAGTTTAGCCTGTTCGCAAGTCCGTTCGTGTGTACGCGGCATTAGGATTCGCTTAGGTCAGGGAATCCACTGCTCATACGTTACTCTTTTATCTTTGACTATGATCCAGCATCCAGCTTGGGAAGCTTCCTTTATGCATTTCAAGGCTTATTTTTTTTTTATTTATTATTTTAACCGCAGTGTACCTTTCATTTTAAACAGAAAAAGTATGTCGTTAAATAAAGTGATATAGTTAAATCAATTACATGCACATTTGGGAAGCTTCAATTTTATATTTTGGTTTGAAGAGACAGTTTCACTTGCTTATGTCAGTGGCTACTAGAGATAATACTTTTAATATTATTAATTTCCACCCTACACAATGGTTAAATAAAATGTCACCCGATAAAATCTCAGTTTCTTTTTTTATTGCTGAGCTAGTTGGCCTGTCTGGATCTCAGCCAATCTTCCAAAACTATCATTAGTGATTTAGGAGAGGAGAATTTACATACACTGTGATATCATAGCTCAAGTCCCAGGGTGTTAGCCGCAGAAGCATTTTCCCTCTGGGTGTTAGATAAAGCCCCGCTTCTCAGCCTGGTCTTATTTAATTTTCAGTTTTGGACCAAGCAATGCATTACTGTTCGCTGTCTGCTACTTATCTTGTAGGATCCTATTAAAATCTCTTTATTCCCTTCTTCCCAATTTTTTTATCATGCATAAAAATTAACTCTTACAACATCGCTAGAGAATACCTAAAATTTTCTACTTTTGGAGTCAGCCAAATAAAATAATTTTCTACTTTTGGAGTCAGCCCAATAAAATAATTTTCTACTTTTGGAGTCAACCCAATAAAATAATTTTATACTTTTGGAGTCAGCCCAATAAAATAAGAAGTCTGTTAAAGCACTAGTAGTAAACCCAAAACCAAAAGCTTACCAAACATTAGATGTGATGGCTGTGTTCATTTTCTATTTTAGGCGTTTTTCCCCTCTGTTTTCACCTGGTGATCTGGCCAGTAACACAGTTCTTGTATTATGCCATGTACTCACGGGCGGACTTTTGAGCATCAAACGTCCCACAGTCTTTCCTGACGGACTTTCGACACAGTTACGACGGATTTGCGAATGACCGGACTTGCCCACACACGAACAAACTAGAGTCCTTTCAAAAGCCCTAAAGTCCGTTTGAAAGACCGGTCGTTTGAACGTGATGATGTATAACTGGACTAGAATAAGGAAGTTCATAGCTAATAGCCAATAACTGCCCTTGCGTCCTTTTTTGTCCATCGGACTAGCATACAGACGAACGGATTTTTCGATCAGACTCGAGTCCGTCGGAAAGATTTGAAACATGTTTTAAATCTAAAGTCTGTCTGATTTTCGACAGAAAAAGTCAGCTGGAGGTCTGATGAAGCCCACACATGATCGGATTGTCCGACAGATTTGTTCCGTCGGAGCAGTCCAGTCGAAAAGTCCGCCTGTGTGTACACGGCATTAGAGCGCCTCCACTCTGGGCACCTTTTGACAGCAGCATTGTTAGTCAGGGGGAGGGGAGTCCTAGATGTACTGGTAGATTTAGATACACTAACACATTGAAGCCAAACTCAAACTTTAGGCCTCATGCACACTAGGTGTCAAAAACGCCGCTTTCAGGGGCGTTTGATTTTTTTGACCTGGGATTCTCCGAGGAATTCCTTTATTTTGCATGGATTTCTTTTTACTTGGCGGTTTGGCTATGGGACAGTAAGTGAAGGGAAATCTCCGCAATGGGACACAGATGGGGAAAAAAAAAACTGATAAGAGTTATAACCCTCCTTTGCGCTATCCAAAATGAATAAAAAAAGTTTTGCCTATAGTTCTACTAAGAAAAAACAAAACGCTAAGCAGAGTAATGCCTCGTACACACGATCGGACTTTCGGACAACAAAACCGTGGAATTTTGTTAGAAGTTTGTTGGCTCCAACTTGTCTTGCATACACACGGTCACACAAATGTTGGCCAACAATTACGAACGAATTACGAATTACGAATTTGAGAACATGCTAGTCAACATTTGTTGGCGGAAAGTCCGACAGCAAATGTTCGATGGAGCATACACACGGTCAGACTTTCCGCCAACAAGCTCACATCCAACATTTGTTGTTGGAAAATCCGATCGTGTGTACGCAGCATTATAGTTTTGGCCCCCTTGCTTCTATATCTGTCCTCAGTAATTAAGTTATGGCCCGCTTCAGTATTGAAATCACAAAGAAAAACACTTTAAACCCACTCTCTGTAATTCCCTTCTAAACGCCACAAATCATCTATATCATGATTATCTATATATCTATCCTCTGACCTTTCATCATATTCTGTATCACAGGCCACACTATCTTTGTGTTCTTAGTTACAATTGTCAAGTGCAGGACATAAATCTTGTCATACTTAAAAAGGAAAAGAAGGACCAGCATTGTACTAGGTTCATCTCAGTTACAACATCCAAGTTAAACAGGACATGTTCAGCTTTAATGTCCCCAAATTATCTGGCTTCTGTGACTCATAAGCTGTTTTCAGTATTCTCCTAGGCAGAGGTACCACCACAATAAATGCAGATTTAATACATTTGTGAGAGGCTCATTTTTAGGACCAGACCAATAAACATTTTAAAACAGTTGAAGAGTGAAGATTTGCTGTCATGTTGTAAAATCTAGTATGGTTAATTTTGGCTAAGCAGTGCCCTCAAAAATTGACAATTTTACACTGTAGTCCTCCTGAGAAGCAGCAGTTCACCTCCACACATGTGACACTGGGGGTTATTTACAAAAGGCAAAGCCACTTTACACTACAAGTGCAAACTACAAGTGCAAAGTGCATTTGAAATTGCACTGAAAATGCACTTGGAAGTGCAGTTGTAGATCCGAGGGGGACATGCAAGGAAGATAAAAAACAGCATTTTAGCTTGCACATGATTGGATGATAAAATCAGGTAGAGCTTCCCCTCATTTCAGATCTACCCCTCAGATTTACAGCGACTGCACTTCCAAGTGCACTTTCAGTGCAATTTCAAGTGCACTTTGCACTTGTAGTTTGCACTTGTAGTGCAAAGTGGATTTGCCTTTCGTAAATAACCCTGAATGTCTGGGTACACCTGTTCATGTAGCCTCATTGCTGAATATCTGTGGTGTATCCAAGATTTATTTTCTCAATGCTATTATCAAGAGATTTGAGGGTTGATTTACTAAAGACAAATAGATTGTGCACTTTGCAAAATGCAACTGTACTCTGCAAGAGCAGTTGCTCCAGAGATTAGTAAATTAGGGAAAGCTCTGCTGACTTTAATCATCCAATCATATGCAAGCAAAAATGCAGTTTTTTTAGTTTTCTTTTCTAAAACTGGGTATTCTTTGCAAAGTGAAGCTTTACCTCATTTGCTAAGCTCTGAAGCAACTACAAAGGGCACAGTCTATTTGCCTTTAGTAAATCAACCCCACGGAGTTAAACTGATATGTCATTGGGGAGGCTGGTCTAATACAAGAAATATAAACGCAAAGAAAATTGTGCGCTTCATGAAAAAAGAGATAATGCAGCAATCTAAATTCCGGACACAAAGTAATTACAAAAATAATTACTCTAAAAGGTGCGCAAAACCAATATCTCTATAGCGATCAATACAAAAATATGTGAAAAATAAGGTTAACTCATATTAAATCATAATAAACAATGTGCATCAAATGAATGACAAAATAGCTGTCCCATAACATATAATTCACTTATGCATAACAAAGAAGTAAACTTCAAAGAAAAAATCTATAAAAATCCAAATGTGAAGTCTTGAAAAGCATGCCAGTTCCCTTACCGAACAGTAATGATCTCCAAATGATAAAAGATCAACAGCGCAGAAATCATCCAATTGGGGGGCCACCACTCAGGATACCACTGACTCTAGCGCCTCCACTGTCCTCTTTAACCCCTGAAAATGGTCGTTGCATCAGACAAAAGAATGAGGCCAATGGTACATGTTGTTGTACACCCGCTGTTGTATTAGTCAGCTGCCAAATGGTGACAGAGAACAGAATGAGGCTTGATATGTTGGAATAAAGGACAATATACACATAGGTTGTCCTTGGTCTTCAGCTCCTAGTTTTTGTTTAGAATAGTGTATGTTCACTTTAACCACTTCCGGACCGCCCACCATTGTTATACGTCACTAATTTGAAGAGGTGTATCGTGGTTATAGCAGCAGCTAGCCGCCATAACCCTTGTGTCCTCTTCTTCAGCCTGCAGTCCGTTTCAAGATAAAAGTGGTCTCTGCGGTGAATTCGCTGCAAGAACACTTTTATCGGCGGCGGGAGAGGGCCCCCCTCCCACCACACTCCGGTGCCCTCTGCCGCTTACCGGAGCCGTTGGCAGCGGCGGAGGCGATCGGATCTTCTCTCTTGTGTGACATGGAGACAAGTGAGGGGAAGATGGCCCTCACCCATCTCCATATCAATGCAGGGCGGAAGCGACGTCAAAACGTCACTTCCGGCTCTAGCTCTTAAAGGGACATTTTTTATTTTTTTTTTTTTTTTTGTATTTTTTTAAATGTATTTTTGTGTCTTTTTGACCCCAGATCTTATATTTAAGAGGTCCTGTCATGCTTTTTTTCTATTACAAGGGAAAAAAGTAACACAATTTTTTTTTTTTTGTAAGAACAGTGTAAAAATAAAAAAATAAAAGGTAAAATAAATAGGAAAACTTTTTTTTTTAAACGCGCCCCGTCCTGACGAGCTCACATGCAGAAGCGAACGCATATGTGAGTAGCGCCCGCATATGAAAACGGTGTTCAAATCACACATGTGAGGTATCACCGTGATTGGTAGAGCGAGAGCAACCTGTAGAATTTTTAAAACACTGTCTATGGAGATTTTTAAGGGTAGAAGTTTGTCGCCAATTTTTAAACGTGACATGTTGGGTATCAATTTATCAATTTATCATGTTGGGTATCAATTTACTTGGTATAACATTATCTTTCACAATATACAAAAAAATGGGCTAACTTTACTGTTATTGTCTTATTTTTTAATGTAAAAAAGTGTATCTTTTCCAAAAAAAGTGCGTTTGTAAGATCGCTGCGCAAATTCTTCTTATTCTTATTCTTTAGGGTGTTAGAAAAAAATGTATAATGTTGGGGGTTCTAAGTAATTTTCTAGCAAAAAAACAGTTTTTACCTTGTAAACAACAAATCTGATAAAGAGGATCGGTCCTTGAGTGGTTAACTTCCACCTCCCCTAAGGGGTGTCTCTAGCCTTGCCCCCCTATTCGAGTCCCATGGTTTTGTAATATGGATACAAAATTAGTTAGCTTTGTTGTTCCATTCTCCATAGGTGTTGAAAAACTGAGATGACCTTGGTGCAGAAAAGCTCCAAATGGATTAACATAAAACCTTTTGAGTTGCCAATAGGGCAGATACACCAAGGACCTGGGATACTAGTAGGGATAAACCTTTTATCTATGTATTTTATCTGTACTCGTGTTAAGGTTTGAGTTTGTCTGGAGTAATACTTTAGGGTTAATTCTTGTGAGATACTTGACATGTGTGAGACTAACTAATTGTTGTCATTTATTATGAGGAAATAGGAGTCATTGGGGTTGGTTTACTAAAGGCAGAGCTTAGGTAACATGGTGAAGCTCAGCTGATTTCCATCATCCAATCATGTGCAATCACAAATGCTATTTTTTTTTTAAATTTCCATGCACTTAATTGGCGCATTCTTTACAAAGTGAAGCACCACTGTATTTACTAAGCTCTGGGGAAAATGAATGCAACTGCATTTGTAAATGAAGTCTATATGCCTTTAGTAAACCAATCCCAATGTGTCCTTGTATGTACTGTATATTATATAGATGTGTGCGAGGGGGGAGTCTTTTAAAATTATTCAATGATTTTCATAACAATTTTTTAAACTTAAAATCCATCTCTGAAGAAATATTGATACCTCTACCATATCCCTCTCACATGCTACCATTTATTCACAATTAAAAAAACAAAACCCTTTTTAACTCTAAATCAGCTCTTCCAGGTGTGAAAATTGGCCACCGTCATGTCATCAAACCACTTCTAGAGTCTTCTGGACCACTAAATGACCCAAATGGACAGCCAGTGGGAAGTTTCTAATTAACTAGGCTGTATTGTGGGGACCCAAAAAGAACCATCCCAATCTGAGCTCCAGAAGACAGAGGACCTAGAATGGCATGTGGCTGTGAATTGGTTATTTAGTTGCTTCCTTCTTTTAAAAGTGATTAGGAGATTAACTGGGGGAAGGGGGAGGGAGTAACGTTTTATTGTAAAGCAAGGAGCCCATAGTTAAGTTTTATTTTATAAATGGTATTTAACAATTGTCACAAGAATTTAGAAAAGCCAACTATGAGATAGTATAGAAGCAGTGAAAGGTGCTCTTTATGGAAACATCAGGATTTTATTAGATCCCTGGTGCCAACTCTATCACAGAGCACCCATGAACCATAATCAGCTTACACTGCTGATATTCTGACAGCTCTGAACTCAGAAGTGCTCAGAGCTGAGCACTAGAAAGCTCATTCAGAGTTTGGAGTCATTCAGAGTTTGGAGTTCACCTACTGCCGTTCATTCTGAAACTGTCTGCTTTGGTCCCAGTTTCACAGAGGAGTACAGAGACCACAAGCAGGGCCTATGCTTTCCAGTTTTTTTGTGCCAGGTGTCTGCTAAAAACAGCCAGATGGGACACTTTAGCAAAAATAGCCCTAGAGAAGACACAACTCTATACCATTGTGGGGCTTCTCCTCATCTGAACAGATCAAGGAGAGCAAAGTGAATTTAAGTATAATATGCTGCAGGGGCCAAGTTTAGGTAACCTGCTGCTTTCCTCTTTCCCACTTTAAAATGACCCTGTAATTTATTATTCCAAAACTAATACCGGTAAAAGAAAAGTGAAAATACTTACCTTTCCTGCTGTCTGTGCCTTCAAACACTGCACTGGTTAGTGAAACTGACACTTCTGGGAGTGTCCATCCTTGTGGTCCCCTGAAGCTCTTACAAGTTCCTCACGTTTTTAACTCTTACCTATAATGTATGACGTTTAGAGAAATTAACCAGTGATAGCTGTGGGGGACCATGTAGTTGGACATTCCCAGAAGAGTTGGTTTTGCTGCAGACTTCGGGGGAAGATTGCTAATGATCAAAGTGGTTTTCAGTGTGTGAGGAGCTGCAAATGTGGTGCGGCTGCATTAAACACTCAGAATCCAGTTGCAGGAAACAGAATTGTATTGAAATTGAAGTTCAGTAATGTACAACAAGCCTTGTGGGAAGAGTGAGCCATGGGTGGTAGCAGTAGGTATCAGGTCTGTCTTGAGGGGTGGAATGTGGCCTGGCCATTCCGCACCCAATTTGGAGGCTTCCATCAAGAATGGCTTGTCCCAGCATTTTTTCTACTCATAAAACATCTCCCTGACGCTAAGCACTGTCCCTGACAGATGGGTGACATGTCCCTACTCTAGCCACAAGAGAAATGTGCACCACATTGTGGAGCTAGGGTCATAAATAGACTTTGCTTGATCTAAGATGGCCTGTCAAAGTCACATGGGATGCCAACATCCCATTGGATGCTGCCTCCCTGTGACCGAGGAGCTCATAGAAGAACAAGGCTCCTCTTGACTTCCTCCTGCACCTGCATTGTCGCTACGGATGAACGCAGTGGAAAAAATAGACTGCACCTTCCTACAAGTGAAATGGTGAGTATAAAGACTATTCTATTCCAGATGTGAGTTACAGAAGATTTCAATCTGACTGGGTTGCTTTAAGTACTAAATAAATATACAATAAGTGATGTTGATGGCACTAGTGCCTCTAGTTAGCAAGAATGCAAAAGTTACTTGTGTACACTTGTGGCTTAATACCAGACACCTTATTGTTTACCAATTATTAATGGCAGAGCTTTAAAATATCCCTGGGAAAAATATTATCCTAATATAGATCCTATGGAGAAATAATCTATGAAATATTAAAAAATATTATTCACCAGATATTTAATTGTGAACGTCATTGTGTCATTCTTAGAGAGTTATTTGGGGAATATCTCTGTCTTAACTACCCATTCAACACAGTTAATATATAGTAACATTTTGACAGTCTATCACAATTAATGCAATGATGATAATGCTATTAAACAAGAATTAAATGTGTCATATCCTGTTTAAAAGAGGAAGACCAGGATTCGCTTGACAGGTCATTATTCCGAGTGCTCCCTGGTCAAGACACAGAAGGAAATGATGCAACAATTTTAAGAGGGGAATGAATCTGAAAATTAGACATCCGATTAAATTGGATTTCATGAATAATATAAATAATTCATTATGTATGTCTAAAACCATTTGGTACGGTTACAAAAAGACAGGGTGTATTTTAGGAAATTATACATGCATTATTTTTATAAAATGGCTCAGCTTTCATTAGCAACAGATATTAATTATGCATGGCTAGTTAAAAAATAATCCTTTCCTCCTTGCATCTACCTTTGACTAGCTCTGCATTACCTGCAAATTTACTGACACATTCCATTCCCCAAAGTGTCATCTCAAGGTGGTAGTGAGTGACAATTGAAATTCAATTACAATAAGTCAGATCCTTCAATGGCACAAGCTGCAATTGTATCTTGTTTGCTTCATTATTGATGGGTATGAAAATGATCAAAAATGGAAATCTAGATCAGTGATAGCATAGACTTTCAAGAAAAGAGTTATTAAACACTGCAAGATTTTTTACAGTATGAAAATGGCACATAAGGTGTATAATAAATGTAATAAGCTGTTTAAAGTCAAATGTTTGATATTGTTGCACTGGGAAACGAAAGATGAATTAAATTATGAGGGTAACTCCTTGAGATCGCATCAAGTTTACGTCAATTTTGTATTCGTGCATCCTAGAAAATAAGGTAAAATGAGAATAAAAAAATTTGGATTGACCCCATCATTTTTGTGACTTTTTTTACTTTTTTGAGTCTGGTTGGGTTCCAGATTAATGGGAAGCAATGCATGATTAGCTCACCTGGCAGCCATTATTGTTCCTGAAGCAGCAGACAGTGCTCAGTAGCACTCTTCCCAAAGCACACAATATATAGTAGCACAGAAAAATCCACGAATGCAGTAACCCATCCACTTATAAACCTCTATTAGCACAATCAGGTGACAGAAAGCTGTCCCATTAATGCGTTTTGACTAATCCTGGCCTTCCTTGAAGCCTTATTCACAGCTCCAAGCATAGGATTGGCTGAAACTTTTTCTTTTACCAGATATATGCTAATAAGGGTTTCACAAGTGGATGGACTACAAGCTTTGTGGATTTTTCTGCGATGGGGATGTTAGCTTGCCTAATTACATTGTCCAATTCTGGGCCTGTTCACCTGTCAGCGGAACCTCGCTTCCTATCTATTTCTGTCAGCCAAAAGAAACATTGCCCAAGCCTGGAAAAAAACATCTGTCCCCTTCCAGGAGGCGAGAGACCGTATGACCGTCTTGATGCTTAACAAACAGATGTCAAGCATCCACAACAACTTTCATGCCAAATTCCTCAAAATCTGGGAATCATGGCTGTCCAGGGGCATACCAGCAGATGAGGTGACACCATCCTGAGGGTGACCAGAGCCCTGGCTGCTCCCTTTGGTAGTTTTTTTTTTACCCAGAACACCCCGGAGCCATAGCCACGCTATCCTGGTCTGGTCTGTGTTTGCCCCCTTGCTCCTCCCAACACTGCTGTGCTGCCAATCCAGGCCTGTCACTATTCTTCGCCCAGGCGGTGCGGCTGCCACTGCACACTGTGTCCCCTGGATCTTCCTAGCTGCCACACGGGTGTACCTGAGGCTGAGCCTCCCCCACCTGAGGTGAGCTTGTGATAAGGGGGTGTGTGTTGGCATGGTGTCTGCCGCCCAGTCACCTGAGCTTGTGTGATAATGGGGGAAGAGAGAGGTTGCTGTGTCCACCACCACCCACTGATGTAGTAACTCTCTGCTTGGAGTTTAAAGGGTGATTCAGTGATTGGAGTGCAGTGATTTTCAGTAACATTTACCTGAGAGTCATTTTTGATGTGACTTTACTTGCTTGCTGTTTCGTATTTTGCTTGTTGTTTTTCCAATGCAGCTTTGAAAATGCCCCCTCTGGTGGTGATCAGGGATTGTGAACAGAACCCTTCATACCACTAGTGTGAGCCTATAAGTAGCGTGCAGTGATTTTCAGTAACATTTACCTGAGAGTCATTTTTGATGTGACTTTACTTGCTTGCTGTTTCGTATTTTGCTTGTTGTTTTTCCAATGCAGCTTTGAAAATGCCCCCTCTGGTGGTGATCAGGGATTGTGAACAGAACCCTTCATACCACTAGTGTGAGCCTATAAGTAGCGTGAAGTGAAGTCTGCAAGCTACAGTCTGGGGGGGGTTGTTGGTCCTGACCAGCGATGCGACAAGATCTTCTGGTGCCCAGGGCAAAAATGCCATACTGCCCTGATACCGGTTTATTATTATTATTATTCACGGTTTATATAGCACCAACAGTTTACGCAGCACTTTACAATGTAAAGGGGAGACAGCATAATTACAGTACAATACAGAAGGGACAGGAGGGCTCTGCTCATAGAGCTTACATTCTAAAGGGAGGGGGTGGTGGTACAAAAGGTAATAGATGCGGGGAATGATTTGATGGGGTTGTTAGGTGGGTGTTGGGTAGGCTTCCCTGAATAATTGAGTTTTTAGGTGGAGAGGTTAGGGGCTGATCGGATATACGGGGGCAGGGAATTCCATACGGATATATGGGGGCAGGGTTTATTGCAAATTAGTCAATAGCATATTTAGAACATAATAATTAAAATTAGGTTTATGCCGCGTACACACGGTCGGACTTTCCGGCATACTTGGTCCGGCAGACCAGAGTGTGCCGGACAATCCGCCCGTGTGTAGGCTCTGGCGGACTTTTCCGGTGGACTTTTTCCCAAAAGCCCGCCGGACCTAGATTTGAAACATGTTTTAAATCTTTCCGTCTGACTCAGTTTTGGGCAGAAAGTCCGCTCGTCTGTGTGCTGGTCCGACAGAAAGCCCACTCGTGTGTATGCTGGTCCAACGGACCAGATACGACGCGAGGGCAGGGTATTGCATTTCGCGCTCGCTGCAATAGGAAAAACAAATTTTCCTATTACGGCGAGCGCGGGGCATACCAGGCCCTTAGGTCTGGTATGGATTATAAAGGGGACCCCCTACGCCGAAAAAACGGCGTGGGGTCCCCCCTAAAATCCATACCAGACCCCGATCCGAGCACACAGCCTGGCTGGTCAGGAAAGGGGGTGGGGATGAGCGAGCGCCCCCCTCCTGAACCATACCAGGCTGCATGCACTCAACATGGGGGGGTGGGTGCTTTGGGGGAGGGGGGGCCCTGCGGGGCCCCCCCTCCCCCAAGGCACCTTGTCCCCATGTTGATGAGGACAAGGGCCTCTTCCCGACAACCCTGGCCGTTGGTTGTCGGGGTCTGCGGGCAGGGGGCTTATCGGAATCCGGGAGCCCCCTATAATAAGAGGGCCCCCCCACCCTATGTGAATGAGTATGGGGTACATGGTACCCCTACCCATTCACCCAGGGAAAAAGTGTAAATAATAAAACACTACACAGGTTTTTAAAATATTTTATTAAACAGCTCCGGGGGGATCTTCCTCCGGCTTCAGGGGTCTTCTTCCGGCTTCGGGGGTCCCTCCGGTTCATCTTCTCCCGGCGTCCGGTTGGTTCTTCTCCGCTCCCTTCTCCCGGTGTTCCAGTTCTTCGGCCGGCTCCTCCTCTGTGTTCAGGTAGCTCTCTTGCCAGCAGAGGTCCGGACTTCTGGGCTTCTTGTCTTCTGGGCTTCTTGTCTTGTCTTGTCTCGTTTTTTCGGTGTAGGGGGTTCCCCTTATAATCCATACCAGACCTAAGGGCCTGGTATGACCCGCGACGGGGCTCGCAAGGTGTCAATCTCGCTGTTAAAAGCGGCAAGATTGACATCCTTTTCTAGTCCCGTCGCACCATCAAAATGAACGGACTTGTCCGTGTGTGGGCAAGTCCGTTCATTCTGAAAGTCCGCCGTAACTCCGGCGAAAGTCCGTCGGAAAGACGGGCGGACTTAGCCCGCCACAAAGTCCGATCATGTGTGGGCAAGTCCGTCCGTTTTAAAGTCCGGCGCACCTGGCGGACAAAGTCCGTCAAAAAGTGTGCCGGACCAAGTAGGATAGAAAGTCCGACGTGTGTACGCGGCATTAGGGACGGTTAGCTTATTCATTTAAATGGGTTGAAATTACACTGGATCGCACAAAAATGTAATGCATGTGCTACTTTTTCAAAAACGTATTGCACCAAATTGCATGGTACTGCGGTAACAAACACTACTGAGTGCGTGCTAATTAAATCCCTGTTTTTAACACAGACTATCGGACAGGTTAATTCGGTTGGTCAGCAGACTGGTTGGTGATGAGTTGAGCTATGGAATGTTCTGTTTTTGTCTTCTATGGTACCTTGAGATCCGAGGCAGGTAAACGCACTGTGATCTGCGTTAGAGGTGTCCTTAGAAAAATATATATACACCCGCAGGAGATCACACAACCAGTGCGATTTGAACGCAGCGTGGGAAGCACACACGGAACGTGGATTTCCTGCACAACCTTCTGGTATGAATGAGCCCTTAATTAATTCAAATCAGATATCACTCACAAATTTTAACAATATTTATTTTAGAAGTTCCAATACTCCCATAATTTTCTTTTATTCCTGTTCTAAGGATGCATAATATACTGTAAATGTAATTTTTTTGCAGCAAGGCACACGAAAATGAAAGAATGAGTAAATTAAGCCCATTTGTTAATAACCCCCAGCAATGATGTCAGTGGATGCAGTATTAGCCCCAGCACTGATGTCAGTGGATGCGATAATAACCCCTAGCACTGGTGTCAGTGGATGCAATATTACCCCCAGAATTGGTGTCAGTGGATGCAATAATAACCCCTGGCATTGGTGTCAGCGGATGCAATATTATCCCCAGCATTGGTGTCAATGGGGGCTGTGTAATATAAAGAGGTCCAGGGGTGTGGGGGCTGTGTAATGTGAAGGGGTCCAGAGGTGGGGGGCTGTGTAATGTAAACAGGTCTAGAGGTGCAGGGGCTGTGAATGTAAAGGGGACAGAGGTGCAGAGGCTGTATAATGTGAATGGGTCCAGAGGCATGAGGGCTGTGTAATATAAAGGGGTCCAGAGGTACGGGGGCAGTGTAATGTAAAGGGGGTCTTTCTACATTTTACCTGTAATTATAGCTGCAGTCCTATAGATTTCTATTAGGTTGCATGTTTTTTTCTGCATTTTCTGAAAGTGCACCAAAAGTCCTGCATGCTGCATCTTTGGCACACTTTCAGAAAACAGTACATAGAAAGTGTGCCACTGTCAGTTACATGTTTTTCTGTTTGGCGCCCGATGACAATCATCGAGTCAGTCAGTGCCATTTTTGCAGAGGAGGAGGAGGACTCTTCTGAGTTGCGGACCGGAGGCGCTACACATGACTACATTTGACATCGATGTCAGCACGTCGATGTGCGGTGCACTCGGGGGTGCCAGATATAGGATCCGCCCCGGGTGCCAATCGCTCTAGGTACGCCCCTGTGGCTGTCATACACCTTTCCTACGCTCCCTCCAGCCAGCTTGGGCTGCCTGTTATGGATGGCCCAGATCCTCCTAAGGCCTTACCTCCTCCCCTTCTCTCACCCTCTATCCTTCTGGCCCCCCTTCCCCCCTAGACTCCCCTATCCTTTCTCTGGCTCCCTACTCGATAGGTGCATGAGCTCCTTTCCTTTAGCTTCACCTTTCCGCCTAATTTCCTTCTAGATTCCACACCTTTTTTCCTTTTTAAATCTGTATAGGCTGTATATTGTACCACTGTATGGATATTGATGGGCTCAGAGGACGCCCCCCATTGTGGGGAACCTCTCCAGGACCCCTTGGTGCTTATGGCTTCATGAACAAGCCTATTTACTGCCAGTTTGTTAGCTCTCATTGTTCCTTTTTGTTCATTGCCTTATTATTGCCTTCCTTGTGAGCCAGCTTTGGTTACAATTGTCAATGCTAGGCCCTGCGTGGGCGGAACATTTGCATGTCAACTACTTGTTAAACCCAAATAAAAACTATTGAAACAGATGGTGTTGTTAGCAATTGTCATGGCACAAACTGGACACCAGCAGGAGCCATAGCAGGGAGCAGAACAGAGGTATGATGTGGTGTGATGTTATATATTAATGTTTTGTAGGAGCCTGGACTAATGCCATCATACCTGTGTCTATTACCGTGATATGTTACACATTATTATTATTATTATTATTATACAAGATTTGTATAGCATCAACAGTTTGTGCAATGCTTTACAATATAATGGGAGACAATACAGCAACAAAACAATTTAATACAAAAAGGTTAGGAGCGCCCTGCTCCTGCGAGCTTACAATCTAATAAACATACATACTTTAACCACTTAAGGACTGGAAGGATTTGCCCTCTTAATGACCAGGCCATTTTTTGCGATACGGCACTGCGTCGCTTTAACTGACAATTGTGCAACATTGTACCCAAACAAAATTTATGTATTTTTTTCCCCACAAATAGAGTTTTCTTATAGTGGTATTTGATCACCTCTGCGGTTTTTATTTTTTGCGCTATAAACAAGAAAAAAAAACAGTATTTTTTACTTTTTGCTATAATAAATATCCCCCCAAAAAAGAAAAAAAAAAAATTTCTTCCTCAGTTTAGGCCGATATGTATTTTTCTACATATTTTTGGTAAAAAAAAATTGCAATAAGCGTATATTGATTGGTTTGCACAAAATCTATAGCGTCTACAATATAGGGGATAGATTTATGGCATTTTTATTATTTATTTATTATTTACTAGTAATGGCGGTGATCTGCGATTTTTAGCAGGACTGCGACATTGCGGCGGACAGATCGGACACTTTTGACACTTTTTTGGGACCAGTGATATTAATACAGCGATCAGTGCTAATAAAACTGCGGCGGCTGGTCGTTAAGTAGTTAAACATGGGAGAAGGGAGACACTGGTAGTTTTGGCACAGAGTTCTCAGTTTGGCAAATGAAGCCTTAAGCCTCATACACACGATGCAATTGTTGGCAGGGGATTGTCTATTGACAGGCTGTTGTCCTAAAATCTTACTGTTAGTACGCTCCTTTTGACAATTGTTGTCCAACTTTCGGCCAACAAATGTTGGATGACAGGCTGGTAAATTTTCAGCGGACAATGGTCTGTTGTCAGATTTTCGTATGGTCAGTATACAAATCTGTCACACAAAAGTCAAAAGTACAAACACGCATGCTCGGAATCAATGCTCACCAAACACAAAATTAGCAGAAGGGGCCCAAAGGGTGGCGCTCAAGAGCTGAAATTCCTTGTAGTACATCACTACATTTGTGTTTGTGGCACAACCATTGTATACCTTTAGTATGCAAGACAAGATCCCGACACACGCCCTTAAGACAAAAATCAGAGGCTCGGTTGGCCAACAATTGTACCATGTGTACAAGGCTTTACACTACCTCTGCATGTAAACACAACATTAACCCTTCCTGTAACCTAACACTAACCTTTCTTGTAATTCCAACATTAATCCCTCTATAACACCAACTCTAAAACTTGCAATAACTCTCCATGTAATGGAGAATGGAAAACATAATTCCTGAAATATCAATCATGATACCTTAGGAAGAAAGGACACTATTAAGGCCCTTCGTTTTGTCATTGGCCAAAGGCACTCCAATCTCCAAGCACACTCCAGGTTTTTTAAAAAATAATGCCCCATACACACGATAGGATTTTCCGATGGAAAATGTGTGATAGGACCTTGTTGTCGGAAATTCCGACCATGTGTAGGCTCCATCACACATTTTCCATCGGAAGTTCCGACACACAAATGCCCTGTACACACGGTCAGACATTGATTGGACATTCCGACAACAAAATCCTAGGATTTTTTTCCGACGGATGTTGGCTCAAACTTGTCTTGCATACACACGGTCACACAAAGTTGTCGGAAAATCCGATCATTCTGAACGCGGTGACGTAAAACACGTACGTCGGGACTACAAACGGGGCAGTAGCCAATAACTTTCATCTCTTTATTTATTCTGAGCATGCGTGGCACTTTGTGCGTCGGATTTGTGTACACACGATCGGAAATTCCGACAACGGATTTTGTTGTCGGAAAATTTTATAGCCTGCTCTCAAACTTTGTGTGTCAGAAAATCTGAAGGGAAATGTGTGATGGAGCCTACACATGGTCGGAATTTCCGACAACAAGGTCCTATCACACATTTTCCGTCGGAAAATCCGACCGTGTGTACGGGGCAAAAGTTTGAGAGCTTGCTATAAAATTTTCCAACAACAAAATCCGTTGTCGGATTTTCCGATCGTGTGTACATGCTCAGAATATATTAAGAGACGAAAGCTATTGGCTACTGCCCCGCTTATAGTCCCGACGTACGTGTTTTTTTTTTTTTGTTTTCTTTTTTGGTGTGCCTCCATCCCTGTTTCCTTGTCAAAAGAAGTTTATTGAGTATACAATATTATAAAGATACATAAAGTAAGTTTACAAGGATCTATAAAATAAGCTCATTGTTTTACAGTAGGGTTTATATAGGTAAATATCATGAAATTTCAAATATTAAACATTGGGTTCACGTAAACCTAAATTAAAGATATATATAATTTCCTTAGTTACTTTTGTAGGTATTTAAATGATTTATACCTACTATACATATTGTTTACAAGTAGAGTGTATATAGGTCAAATAAATTCTGATAATGAGCTTTAATCGTAAGGTGGAGAAAAGGAAATAGAAAGAAGAAAAAGGGTTGAAAGGTAGAGGTATGGTCCACAAGGTTGTCCCGCTCGTCAGTTTATTATTCTTTTTAGTTCTCTTTGAAGCCTTAGAATGAGTGTCTCTGTAAGTCATTTAATCTGTTACCATGGCAACAGGACAGAGTCATTGAAGTTTGACAGGAACTGTTGTTTTATCCAAGGATGCCAAAGTTTTTCAAATTTTGGAATTTGATTTTGATCGATGGCTACCATCTTAGCATGGGACATTGTATTATTCATTCTGTGAATTGTTTCTGCTAGTACCAATGTAGGAGATTTCCATACCTTGGCCACTGTTTGTTTTGCAGCCGTTATTAGTTGGATCATAAGTTTGAATTGAAAGAGTGTTAACCATTCCGGTTTTAGATTAAGTAAAGTTAAATATGGATCTGGTTGTATTATTTTTTTAAATATTTTAGATGCAATCATGAAGACTTCCTTCCAGAAGGTTTGGATTACTGGGCACGCCCACCATATGTGTAAATATGTGCCTATTTCTGGGCATCGTCGAAAACAAAGAGCTGAGGTATTAGGTGAATATTTTGCCACTCTAGCGGGTACAAGGTACCAGCGAGTTAGGACTTTATAATTTGTCTCCAGTGCTAAGATGTTGGGTGAAGATGACTTAGATGTGAGCCATATGTTAGACCAGTCCGTGTCTTCTAAAGTTCGTCCCAGGTCCTCCTCCCACTCCTCCCTGAACGTAAGAGGGTCTATTAAGATTTGCTACTCCATATAATTGATTATAAAGTGATCAAATTGTACCTTTAGCAAATGGATCTTTTGTACAGATTGATTCAAAAATGGATAATTGGGGTAATGGTGTATCCCCCTTTAGGAATGGTGTATAGAAATTTTTGATTTGGAGATATCTAAATATCTCAGAGTTTGGTAGATCATATTTTTCTCTAAGCGATGGGAATGAAAGGAATGATTTAGATGCTATGAAGTCATTTAGTGTCTGAATGCCTGATGTTGTCCAAGCTTTAAAAGAATTTGGGTAGATCCATGCCGGATAAAAGGCCGGATTTCTGATAAAAGAAAGGAGAGGATTGTGTGGAGATTGTAACTGATATTTGGTTTTTAGTTTATCCCAGAGAGATAAGAAGTGTTTAGTTATGGGATTATGAATTTTAAAGCGGTCTTTAGGATCAAGCCATAATAAATTTGATATTAATAGAGGGTCATTTTCTGAAGCCTCTATAAATACCCATAATGGGATTTCCTGTTTTGCATGGTAGTTGGACAGACTGGCCAAATGTGCTGCTCTGTAGTAGTTAGTAAAATTAGGGTATCCCAGGCCTCCTTTATTTTTGGGAAGATGTAGTGTGTGTATAGGTATACGTGGTTTAGAAGAGCCCCATATAAACGAAGTTGCTCTTTTTTGTACTATTCTCAAGAAATAGGAAGGAATTGGAATAGGGAGGACTCTGAATAGATAAAGCAATTTGGGTAGAATAGTCATTTTGATTGCATTAATCTTCCCTATCCAGGATAAAGGAAGTTGCGACCATTGTTTTATTAGATTTGTGATCTGTCTTAATACAGGAGGATAATTGGTTGAGAATAAGTCAGAATGAGATGCTGTTAAATTAATTCCAAGATATGGGATTGATTTTTCTGCCCATGTGGATGGGAGTGCAGCCCTAGCCGGGATCAATTCCATGTTTGTGAGTGAAATATTAAGCACTAGGCATTTCCTAGGATTAATCACAAGGCCGGATAGAGCTGCAAATCCATCAAGAGCTGGTATTAAGTTAGGACCAGAGACCTGTGGTGATGATAGAAAAAGTAATATATCGTCTGCAAATATACATAATTTGTGTGTAATACCTCCTACTTCAATGCCAGTTATAGTTTGGTTTGTTCTGATGTATTGGGCCATGGGTTCGAGTATAAGGGCAAATAATAAGGGAGATAATGGGCAACCCTGTCGGGTACCTCTTTCGATATTAAAGGCTTCAGATTTGTATCCAGCATATTTTATATAGGCTTTGGGTTTATTATATAATGCTTTGATCCATGTTAAAAAGTGGGGACCAAAACCCCATTTTTGTAATGAATATTGCATATATTGCCAGGATCTGTGTGAAATGCCCTCTTAATATCGAGAGATAGAAAACATAAAGGGATTTTCCGTTTTTTAGCAATATGTGCCAATAACACTGCCCTGCGTATATTATCGCCTGCCTGTCTATTTGGCATGAAGCCTACTTGATCTCTATGTATTAATTTTCCTATAATGCTATTAAGGGGTTTTGCTATTATTTTTGCTAATAATTTAATATCGAGGTTTAACAGAGAGATAGGCCTGATAATTGACACAGGAAGTATCATCAGAAAGGGGATTTGGGATCATACAAACAATTGCCATTAGTGTTTCTCGCCGAAAAGAATGTCCATCTAGAAGTTTGTTAAAAGTTTCAGTGAGCATGGGAGAGAGTATTTCTGAGAATGTTTTATAGTATAAAGCCGAGTAGCCGTCTGGGCCTGGTCTTTTGTTAAGTTTTAGGTCTTTTATGGCGTTAGCAACTTCATCTATAGTTATAGGCTCATCCAAACTGCTTTTTTGATTCTGAGATAACTCAGGTAAGGTTATTTTTGAGAAGAAGGATTCAGCCTCTGTAGGATTAAATTCATTGTTTGTCTTGTATAAAGTTGCGAGATGTGAGTGAAATTTATGGACTATTTTAACTGGATTACAAGTGTAAACATTTTTTGATAATTTCAAACGTATTGGTTTGAAAGATTTGTTAGTTGAATTTAATGCCCGAGCCAAATATGTACCTGGTTTGTTTGTATTCATGTAGAAATTGTGTTTGGAGCGTTTGAGGGATTTATCAACTGACTCAGTGAGAAATAGATCGTATTCCAATCTAGATTTTTCCAGATGAGATTTTGTACTCTGAGATGGATTATCTTGAAATGATATGTAGGCTGCATTAAAATTGAGTTCTAGTTTTTTTGCTAGATTTTTGCGTTCCCGTTTAAATAGTGCCATTTGTCTTTGTATTGTACCACGCAAGACAGGCTTATGAGCTTCCCACAGTGTTATTGGGGAGATGTCTGTTGTATTATTAATTGATATGTATTCCTTTAAAGATTGTTCAATGCTCATCTGATGTAGTGGGTGTTTGAGCATTATGTCCGGTAAGTACCACGTTGGGTCATGCGCTTTTGGTATGGCTGAGGCTATAGTAGTGTATACTGCATTGTGGTCAGACCACGGAATCGGAATTATATCTGATGCAATAATTTCTGGTATCATTCCTATTGTTAGAAAAATATGATCTATTCTGGTGAAGGTTTGATGAGGGTGCGAGAAATAAGTGAATTTCTTTTTCATTGGGTTACTTTCTCTCCACGAATCTACCAGATTATATTTGGAAAGAAGTTGAGAAAAAGGTAATCTAGAGGTTATTTTGGATGGTGTAAAAGGTGATTTATCTAGAAATGGGAGGAGGACCTGGTTCGAATCCCCACACATTATCACTGTTCCTATTTTGTGTGTATTAATTATTTGTAATATATGTGAGAGGAATGGTGTAGGTTGTTTGTTAGGAGCGTAGTAGGAAATCACCGTGATTGCTGTATCCATTATATAACCCATGAGTATCAGGTATCTACCTTCTGGGTCTTCAATTTCTGATGATAAGGTGAATGGTGTGGATCGGTGAAATGCAATTAGAGTTCCCCTTTGCTTGGTACAGGCAGAAGCCGTGTAAATTTGTTGATAAAAAGGAGAAATATATTTTGGAGTAGAATCTTTGGTGAAGTGTGTTTCTTGGAGGCATACTATGTGAGCCTTCTTGTTATGAAAAGTACGGAAGGCTTTGGTCCTTTTTTGAGGGACATTTATTCCCTGAACATTCAGGGAAAGTATATTCAGTGGTGCCATGGCAACAGATCAAATAGTTTTGACTTACTTTTTGTTATGCAGAGCTGACTGCGCAGATCAACCTGTGTGGACTGAAGAGATGAATAGATAGAAAAGAAACCAGTGAATTCTGGAGTAAAGAGTAAACAAAAAACATATGAGATTAGATGATACATTGTATAAATTATTTTTTGCAAGTAATCACAATTTACCCGTGAAAGAGAGTAAATATCTCTCTCAGGGGAATAAGTGCCTATGTCACACTCCCACATAATATGGTTGGGAGAATGAGGAGGGCTAATGGGGGTACATGGATCTTCCGCTTACAGGAGAGAAGTGCTATGTCAAAAGACATCAAAATGATGTTTCATTAATTGGAGTGCAGAATATAGTTTTTGTTGAAATGATTTATTCCAGGGTGGTTGTATATGGTTAGTCTTGCCCTAGGCTAAATAATTCAGTTAGAAAGGTACTGTTAATAACTTTGGTATTGATGAAGATAGTTTGAATTATTTTGGGATTTTAACCCTTTTAGAGTAAACAATTACATATTTTATTCATATGTAACTGTTTAGATATGTTAACTCATAAAATTGAGGTTGTATTGCTTCAGATTAGAATAAACAAAAACATAATTCTAGGAACTAGTTAGGTAATAATATATTTGTTTTAAGAAAAGAAAGAAAAAGCTTCCATTACTTCTGGATTATTGAACATATTTGTCCTAAAAAGTAATAAATCTATTGTTATTACCTGATAATATATAACTGAACAAGAATTTCCTTATTTCACTTATATATTCTAAGGCTATATGAATCAGAAGTAATAAAAAATATAACTGGAATGTAACATGATCCCACACAGTGTGTGACTATCAGAATGCAGTTACATTCAGTTATAAATACAGGTTTTTTATAGAGAACCATCTCTTAGTATAATAAATGAAGAGATATCAGGAATTAGGATGTCAGTCCATTGAATCTTCTTGGTCCATGGATAATGTGGCATAACAGCCTCTTTTGTGAGAATGATGATTCCCATTTTGTTCAGAAATTTTCTGAGTGCTGCCTGAAGGTGAAGATGATGTCATTCTTCTGCGTGTGGGAGAGTTGCTGCTTGTGGGTTCTGTCAGATTTAATTTTAAAAGGGTTTGTTGTAGTTCATCTGCTGATCTGCTTCTGTAAATTGTACCTTGGTAGTTAAATCTGACTGAAAAGGGGAAGCCCCATTGATACATAATGTTGTGGCGTTGCAGTTCCATTAGTTGGGGTTTCATGGATCGTCTTTTAGTAATAGTAAGTTGGGATAGGTCAGCAAAAATTTGATAATTGTGTCCTTGAAAATTAAGTTCCTTTTTTTCTCTTGCAGCAATTAGTATTTGTTCTTTCGTTCTGTAATAATGAAATTTTGTGATTATATCACGTGGGGGTCCATCTTTCTTTTTGGCTGTGAGAGCTCTGTGTACTCTGTCCAGTTCTAAACGTTCAATAGGGATATCTGGCTTTAGTTCTTGTAATAGAGCAGTAATAGTAGATTGCAGGTCTGTCACAGTTTCAGGTATTCCCCTTATGCGCAAGTTTGAACGTCTGTCTCTATTCGTAATCTTCGAGCTTAGTTTGAAGTATTAAATTCTCTTCTTTTAATTGTTCCAATTCTGTTATATTTTCTTGGGTTGTAATTTCAATTTCATCCATTTTTATTTCTAAGGCTGCGGTGCGGTTTCCCAGCTCTCTTATTTCTTTGGTTAGGCTTTTTGTTATTTGGTCTGAGGTTTGTTTTAAAGCCTTATGAAGCATCTTTTCAAATTGTAATAATATTACTGGGGATACTGAGGAAGCTTGTGGAGAAGTTTGTGAGAGGATTTGTTCTGTATCTGACTCAAATGGAGAGTCTTGCTGTGACATTTTCTGTCTGTGAGAGCGCCCTGATGCTGTATATTGTGAGGTGACTGGAGCTGCTTTAGTTGCAGTGAGTGCCTGTGAGCTCTTTGTGAGGTGATTATTATTTCTGCCACGGTTTCCTCCCAGTACCATATTTCCTGCCCAAACTTTCACAGTTTGTTCCCTGGGGCAAAAAGGTTCAAATGGATACCTTTTGAGCCTGCAGGCTCCGCTTTGTCCTTCTCTTCTCTCCTCAGCGGTGCAGAGCTCTAACAATGCATGTCTGCTCCGCTAGGCTCTGCCCATCTCCTCCCCGACGTACGTGTTTTACGTCACCGCATTCAAAACGATCGGATTTTCCAACAACTTGTGTGACCGTGTATATGCAAGACAAGTTTGAGCCAACATCCATAAGAAAAAATCCATGGATTTTGTTGTCGGAATGTCTGATCAATATCCGACCGTGTGTACGGGGCATAAGTGTTGATAAAGGTGATTATCTTGTGGAACCACAAATAAGGCATCATCCATGTGTAGCCAGGTGCTTAGTTAGAGACAGGGAGGGATTCAAGACACTGTGCTGCAGTGCTCTTTTTGTTCCCAATGGACTTCAGCTGAATAGGTTAACACCTCACTCACCTGACTTCTATCCACCAGGGGGAGCTGACAAGCAGAGGGAGCTCAATAAATTTGGGTGGTGGACAGCACTGAATCATAAGAGATGTAGTGCAGGGGAAATAAGCTATGGGAGATAATGAACTATGGAGCTACAATTCCTAATGCAAGTTGGGTATAAAGAGAGAGAGAGCTGTCTTTTCCCAGGCTGAACACTGAGGAATTTCCTTTTTGCTGCAAGGAGCCTGAGATGTGCACATTGCTGCTCCTGTGTGCCCTTAACCTGCCACAGGCCTGTGGCCATGTGCTGATAACCGTATTTGCTCCAGGCAGATCCAGAAGTGAGCTGACATCTGAGCAGTGAGACCCCTGTTGCTGTATTGCTGGGACTTGTGAGGGGATACTGCTGCCATTAGCCTGTTGCTGCTAGCAGAGACTAATAACATAGGGACTGGCCATCTAACTAGCAGCATTATTTACTGCATGCAGACTTTACTGGGACTGAACTTATGTGCACCACAATAAAGACTGTGCACCAACGCTAGCCGACTGAAGAACTAGGGCTAAAGGCTGCTCACTCAGCTATCTTCTTCAAAAGAACTTTGCCTATTGTCCATAGTAAAAGATACTTCTTTAGGGAGTTTTACATTTTATTGCTGCCATTCATATACCATGCACTCTAAAGAGGATTTAGCCTACTGTTTACAGAGGAGTTATCTCAGTATTGATTATCATTGCTATGACTGTTTTCTAATGCTATCACGTATTGCTGATTTTGTGAATTAGCAGGTTTAAATTAGATGCATAAAACTCTATTCTATGCTGTTATAGCCCAGTGAACATATTTTCCAGTGAACTGTAATCCTTTACTATGTACATACTGCTATATAAAGCCATGACAATATAATGGATTATTTTACTACTAACCAGTTTGATGTTTGCTCAACGTTAGTTTTGTGCAAGGTACAGTATCTACATTTGTGCTTCCAGTAGCAGTGCAGTATCCATCTGCTTAACCTGTTGTGTCAGTGGGTCTAAGGTTGTTCTCAGAATTGAGGCAGAAGAACAGAGAACCCAATCTACCATGCAGCTCCTGCAGGGGTAGCACTTCATGTATAATGCAGCAAGAACACAGTACCTGAAATCTTTTGGTCCGACCTATTCAATGAAGCAAGTAAACATTATATGATATTAAAAACTGTACTTTCCAGGGTCCCCAAGTGGGGATACACTAAGATTGTGAGGAGAAAAAATGGGCAAGCCATGCTTTCTAACCCAACCTCTTTGAGTACATTTTTCATCACTATCAATTTTAGTTGATGTGCTGATTTTAAATGATCAACCATGGGTGGTTTGCAGGGGTGAAATTAATCCACAAACTGATTTCATATTAACGAAGGGGGAAGCTGGCCTCCTTTTTGAGGGGGGTAGAAATCTAACCACCTAGCCATCCATGTTACGGTCATTGGTGTCCTCTAGATAACAACATGCTCTACTTTTGAACTGTGCTTGGCACCTGACTTCTTTCTATTTCCAAAACAAGAAACAGCCTGATAGACCCCACTATAGGTGGAACACTTAGGCTTGAACACAATTTGGTCAATATCGAAAGGGAATAAAGGACAGTGAGGGCACATATTCAACATTCAAAAGTTGATGTCTTGACTTTCAAAATAATGGACACATCTAACTGACATTTTTTGCCTAAATGGTTTATCATATTTATATCAGAATTGTTTGCCATAAACTGTATAAGACTGCCAGATTACAAAGTTGCCTTTCATCAATCTGGCGCTGTGAGGAAAGACTTTGACAGAGACTACAAGTGGCCGCTTCAACGCACGTTATGCAGGTAAGGTTCAGTATTGTTACCATCAAGAACTCATCCTGAGAAATATGATATGCAACTATCGCTGGAATGCCGACAAGTATCCTATAACTAGGATAAGGGAAATCAACAGCACTATAATGCGAAAAAGGATGCAAATTGTGAAAACATTTTTTTTTTTACTTTAAAGAAATGACAATTGTAGAATAATAATGATATCAAACATTAGTAAAAAAAAATGTAATGAGAAAATAAAACAAGAAGCAGTCTGTTTACCCCCTAAAATGTTATCACCATATGCCAGGACCTACATGTCCTTCCCATAAAGATAAAGTCCTGTACAGGAATTTAAGGATATATATATCTATATAGATATATATCTATATAGATATAGATATATATACTGTATTTTTTTTTTTTGAAATTGAAAATTGAAAAATTGCCATATCATCCATGACTGCTCCAACTGTCTAATATAATCTGCTGTTTTGAGTGCCCTAAGACTTTTTCAATATAATTATTTATTCCATCTTAATTAGATAGTCGTGCCCTCCATATGTTCTCTAAATGACGCTTACAGGTCATTGCCATTAAAGTGCCCTTTCCTCTAATTCTTGTCATTTTCCAGAACAAGTCTTGCTGTCTGAGTTGGTAATGTTGAGCAGTCACCCTTCTTCTGAGCTAAGAACTTCCCATCGCGTTTTACCATCTGAAAAATCATTCAAGGAGACAGTAGCTTTTTTGGTACATGGTGTTTATGTAAAGACCTCCAAGCAGCGGGCTCTGATGGTAGCAGTTTAATGCTGCCAAGCTTCTCCCGGGGCTTGTCCCATGTGGTTATAATTAACATTTCATGTGTACCTTTAGGGCAAAACACTTAAGGGGTTAACCAGTTGTCTCTAAAAGTATGAATACTTAAATGGCAACATACGCCTACCTATACATAATTCTTAAAAATGTTTCAAATGGCATGCCATCACAGCATTTGTTTTCCTAATGTTAATGCTTTTTCGGTAGAATTAAATATACACAAACACTAAAATGATAAAATTCTGCATTATTTACACAGTATGCTGTTTTACATGCAGAGTTATAGTCATGACATTAAGAAATAAGACTAAGTATAAGTAGTTTTAAAGTACAAAGTCAAAACTAACTTTCTGTTGGATAGACTTGAGAATAGTTAAAGACTAGGGATGAGCCGAACACCCCCCGGTTCGGTTTTTGTGGCAGAACATGCGAACAGAACAAAAATTTGTGCGAACCCCGTTAAAGTCTATGGGACTCGAACGTGAAAAATCAAAAGTGCTAATTTTAAAGGCTATTATGCAAGTTATTGTCATAAAAAGTGGTTGGGGACCTGGGTCCTGCCCCAGGGGACATGTATCAATGCAAAAAAAAGTTTTGAAAACGTTTTTCGGGAGCAGTGATTTTAATAACGCTTAAAGTGAATCAATAAAAGTGTAATATTCCTTTAAATATCATGCCTGGGGGGTGTCTGTAAAGTGGCGCATTTTTCCCATGTTTAGAACAGTCCCTACACAAAATTACATTTCTAAAGGAAAAAAAGTCATTTAAAACTGCTTGCGGCTGTAATGTAATGTTGCCCCCCCCCCCAGCCCATTACCAAGCACTTTGGGTCTGGTATGGATATTAAGGTGAACCCCGCACCCAGATTAAAAAAAAAAGGCGTGGGGCCCCCAGATCCTATATACCCTGAACAGCAGCAGTATACAGGCGGTCCCCGGGTTACAAACAAATCTCACTTTCTGTCCCAATGACAATTGGATTTTGAAAATTTTGGGTTATTAGGGAAACAAGGATTAGTGATAAAGCATCAGTATTAATTAACCATATTAACTCTTACAGGAGAGAATTTTCCTTCCCAGGGGTAGATTTCCCCTCACTTCCTGTTGTTTCCCTCCATTTGTAAGTAGGAGTAGTTTGTAAGTCGGATGTTTGAAAATAGGGGACCACCTGTATATACTATACGGCCTGCCCTATACACTGTGTGGAAAATTGGGTCTTATGCAGCGTACACATGAGCGGACTTTTCGACAGGACTGGTCCAACAGACCGAGTCCGACGGACAATCCGATTGTGTGTGGGCTTCATCGGACCTTCAGCGGACTTTTCCAGCCGAAAATCTGACGGACCTTAGATTTAAAACATGCTTCAAATCTTTCCGATGGACTCGAGTCCGGTCGAAAAATCCGCTCGTCTGTATGCTAGGCCGACGGACGAAAACCCACGCTAGGGCAGCTATTGGCTACTGGCTATCAACTTCCTTATTTTAGTCCGGTCGTACGTCATCACGTACGAATCCGTCAGACTGTGGTGTGATTGTGTGTATGCAAGTCCATTCGTTCAAAAGTCCATCGGAAGTCCGTCAAAAGTCTGACGAAAGTCCACCGGAATGGCCGTCGGACTTTTGTTGCCGAAAAGTCCACTCATGTGTACGCGGCCTTAGGTGTTAGTGGTACCAGAACACTGTAAGCACACACAGTTATGCAGCGTACTCATGAGCGGCCTTTTCGACCGGACTGGTCTGACGCACCGAGTTCGGCGTACAATCTGATCGTGTGTGGGCTTCATTGGACTTTCAGCTGACTTTTCCAGTCGAAAATCTGACGGACTTTAGATTTGAAACATGCTTCAAATCTTTCCGACGGACTCAAGTCAGGTCGAAAAATTCGCTTGTCTGTATGCTAGTCCAACGTACGAAAACCCACTCTAGGGCAGCTATTGGCTACTGGCTATCAACTTCCTTATTTTAGTCCGGTCATACGTCATCGCGTACGAATCCGTCGGGAATGTGGTGTGATCATGTGTAGCCATGTCCGTTCGTTCAAAAGTCCGTCTGAAGTCCGTCAAAAGTCTGACGAAAGTCCGCCGGAATGGCCATCTGACTTTTGTTGTCGAAAAGTCCACTTGTGTGTACGCGGCCTTACTCTTGGTGGGCACTGGAACGGCCCTGCTGTGAAATATTATATCAAGAATTGTAATGACATGCCCCTGTTAAACAGGGGCAGATAGATTGGGCCTTAGGCAGTGGTGGCAAAACACTATAAAGCCTCACAGATACTTTTGTTGATCGCAGGAACAGGCTCTGCTGTGAAATATTAGATCAAAATTTGTAATTACCGGTACGCGCCCCTGTTAAACAGGGGCAGAAAAATTGGGCCTTAGGCGGTGGCACAACACTGTAAAGCCTCACAGATACTGTTGTTGAGCACAGGAACAGGCCCTACTGGGAAATATTAGATCAAAAATTGTAATTACGCGCCCCTGTTAAACAGGGGCAGAAAAACTGGGCCTTAGGCAGTGGTGGTGGTGCCACAACACTGCAACCCCTCACAGATACTCTTGTTGAGCTCAGGAGCAAGCCCTGCTGTTAAATATTTGATCAAAAATTGTAATAACGCGCCCCTGTTAAACAGGGGCAGAAAAATTGGGCCTTAGGTAGTGGTGGTGGTGCCCTGAACCGAAAATATTCTTAGCAGCTATCATCATGAAAACTGAGGAGGAATAGGATAGTCACTCAGCATAATAGGATAGTCACTCCGCATATGCAGTCTTCAAGGGATCCCACATCCATATAAAAATCATTCAGATACATCAGCATCAGGTGCTTGGTAGCTGGTGATCCAAGACTGATTAATTTTTATGAATGTGAGCTGTTTAACAGAGTCTGTGGACAGGTGCACTCTGTGATTGGTTACAAAGCCTCCAGCAGCACTGAACGTGCGTTCAGAAAGAACGTTAGATGCAGGACAGGCCAGTAGCTCAATTGCCTATTGAGCAAGGTCTGGCCAGTGGCTCATCCTCAAGACCCAGTAACCCAGTGGATGTTCTGGTGGAAAGGTCTCCAAGTCTGATCTTGCCCCTAGATATTCCTGCACCATGTAATTCAGACGCTGGCGATGGTTGCTGGAACCGATCAGACCTGGGCGCTGAGGACTGAAGAATTGGCTGAAGGCATGGGTCAGCTGGCCACCTTCTCCACCGCTCTTTCTGTGACTGAATGAAGCCTCAGCAACACGTTGTCCAGCACCAGGAAATTGTAACCTCCCAGGCTCTGGAAACGCATTGCACAAACCTTTCTGCAAGGCCTCCTGAAGATGTTTCATCCTCGGCTGGGTTGCCTGCCAGTAATGATCCCTCTCCTTGATACCACAAATCCTAGGGTCCTTTCGCAGGCTTTACAGGATCAGGGAGGCCATGCAACATAGGTTTGCAGAGGCATTCGATCCTGGGTCCTCTGGGTCACTAAGGATCCCTTGATCCACAACTACCTCCTCCCAGCCACGTACAACGCCATGGGTTTCTGGGGACTGCAAACGATCCCTTGAAGACTGCTGCTGATGCTGAGAGTTATCCTCCACCTCCATGCTGACACAATACTCCTCCTCCTCTTCTTCTTCTTGTGTGATCGGCGGGCCTGCAGGAGTACTAGTATCTGGATAAAGGGGGCCTTAAGAGGTAAGGAAGTCCTCCTCTTTCTCCCGCTGTTCTGCCTCAAGTGCCCTGTCCATTATTCCACAAAGCGTGTGCTCCAACAGGAAGACAAGAGGGACAGTATCACTGATGCATGCACTGTCACTGCTCACCATCCTCATGGCCTCCTCAAATGGTGACAGGACAGTGCATGCATCCTTGATCAGTAGCCACTGGCGTGGCGAAAAAAAGCAAAGCTCCCCTGACCCTGTCCTGGTGACATACTGACACAGGTACTCATTGATGTCCCTCTGCTGCATGAGCAGCCACTGCAGCATTGCCACGTTGCGTTCCACCTGGTGGGCATGTCACAAATGAGGCGGTTCTTGGGCAGGTTGCATTCTCTTTGAATATCAGCCAGCCGAGCACTGGCATTATATGACCAGCGGAAATGACCACAGACTTTCCTGGCCTGCCTCAGGAGATCCTGTAAGCCCGGGTACCTGCTCAAGAACCGCTTCACCACCAAATTCAGGACTTGAGCCAAACAGGGAACATGGGTCAAGTGTCCCTGTCGGAGGGCGGAGAGGAGGTGGGTGCCATTGTCGCATACAACCATTCCTGGCTGAAGCTGGCGTGGCATCAACCACCTCTGAGCCTGCCCCTGCAGAGCTGACAAAATCTCTGCCCCAGTGTGGCTCCTGTCCCCTAAGTAGACCAACTCAAGCGCCGCATGGCATCTTTTTGCCTGAGTGCTTGCGTAGCCCCTTGAACCCCTACAGAGGACCGCTGGTTCTGAGGATAAATCTGCAGAGGAAGAGGCCATAGAGGAAGAAGAAGAGGAGGGGTGGAGGAGAGAGCTGTGGCAGAATCACCACTAGCATTTTGGAGGCGTGATGGTGGAACAAGCTTCAACAATACTGAACCCTGTCCTGCATCCCTTCCAGCTGCCAGCAGAGTTACCCAGTGCGCCGTGAAAGAAAAGTAACATCCCTGTCCATGCCTGCTGGACCATGAGTCAGCAGTAATATGCACCTTACTGCTGACCGCCCTGTCCAACAAGGCCAAGACATTGCCTTCCACATGCTGGTAGAGAGCCAGAATGGCCTTCCATGAAAAGAAATGGCATTTGGGAACCTGCCACTGAGGTACCGCACATTCCACAAATTCACAAAAGGGGCAGGGTCTACCAGCTGAAAAGGCAGCATTTGCAGTGCTAGCAATTTGGCCAAGCTAGCATTCAGACGCTGAGCATGTAGATGGCTGGGACCGAATTTCTTTCGACAGTTTAGCAACTGGGGTAGGGAAATTTGCCTTGCTAAAATCCGATGTTGGTGTACCACTAGCACATAGGCCGCAAGCACTTGGGACACCTATTTCTATACCTTCATTCCTCTCAGCGCAGGTTTCTGAGAGGACTGGAGCTATAATGGGTTGGAGATTCCAGCTGATGAGGAGCAAGGAGAGGTCTGCCTTGTTTTTTGATGTGGGTCATTTAAGTGCTGTTGCCAACGGACTGCATGGGAGGTCATCATATGTCTGGTCAAGCATGTGGTGCCCAAGCAGCTGCTGTTTTGGCCACGCTTGATACGCTTCAGACATATGTTGCAAACAGCAATGGTGCGATCTGCTACACACGTGTCCAAAAAGGCCCACACGAAAGAACTTTTCAAATATGCGGGGAGTCAGCAGCGCCCTGCACCTGTTTAGCTCTGCAGTGTGATGCAATAGGGTGGCTGCACTTAAGCTGCTCCCTGGAGGGCATCCTACCTTTTGGAGATGTGCCTCCTCCTCCTCTCTTCTATCAGGCACCCAAGTTGAGTCAGTGACCTCATCATCCCCTCCCTCCTCGTCACTGAAGCAAACTTGGCAGTATGCTGCAGCTGGGGGAACATGACTGCCAGTTTCTTGACCTTCTTCGGCACCCCCTCTCTCTAGGCTGATGTTACTCCCTTCCTCAACCTGGGTACCATCATTGGAGCCTTCAAATCGCTCCGCATCCTCCTGCAGCATGTACCTGACACTGTGGTCAAATAGTTCGGGGGACTCCTCCGTGCATGATGGTGGAGCTAGGGAAGGAGTGACTGTTGACATGGAGCTGATGGAATAAGCCGCTTTGGCAGCTGCACTGGCAGGCAAACTTCTCTGAGCCTGGGTGACAGAGGATGAGGAGGGCTTTGTTATCCATTCCACCAACTCTTCTGCATGTTGTGGCTCAATAACACGACCAGCTGCAGGAAAAAAGGACAAGTGTGCCCCATGGCCACGTGCTGAGGATGCACCGTGTCCACGACCAGCACTGTTGACTGTAGACACAGAACCTGCTTGCCCTCTTTTAGTGGCCTGTGAGCGTCTGCCTCTCCTTGGTGGCCTTCCAGACATGCTGTAAATTTTGTTTAGCAACTGCACTAGGTGTACTGTGTACACCACCAGGAAAGTAGTAGCAACTGCACTAGGGGTGCACGGTTCTGTGTACACCAACAGAAGTGTAATAACAACTATGGGTGCACTGTATGTATTGTGTACACCACCAGGAAAGTAGTAGCAACTGCATTAGGGGTGCACAATACTGTGTACACCAACAGAAGTTTAATAAAAACTATGGGTGCACTGTATGTATTGTGTACACCACCAGGAAAGTAGTAGCAACTGCACTGGGGGTGCATGGTACTGTGTACACCAACAGAAGTGTAATAACAACTATGGGTGCATTGTATGTATTGTGTACACCACCAGGAAAGTAGTAGCAACTGCACTATGGGTGCACAGTACTGTGTACACCAACAGAAGTGTAATAACTACTATGGGTGCACTGTATGTATTGTGTACACCACCGGGAAAGTAGTAGCACCACTAGGGGTGCACGGTATGATACTTTCTCTCTGTCCACGCCGGCAACGACACACTACATGAGGCCAACGTGCAGGCGGCCTTATATAGTGTGGGGCATGAATTTAGTCCACCTGAGCCATGATTGGCCAAAGGCACCCTGCCTTTGGCCAATTATGGCTCTCTTAGCTGAGGACGCTGTGATTGGCCAAAGCATGCAGGTCATGGTGCATGCTCTGGCCAATCATCATACAGCAATGCACTGCGCTCCCGCAGTGCATTATGGGCCGTTACGCGCCACTCGAATTTGGCGCGAACAGCCAATGTTCAAGTCGAACTCATGTTTGACCCGAACAGAAAGCTCATCCCTATTAAAGACATAGATTTACATCAATTTTTTTTTTTATTGTGTTATCTTCCCCAGAGGAAAAAGTACACACAGTACTCTCCCTATGTGGCGTCTAAGACTAGCTGGGAGGTTAACCTGGCCCAAAATATTTTAAAAAATATATATGTTTGAAATGTAACTGTATATCTATCCCTATTACCATAACCCACCACCCTATTACAACCCCAAAAAAAATTCTGCTACTCCTGATAATCACAGCAATACCACATATACTGTACATTATTTGTTGTTTGTACCCATAGTAGGGTGCAGAAACAATACTGTGCTTTTTGCATTTTTTTTTTTTTTTTACCCTAACCTAAAAAACACATCTAAAACACACTGACCCTGAACTTCTGCCTTAATCACGATCTTTGGCCCCAACATTGACCCTAATCCTGGCTATGACGTATATTAAACGCTATTAAACCAGCTATTTTGTCTTTAACATTATGTTATATTTTTTGTATCTTTTTCTCCATTCAAGAGAAGAAAGAGTACAGGGGTGGGTTGTACAGTTATGCCGCCTACACACGATCGGAAATGCCGCCACCAAAACTCTGATGAGAGCTTTTTGTCGGAAAATGCGACCGTGTGTATGCTCCATCGGTCTTTTGCTGGCAGAATTCCAGCCAGCAAAAGATTGAGAGCATGTTCTTTATTTTTCGGTCGGTAAAGTTCCTATGCAAAAATGCATTCGTCTGTATGCAATTCGGACGCGCAAAAAATCACGCATGCTCGGAGACAATTTGACGCATGCTCTGAAGCATTGAACATCATTTTCTCAGCTCGTCGTAGTGTTGTATGTTACCGTGCTCTTGACGGTCAAAAGTTCAGAGAACTTTTGTGTGACCGTGTGTATGCAAGGCAAGCTTTAGCGGAATTCCGTCAGAAAAACCATCCAAGTTTTTTCTGACGGAAATTCCAATCATGTGTACATGGCATTACTGATCAATCTGATACCCAATCACAGGCTATCACAGAGATCACTTGACCGAGAAAAAAAACCTTTGCATACTAGCTCACTATGCCTTTGTCTTACAGTTTTTTTTTTGTTTTTTGTTTTTTTTTTCAAATAACAATTTTTATTATAGATTGTAGTAATACAATATAAAGGAACATGGACATTTACAAACATTGTACAGTATATCCATTTGTGGTATTAAACATGTGTTTTTTATGGCTTAGCTGGTATTAGTTCCTATGGTAGAACAAGTAAGCAAATATAAACGTTCATTCAGTTACTGAATAGGATAGGAGGAGAGAAAGAAAAGAGGGGAAAGAAGAGGATAAGCCTTCTAGATGGTGTTGTTACCTGGTCATGGTGGGTCCTCCCGGAGGTGCCACAGCCCCCAGACCCTGTTATGTGCCTCCAGTTTGTCCTGAATTCTAGCTGTCATTTTCTCCATCAGCTCTACATCTTTAATTCTAGAGTAAAGATCTTCAACTGAGGGTGGAGTGGTACGTTTCCAGTGTAGGGCTATAAGACAGCGTGCTGCAGTGAGTATATGTCTTACTAGTTTCTTATATGGCCTACACATTTTTAATGGTGACAGACCCAGTAGAAAAAATTTAGGGGTCGCTTGGACTTCGACTTCTAGGAGGCGAGAGAGGAGATGGCGAACCATCTCCCAGTATTGAGCCAATATTGGACAAGTCCAATATATGTGTATAAGAGTGCCTTTAGCGTCCTGGCAACGCCAGCATTTATCTGAGCTATCCGGGAAAATTGTATGAAGTACATCTGGGGTCATGTACCAGAAGTGAAGAACTTTGTATGAGTTTTCTTTGTATAGTGTACACATTGAACTCTTCGCTGTCTGATTCCATATTGCCTGCCACTGCGCTAATGGAAGATCTTCCCCAAGGATCTTCTCCCATCTGAGCATGTAATGGTGTTTACCTTGCTCTTCCAGAGCGATGGTAGTTAAAATCTTATATATTTCTGATATTAGCCCTTTCTGTGAGCTACCTGCTAGGACGGTAGTTTCAAACGGGGATGGAGGTGAAAATTGTAGATTCGGGGCTATTATCAGTGCGTAATGTCGTATTTGTAAATATCCGTAAAAAGCTTGTTTTGGCAATTTATATTTGGCCTGCAGGTCCGAAAAAGATAGGAGCCTACGGGTTCTGGGATCTACTATGTTTCCAAAGTGGAACAAGCCCCTAGAGGACCAAGGGTATGACATCTGATGTGTGAGGCTATCTGGCACCTTGGGGTTACAGACAAAGGATGTCAGGGTCGATCTTTCTGAAATTAATTTGTGAGGGTGGGCTAATGTACGCCAAATCCTCTTTAACATGAACATGGGACCCAGAAGGCGTTCTGGGGCTACCTCCGCATTTGCATCCCACAATAAGTTGTTCGGGTGTATCGGGGCTAGCCATAGTTTCTCGATCTCTGTCCATTTATTACATGATTTTTGAGTAAACCAAGATGCCACCGCTCTGAGCTGTGTGGCTTGGTAGTATTTAACGATATTGGGGAAGGCTAGGCCCCCCTCACTGCGTGATGCCATCAACACTGTTTTAGAGATCCTATGCTTTTTGTAGTTCCATACGAAGTGAAGTAGGTCTGATTGAAGCTTTTTCAGTTGCTTAAGTGGTATAGGTATAGGGAGTGTTTGGAAAAGGTATAGAAGCTTCGGGAGAATGGTCATTTTAATAGATGCAATTTGTCCTAGTAGGGAGATATGGTGTTTTTTCCATTGATTTAATAGGGATCTAATTGTGCCAAAAAGAGGGGGAAAGTTTTCTTGGTACAGGGTATTAAATTTCGGAGTGATATATATCCCTAAGTATTTCAGTGCAGTTGTTTTCCATTTGTAGTTATAGTTAGATTTTAAAAGTGCTATATCAGCATCGGGGATGTTAATGGGTAGGGCTTCTGACTTTGAGGCATTTATTTTATATCCCGAGATGGTTCGGAATTGGTCCAGCTCAGCGTGTAAGTTTGGGAGGGAAATATGGGGTTGGGTCAGGGTGAGAATTATATCATCGGCAAAGAGGGAGATCTTGAATTCTCTATCTCGGACCATGATTCCACGTATATTTAAATTATTCCTGATAGATGCCGCTAGGGGTTCTACACATAGTGCGAACAACAGGGGCGACAACGGGCACCCCTGTCTCGTGCCGTTTGAAACTGAAAATGATGTTGAGAGTGCAAAAGGAGTTCTGACCTGCGAGGAAGGGTTTGAGTATAAGTGTTCTATTGCCCGCAAGAAGGGACCCTGGAAGCCCATGTGGCTCAATGTGGCGAACAGGAACGGCCACCCCAGCCGATCGAAAGCTTTTTCAGCGTCTAAGCTGAGCAACATAGAGGGGACGCCATCCCTGTTCGCCACCTCCACCAAATCTATCACTTTTCTAGTGTTATCGCTTGCTTGTCGCAATGGGACAAACCCTACCTGATCTTTATGGATCAGTGATGGCAAGATCGTGTTCAGGCGATTAGACAGAAGTTTGGTGAAGATTTTTAAGTCAGAATTTAACAGCGCAATTGGCCTATAATTTGCACAAATGGAAGGGTCTTTATCTGGTTTGGGAATCAGGGTGATGAAGGATTTCTGCATTTCTAAGGGAATTTGGGTGTCCCGTAAGAAAGCATTAAACAGCTTACGAAGATGGGGTAGTATAAGAGGGAGAAATGCTTTATAACATTCGTACGGAAACCCGTCCGGGCCCGGGGCCTTATGGGGTGGCAGGGTTTTAATAGTGAGTTCTATTTCCTCGTCAGTGATCTGTGCATTGAGTGTTAACAGATCTGATGATTGAATTTGGGGGATTCCACTTTGCTCTAGGTATTGTTTCATCGAGTGGGTCAGGTCAGTAGAAGGAGGGTTGCTAGGTATGCCTGGGTTGTTGTAGAGTTCTTTATAAAAGTCTGCAAATGTGCGTGCAATTTCTTCAGGATGCGATACTAACTGACCCGATTTGTTTTTAACCTGAGTCGGGGTTTGCATATGGGATCTCTCCCTTAGTTTGTTAGCCAACAGAGAGTGTGCTTTATTCCCCTTGTCGTAAAAGATTTGTTTCAGCCTGGTTAGGGCTTTCTCCACTTGTCCCATAGCTAGATCACGGAGGGTTGTACGAAGTTTAATTATTTTCCTTAGGTTATCTATCGTGGGGTTGGTCTGGAGCCTATGTTCAAGTGTTTTAAGTTGACTCTCCGCCTCTATTTTGGCAGCTAAGGTGTCTTTTTTTAGTGTTGAGGAGATCGCTATACATTTACCCCTAAGGACCGCCTTGTGGGCTTCCCAAAGCGTAGGGAGTGAAACTTCCTGATTGGAATTTTCTAGAAAATAGTGTTTGAGTGTAGTGTTTAGTTCCTCTATGGCCGGTTGTTGCTGGAGGAGGAATGTATTCAGTCTCCAGTTATAGGGTCTGCGGACGGGGGTGCCTAGATCTAGCGTTATTAAAATGGGGGCGTGGTCTGACCAGGAAATAGGTCGTATTTGTGCTTTTCGTGTCAGTTTTAGAGTGAAATTATTAAGGAAAAAGTAATCAATGCGTGTATGTGTGCAGTGGGGAGCTGAATAAAATGTGTATTGTCGGCCTCCTGGGCACAAAGCCCTCCATGCATCGAAGAGCGCATATCATCTAGTGATCTGTCGGAATAGTCTCGAGTCTCTATGGACCCTAGGTGTTGGAGCGTGGGGTGCTATCGTCTGGCGGTCCGCCGTGGACGACTGTACAAGATTAAAATCACCTCCCAAAACAAGAACCTTAGGGGTGGATCTAAATATTCGGGATATTACCTTGTATAAAAAGCTATGTTGCCTAGTATTGGGGGTGTATAGGGCACATAGTGTTATTTCTTGTGTTTGCCACATTCCTCTCAAAATAATGAAGTGGCCATTGGGATCACAGTATTGGGACACACATGTGAAGGGAGCTCCCCGCTTGAAAAGTATGGCCACTCCAGCCTTTTTACGACTACCCGAAGCTATGTAAATTTGGGGGTAATATTTGGATGCAAACGCGAATGAGCCTTCCCTGTCAAAATGGGTCTCCTAGACCATAACAATATCAGCTCCTGATTGTCTAAACTCCCTCAGTGCCAGATGTCTTTTCCTATTAGAGTTCAATCCGTGTACATTTAGTGATAGCACCTTAGTCATGGTGGTGGTTCAGTGTGTGCAGGTGTACGCTTAATGGCGGCTTGTCATTGTTTGAAATCCCAGGGCCAGGAAGTGCACCCTCCGGGAGGAGACCAGGGAATTTCATGGACTTAGTCATGTACCAGAGAAGGTGGTTAGAAAGGAAGAGGAAGAGAGAAGACTGGGGAGAGAAGAGATGAACAGTTAATGCACAAAAATAAGACAACATCAACCTCGTCAAACATCTTTAATAGGCCAACAGGCCTAGACTAGAGCGGAATTCCGCGTGAGCCTCCCCCCCACCCCTATTAGGGTGGCTGAAGAGGCCCACCCAGGAGCCCGCATTCCGTCAACAATATTTTCCAGACCGCACACAGCCTAATACTGTGTACCAGTAACTAGCTAAAATAAAATTGAAATAAAAGGGAACAAAAAATAAGAGGAGGGGGGTGATAAACGATGGCTTCTATGCCGGTCTACTCGAAGCTCATCTGAGTTTAGCCCTCACTAGTGAACTAAAGTTGGGCGTTGGGGTGTGTTCAAGTGGGATAATCCAGGGTCTTTTTAGACAGGGTATTAGTAGGACAGTTCTATTTGCTGTGCCTAAATGCTCAAGTCCCTGTGTTGTTTGTTGTTGTAGTAGTAGTGGATCTGTGATCCTTATGCTTTGTGGATTTGCGTTGGGAATCCGGATGTCTAGGTCGGTTAGGTGCAGGGACCTTTTGCCAGGTTGCAGGTGGCGGTGGGGGTGTAGCAACTATGTCCCATTCTGGTAGTTGTGGGATTGGTATTTCAAGAATGTCACAGAATGTACGAAGGTCTTCTGGGTATCGTAGGACAGCGGATTTACCCTGGTGTTTTGCTGTTAGGCTAAAGGGAAAGCCCCATCTGTAGATAATAGCTTCTTTCTGTAGTTGCTGTAGTAGGGGTTGAAGAAGCCTTCGTTTTTGCAGTGTTATCCAGGATAGATCCGGGTAGATTTGAATCTGAGCTTCCATATAAGTTATTTTGCGTGCCAAACGTGCTTGTCTCATGATTTCCTCTTTGAGGGGATAGGAGCTAATTCTGCAGATAACGTCTCTGGGTTTGGGGGTGGCTCCCTTGGGTCTGAGTGCCCGATGGGCTCTGTCCATATCTATGTGTTTAGAGGGGGGGGGTTCCCCAATGAGATTGTTGAAAATGGATTGCAAAATGGTTTGCAGGTCCTCAGCGTTTTCTGGTTCCGGGATGCCTCTCACCCGTATATTGTTACGGCGCCCCCTGTTGTCCAGGTCTTCTATATGTCTCTGCATATCTCTTAGCATTGCTCTGTGGTCTGCTCCCTGTAGTTGTGTTCTATGGACCGCTAGTTTCGTTTCTTGTATTTCTTCTTCAGCCATTTCCATTCTGTCTGTCAAATGTTTAAGGCCTGTTTGGAGTACTTGAATTTCCGTGCGACATGTGGATTTCACGTCCTCAATTAGTTGTCTGAAATCCTCTTTTGTGGGCATGGCTTGCAGATATGTATGCCATGGTTGAGGCATATGTGGGGGTACATATGAGTCTCTTGTAGGACTGCAGTAGTGGCGAGGGGGGGATGATACACGTGGTGGGGAGTGTGGGATTAAAGCACCTGCTGCATGGTTGATCTGCACTCCAGTTGCTGGGGGGTCCCATGGGTCTATGTATGCCCCTCTCTGTTGCTGCTGCATTGGGGGTCTAGGAATAGAGTCCTCTGCTGGGTGGGAGAGCGGGGCACTTGCTTTCTGTGCGTAGGATGGTATTGAGGGGGATGGCCGCCTGGATGCACTAAGGTCTCTGGAGCGAGACATCCTTTGCGCTTTGGGAGGTGGGGAAGCAGCATCCACTGCCCATGATCTCCCATTGGGGTCATCAGGGTATCGGTGTGAACCAGCCTGCAGACCTGCAGGAGTTGGCAGAGGGGGGAAGTCCTGAGAGATGTCTGAGGAATCAGTGAAGACTGGCTCTAGGGTCTGAGAGAGAGGCTCCGGAGCCGTTCTCAGGAGTCTCGGGAACGCCGCCGAGCACTGAGTGTAGTGCGGAGGGGAGGCGGGCGGCATGGCGGACCGAGTCTGTTCGGTGGGGGAATGTAGTTGGCGGTGGGGACTCACCGTTCCCATGTCTGTGATGGATGCTCGGGGGTACTCCATGTCCTGCTGAAGTCCTTCCAAGAGCTGCTGTTCAGGATGATCCGATCGTGAAGACTGGGCAGGACTCCTTGGTGTGCGGGCTGGAGTGTCCGGCGCCACATTGGCCTCGTCGCCCTGGGACATTCCGGGCTGTGTAAAATAGGAACGGAGGTCCGTGGAAGCCCCTGGAGGTGGTAGGGACGATCCTCTAGGCTTGGAGGATCTGGTGGTCCTGGATTTACCCATGTATGTGCGGTCAAAATCACCCAAAATACGCCGTTTACGCTGTGGGCTGAGAGAGCTGAGGAATTAGGCTGCCATCAGGGTCGGCTTCCGGTCACGCCCCCCCCCCCCTTTTTTTTTTTTTTAATGGGTTTACAACCACTTTAAAGCTGATTCCGAAAATGTTTATTACAATTTAATGTTATTAATTTAAAGTGATCTAGTCACACACCTAGTCAACTTAAACTGAGCGAATGCAAAAGGTAAAGTATATGTATAACCAAAACATTTTTTTTATTATTGGATAGAGTAGGTAAAACCCCTGTGAGGCCATTTTTGTTGTTTGTGTTTAGCGCTTACCCCTGAAAGGGCCTGCTGATCTGCCACAAGCATCTTTCCCACTAGTGCAGCGGCAGCCAGGCACACGGCAACATTCACTCTTCTGGCTCAATAAACACTTTAGGGGTTGTCTTTTTATATTTATTGCTGAACAAACTTGGATAGGACACTGGGAGCTGTGGGATACTCCATAACAAAATTCTGAGCAGTATTTAAAGGACACTCTTCAATCTGCAGCTACTTCTTAGAACCATGCCTTTAATAATTGCCTAGGAAATGGACACCACTGGGATACCATGAGCAATGTTCTAGGTCAGGCAAGCCTTAGTATTAGTGCACAAGGGCTAGCAGCATCAACCGTCACCCAGATCTTGCATTCAGGTCTGTACTCACAAGGTCCCTGAATACTTGGATGCCTCCTTCCAATATCAGACAGACACTTCCTGAGTGAGCTCTCCAGATCTAGATCCGCCCTTCAGAGATCTCAGCAATCAGACCCCCCAGCTTTACCATAGTTGGGACCTCAATGAGTTCAGGTATATTTTAGCTGGGCTGCCTGGGAGGGCAACAGCCCTCCAAGCAGGGAACTTATCCTCCTGGACAAGAGCAAGACTGCTCCAGATCCAAACTATTTATGTGCTCTTCTGCCACCTACTGGGTACACTCCCCAGGGATTGGTCGAGACCCCATAAATATTTAGTCAACTCTTTTGACCTACCCCACTCCTATGTTCTGGAGCCTTCCTGACCCTAATCAGTCCAAAACAATCAGCAACTGCTACACTAATTACAGTGGAGCCAAAAAGAACTAAATTTATTTAGCAACCTAGCACCTAATTAGGAAGGTGCTACATGTGTCTTGCTGTCAAAATTTCCTTCCCCTCCTGTCTTGAAGATACAACAGGGAATGAGGTCACACACCTGGTCAATTTAAAACTGATCATATGAAAAAGTTAAAGTGTATGCATAACCAAAACTGTTCTCCCAATTGGATAGAGTAGGAACAGGTTGAAACCCCTGAAAGGTTATTTTTGTTGTCTGCGTCTTACTGGGAAAATTTCCCGTCACCTCCTTTCCCGAAGAGACAACAAATCTCTCTAAATTGAGTGGAACTCTCATCTTAGATGGCCTCACTAGAAAATTTGTCCCGAATTGAATGATCTAACCTGAGCTCTTTCTCTAACATTTTAGATTTCCCCTTGTTTTTTGTCACAGTCATAACAGTCATTAGGAAAAAAGGGAGGTGAATTTTTTCAGCAGAAACACACACACACTAAAAAAAAACTCAACAAAAAATTCAACTTGCTTCACTGGGCATGTGCCGAAGACATCGGCACATGCTGATACAGGGGATATCTCCTAAACTGTGCAGGTTTAGGAGATATCCGGGGTAGCTAGCTACAGGTAAGCCTTATTATAGGAAATATAGGAAAATGTGGTCTGTAAGGGTTTACAACCACTTTAACAGAGAGTTTTTAAACTCTATCCAAATCTAAAAAAAAAAAGTTTGGGCTTTACAAATATTTTAATTTCAGTAAAAAAAAATGTTAACAAATCACCAGAGCTTTATGCAAATGTCAGCTCCTCTTGTAAAAGTTGAGCTGGGCCTGTCTCCTTACCATCTTCTGAGCCTTCCCATTGGTCCATAATGCTGTCAACCACCTTATAGGACCAACAGTTTGGAATGGCTTGGAAGATGGGGGGGTCAAGCTTGACATCTATCAAAACTTCAACTATATCTGTAGCTCCACTCATGGTTTCCTCATGTGGTTTTCCCTAAATATATTCTTTGCTTATGCATTTTCAAAATCATAATTCTAAGTCCCCAGGTTTGGGAAAGGTTTACTTTAAATTGTTACAAGACCTCTTTCAAACAGACATTTTCTCACAAGCTATTTCCCAGTGATACATTAGGATAATAATCTCTCTCGCACTATATTTACTGATTTAATAAAACGAGCAGTAGAATCTTTGGCTGGAGCTATTTGTTTCACAGTTGGATACAATTTTCCCAGGTAGCATGAACAGGAATACCAATCACCGTGTTTTGGTAGGCAATCATAAAACATTGGATTTTCCTTGAACCAGTGCACATTATCTGAAACATCTTCATGTCTCACTCGAGAAATACCGCTGCGTAATGTAAAGCAATACGATTCTGTCCATAACCCTTGGAGCAATAATAGAACGGCAGGAGTGCGCCAGTGATAGACTTGGTGAGAGTTAATGTATTAACACAGTTGGATGTAAAATGAGTGACAACGTAAATACTGGACCAGAACAAATAAAAGGCAGATTGGCGGCAAGCGGCTTGTGCAGAAAATATTGTGGCTAACAAATTATATGTATATAAAACTGACTTGTTTTATGAGTTACTTGAGCATAGTCCCAGACCACACCCTGGTAACCCTTTGATTACTAACAGCACCATAGAAAAATTCATTTGTGGAAGTGCAATTCCTTTAAACCAGCCTTTTACTATCACCTATACCATTTATTATATACTGGCAGATATTAACAACATCAAAACAGGGCACTTTCACCCTCTTCCTGCCCAGGCCAAAAATGCCAGGATAGTACAATTATCCTCCCAAATGTCCCCCTTTTGGAAATTAGACAGTCCAGGGTATTTAGTAAGAGGTATGGCAAGTTTTTTGTTATTTTTTGTCACAATTTTAGGGAAAATTACGAAATTAAAAAAAATTAACACACCGTCACCAGTGCAGTACAGCATCATTATAACTGGTGTGGCGGAGATCAGGGTTACTGACTGGTGACAGTGTGTAAAAAAACAAAAAAACAAAATAACTTTTTTTTAATTATTTTAATTATTTTAGTTTTTTATTACATTTTTTTTTTTTTTTTTTTTATTTTTTTTAACACACTATGAAAAGAGCAATAGCAATACAGTATTATCACAGTAACACTATACTACTCTGGGGAAGTGATCACCCCCGCCGGTGCCTGAGGCGGTCGCCGTTGGTCTGGGAGCGTTCAGTGATGAGGGGGAGGCCATCCGATCGTGGCCCCCCCCTCACGATCGCACCCAGCCAATGGGAATCCTCCCCTGCCTGTGTGTAGTACACACAGGCAGAGGATGTGATGTCATCTCTCCTCGGCTCGGCAGTTTCCGTTCCGGCGCCGAGGAGAGAAGACTTCACTGTGAGTTACACAACACATACACCTTCAGTAGAACATGCCAGGCACACATTACACCCCCGACCCCCCCCCCGATCGCCCCCCGATCACCCCCCAATCACCCCTCCCCCGTCCCTGTCACACTGACACCAAGCAGTTTTTTTTTTTCCGCTGATTACTGCATGGTGTCAGTTTGTGACAGTTACTGTGTTAGGGCAGTTAGGATTAGCCCCCTTTTGGTCTAGGGTACCCCCCTAACCCCCCCTAATAAAGTTTTAAGCCCTTGATCACCCCCTGTCACCAGTGTCACTAAGCGATCATTTTTCTGATCGCTGTATTAGTGTCACTGGTGACGCTAGTTAGGGAGGTAAATATATAGGTTCGCCGTCAGCGTTTTATAGCAACAGGGACCCCCATATACTACCTAATAAACGTTTTAACCCCTTGATTGCCACCTAGTTAACCCTTTCACCAGTGATCACCGTATAACCGTTACAGGTGACGCTGGTTAGTTTGTTTATTTTTTATAGTGTCAGGGCACCCGCCGTTTATTACCGAATAAAGGTTTAGCCCCCTTATTGCCCGGCGGTGATATGCGTCGCCCCAGGCAGCATCAGATTAGCGCCAGTACTGCTAACACCCACGCACGCAGCATACTCCTCCCTTAGTGGTATAGTATCTGAACGGATCAATATGTGATACGATCAGATCTATACTAGCATCCCTAGCAGTTTAGGGTTCCCAAAAACGCAGTGTTAGCGGGATCAGCCCAGATACCTGCTAGCACCTGCGTTTTGCCCCTCAGCCCAGCCCAGCCCACCCAAGTGCAGTATCGATTGATCACTGTCACTTACAAAACACTAAACGTATAACTGCAGCGTTCGCAGAGTCGGGCCTGATCCCTGCGATCACTAACAGTTTTTTTGGTAGCATTTTGGTGAACTGGCAAGCACCAGCCCCAAGCAGCGTCAGGTTAGCGCCAGTACCGCTAACACCCACGCACGCACCGTACACCTCCCTTAGTGGTATAGTATCTGATCGGTTCAATATCTGATCCCATCAGAACTATACTTGCGTCCCCAGCAGTTTAGGGTTCCCAAAAACGCAGTGTAAGCGGGATCAGCCCAGATACCTGCTAGCACCTGCGTTTTGCCCCTCCGCCCGGCCCAGCTCAGCCCACCCAAGTGCAGTATCGATCGATCACTGACACTTACAAAACACTAAACGCATAACTGCAGCATTCGCAGAGTCAGGCCTGATCCCTGCGATCGCTAAGAGTTTTTTTGGTAGCGTTTTGGTGAACTGGCAAGCACCAGTGGCCTAGTACACCCCGGTCGTAGTCAAACCAGCACTGCAGTAACACTTGGTGACGTGGCGAGTCCCATAAGTGCAGTTCAAGCTGGTGAGGTGGCAAGTACAAGTAGTGTCCCGCTGCCACCAAGAAGAAGACAAACAGGCCCGTCGTGTCCATAGTGCCCTTCCTGCTGCATTCGCCAATCCTAATTGGGAACCCACCGCTTCTGCAGCGCCCGTACTTCCCCCATTCACATCCCTAACCAAATGCAGTCGGCTGCATGAGAGGCATTTTCTTTATGTCCTCCCGAGTACCCCTAACAACGAACCCCCCCAAAAAAGATGTTGTGTCTGCAGCAAGCGCGGATATAGGCGTGACACCCGCTATTATTGTCCCTCCTGTCCTGACAATCCTTGTCTTTGCATTGGTGAATGTTTTGAACGCTACCATACACTAGTTGAGTATTAGCGTAGGGTACAGCATTCCACAGACTAGGCACACTTTCACAGGGTCTCCCAAGATGCCATCGCATTTTGAGAGACCCGAACCTGGAACCGGTTACAGTTATAAAAGTTACAGTTGCAAAAAAAAGTGTAAAAAAAAAAAAAGAAAAAGCAAACAAAAATATAAAATAAAATAAAAAAGTTGTCGTTTTATTGTTCTCTTTCTCTCTATTATCTCTCTATTGTTCTGCTCTTTTTTACTGTATTCTATTCTGTAATGTTTTATTGTTATTATGTTTTATCATGTTTGCTTTTCAGGTATGCAATTTTTTATACTTTACCGTTTACTGTGCTTTATTGTTAACCATTTTTTTGTGTTCAGGTACGCCATTCACGACTTTGAGTGGTTATACCAGAATGATGCCTGCAGGTTTAGGTATCATCTTGGTATCATTCTTTTCAGCCAGTGGTCGGCTTTCATTTAAAAGCAATCCTCAATCCTCAAAAGCAATCCCAAGCTATTTGCCGAGAGGTATAATGAGTATTTTGCAGACCTCACTTTTTGTCACAAAGTTTTGAAAATTGAAAAAAGAAAAAAAAAAAGTTTTTTCTTGTCTTTCTTCATTTTCAATAACAAATGAGAGCTACAAAATACTCACCATGCCTCTCAGCAAATAGCTTGGGGTGTCTACTTTCCAAAATGGGGTCATTTGGGGGGGGGGGTTTGTGCCACCTGGGCATTCCATGGCCCCTGAAACTGTGATAGGCAGTGAAGAGTGAAATCAAAAATTTATACCCTTAGAAATCCTGAAGGCGGTGATTGGTTTTCGGGGCCCCGTACGCGGCTAGGCTCCTAAAAAGTCCCACACATGTGGTTTCCCCATACTCAGGAGAAGCAGCTAAATGTATTTTGGGGTGCAATTCCACATATGCCCATGGCCTGTGTGAGCAATATATCATTTAGTGACAACTTTGTGCTAAAAAAAAAAAAATTGTCACTTTCCCACAACTTGTGTCAAAATATAAAATATTCCATGGACTCAACATGCCTCAAAGCAAATAGCTTGGGGTGTCTACTTTCCAAAATGGGGTAATTTGGGGGGGGGGTTATGCCATCTGGGCATTTTATGGCCTTCAAAACTGTGATAGGTAGTGAGGAGTAAAATCAAAAATTTACGCCCTTAGAAATCCTGAAGGCAGTGATTGGTTTTCGGGGCCCCGTACGCGGCTAGGCTCCCAAAAAGTCCCACACATGTGGTATCCTCATACTCAGGAGAAGCAGCTAAATGTATTTTGGGGTGCAATTCCACATATGCCCTAGGCCTGTGTGAGCAATATATCATTTAGTGACAACTTTTTGTAGTTTTTTTTTTTTTTTTGTCATTATTCAATCACTTGGGACAAAAAAAATGAATATTCAATGGGCTCAACATGCCTCTCAGCAATTTCCTTGGGGTGTCTACTTTCCAAAATGGGATCATTTGTGGGGGTTTTGTACTGCCCTGCCATTTTAGTACCTCAAGAAACGACATAGGCAGTCATAAATTAAAGGCTGTGTAAATTCCAGAAAATGTACCCTAGTTTGTAGGTACTATAACTTTTGCGCAAACCAAAAAATATACACTTATTGACATTTTGTTTACCAAAGACATGTGGCCGAATACATTTTGGCCTAAATGTATGACTAAAATTGAGTTTATTGGATTTTTTTTAGAACAAAAAGTAGAAAATATCATTTTTTTCGAAATTTTCGGTCTTTTTCAGTGTATAGCGCAAAAAATAAAAATGACAGAGGTGATCAAATACCATCAAAAGAAAGCTCTATTTGTGGGAAGAAAAGGACGCAAATTTTGTTTGGGTACAGCATTGCATGACCGCGCAATTAGCAGTTAAAGCGACGCAGTGCCAAATTGGAAAAAGTCCTCTGGTCCTTAAGCAGCATAATGCTCCGATCCTTAAGTGGTTAAAGGAAAATTATACAAAAAAAAAAGATTAGTTAAATCCAAAAGTGCTTTTTTTACCACTGCTATTACTTTATACTGGCTTTTGAAATGTAAAAATTAAATGAAAGGTTTAGCACTGGAAAACACTTCTTGAAGGATAAATAGTGCATTTTATATACAACTATATAGATTAGACCAAAATGAAGGACAAATGAGGAGGAAAGAGGAACAGTGGGATGTTGTTCCAAATCAGCGACAGTCCCTCAAAATTAGGGACAGTTGGGAGTTTTGCATTAATAGACCCTCCAGTGCCCCACAACGATAAACCCCCAACAACAGTAGGTCCTGTGAGCAACAGTAAACCCCACAGGCAAGATAAGACCCCCACCAGCAACAACAGTCCCCATATAAATGCTGGGGTATCTTACTGACACTCATTAGAACTGAAGAAGTGGCTCAGATAAGCTACTCTTTAACTTTACAGAACAAAACCAGCTAAATGTGACTACCTACTACTAGAATACCAAAAATATAAAAATAATGTTCAATTCTGATATAGTAAGAAAATAATTTTATGGTATGATCCTCATTAAAACCAGTGCCCAGAGAAATGCAACTTCTAAAGTATGGCTCTTGGACATTTATTAAAAAGTAGCAAAATGTACATCAAGCCTTGATATATGTTAATATGTTAATAAACATCTGTGAACCGTACTTTAGAAGTTGCATCACTCTGGACACTGGGCGCTCCTTTCCTTTTATCCAAGTCTACATGTTGTGGCTGTAATGCTTCTCATCGCAGTACAGCAAAAATTATCCCCCCTGTCATATTTGGCAGGCAGTACAGCCTGAGGACAAGACCCATTCAACTGAACAGGGTCTCCCCACAACCGCTCCACAACCACATGCAATTCATATGTTTGCCACCCGCTGATGCAAGGTTTAATGGGTTAAAGTAGGCAGTGAGAAGGATAACAGGAAGTGAGAAAATGAATGAAAAACAGAAACCTAAAAAAGAAAACTAATGCAGACACCACATTTAGGGGTTGGTAAGCTGAAATATATTCATTTTTATGATTGAGGGTTTAAAGCTTCTCTACCTGTTAGAGTCAGGCTAAATGCCCTAGGGGCACCGCTGCATGCTCACTCCCGAGCCCTTTTTTACTTTTTTGCTATAATAAATATCCCAAAAAAATAAATTAAAAAAACGATTTCTTCTTCAGTTTAGGTCAATATGTATTTGTCTACATATTTTTGGTAAAAAAAATCACAATAAGCGTATATTGATTGGCTTGCGCAAAAGTTATAGCGTCTACAAAATAGGGGATATATTTATGGCATTTTAATGATTTATAGCGGGACTACGACATTGCGGCGGACAGATTGGACACCCTTCTTTTCAATATTTTTATTCATTTCAGAGAAATACAGAAAAAACAGACATAAACTGGGACTGCAAGGTCTTTTATATTCCATATGACAAGATACCTATTATTAACGTTAACAGGTTTTGTGCTAATGAATCAAGGAGAGTTGGTAACTTATATCTCTCCTAAAAAGAGTTGTTATCATGTATACAAATAACTTTATAACAACCTGAGAATAACATCTTGGACATTTAGAGCCCATTAATCCTGGTCTGAGCCATGTTTTATAATCTGAATGCAGTTCACCCATGACGAGGCCCCCTTTCCGCCCCTCTGGGTTCACACTGCGGAACTGAGGAAGTCACCCAGCATCACCAAGATCTAGACTGTATCATCCCTGCTTCCCACTCACAGAGCTAGGGTGAAAAGCACCGTGATCTTAGTTTCCATGGCTTCAGAGCATTATTTTAGGAAGTTTGAAAACTTAGTCTTAGATCCAACGTTTTTAAGTGCCGTCAAATAAGGAGAACCTAAAAGGATAACTGTATAAACCTTGATCAAACAATTTGTATCTTGCAGTGTGCGGTTTCAATAAATAATTACTAATGTCACCGAAGCTGTCTTGTGGAGAAGATGGGGAGAAGAGGAGGAGAGCTAGAAAAGAATCGGGGAAAGGAGAAATAGAGGGATGAAGAGGAGATCAGGACTGTCTGGGGTCTCCATTTAAAGGTGTATGTGTCCCGGATAGATGGGGACCTGAACATATAGTGCCCCTGGTTCCAACACCTTCTCGAAACGTGGGACTGTGTCTTGTCATTTAGATACTATTTGTTCCTGGGACATGGTCCACGATATTTTCTGTTTGGTCGCTGAGATCGAGAGCGTAGATTTCTTCCATGCGCCAGCTATCGTGATTTTAGCCCCTAGAAACATGAACAGAATCAGGGACTGTGTGTGTTTAGGGGTATCCTTAACCCTGTGATTCAAAAGAGTGTACACAGGTTCCTGCAGGACCGAGATCCCTGATACTTTCCGTACTGTTTGGAAGAATTTATTCCAATAGCTTTTAATACATGGGCATGCCCACCAAATATGTAGCATATCCCCCACATGATTGCACTCTCTATAACATAGAGGAGACATGTCTGGAAAGATCTTGGCCAGTCTGGCAGGAACATCTGATGAATACTTTAATACTTGCTTTGATTAGTGAAATATTCATGATACCCTTAAAGGAGCGCCTAAAAGATTGAAACCATTGGTCTGGCTCTAAGTGAATTTCCATGTCCGATTCCCAAGATCGAACATATAGAGGGGTATCTGCTTTGTCTGCCAGAGAGGAGTATATAAGGGAGGTGCCTCCCCTCCGATCCAATATACCGGAACACCATTGCTCATATGGTGTAGATTTGAGGGGTTCCGACCTGTCTGACTGAATCTTATGTAAGTAATGAGAGATCTGATTGAATCTAAACCTTTCAAAGCGGGGCATTTCCAGTTTACTAGTGCAGTATCCCAAAGATATTGGTCCTGTTGTGGTAAAGAAATGTCCTATTCTAAAGAGCTCTTTATTCAGCCACCGGCGGAATGCCTGAATATTCATACCGGCGGGGGGGATTCTGGACTGTGGAATAAGTGTGCTAGAGGCATTATACTAGAGGTAAGCGACATATTTTTATGCAACATATCCCATAGTGCTAGGGAGTGAGAGAGAGTGGGCGATAGGATAGGGGGTCTTTGCTTAGGAGGTCTCCAAAGTAGGTAATCTATTGTGTGGTGTGGAATTGCTTTTCTTTCCAGAGAGATCCAATTAGGTTTGGGTCCTCTGGAATAAACCATAGAGAATTGGGCTAACTGTGCTGCTTAATAGTACCACCATAGAGTGGGGAGACCCAGACCACCCTGACTTTTTCAATGGAACAGGACCTCCTTGGAACAATGATGCCCTTTCTTCCCCCATACAAAACTTACAATTTTAGACTGTAGTTTATAAAGTGATATTTTCTTGATTGGTTTAGGAAGGGAACAAAATAGATATAATAGCCTTGGAAGCAAAGTCATCTTGACGGCATTAAACCTGCCCAGCCAGGACAGACCACACCTAGACCAAGTCTTCTTCTGCTTTTCAGAAGATGAGGGGATAATTGGCTGTATACATTTTGCCTATATTGTCCGTTAATTTTATTCCTAGATAAGGCATGGAGTAATTCGTCCAAGGAAAGATAAATATTGTTTAAGATGATCTACTAGTCTGGGGGGGGGGACGATACATTTAATGCCATTGATTTGGCTACATTGACTTTAAGACTTGAGATAGCCCTGAAATCGTGAAGTAGCTTAATTATATTTGGGGTTGATATTAGGGGTGATGTGATAAACAAAAGCATATCGTCTGTGAACAGCACACATTTGTGTTCATCTGGACCACACATCACCCCTCTGATATCAGGCTGCGATCTGATGGCAATAGCCAGGGTCTCAATTGCGATTGCGAATATAAGGGGGGATAGAGGACAACCCTGTCTAGTTCCTTTCAGAATGTTAAAAGCATCTGAGTAGTGGCCCAATAAGCAAATTTGTGCACTAGGATTAGAGTATAACGCATGAATTATTCACATGAATTTAATACCAAAGCCCCATCTTTCAAGGATCTCAAATATATAAGGCCAGGATACGGAATCAAAGGCCTTCTGTAGGTCAATGGATAGCAGGTAACCCTCTTGAGGAGCGCTCCCATCCCAACTGGAGTGTAAAACTGAGATCAAGTCAACAGCTCTTCTACCTTGGTCTAGCCCTTGTCTCCCCTGGATGAATCCCACCTGGTCTTTATTGATATAGTCTGCGATAAAGCTGGAAAGTCTCTCTGCCAGTAGCTTTGTCACGATTTTAGGATCATTATTAATAAGAGAAATTGGAAGGTAGTTACTCACATCACTCATCTCTTTCCCTGGTTTGGGTATGACCGAGATGAAGTCTGAGTTGGATTCATTAACCAGGGGAGATCCCACCCACAGAGAATTAAAAAATAAATTGAGCCATAAAAGGGGCTAAGGTGGGCCCAAATTTCTTTTAATAAACTGCCGAGAAACCATCACCAGGGGCAGAGTTTGTCTTTGAGGACTTGATTGCTTCAAGAATCTCCTCTGGCAAGATAGGAGCGTCAAGAAGTTCTTGCTGCTTATTTTGGGTAAGTGTATATCGTTAAGGAAGGATTCCAGTTTACTAGTATTGGTGGAGTGGGGATCAGTATAGATTTTGGAATAAAAAAAAATAATAGGGTTTTAGGTCAGATCGCTGGATAAGGTGTGGATTTTAGGAATGGAAACTGTGCGGACTTTAGGGCTAATTTTGGTTGCCAATTTAGTGCCATTCCTATCTCTTTGTGAGTAGAATTTTGCGCCGGTCCATCTTAGATGCTTTTCAGCCAAAGTAGTTAGTGCTAGGTTAAGTTTAGCTTGAGCTGTGTCCCTATAGGTCAGATTTTCAGGGGTTGGATTGCTTTTGTGGCGTTTACTAGACTGGAGGAATTCCTCCGTCAATGTTTTAATTTCAGTTCCATGTTCACGTTTCAGCTGAGTAAAGACCTGGATAAATTTCCCTCTCATCACTGCTTAATGAGCAGCCCATAATGTTCCTGGAGAGATTGTTTCATTGTCATTCCGTGTGAAATATTCTTTAATAGAGCATTCAAAGATCGTGTAATGCACAGGGTTGCTCAAAAGTGCCTCATTTAGGCGCCATTTAAGCGGGCCCCTAACTCTCAAGGGACGCCTGAGGGAATTCTGTAACTATTGAGTGGTCGAAAGGGCAGTATCTTGGATTTTAGCTGAGAGGACCAATGGAGTTGTGGAAAATTGTAAGAATATGTGGTCTATCCTGGCATGAGTGCTATGAGAAGCCGAGTAGTGCATGTAATCTTTGGCATGCAGGTTCATTTCCCTCCATATATCTACCAGACCATTTGCGTGCAACAATTGTGCTATTTTGGAAATATAGAGAGCCTTCGCGCAACTAAGATGTATTGGTGAACTAGCATAAACTAAACTTTAATACAAAATCGTATCATACGTGATCAAATCTCAAAGTGCGTGTAGTGCATTAAGTGTAACCAAATAAATCAACAACAGCTGCCTGCAGCAGAATCTTCAGTGTATCACAATCCACCCTCAATATATAGTAATTTTAAGGTGATCCCGCGCTACAGTGTGAGATAAAAAACTTTTCACTAAATAAAGTAAATCAATAAAGTGTCAATCTAATTAAATGGTCAAAAACAGTGCAGGTGTACACAGTAATAAATTCATATATTAGTAGAAGAATCCCAGGGCAAATGATTTAAAATGATGATAGTCTCTTAACCATATCATCTAAAAAAATGTGCAAAAACGTGTAAAAAAACGTGCAAAAAAAGAGGAGCTCCAATACAAGAATCAGTGGACAAGGAGAAGTTTAAATCCCACGAAATAAGCTCACAGAGCCCTCACCTTCATAACCTGATAAATCAGCATGTAGTGATGAATTGAGGTCGGCTGTGTTGCTCCAACTTCTACCACCAGGGGGTCCTCCGTCCCATTACATGTAAGACTTTCCTCGCCTGAAGTGCCAGCATATAGCCATATATAGGAATTTGTTCCGCTTTACTAATCTCTACCACCAGGGGGTCCTCTACTTCACCAAATAGATCTCCCGAATGTGGCTCCACATCCACGTCATCTCATAGCCTCGTATCCTCTGCAAAATGGGGGGGGGGAGAAGGGTGGGAGAGAGAGCCCCAATAGTGTAGTAGGTTAAAGTACACAAGTTTATTTCAAAGGTTTTAAAATGGACTCTTACAATAAAAAGTTAAAAGACAGTCATACACAACTGCTAAGGCGTCTGAACGCCGCTCTCACATCACTTCCGGTATCGCTCAGTCTACAGCCACTCCCTACACGTTATGTCATCAGGTGACTTCTTCAGGTGATCAGGTTGGGGGACTTCTGCTGTCCTGGTCGGCTATGGAGCCCTCTGAGGCTGAGTTGGTAACTTATATCTCTCCTAAAAAGAGTTGTTATCATGTATACAAATAACTTTATAACAACCTGAGAATAACATCTTGGACATTTAGAGCCCATTAATCCTGGTCTGAGCCATGTTTTATAATCTGAATGCAGTTCACCCATGACGAGGCCCCCTTTCCACCCCTCTGGGTTCACACTGCGGAACTGAGGAAGTCACCTGGCATCACCAAGATCTAGACTGTATCATCCCTGCTTCCCTCTCACAGAGCTAGGGTGAAAAGCACCGTGATCTTAGTTTCCATGGCTTCAGAGCATTATTTTAGGAAGTTTGAAAACTTAGTCTTAGATCCAACGTTTTTAAGTGCCGTCAAATAAGGAAAACCTAAAAGGATAACTGCATAAACCTTGATCAAACAATTTGTATCTTGCAGTGTGCGGTTTCAATAAATAATTACTAATGTCACCGAAGCTGTCTTGTGGAAAAGATGGGCAGAAGAGGAGGAGAGCTAGAAAAGAATCGGGGAAAGGAGAAATAGAGTGATGAAGAGGAGATCAGGACTGTCTGGGGTCTCCATTTAAAGGTGTATGTGTCCCGGATAGATGGGGACCTGAACATATAGTGCCCCTGGTTCCAACACCTTCTCGAAACGTGGGACTGTGTCTTGTCATTTAGATACTATTTGTTCCTGGGACATGGTCCACGATATTTTCTGTTTGGTCGCTGAGATCGAGAGCGTAGATTTCTTCCATGCGCCAGCTATCGTGATTTTAGCCCCTAGAAACATGAACAGAATCAGGGACTGTGTGTGTTTAGGGGTATCCTTAACCCTGTGATTCAAAAGAGTGTACACAGGTTCCTGCAGGACCGAGATCCCTGATACTTTCCGTACTGTTTGGAAGAATTTATTCCAATAGCTTTTAATACATGGGCATGCCCACCAAATATGTAGCATATCCCCCACATGATTGCACTCTCTATAACATAGAGGAGACATGTCTGGAAAGATCTTGGCCAGTCTGGCAGGAACATCTGATGAATACTTTAATACTTGCTTTGATTAGTGAAATATTCATGATACCCTTAAAGGAGCGCCTAAAAGATTGAAACCATTGGTCTGGCTCTAAGTGAATTTCCATGTCCGATTCCCAAGATCGAACATATAGAGGGGTATCTGCTTTGTCTGCCAGAGAGGAGTATATAAGGGAGGTGCCTCCCCTCCGATCCAATATACCGGAACACCATTGCTCATATGGTGTAGATTTGAGGGGTTCCGACCTGTCTGACTGAATCTTATGTAAGTAATGAGAGATCTGATTGAATCTAAACCTTTCAAAGCGGGGCATTTCCAGTTTACTAGTGCAGTATCCCAAAGATATTGGTCCTGTTGTGGTAAAGAAATGTCCTATTCTAAAGAGCTCTTTATTCAGCCACCGGCGGAATGCCTGAATATTCATACCGGCGGGGGGGATTCTGGACTGTGGAATAAGTGTGCTAGAGGCATTATACTAGAGGTAAGCGACATATTTTTATGCAACATATCCCATAGTGCTAGGGAGTGAGAGAGAGTGGGCGATAGGATAGGGGGTCTTTGCTTAGGAGGTCTCCAAAGTAGGTAATCTATTGTGTGGTGTGGAATTGCTTTTCTTTCCAGAGAGATCCAATTAGGTTTGGGTCCTCTGGAATAAACCATAGAGAATTGGGCTAACTGTGCTGCTTAATAGTACCACCATAGAGTGGGGAGACCCAGACCACCCTGACTTTTTCAATGGAACAGGACCTCCTTGGAACAATGATGCCCTTTCTTCCCCCATACAAAACTTACAATTTTAGACTGTAGTTTATAAAGTGATATTTTCTTGATTGGTTTAGGAAGGGAACAAAATAGATATAATAGCCTTGGAAGCAAAGTCATCTTGACGGCATTAAACCTGCCCAGCCAGGACAGACCACACCTAGACCAAGTCTTCTTCTGCTTTTCAGAAGATGAGGGGATAATTGGCTGTATACATTTTGCCTATATTGTCCGTTAATTTTATTCCTAGATAAGGCATGGAGTAATTCGTCCAAGGAAAGATAAATATTGTTTAAGATGATCTACTAGTCTGGGGGGGGGGACGATACATTTAATGCCATTGATTTGGCTACATTGACTTTAAGACTTGAGATAGCCCCGAAATCGTGAAGTAGCTTAATTATATTTGGGGTTGATATTAGGGGTGATGTGATAAACAAAAGCATATCGTCTGTGAACAGCACACATTTGTGTTCATCTGGACCACACATCACCCCTCTGATATCAGGCTGCGATCTGATGGCAATAGCCAGGGTCTCAATTGCGATTGCGAATATAAGGGGGGATAGAGGACAACCCTGTCTAGTTCCTTTCAGAATGTTAAAAGCATCTGAGTAGTGGCCCAATAAGCAAATTTGTGCACTAGGATTAGAGTATAACGCATGAATAATTCACATGAATTTAATACCAAAGCCCCATCTTTCAAGGATCTCAAATATATAAGGCCAGGATACGGAATCAAAGGCCTTCTGTAGGTCAATGGATAGCAGGTAACCCTCTTGAGGAGCGCTCCCATCCCAACTGGAGTGTAAAACTGAGAGCAAGTCAACAGCTCTTCTACCTTGGTCTAGCCCTTGTCTCCCCTGGATGAATCCCACCTGGTCTTTATTGATATAGTCTGCGATAAAGCTGGAAAGTCTCTCTGCCAGTAGCTTTGTCACGATTTTAGGATCATTATTAATAAGAGAAATTGGAAGGTAGTTACTCACATCACTCATCTCTTTCCCTGGTTTGGGTATGACCGAGATGAAGTCTGAGTTGGATTCATTAACCAGGGGAGATCCCACCCACAGAGAATTAAAAAATAAATTGAGCCATAAAAGGGGCTAAGGTGGGCCCAAATTTCTTTTAATAAACTGCCGAGAAACCATCACCAGGGGCAGAGTTTGTCTTTGAGGACTTGATTGCTTCAAGAATCTCCTCTGGCAAGATAGGAGCGTCAAGAAGTTCTTGCTGCTTATTTTGGGTAAGTGTATATCGTTAAGGAAGGATTCCAGTTTACTAGTATTGGTGGAGTGGGGATCAGTATAGATTTTGGAATAAAAAAAAATAATAGGGTTTTAGGTCAGATCGCTGGATAAGGTGTGGATTTTAGGAATGGAAACTGTGCGGACTTTAGGGCTAATTTTGGTTGCCAATTTAGTGCCATTCCTATCTCTTTGTGAGTAGAATTTTGCGCCGGTCCATCTTAGATGCTTTTCAGCCAAAGTAGTTAGTGCTAGGTTAAGTTTAGCTTGAGCTGTGTCCCTATAGGTCAGATTTTCAGGGGTTGGATTGCTTTTGTGGCGTTTACTAGACTGGAGGAATTCCTCCGTCAATGTTTTAATTTCAGTTCCATGTTCACGTTTCAGCTGAGTAAAGACCTGGATAAATTTCCCTCTCATCACTGCTTAATGAGCAGCCCATAATGTTCCTGGAGAGATTGTTTCATTGTCATTCCGTGTGAAATATTCTTTAATAGAGCATTCAAAGATCGTGTAATGCACAGGGTTGCTCAAAAGTGCCTCATTTAGGCGCCATTTAAGCGGGCCCCTAACTCTCAAGGGACGCCTGAGGGAATTCTGTAACTATTGAGTGGTCGAAAGGGCAGTATCTTGGATTTTAGCTGAGAGGACCAATGGAGTTGTGGAAAATTGTAAGAATATGTGGTCTATCCTGGCATGAGTGCTATGAGAAGCCGAGTAGTGCATGTAATCTTTGGCATGCAGGTTCATTTCCCTCCATATATCTACCAGACCATTTGCGTGCAACAATTGTGCTATTTTGGAAATATAGAGAGCCTTCGCGCAACTAAGATGTATTGGTGAACTAGCATAAACTAAACTTTAATACAAAATCGTATCATACGTGATCAAATCTCAAAGTGCGTGTAGTGCATTAAGTGTAACCAAATAAATCAACAACAGCTGCCTGCAGCAGAATCTTCAGTGTATCACAATCCACCCTCAATATATAGTAATTTTAAGGTGATCCCGCGCTACAGTGTGAGATAAAAAACTTTTCACTAAATAAAGTAAATCAATAAAGTGTCAATCTAATTAAATGGTCAAAAACAGTGCAGGTGTACACAGTAATAAATTCATATATTAGTAGAAGAATCCCAGGGCAAATGATTTAAAATGATGATAGTCTCTTAACCATATCATCTAAAAAAATGTGCAAAAACGTGTAAAAAAACGTGCAAAAAAAGAGGAGCTCCAATACAAGAATCAGTGGACAAGGAGAAGTTTAAATCCCACGAAATAAGCTCACAGAGCCCTCACCTTCATAACCTGATAAATCAGCATGTAGTGATGAATTGAGGTCGGCTGTGTTGCTCCAACTTCTACCACCAGGGGGTCCTCCGTCCCATTACATGTAAGACTTTCCTCGCCTGAAGTGCCAGCATATAGCCATATATAGGAATTTGTTCCGCTTTACTAATCTCTACCACCAGGGGGTCCTCTACTTCACCAAATAGATCTCCCGAATGTGGCTCCACATCCACGTCATCTCATAGCCTCGTATCCTCTGCAAAATGGGGGGGGGGAGAAGGGTGGGAGAGAGAGCCCCAATAGTGTAGTAGGTTAAAGTACACAAGTTTATTTCAAAGGTTTTAAAATGGACTCTTACAATAAAAAGTTAAAAGACAGTCATACACAACTGCTAAGGCGTCTGAACGCCGCTCTCACATCACTTCCGGTATCGCTCAGTCTACAGCCACTCCCTACACGTTATGTCATCAGGTGACTTCTTCAGGTGATCAGGTTGGGGGACTTCTGCTGTCCTGGTCGGCTATGGAGCCCTCTGAGGCTGAGCCTCGTGTGTCTGCGGCCGCCATCTTGGAGGGGAAGCGCCGCTGTGCTGCCGTGTTTAGATCCCTCCATGCTGTGCCCGCAGACATCAGGTGATTCCCAGGAGTTTTGCCCGCTCGAGTGGCTGTATTGTGGGGCCATTGTGTGGACTCTAAAGGCTGCGGTGGGGGTTAGATGACCGGAGCGCTGTGGAGCTCCTAGGCTAGTCGGCCATCTTGGTCGCCTCTGCACATGCGCCTTCCAGATCGGACATATTTTGACGCTTTTTTGGGACCATTGACATTTATACAGCGATCAGAGCTAAAAATACCCACTGATTACTTTATAAATGTCAGGCAGGGAAGGGGTTAATACTAGGGGATGATCAGGGTCTTAAGTGTGTGCCCTGGGAGGTGTTGCTAATTGTATGGGGGCAGTGTAGTGACTGGAGGAGGAGAGAGATAGCTGTTCCAAATCACTAGGAACAATATCTCTCTCCTCCCCTGACAGAACGGGGATCTGTTTCTCTACACTGACAGATCCCGGTTCTGCCTGCCTCTGAACCGATCGCGGGTGGCCAGCGGACATTGAGTCCACCGGACCCGCTGGTTGGCTCCCCCACTCGTGAATGACGGTGGGAGCCAACTTTCCACAGTACAACTGCGGCGGGTGGTCAGTAACTAGCTAAAGGGTAAATTCACCTTTACATAAAATCTGTATGGTAAACTTACACTGGACCCCCCCCCCCCCGGTCCCACTGTACCTGAAGCCAGCTAAGCACCCGATAAAGCCGCAGGGATTTCAAATCCCCGGATTAGTGAAGCGGCAACCCAATGTCTCCTAGCAGGTGATCGCCGACTTCAGGTAAGAAGGACCGGGGGGGATGGGGAGGGGGTCCAGTGTAAGATTTTCTGTAAAGGTTAACTTACACTTTAAAGTATTATTTTCAGAGTTAGGTAGGGGAAGGATTAAGTGTTCGATTTAAGGGCGATTGGGGGAATGTTTGTGTTTTTCACTTGCTTCTATGGCCAGAAGCCCCATGCCAAAAACGTCTCCCGCCGAAAACAAATCTACTGTTTAAACAAGCCATAAAATAAGATTTTTATTGTTGATATTTTATTTTGAAGAAATGAGTTTCGCTTTTCTATTCCACAAAGTATTATTTCATTGACATCCTGGCAAGAAAGAAAGCAGACGAGGCTTGGCGTTTTTCCATTTTTTTTCCTTTGCACGCCGTGAACATTAGAGGATATTTAGAATGCAAGGGCTCTGTGTATGGAACTTGCGAGGTCAGTTCGGCGCAGGCAGCTGTGAGTCAGTGACATTCACTTATATTGACACAACCCACTTTTTGCTGCAGAATCACAAAGCAAAAACACCCCGGGCTCTTCTGCCTTTTTCAATAAGACGAGAATTTTTGTCTTCCTCGTATTAAGCAGGGATCTGTCATATTGACTTGTTCACTAAATGGTCCATTCTGACTGCCTTGTTTTGTGTCCAATCGCTGCCAGAAAAACTGGAAACATGTGTTAACGTTCGGCATGTTTAGGGGCCAGTGGAAAGGCCTCGGGCTACACTCCCTGATGCTTGCTGCAGGGCAGTCAATAATCATTAGCCCTTCAAGTAGAGGATGCCCAACATAAATGTACTTATTTATTTAAAAAATCTTTACTCGGCCGTAGAGAAAGAAGTATTATAAGAGTTCGATGTCTTCAACTGGAAGCTGAGGGAAAGTGGCAGGCCGGCTGCAACAGGAAGTTTTATAAAGTTAGAAGTGAGAGGTCTACTTATTGCCCAATTGAACTTTGAGTCAAAATCAGTTCAATGCATTCCAGGTGAATCAAAACAAAAGGTGTGCAGAGGCCTTGCAAACTGTTTTACTGTAGAGAGTAGCCACAGCCTGAGTAGAAAAGCCTATCCCCTGCCAGCATGCTTCAGAAAAAGGCCCTTACTTCTGTTGTGGAATTGGTGGTCTCTCTGCAGAGGTCCGGCACACCCCCTGCTCTCTGCAATCAGCAGGGGCATAATCTTTGTTGATTGCAAAGCTCTAGGTCTGACTCAGCAAGTGGGTGTGTCAGATCTCTGCAGAGAGACCACTGCTGCCACACAGTAAGCAAGGGTACTTCTCTATTGTAAGCTGCCAAGGGAAAGGCTTTTTTACACATGCTATGGCTGCTCTCTACAGAAAATGAACAGTTATGCCGTGTACACACGATCGGAATTTTGGTCAGAAAAAGCTATGATGGTAGACACACGGTCACACCAAATTCCGACCGTCAAGAACGTGGTGACGTACAACATGTACGACGGCACTATAAAAAAGAAGTTCAATAGCCACTGCGCCACCCTTTGGGCTCCTTCTGCTAATCTCGTGTTTATCTTGTGTTAGTAGAAGACTCGTGCTTTTCAGTTTTACTGCTGTTCAGTTTGTGCTTGTGGGTTTGTATCTGTTTTTCAGTGCATGTAGTCAGTTCGTATCTGTTTTTCAGTGCATTCTTGTCCGCTCGTTTCTGATTTTCAGCTCGCTCTTCACAGGCCTTGCTGTTCTTCAATGCGTTCTGTTAGTTCGTTCTGACCAGCCGACTGTTGTGAAGCCATGTTGCAGGTATGTACTCATCATAGAGTTTGTGCTATGTGGGAGCTTTGCGTTGGGGTTCTTGCTTTGACCCAAGCCCAGTCCATGAACAGGGTGGGAAGGAGTTCATGGACCAAGAATTGGTTACTCCAACGTGACCAATTCTCTCACATGCCTTTGCTGCGTGAGATCCAGGAGAATAACCCTGATGATTTCAGGAATTTTCTCCGGATGACGGACCCCGTTTTTCACCGTTTCTTGGCTTTGCTGTCCCCTTATATTAGCAGGCAGGACACCTGCATGCGGCAAGCCATCACTCCGGAGTAGAGGCTAGACGCCACGTTGCGGTACTTGGCGACGGGGAGAAGTCTGCAGAACCTCAAGTTCTCTACAGGCATCTCCCCCCAGGCTCTGAGGATCATTATCCCAGAGACCAGTTCTGCCATCATTCAGGTCCTGCAGAAGGACTATATTAGGGTAAGTTTTCTCCTTTAACATCACATTCTATGTATTAAATGTTTGCTAATGTATTGTATTTCTTTCATCATTCCCTAATTACCATGACTGTAATATGCTGTGAATGTCCCCTTTGTCCTCATGCATGCTGTAAGCTTTTAATGCTTCTTTTTTGTCCTTCATGCATATTTGCTTTCACTAACCTCCCCAGCATGCTATCCTGGGCCCATACACACCTAGCCTAGTCACTTAACAATGTATTTTGTCTGCTCCATTGTAGTGCTTTACCCTAAACACCCCCTAAAATGTGTACAAATGTTATTTCTGTCCTTAAATTCAGGCAGAGAGCCAGAGGCTTTTTTTTGGCTCCCAAACTCATTTAGAACCCCCCCTAAAATTTTTACAATTGGCCATCAGGGAGGTGAGGTATCTAATAAGTGGACCTTATACTTTTGTCTTTAAATACTCCTTAAATTAAATGTTATACTGATGTTGGCCAACAATATTTGTGCCTAATCTGCTTGCAATGTTATGTGCAAAAGTACTGTATTTATTGGCGTATAACACTCAATCTTTCACCATGAAAATCAGGTGTAAATAGTGCATGCGTGTTATACGCCAATACTTCAGTTTTAGCTGCCTCGGAGGGGACATGGAGGAGGGTCAAGACGAGCACCGTCAGATTACATACAGTGAGAATCTCCTGTTTACTTGGCGGCCTCTGTAATAGGAACTCCCATCTCCTGGGCCGCCATTGGACCACTGTTCTGTCTATCATAGGAGATTCTCACTGTATGTAATCTGGCGCTCGTCCCGCCCCCCTCCCTATCCCCTTTGGGCTGCAGATGGGCATCGATCAGGCTTCACTGATGGCAATGGTGAGGCTGCATTGATGTGGACTGATGAGGCTGCATTGATGGCACTTGTGAGGCTGCAGATGGGCACTGACCCTTATTTTACTTCAAAGTTCCTTATTTAAAATTTAAGTTTTTTTCCTGAAACTTCCCTCTTAAAATGAATGTGCGTGTTATACGCCTGTGCGTGTTATACGCCGATAAATACGGTACTTTTTTTTTTTATGCTTTGACTCCACAGTTTTCTTCAACGCCACAGGAATGGCAGACTGTGGCATCCCAATTTGCCGCGCGGTGGGACTTTCCCAACTGCAGAGGGACTATCGATGGGAAACATGTCCACATTGTCCCACCACCCCAATCAGGGTCATACTTTTTTAATTATAAGGGGTTTCATAGTATTGTGTTAATGGCAGTGGTGTCAGCGACATATGAGTTTTTATATGTGGACATGGAGAAGAATGGCCAGATGTCGGATGGTGGGTGGATGGTGGTCTTTGCCCAGACCGAGTTCTACCAATGTCTCCAGAGTGGTGGCTTGGGATTGCCACTTGCGGAAGAGAATGTTGAAGGACTCCCATTTGTTTTTATCGCTGATGAAGCATTTGGTCTGGGTGATCACCTGATGAGACCATTTCCCCAGAGGACCCTCACCCCGAAGAAGAGGGTTTTTAATTACCGACTGGCCAGAGCCAGAAGAGTCGTGGAGAATACATTTGGGATAATGGCAAGCTGGTTCCGCCTATTTCTAATGGCAATAAATATGGAAGAGTACAAACTTAACTACATTATTTTATCATGCTGCATACTGCACAACTTTTTAAAGCGAAATGCTTCAAATTATGTTGCCTCAATTGGGCCTGAGGATGGACTTCATGAAACGACAATAACGGCCCTAGAAGCTGGCCGTCCTGGCTTGCCCCCCCAAAGCGCCCATAAAGTGCGTCAAAAATATGTGGATTATTTTACAAGTAGGGAGGCCACTGCTATGTCAGCAAATTTGTAGATATTTTCAAAATTAAAAAAAAAATATCTAATAAAATCTTGATTTTGATTTACTGCTTGTGTTTCTTTTAGCTGTCTCCTAGGTTCTCCTAGTGCACTTGTAGTACCAAGTGGTTTTTCCATTATTAAATAACCCCCAATGTCACTGTAAACACCAACTTACAAAACTGGTATTGAGCATTGAAAGAAGAAGCCAAAAATTGTTGAGTAGAAAGCCTTTTACTCCGTGCACATGCACATGTGCGTTATAAAACATTTTGGGGTAAAAAAAACACATCTTGGTTTTTTAAAGTTTTACCTTAAAATTTATATAAAAGTACATAAACAGGCATGTTTCCAAACATAACATACACAATTCTGGAACTTACAAAGTTCAACATTAAAAAAATGAAGGCAATATCAGACGTTATAGTGTCAAAACTGTGTTGATATTGCCTTCATCAGATGGGGTGATGTCACCCCTGTAAAAGCCAAATTTAGAAGATGCACACAAATTGTGAGTCAAAATGGGTGCAGATGAGGATAGATGGTGTCTGGTGTTTGTAGTTCACCGCTGCAGGTGAGGATAGATGTCTGGTGCTTGTAGTTCACCGCTGCAGATGAAGGTACTAGTAGAATCAGGCAAAACATAGTCTAGGCAAGCTGGGTCATACACAGGAAGATCAGAGTCCAAACGGTACCGAATCAGAAGCAAGCAAACAGGGTCAAACGAGCCGGGTAATACATGAAATACACAGAGCAGATATCAACTGGATCAAACACAAGGTAAACTCTAACACGAGCAATGATTGAATGCTGATGCAAGTTATTTAAAGGTCAGCTGGCCAATCATTGTTGTTTCCAAGGTAAAGGCTGTGTCAGGTGAGTTGTGCTGGGTCCTAAAGGGATCCTAGTACTGACAGTGGGGAGTTCAAGGTGTCCTCAGATGTCCTGAGTCTTTTCTCTCCTATGAGAATGAAACAAAAGGTATACTTAGCACACAGATATTTGTGGCCAGAAATATGAATGTGAAACATTGCTTGGAAGTGGGGTACAATTGTCTGTTTGGGCAGAGTTCCAAGTTGAAGACTTGATTTATTCACTTAACAAAGCTGGAATACTTACCTTGGACAACTTTCACACATGTAGACACCCCTAGTATCCACTGGAGCACCTGTGTGGGACACCCTAAAAAGTAACTTCTGGTGTCCCACACTAGTGCTCCTGAGTCCAGACATGTAAACAGCTGCTGAGTGTCCTCTCCTTACATTACGCTGAATCAAGTTTGCAATTCTTTATAGTTACAAACACATCTAGACAACAATGTTCTAAACTTCTTTTAATACAAATTAGCATGACCAAATGTAGTTAACCCTGTATCTGCCAAAAACATTGTATTTAGTTGGCGAACGAACTATGCGTACTGCGACTGATTACTGTGCCCACAAACATAACACGTAGCCATTTTTAATTGTACAACAGTAAGGAAAAGCACATGGAGCAACATGCAAGTAATAATAATAATAGGAACACACGACAAATACTTACTTTTTAGAAGCACTCTCTTGATGCTTCTGTACTGATCCTGCTCTCTCAATTTCAGATCTGACCAGCGTTTCCTCAATTGCTCCTTGGATTATCATACCCTAAAATTCCTGTGCAGACTCTTCACAACTTTAGTCATGATCTTGGCCTTTCTCACATTTGGGTTTAGGTAAGGTCCATACTTCCCATCATAATCGGCCCTCTTCAAGATGTCCACCATCTCTACTATCTCCACAAAGGCCATATTTGAGGTCTTAAATCTCCTCCTGGATCGGGGAGTTTCGGGCTCCGGGCTTTCCTCCTCCTCGTTACTGCTATTATCACGCACCTGCTGTGTCTCCGCCATGTTCCTCTCCCACTACGACGAAAGAGAAGGGGTGGGGAATATTTGAGAAAAAACATCAGGGGCGAATGATGCGGGCAGAGTTTCATGCATGTGCAATGTATATAAAGCTAACATGTGTGTGTCGTACGTACGATCTGTGTGTGGAGGAAGGAGCACCGGAAGCGCAGAACGTTATAACGAAGGCAACATTTTAAATTGGGACATCAGTGGCCTATACTGATTCTAGATTGAGGCCTATATTGGGATAAGATTAGGAGAGTTTTTTTTTTCAAAAAGGACAATTTGTTTGTGAGTAGGCAGGTACATTTCAAAAATACAATGTCAAATTAACACGGGACATCAACCAACCTCCTTGAGCTTTAAAAATACAAGATAATAATGTTGTTGTGGAAACTTGACACACAAAAAAAAATTATGGAGATCACTAGAAAATAATTTAAAAATAATCCAAAAAACAGGAGATCTTGATTAAAAATAAAAAAAAAAGATGACTCTAAAAAATTATTCTAAACATTATTATGGAGATCTGGCTTTAAAAACAAAAAAGATTATTCAGGATTATTCAGGATTATCACAAGAAAACCTGGCTCTCATTTATCCAAATGTCAGGAATAGAACAAGGAAACCTTAATTCCATAACATAATACATAACAGAATATTGACATAGCAGCATATTAGTATCACAATAGTAAAATCATAGAAACGCCAGACTCATAGATGCGTGTATCCACAGTAATATTGTGTATTCAAGTTGGTAGAATCCAAAAGAACATGTAATAGGTAGTACATGAAAGTAGCATAGAAGGCATCAGATAGCTCAACGCGTTTCGTGGCTACAATGCCACTCTTCAGGAGAAGATGCAGTATAAATCTCTAAAGAAGTATTAAAGGCAAGTATTAGGTAGGATAATAATTAGAAGGAAATAGTACAAAAGTAAATCCCCCACTCATACTTACAGACCAGTCATGAGTCTGGGCACGGGTAGTGGAAAGCAAGGGTGTTAGGTACCTGGTAGGAGAGCCTGACTGTAGGAGAAGACCTCTCATACAACGCTGGTTCAGGAGCCACTGGAATGGGGACAGTGGTCTCCTGAGCGCAGTGGGGTAGGAGTGCCTGTTGGAGTATAATCTCTGAAGTAGAAGTAGAGATCCCTCCTGGGATGGCAGGACTGCAGGTGAGAGAAGACTGGAACTGAAGCAGGCTGACACACTGGGCTGCAGGTGAGAGGAGACTGGAACAGCAGCAGCTGACACACTGAGGTGAGAGAACCACTAGGCTGAAGCTGAAGGTGCAACAGCAAGTAGATTTGGCAGGCACAAGCAGAGTCAAACAGTCTGGGTCGGCAGGTAACTGGCACAGATAATCACAGCAGGCAAGGCAGAGTCGGTGAGCAGGCAGAAGTCGGCAACGGTAGCAGATTCAAATAGTAGAGAGGTCAGGCAAGCCGGGTCGGGACAGGAGCAGGTCGGATGGTCAAACAAGCCGGGTCAATCAGGTAGCAAGCAATCAGGATACAGGTTTCAAGCAGAGTCACAGAGCTGAGACAAAGCAGAAATGTTCCCATGGAACAGGGGAACTTTTATATGCTAATTGGCGCCAAACCGGCACTAACGCGAACGCGCGCTGATGCACGGCAACAGTGGCAGCTTGGCGCTGTGTCTGAACAGGGGCGCGCCGGCGCCTAGGCGCATGCAAGCACCCTGATCTGGTGCTGGTGGATCCCTGACATTGCCCCCCCCAAGGGGCAGCCTCCGGATGCCCAACAACCTCTTCTTCTCAGGGTGAGTAGAGAAATAGGCGCGTACCAAACGCCTAGCATGCACATTACTGTCCGGTTCCCACGAGTTACTTTCTGGGCCGTAGCCTTTCCACTTGATTAAGAATTGGTTTTGCCCTTGCCTTCTTCTACAATCAAGGATAGCCTCAACCTCAAATTCCTCGCTGCCATTAACTACCACAGGTTCAGGAGGTCTTGTCCCTCTAGCAGGAAAGGGATCAGGTACAGCAGGTTTGAGCAGAGATACATGGAAAACTGGATGAATTTTCAATGAATCAGGTAAAGTCAGTTCATAAGACACTTCATTGATCTTCCTTCTAACTGGAAAGGGTCCCATGAATCTGGGTGCCAACTTCTTAGAAGGACATGCTAATTTGATATTAATGGTAGAAAGCCATACCTGATTGCCGATTTGTAAGTTCAGCTCCCCCCTTCTTTTCCGGTCGAAGATTTTCTTACCATCTGCCTGGGCCTTGGACACTGTTTCCTGCAACAACCGGCTGTTGTGACTGAGGAACTCCACTGTATTTTGTACTGCTGGGACCAAAGACTCTGAAAGGAAATCAGGTAAAAAGGTTAGGTGAAAGCCATAATTGGCGAAGAAGGGAGATTGACCGGTGGCAGAATGTTTGGCATTATTGTAAGCAAATTCCGCTAAGGGTAGTAGGGATACCCAATCATCTTGTGTGAATGATGTGAAGCATCTGATGTATTGTTCCAAGGTCTGATTAGTCCTCTCTGTCTGACCGTTTGTTTGAGGGTGATAGGCCGAGGACAAGGCTAATTCAATTTTTAGGGTTTCACACAGGGATCTCCAGAAACGTGAGGTGAATTGAACCCCTCTATCCGAAACTATGTTTACAGGTACTCCATGAAGTCTGATGATCTCCTTGACAAATATGCGAGCAGTTTCGGTGGCAGACGGGGTTCCCCTTAAAGGTAGAAAATGAGCCATTTTGGTTAGACGGTCCACTACTACAAAGATGGCTGAGCACCCTTCAGAACATGGAAGCTCCACAATAAAATCCATAGAAATCATTTTCCATGGTCTGTCGGGTACGGGCAATGGTTTCAATAGGCCCCAAGCTCGATTTCTGGATGACTTATTCTGAATGCAGATGGGACAGGAACTGACATACTTTTCACAAAAGTCTTTCAGATTGGGCCACCAGAATGTACGCTGCACTAGTTCCAGGGTTTTGCGAACTCCAAAGTGACCTGCCAATGGATGATCGTGGAGCAGTGTCAAGACCTTGACCCGAACATTTTCAGGAACGAAAATTTGGCTTCCCTTCCAGAACAGACCATCTCTACTTACTAAAGAAATCCCAGTAGGCCTGGCTGACTCAGAGGATGCTTCTTTAATCAGGGAAAGTAAGTCTGTTTGTAGCAGTAAAAAATTGTTTGCGGGTAAGATGGTGTCAGGAGTAGATAAGTCCTTAGGATTGTCGTGCATGCGTGACAATGCATCCGGTTTAATATTTTTTGAGCCTGGGCGGTAAGTGATATGGAAGGAAAAACATGAGAAGAACAGAGCCCAGCGGGCTTGTCGAGGCTTCAGCCGTTTGGCAGATCGTAAGTATTCCAGGTTTTTATGGTCAGTATAAATTAGTACTGGATGCATAGCCCCCTCCAACAGGTACCTCCACTCTTCCAGTGCAGTTTTAATGGCGAGAAGCTCTCGGTCACCAACGTCATAATTCTTCTCCGCAGGGGAAAGCTTACGGGAGAAGAATCCCACAGGGTGCATTACCTCTTTGTTGCCTTTGCGTTGTGACAGAATCGCACCTACCGCAATCTCGGAGGCGTCAACCTCTAAAATAAACGGTAGAGAAGGTTCGGGGTGACTGAGGATAGGTGCTGAAGTAAATAATCTTTTGAGATTTTCGAAGGCATCTTGAGCAAGTTGGAAAAACGGATATTCTGTTGGGTTAACTGCGTGATGGGAGCAATTATGGCTGAAAATCCTCTGATGAACTTCCTGTAGAAGTTTGCAAACCCCACGAACCGCTGAATTCCCTTCTTGTCTAAGGGTACCGGCCAGTCCAAAATAGCGGAAATCTTTTGTGGATCCATCTTGATGCCTGTTGCTGAGATTATTAACCCCAGAAATTGAATGCTCTGTTGTTCGAACTCACATTTCTCTGCTTTCGCATACAGACTGTGTAAGCGGAGACGGCCCAATACTCTGCGGACATGTTCCTGATGCAATTCCTGGGATTCTGAAAAAATCAAGATATCGTCCAAGTATGCGATTACAAACACATCTAGAAAGTCCCTGAGGACATCGTTAATCAGGTGTTGAAAAGTTGCGGGGGCATTGCAGAGTCCAAAGGGCATGACCAGGTATTCATAATGACAGAATCGAGTTCGGAATGCTGTTTTCCATTCATGCCCAGCCCGGATACGGATCAGATTATATGCCCCTCTCAGGTCAAGTTTAGTGAAAATAACGGCAGTCCTTCATTTTTGAAAGAGTTCAGGTATCAAGGGTAGAGGATACCGATTTTTAACCGTGATCTTGTTTAATTCACGATAGTCTATACATGGACGGAGAGACTTGTCCTTCTTGGTGACAAAAAATATTCCGGCACCAGCTGGAGAGGTAGAGTGGCGTATAAAACCCTTGGCCAGGTTCTCATCTATATATGTCTTTAGTACCTCCTGTTCCTTCTCTGATAATGGAAAAATGCGTCCGAATGGTATTTCGGATCCCGGCAGTAATTCAATGGGGCAATCGTAGGGACGATGAGGTGGAAGAGAGTCTGCCCCCTTTTTGCTGAAAACATCAATGAATTCATGATACTGTCTAGGTATGACTTGATAAAGCTTCTGATCGGTGTCTAAACAAAGTAGGGTGGATGGAGAATCCGAATCTTTCTTAGAACAGTGTTCATGACAGTAAGAAGATGAGAATTTCACCTCTCCAGATGTCCAATGAATGTATGGATTGTGGGCCTGCAGCCAGGGAATACCCAGGATGATGGGAAACATGGGAGAGGAGATGACATCAAGAACCAGCAGTTCCTTGTTTTGGGAAGAAGTAGAAGCAGGCAGAGGCAGGGTTTCCTGGGTTACTTGTCCAGATCTGATGCGGGATCCGTCAGCTAGGAATACAGCAAGTCCATGGGTCTTGGTTCGTAATGGAATGTAATGCTGGCTGGCAAAGTTTGAATCAATAAAGCAACTGCATGCTCCAGAATCAATGATGGCGTTGACAGTTATTGTCCCTTCTTGCAGCTGTAAAGACAGAGGAATGGCAATGTGGGTAGAGTTCGCAGACAGAGCAGAGAGACTGGTAAACACGACAGACGGGCACTTACTTATCTTGACAGGACAGTTCAGTACATAGTGTCCAGTCCCACCGCAGTAGAGGCACAGATTGAGTTGTCGACGTCGGGCCCGTTCTTCAGGCGATAAGGCAGGTCGCATCAGGCCCAATTGCATCGGTTCCCCAGGGTCAGATAAGACATTAGCTGGATTTGAACTGGATGGGGGTACATAGCGTGTTGCTGGAAGTGGTGCTCTGGTTGTCATCCAAATCGGGCGGGATTGAAGAGCAGATCGTTCAGATCGACGTTCCCGGATACGCCGGTCCATTTGAATAGTCAAGTTAATCAAGGCCTCCAGAGTATTTGGTACACCCACTCGGGCAAGTTCGTCTTTTAATCCCTCAGATAGACCCAAGCGGAACTGGTGACGCAGGGCCGCATCATTCCACTGAGTGTCCGCACTCCAACGTCTAAAGTCCAGGATATAGTCCTCCGCAGGTCTGCGGCCTTGCTGGAGTGTGAACAGAGCGGATTCAGCTGTAGCAGTCTGTTGGGGGTCTTCATATATCTGTGCCATGGCCTCGAAGAAGGAAGATAAAGACTGGGTCAGTGCTGAGTCCCCCTCAAGTAGACGATGAGCCCAGGTCTGAGGTTCCCCTTGTAGGAGGGAGATCACGAATCCCACCTTGGTGGCCTCCAATGAGAAAGTTCGGGGCTGTAAGGCGAAGAAGAGCTTGCAGGCGTTGCGAAAGGCCCGGAACTTGGCCCGGTCTCCAGAGAATCTGTCAGGAGTGGGAACCTTTGGTTCAGGTGGGAGCATTACTACAGAAGGACCAGGAACCGTCTGTACCGGGGTTGCGGCTGAGGAGGAGGCCTGGGGGTTAGGCCCTGCAAGGTTCTGAACTTGTCCCTCCAATCGATTGTAGTTATCCTGGAGGGATTGTACGGCTTGGGTGAGGGCCGCAAGGTGGGTGCATATTTCTTTTAACGGAGAGGAATCTCCTGCAGGCTCAGTCATGGCTGCTTCGTACTGTTAGGTACCTGGTAGGAGAGCCTGACTGTAGGAGAAGACCTCTCATACAACGCTGGTTCAGGAGCCACTGGAATGGGGACAGTGGTCTCCTGAGCACAGTGGGGTAGGAGTGCCTGTTGGAGTATAGTCTCTGAAGTAGAAGTAGAGATCCCTCCTGGGATGGCAGGACTGCAGGTGAGAGAAGACTGGAACTATAGCAGGCTGACACACTGGGCTGCAGGTGAGAGGAGACTGGAACAGCAGCAGCTGACACACTGGACTGCAGGTGAGAGGAGACTGGAATAGCAGCAGCTGACACACTGAGGTGAGAGAACCACTAGGCTGAAGCTGAAGGTGCAACAGCAAGTAGGTTTGGCAGGCACAAGCAGAGTCAAACAGTCCGGGTCGGCAGGTAACTGGCACAGATAATCACAGCAGGCAAGGCAGAGTCGGTGAGCAGGCAGAAGTCGGCAACAGTAGCAGATTCAAATAGTAGAGAGGTCAGGCAAGCCGGGTCGGGACAGGAGCAGGTCGGATGGTCAAACAAGCCGGGTCAATCAGGTAGCAAGCAATCAGGATACAGGTTTCAAGCAGAGTCACAGAGCTGAGACGAAGCAGCAATGTTCCCATGGAACAGGGGAACTTTTACCGTATATGCTAATTGGCCAAACCGGCGCTAACGCGAACGCGCGCACGCACCCGCGCCATGCACCCGAGCGCCGCGCTGATGCACGGCAACAGTGGCAGCTTGGTGCTGTGTCTGAACAGGGGCGCGCCGGCGCCTAGGTGCATGCAAGCGCCCTGATCTGGTGCTGGTGGATCCCTGACAAAGGGCTTGCCGGGGAGATCATTAGCCCCGGGAGTTGAGGCGGTGATCCTCATGACACAGATGGAAAAACCAACTTGGAGGGCACTCCCCAGGAATGAACCCCCCCCCCCAAAAATAGTGGTGGGTAGTGGGAGCCACATATAGAAAGCCCATCTATAAAATATATATACAGTATCTCACAAAAGTCTCTTCTATCTTTTCATGTGACAACACTGAGAAAATGACACTTTGCTACAATGTAAAGTAGTAAGTGTACAGCTTGTATAACAGTATAAATTTGCTGCCCCCTCAAAATAACTCAACAGACAGCCATTAATGTCTAAACCGCTGGCAACAAAAGTGAGTAATCCACTAAGTGAAAATGTCCAAATTGGGTCCAAAGTGTCGATATTTTGTGTGGCCACCATTATTTTCCAGCACTGCCTTAACCCTCTTGAGCATGGAGTTCACAGAGCTTCACAGGTTGCCACCGTCCTTTTCCACTCCTCCATGATGACATCATGGAGCTGGTGGATGTTAGAGACCTTGCGCTCCTCCACCTTCCATTTGAGGATGCCCCGCAGATGCTCAATAGGGTTTAGGTCTAGAGACATGCTTGGCCAGTCCATCACCTTTACCCTCAGCTTCTTTAGCAAGGCAGTGGTCATCTTGGAGGTGTGCTTGGGGTTGTTATCATGTTGGAATACTGCCCTGCGGCCCAGTCTACGAAGGGAGGGGATCATGCTCTGCTTCAGTGTGTCACGCCCTGCTCCAAGTGAGTATGACAATCCACCAAAGGAAAGGGCTGGATACTAGCTCCGGCTTGCAACCGTGAACATGTAGACAAAATAGAAAAAATTAGCTACACACCAACATTCGCCCAACAGGTTTATTGAAAAACTGCCACCAGGTCTATGACAACGGACCAAGGGATGACAACGCTTCACACATACATTGTGCTTCTTCAAACCCCTTTGAAGGGTTAATTAATGGGTTTTATCAGGGGTTCCCTGAGACCTGAAAATTACCTTAAGCGCTCCCCCAGGGGTAAAATGGTTGAGAAAGGCTGATATAGAATGCTTCTTACTTGCATAAACCCTCTTTTTTGTAAAGCCTCCACATCCAATACAATTCTAACTTCTGCCCTTACTCCCTCTCCATGTCCATAATCTCACACATGTGCAGTACTTATTAAGCTAAGCCTCGTTTTCATTGCATGAGCCAACTTGCTGCTGTATTACTCCATATTAGAGGCAGCAAGTCACATAGGCATATGTGTTTGCAGCCCATTGCATTAGGGTGTGCACCCCAAAGCTCAAACACACTTGCCTTTCTCTGCAGCCTCAGCTGAATGGGACAGTGAATGAACGAGAAGTGCTCTGTGATAAGCGGCTTCCTGTTCATTCAAAAACTGAAGTGTAGTAAACAAAGTTTACTATGCTTCAGTTATGATTGAAAACAGTGAGTGAGTGTGTTCATTTAGAAAAGGAAGGGGCCGGTAAATGACATATTGATTAGCCCCTTCCCCCACTCTCCATCCGGAAATATCCCCCGCAGCAGCTGGGGGGAGAGGAAGGGAGGGAAGCCAACAGCACTGCGGTGGGGGGGAGGGGAAGCTCGGGAAGTAGAGGGAATCGGCAAGGAACAGAGTGATTAGGGTGTGCCCATGCACACCTGGCAGACCCCCTGTGCATGCCTTTGGTTACAGTTGTTGTAAAGTTTTTTGGGGTTTTTTTTAGGTGAAAATAACAAACATAATATACTTACCTTCTCTGTGCAGTGGATTTGCACAGAGCAGCCTGGATCCTCCTCTTCTCGGGTCCCTCTTTGGCTCTCCTGGCCCTTCCCTCGTGTTGAGTGCCCCCACAGCAAGCAGCTTGCTATTGGGGGCACCCGAGCCGAGCCACAGCTCCCTGTGTCCATTCCCAGCTCCACCTCTTTTCACTTCTCATTGGCTGACTGAATTTGATTGACAGCAGCGGGAGCCAATGGCACCGCACTGCTGTCTCAGCCAATGAGGAGGGGAACCCAGGCAGCTGAGACATTCCTACAACATCGCTGGATCTATAGGGGGATCAGGTAAGTATTAGGGGGGCTGAGGGGGGCTACTGTACACAGAAGGTTTTTTATCTCAATGCATAGAATGTATTAAGATAAAAAACCTTCTGCCTTTACAATCAATTTAGGGCTCAGCTTGTGAATGGGAAACTAGTCTTGTGGGATCTCGGAGCTGATGCCAGGCAAAGGAAATAACGTAGCCTTGGCAAGTAAACATCAATTCTCCGGCATTAAGAGCTTGCCAGAAAAATGGGACTAAGTGCGCATGCGCCGATGACACCATTGCTCAGAAAAGGACGGATTAAACAGTAAGTAAGTAGGTAGGAAGCAATTTACATAGTGCAACCAGTTCACTAGCTTGGAACGATTAATATGACGGAAATAGGACAGGACGGGTTTATCCAGTAGTGTTATTAGGTTTTGTGCTGCCCTAGGCCTGACTAAACTCATGCATCCCCTAATTTAAATATGACCCACCCCTTCCTATCAAGGCCACACCCCTTGCTGTTTAAGACCCATCCTGAAATTTTCGAGTGCATAGATTTCCTCTCACTTCCTGTTTTGCTATGGGGCAGGAAGTGAAGGGAAATCTCTGCAATAGGACAGGGATGATAAAAAATAAACTGACATGGGCTATAACCCTCCCTTACTCTTTCCAAAATGAAAATTTCTACTTTAGGCACAAATTTCTGATAATTTTATGGAGAGGACTGTCGGACAGAAAAAGTCAGATGGAAGCTTTTCATCGTCTATTCTGATTGTGTGTAGGCCTCATCAGACTTTTTTTTTCGAAAATTCTGACGGACCTAGAAATGGAACATGTTCTAAATATTTCCGATGGAACCAATTCCTATCGGGAAAACCGATCTTCTGTATGTTGTTCCGACAGACCAAAAACTATGCATGCTCTGAAGCAAGTACGAGACGGAAGCTATTGTCTACTGGCTATTGAACTTCCTTTTCTAGTCCCGTCGTAAGTGTTGTACGTCACCTTGTTCTTGACGGTCAGACTTTGGTCAGACTTTGAGTTGACCGCGTGTAGGCAAGCCCGCTAGAATAGAATTCCGTCAGAGTTCCGTCGGAGAAAACCGATCGTGTGTAAGAAGATATAACCATCCCAATGGTGCATCGAAAAACAGAGCACAGTGAGGAAGGTTTGTGGTCCAGGATGATAGGACAATAAAAATTAAAAGCGGTGCCCCACAGTTGCAGATTGCCGGCCGCCCCCATACTGGAAGCAGTACAGCCGCTTTATGGGGGCACTAGACTAGATTGCCTCTTAGCCCAGTCCACCCCATAAGACTGGCGGTACACTAACAGCGCAAGCCAGCGGGGACTCTTTCGGTGCTGCCCCCCTGCAAAGTGCTGCCCTGGGCCTGGGCTATGTTGGTCTAGGCCAGGATACAGCGTTGGGTTTACCACCGCTTTAACAGAAAAGTCATAATAAAGCAATTTTTTTTTCTATTTTTTGCCCAATTTTTTGCAGTAGCATTTTGGATAGTGGAGCTGTGGTAAAGAGGTGGAACAGGTAAGTATATATTACATAGTATAGTGCAAGGGTGACAGGTTTGGAATTTTTTTGTACAAAATGTCTGTTGTTGATGTAGCGCCCAACCCATTCAGGTGGATGCTTACTGTGTTTCTGCAATTAGTGACAGGTAAATTTGGCCAAGGCTTTGCATTTTTTTCCTTAGGCCTGGTTGTTTATTTGAGGGTGTGAGTGTTATGCCCTGTACACACGGTCGGACATTGATCAGACATTCCGACAACAAAATCCATGGATTTTTTCCGACGAATGTTGGCTCAAACTCATCTTGCATACACACGGTCACACAAAGTTGTCGGAAAATCTGATCGTTCTGAACATGGTGACGTAAAACACGTATGTCGGGACTATAAACGGGGCAGTAGCCAATAGCTTTTGTTTCTTAATTTATTGTGAGCATGCGTGGCACTTTGTGCATCGGAGTTGTGTACACATGATCGGAATTTCCGACAACGGATTTTGTTGTCAGAAAATTTTATAGCAAGCTCTCAAACTTTGTGTGTTGGAAATTCTTATGGAAAATGTGTGATGGAGCCCACACACGGTCGTCATTTCCGACAACAAGGTCCTATCACACATCTTCCATCGGAAAATCCTATCGTGTGTACAGGGCATTAGAATATAGGGGGAGTGACCACCTACACTCTGGCTCAAGGAAGTCCACTCAACCTTTCAGTGAAATTGAATTGGAAGGGAGGCAGGATTTGGGACCTGAGTGGCAGGCAGCTTATGTGGAGAGCTCTGGACCAATCATTAAATTGTATTGGCAGGGACGGGACTCGCATATAAGCTGGGGTCACATGCTTTCTGGAGAGAGTTCACTGGAAGAGATGCAGGAGCTGTAACCATGTAGGGTGCAGGAGGAGGAGGCTTGAAGACCTGGGTGGTTCAGAGACCCCAGTGCTGGATAGCAGGAGGAGTTTGGGTGCAGGAGGAGGAGGCTTGAAGGCCTGGGTGGTTCAGTGACCCCAATGTTGGATAGCAGGAGAAGTTCAGGTGCAGGACGAGGAGGCTTTAAGGCCTGGGTGGTTCAGAGACCCCAGTGCTGGATAACAGGAGCAGTCATCACCATGTAAAGCAAGAGGAGAAACCGGGCACCCCAGTCGGGGGTGTGTCGGACTACCATGAGGAGGAAAAAGTAGGAGCAAAGCAGACGCAGGAAACTGGGAATCAACTTTCTGTGAGTAACATGGACTGTTTATTGGGAATGAGCACAGGGAGTGCAACCCAGTGGTGCTTATCCATAAACTTGCTATGTGTCCAAGAACCTAGTAAGGGACACTTTCCAGAACTGACATGGATTGATTACAAGAGTCCAGAATTAGGCGGTGGAGGCCTGGGACTTTGGAATCTTTTATTCACGGCATTATTCCGAGTGATGCTGGTCAGTTCACTACAGGAAAGTACACAGGAACCAGAATTTATAGAGGCATCTCATATTCTCTATTTATTTGTTATACCAACCAGAGTTCAAGAATAAAGTTATAATTTTATAAAGTACAAAGACTGACTGGTGTGCTGAAGTTGCATGGGAAGGAGGATTGGGGGGCCATTGACATAAAGGTAATGAACAACACTGCAGCTCCCAAGGGAGTAGTGCGCTACTTAAAGTATGTTGAAGGCACCCAGGTCAATGCCATTCTCTAACTTCCCATAACTAAGAGAATCATTCCAAACATCTGTATTACAAGACGTTCACAAGGCCTACTGCAACTGACCTCGAGAGTGCAGTGTTCAAAATAATTAGGAGTAATATAAAGGGGCCAGCTCGACATTAATTAAACATAAATTAGCCGTCTTTAGCGTTCCTCTCCGCAGTCCTGTCACAGCGTATTATCGGATGTATAGAGTTCAGAGCAGTCAGCTAGATTTCCCCTTATGTGAGACGGAGTGTGAAGTGTGGTAATGTTTCTAAGTGCAGAACAAAAAAAATCTCTTTTTTTGTGTCCCACCACTGCTTGAGGCAACATTCTTGGAAACCTCTGAATAGGGAAGCTGAAGGAATAACCTGAGATAGATACACTATGACAAGCCAGGAGGCTAAGCTCCACCGGTAAACCATCCTGTGAATGCCAGTCGCCTGTGGCTGTGACATTACCACATTTTGCTCAGCTTCAGAGAAGGGAAATTTAACTGACGACTGCTATGAACTCAGGCCGCTCTCTGAAACCAGATAATATGCCCTGACAATACTGTCAGGCAAAAAAAGGCTGCATACCCATTGATTTTATCACATTGGAGAGGTATTACCCTGAGCTGTGTGTGTGTTTGAGGGTATATGCAAATACTGCGGGGAATAGGCCAGGAAACATACACTGATTTAGGCAAGAGCAAGGCCCCAACGCTGCCGATACTCACTTGGCGAGCTGACGCCGACCGCGCCGGCGTGCATCCGCTGGAGCATTGATTTTGCTCTTTGCTGCTCATTGTGCATGCTAAAATAATTAGATCTCAATGGAAAATGTGTGTGTGTGTGTGTGTGTGTGTGTGTGTGTGTGTGTGTGTGTGTGTGTGTGTGTGTGTGTGTGTGTGTGTGTACGGCACTCTGATTTATCCTTAACCCCTTCATAGTCTTCTTTGTTGTGATAAAAAAAAAGAAAGCAACCATTTCCTTTTCCAATCTCTAAATAAACAATGGCCAAACATGAGCTACTCAACATAGAAACAATTCAACATAATGTAGCGCATGTAGACCAGGGTTGCCACCTGTCCAGGATTCACCCGGACAGCTCGGATTTTGAATCATGTGTCTGGGTTTCGGTTCAGACAGGAATTGTGGCTCTGAACAGGGCTTGACTGGAGGGTGAGGTGGACTATGTGCGCCACATTACTATTCTCTTTGGAGTGCCCAAAGGTGTCCCAGGTCTGTTACAATCCTATAGTATATACTAAAAAAAAAAATGACTGTGCGTCGCTAAAGTCTTCAGGTTTGGCTTAAAGAAAAAGTGGCAACCCTAATGTAGGCAGTCTACTTTCTTCACTGCAGGTGGCACTCATCCACAGCGACCTTGTAGCTGGAGAGGAAGTCAAGAGGCACATAGTTCCTCTATGAATTCCTGGGTCACTGGAGAAGCAATCTGGTTGGATGCTGCTGCTCCACGTGACTCTGGCAGCCATCTTGGGTCAGATAGAGCCTGTTTAACCACTTCAGCCCCGGAAGAATTTACCCCCTTCCTGACCAGAGCACTTTTTGCGATACGGCACTGAGTCGCTTTAACTGACAGTTGATCGGCAGTGCGACGTTGCACCCAAACAAAATTGACGTCTTTTTTTCCCACAAATAGAGCTTTTTTTTGGTGGTATTTTACCACCTCTGTGGTTTTTCTTTTTTGCGCTATAAACAAAAGAAGAGCAACAATTTTGGAAAAAAAGCAATATTTTTTACTTTTTGCTATACTTTTTGAACTACAGACCAGTTAGCCTAACATCAATAGTATGTAAACTCTTGGAGGGGATGATAAGGGACTATATACAAGATTTTAGAAATGAAAACGGTATCATTAGCAGTAATCAGAGTGGATTCATGAAGAATCGTTCTTGCCAAACAAATCTACTAACCTTCTATGAGGAGGTGAGTTGCCATCTAGATAAAGGAAGGCCCGTAGACGTGGTGTATCTGGATTTTGCAAAAGCATTTGACACAGTTCCCCATAAACGTTTACTGTACAAATTAAGGTCCATTGGCATGGACCATAGGGTGAGTACATGGTTTGAAACCTGGCTACAAGGGCGAGTTCAGAGGGTGGTGATAAATGGGGAGTACTCAGAATGGTCAGGGGTGGGTAGTGGGGTTTCCCAGGGTTCTGTGCTGGGACCAATCCTATTTAATTTGTTCATAAACGACCTGGAGGATGAGATAAACAGTTCAATCTCTGTATTTGCAGACGATATGAAGCTAAGCAGGGCAATAACTTCTCCGCAGGATGTGGAAACATTGCAAGAAGATCGGAACAAATTAATGGGGTGGGCAACTACATGGCGAATGAGGTTCAATGTAGAAAAATGTAAAATAATGCATTTGGGTGGCAAAAATATGAATGCAATCTGTACACTGGGGGGGAGAACCTCTGGGGGAATCTAGGATGGAAAAGGACCTGGGGGTCCTAGTAGATGATAGGCTCAGCAATGGCATGCAATGCCAAAGCAAACAGAATATTGGCATGCATTAAAAAGGGGATCAACTCCAGAGATTAAACGATAATTCTCCTACTCTACAAGACTCTGGTCCGGCCACACCTGGAGTATGCTGTCCAGTTCTGGGCACCAGTCCTCAGGAACGATGTACTGGAAATGGACCGAGTACAAAGAAGGGCAACAAAGCTAATAAAGGGTCTGGAGGATCATAGTTATGACGATAGGTTGCGAGCACTGAACTTATTCTCTCTGGAGAAGTGACGCTTGAGGTGGGATATGATTTCAATATACAAATACCGTACTGGTGACCCTACAATAGAAATAAAACTTTTTCGCAGAAGAGTGTTTAACAAGACTCGTGGCCACTCATTAAAATTAGAAGAAAAGAGGTTTAACCTTAAACTACGTAGAGGGTTCTTTACTGTAAGTGCGGCAAGGATGTGGAATTCCCTTCCACAGACGGTGGTCTCAGCAGGGAGCATCGATAGCTTCAAGAAACTATTAGATAAGCACCTGAATGACCACAACATACAGGGATATACAATGTAATACTGACACATAATCACACATAGGTTGGACTTGATGGACTTGTGTCTTTTTTCAACCTCTCCTACTATGTAACTATGTAACTATAATAAATATTCACAAAAAATATATAAAAAAACAATTTTTTTCCTCAGTTTAGGCCGTTATGTATTCTTCTACATATTTTTGGTAAAAAAAAAAAAAAATCGCAATAAGTGTATATTGATTGTATTTGCACAAAAGTTATAGCGTTTACAAAATAGGGGATAGATGTATGGCATTTTTATTATTATTATTTTTTTATTAGTAATGGCGGCAATCTGCAATATTTATCGTGACTGTGACATTATGGCGGACACATCGGACACTTTTGACAATTCCGACCCATGTATCATCTCCGGCTGCAGTCACCTCCTCAGCTCCTGAGGTCGAGCCTACGCAGCTCGGTTTGGTCCATGCTCCTCAGACCCCTGAGGAAAGGCAACGCAGACGCCAATCCAACCCCTGTGCTTATACTGCGGGAGTACCGGACATTTTCTACGCAGCTGTCCAGTAATACCTAGTAAGTCCTGCCCGCAAAACTCTGTGAACTATTAAGCCAGTGATATGCCTAAGACTTACGTTACTTTGTTTGTCTCCTTACAGCTAACAGAAGGGGAAACTCGCCTGCCCGCTATAATTGACTCTGGAGCTTGCAGGTGTTTCCTAGATGTTACCCTGGCTCACAGTCTACATATCCCTTTTCAAACCAAGGCACGGAGTCTCCAAATACATCTGGCTGATGGGTCTCTTCCCTGCTCTGGACCCATCACCCGGGAGACCCAACCCATTCTTGCTACCACGGACTCTGGCCATTAGGAGTTCCTACGATTCGACATAATCCATTCTCCAATCACTCCTATTATACTAGGTCTGCCCTGGCTTCAGGCGCACGACCCTCAGATAAACTGGAATACCAAGGAAGTATCTTTCTCGTCTCAATACTGCTCCTAGCACTGCCTCTCCCCAGCTCCTAGTGTCTGCTCAACCATCACAACCAAGCCTGACAACCTGCAACATGTCCCCTCTGTATACCTTGGGTTCCAGGATGTGTTTAATAAACAAAAGGCCGACTGCTTACCACCACATTGGCCGCATGACTGCCCTATCGACCTCCTGCCCGGCTTGGAAGTTCTGTTCGGTCGCATCTTTCCACTATCAGAAACTGAGCTAAAAGCCCTCAAGCAGTGCATTGATGAAAACCTTAAAAAAAGGCTTCATACGCCCCTCTTCTTCACCAGCCAGAGCTGGTATCTTTTTTGTGTATAAAAAAGATGGGTCCCTAAGGCCGTGTGTGGACTACAGACAACTTAACAACTTAAATATCAAGAACAGATACCTGTTGCCACTCATTCCAGAGTTATTCCAACGATTCCGATCGGCACGAATCTTCTCCAAGTTGGATCTCAGGGGCGCTTACAATTTCATTAGGATTCAGGCTGGGGATGAGTGATAAACTGCCTTTAGGTCCAGGTTCGGACATTTTGAATACCGGGAGATGCCGTTTGGGCTCTGCAACGCACCGGCCACCTTTCAACATCTGGTGAACAACATTTTTAGGGAATACCTTGATGACTTCTTAGTCGTCTACCTGGACGACATTCTCATTTTCTCCTCCATCATTGAACTGCACCGAGGGCATATTAAAAAGGTTCTTACCATACTCAGGCAGCATAAGTTATACCTCAAAGCCAAGAAATGTGAGTTTGAGAAGTCTGTTGTTGAATTCCTGGGATTCATTATTTCTACCAACGGGGTCACAATGGACCCACAAAAGGTCAAAGCAATTCAGGAATGGCCAGCCCCATTGGATAAGAAGGGGGTGCAATGATTAATAGGGTTTGCCAACTTCTATAGGAGATTTATTGTTGGATTTTCTTCTATCGTGGCACCCATTACTCAGTTGACACACCAACTCAGCCATTTTCAATGGTCTCAAGAAGCACAGGAAGCCTTTACCAAGCTAAAAGCTTTATTCATCGCCGCACCAATTTTACGTCACCCTGATCCAACCCTACCATTTGTATTGGAAGTGGACGCATCAGAAACCGCTACGGGGGCCATTTTCTCCCAGAGACATGGACCCAAGGCCATTCTACATCCTGTAGCCTTCACATCCCGGAAGCTCAGCGAGCCAGAACTAAACTACGACGTAGGTGATAGGGAGCTGCTGGCCATCAAGTTCACCCTAGAAGAATGGAGGTACTTATTGGAAGGTGCACCTCATCAAGTTATGATCTTTACCGATCATAAAAATTTAGAGTACCTCAGGACAGCGAAACGCTTGAAGCCCAGACAAGCCTGCTGGGCTCTCTTTTTCTCTAGATTTAGTTTTCACATATCCTATAGACCAGGCACAAAAAACGGAAAGGCAGACGCACTTTTTCGGATGTTCTCTGCAGATCCCCAAATGGCTGAACCCAGTACTATCCTCTCTTCACCAAACTTCGTTGGACTCACCCAAGCAGACTTAATAACTTCCATCAGGTCCTCATCCAGTCACTGCTCCGACTCAGAAATACATACCTTAGAGAAACATGACGATCTGCTCTGGGCCCGGGGAAAATTTTTTGTACCACATGAAACACGGCCTTTGGCTCTCAAGACTTTTCATGATCATAAATTGGCAGGTCCCTTCGGAACAAGAAAGACTGCTGAGCTGATCTCTCGTTCTTTCTGGTGGCCAGGGTGGAGACGAGATTGTAAGGATTACATCTCTTCCTGCCCCCTTTGCCAGCGTAACAAGGGTCAAAACACCAAATCCTGGGGTCTACTCGAACCCTTGCCCATCCCAGAGCGACCATGGGCAGAAGTGTCCATGGATTTCATTGTGGACTTACCTGCCTCAGAAGGGTTCACCACCATCCTGGTCGTTGTTGACCGCCTGTCCAAAATGGCTCTTTTTGCCCATGATAGGCACCCCTTCTGCCTCTGATACGGCCAATATTTTTCTCAAGGAAATAATCAGACTCCATGGTGTGCCTAAAAGTATCATGTCAGATAGGGGCGTTTTATTTACTTCCAAGTTTTGGAAAGAGCTCTGCAAAACCTTTGGACATTAATACTTGCCTCTCCTCAGCGTATCATCCCCAGAGCAACGGCCAGACGGAGAGGACAAATCAAACCCTGGAGGAGTACCTCCATTGCTTCTGTTCTGGCTCTCAAGATGATTGGGCGACTCTCCTCCCGTATGCCGAGTTCGCTTACAATAACTCTATCCATTCCGCCACTAATCAAACACCCTTCTGGGCAAACTTTGGGTTCCACCCCACCTTCCTCTCTAACAACATCCCTGAAATGTCTGTTCCTGCCGTTCAAGACCGGATAACTTCCATACAGTCCAACTTTCAAAAGATTCAGGATACTTTATAGAAGGTTCAGGATAGCTATAAGAGACAGTATGACCGAGGGAGAAAGGAGAACTCAATCTTCAATGTTGGCGAGGAGGTCTGGTTGTCAACTGCAAATGTTAAGCTACCCTGCCCACATGGAAACTTGGGCCAAGGTTCATTGGGCCCTTTCAAATTAAGAGGATGATCAACCCTGTGTGCTGGCATTACCAAACTCTTATAGAATACACCCAGTTTTTCATCCTTGCTAAAACCTGTTGTGTCCGGCACAGGGTTGGTGACACGTTGATATATATTCCTGGTGACTTCCTGTGCTCCCCTCCTGGGTCCCCTCTCACCAGAAAAAGATGATAAATACTCCTGTATTGTATAACAAGATGGTGCCTCCCGTCCATGAGTAGGTTGGTATATCTTGCCTTTAAGGAATGGGATCTCCTATCCTCCACCACATGATCAAGGTCCTACACACTTTACACGATCTATGGACGACCGTTGTAGCAAAGTTTGGACAAATGAAGGAAAGGGGACATAGTGTAATACTGCGATATTTTATTAAAAAGGTTGATCACGAAGTAAACAGGAAGAGCCGTTTATCGGCTTTTTCTCACTTGAATCTGACAGACGCGAGTAGAGGAGAGCCGATTGGCGGCTCTCCTGACAGGGGGGTCTGCGCTGATTGTTTATCAGCGCAGCCCACCCCACACGAATGCCCACACTGGACCACCAGGGACGCCACCAGGACCACCAGGGATGGCCACAACAGATGGATGACCAGGGATGCCATCCTAGACTGCCAGGGATGCCAGTAAGTGCCCAAATAATGCCAATTGGTGCCCACACATCTTGCCAGTCAGTGCCAGTCAGTCAGTGCCTGCCAGTAATCTCCCCATCAGTGATGCCCAGCAGTGCCATCTATCAGTGTCCATAAGTGCCACCCATCAGTGTCCATCTGTGCCACCTATCAGTGCCCATCCATGCCCATCAATGCCCACCTATCAGTGCCAATCAGTGCCCATCCGTGCCACTTATTAGTGCCACCCATAAGTACCCATCAGTGCTGCCTATCAGTGCCCATCAGTGCCGCCTATCAATGCGCATCAGTGCTGCATACCAGTGCCACCTATCAGTGCCGCTTATCAGTGCCACCTATCAGTGCCCATCATCAGTGCCCATCATCAGTGCCAACTCATGGGTGCCACCTCATCGGTGCCCATCAGTGCCACCTTATCAGTGCCCATCAGTGCCACCTTATCAGTACCCATTAGTGCAGCCTCATCAATGCCCGTCAGTGAAGAAGAAAACTGATTTGTTAACAAAATTTTATAACAGAAACAAAGAATAACTTTTTTTTTTAAATATTTTCGGTCTTTTTTTATTTGTTGCATAAAAAATAAAAATGCCAGCAGTGATTAAATACCACCAAAAGAAAGCTCTATTTGTGGGAACAATATGATAAAAAAATTGTTTGGGTACAGGGTTGTAAGACCGCACAATTGTCATTCAAAGTGCGACAATGCTGAAAGCTAAAAATTGGCCTGGGCAGGAAGGGACAAAAGTGCCCTGTATTGAAGTGTTTTAAGAAGATTTCAGTACCACTTTAAGATAAATGATAAAATAGATGGCGTGCATATAACAAATATATTGAATGCTGACATGCAACGAAAAGGACATCACTGGTTGGCTGGATGTCAGTTTGATGCCTGGATGTGAGATCTCACTGGAACCCCCCAGGTATTGGTAGTAACATTATAGGACAGATGGCATCTCGAAGATGATCTATCCAATGTGCATCCATTCACAGCCTAGCCAGCACACAGATGTAAGAAACAGGCAGGCAGAAATGAAAAACAACTTGTGAACATTTAGAAAATGCAGATAACCAGATAAAACAAAGTACTGATAAAAAAAAGAGCTGCAGGCAAATATTTAAATCCACCAATGAATGCAGCTATGTATTCAGTATGAATTGGTAAATTATATTTTTAAAGCTAGTATAAGTATCTTAATAAGTATTTTAAAAGGCAAGTATAACCACTTGGCCTCTGGAAGATTTACCCCCCTTCATGACCATGCCATTTGTCGTGATACGGCACTGTGTTACTTTAACTGACAATTGCGCGGTCATGCGACGCTGTACCCAAATAAAATTAATGTCATTTTTTTCACACTAATAGAGCTTTCTTTTGGTGGTATTTGATCACCTCTGGGTCTTTTATTTTTTGTGCTATAAACAAAAAAAGACACACAATTGTGAAAAAAAAATATATATTTTTTTTTTACTTTTTGCTATAAAACATATCGAATAAAAAAAAATTGTAAAAATCAAATTTCTTCATCGATTTAGGCCAATATATATTCTGGTACTTTTCTTTGGTAAAACAAAATCCCATTAGGCATATATGGACATTGGTTTGCACAAACGTTATAGTGTCTATAAACTATGGTATATATACTGGAATTTATGTTTACATAGTCAGGTTGAAAAAAGACACAAGTCCATCTAGTTCAACCATAAAAAAATAAATAAATAAATAAAAAATAATATCAAACAATCCCATATACCCGATTCTATACCCACAGTTGATCCAGATGAAGGCAAAGCATGATCCAATTTGCTACAGCATGGGAAAAAATTCCTTCCTGTTCCCCAAGAGGCAATTGGATTTTCCCTGTTTATTTATTAATTCATTTATTTATTTTATACTAGTAATGGCAGCGATCAGAATCTTATAGCGGGACTGCGATAGTAAGGTGGATAATGTGAGGCTAACTGACGCTTTTGACACTTTGTGGAAACCAGTGACACTAATGCAGTGATCAGTGCTAAAAATATGCTCTGTCGCTGTACTAATGACACTGTCTGGGAAGGGGTTAAACATCTAGGGTGATCAAAGGGTTAAATGTGTGCCTAACCAGTGATTATGTGTGTACTGTAAGGTGCCTTCACTTAGGGATGTGCTGGATTTTATCCCCTGCTTTGCAGGGAAACAAAAACCGGCATATCCAAGTTGACAGAGCAGAGCTCGGTCTTGTTTACATAGAAAGAGCTCTGTCCTGTAATCCTCCTCGCTGATCAGCGGGTGCCAGTGGTCATCCATTGGCTGGCACCCGCAGATCGGCTAATCACAGAACAAATGGTGCGCTCTCTATCTGGAAGAGCAGAATCACGTATATACCGTATACGCGTGATTCTGCACAGTCGGCCCTCACTGTAGCAGTAAAGCGGTCGTCAAGTGGATAAGAATCTGAATTTTTTAAGTGGTAGTGAACTCAGTTTTAAAATGGAAGGCAAGTCAAAACCTAACTAAGCTTAAAGTGGTTGTAAACCCCCCCATATACCCAATGAAGTGGCCGGCCTCAGGTGATACACAGAGATGAAACAAATCCTCCTAAATAATTTTTACCTGTTTATCTGTAGTCTTCTCTTCTCTACAGCTGTGTAGAATTTCTACAGCTTGTCTGAGCTGTCAGAAAACATTGGGTGGAGAGCTGAAATGACATTCTTCAGAGCTCAGTGAGGAGAGCTTTTAGAGCTCATTGGGGAGGAGGGACACATCCTCCTTTACACAGCATACAGGAACAGAGCTGAGGCTTTCAATCACAGGCTGTGTGCTGGAGCTCCCGCCTGGGACCCACTGATCGGCGAGGAGGATGTGAGGACAGAGCTCTGTGTAAACAACAGAGCTGTGTCCTGTCAGCAGGGATATGGTGGTTTTTGTTTCCCTGCAAAGCAAAGAATAAAAACCAACACATCCCTTAGTAAAAACAGCACATAGTGAATGCACCTCGCATAGTTAGGCACACATTTAACCCTTTGATCGCCCTAGATGTTAACTCCTTTCCAGCCAGGGTCATTAGTACAGTTGCAGTGCATATTTTTAGCACTGATCACAGCATTTGTGTTACTGGTTCTCACAAAGTGTCAAAAGTGTCAGTTAGTGTTGAATTGCCCGCCATACTATCACAACCGCGCTATAAGTTGCTGATTACCGCCATACCATAGTTTGTAGACGCTATATCTTTTTCACAAACCAATCAATATACGCTTATTGGGACTTTTTTTTTACCAAAAATATGTAGCAGAATACACATTGGCCTAAATTGATGAAGACATTTGATTTTTTTTTACATTTTTTTATTGGATATGTTTTATAGCATTTTTTTTAAAAAAATGTTCAGTATTTTTTAGTTTATAGCGCAAAAAATAAAAAAACCCAGTGGTGATCAAATACCACCAAAAGAAAGCTCTATTTGTGGGAAAAAAAACGATATAAATTTTATTTGAGTACCGCGTTGCATGACCGCGCATTTGTCAATTAAAAGAACAAGCAAAAAAAAATTACCTGGCCATAATGGGGGTAATTCTTCCAGAGGGCAAGGGGTTAAAGAAGATGTAAATCCAACCACTAAAATCTCATATAAGCTTTATCAAGTTTCTGTAATTTTAAATGTAATTAAAATTTTTTAAAAAAATTTTTCAATCTGGAGATTCCATTTAAATAATACCAGATAATCCTTCGATAAACACAAGGCCTTGATCCTGCCATGCACAGGTGACAATGCTCTTTTCCTGTCTCAATTTTTTTCCTATGTTGTCACCCTGTCACAGGGGTTTTCCTATAAGCAGCAGGGCCAACACACACACTAAGCGGGCACAGTGCTGTCCCTTATCAGAAAGCTGGGCCATAGCAGTTATGGGCACCTTGGGTGACATCCTTTATAGATGCAGAGTGAGTGTTGTTACCCTAGAACAGGAAGTGTGTTACTAGCAGGCAGAGGCGTCGCTAGGGGGTGGCTATTGAGGCTATAGCCCCGAATCTGGGGCCCATAGCCCCGAGTCTCTAGGGCAGGGGTCAGCACCTGGCCCGCCACCACTGAAAGCGGGCACCCGGCCTGCGGACATTATCACAGGGCTGTATGGGGGCTGTGCAGTGTAGTGGGGTGCAGGGGACAGTGGACACTACAGTGGGGGCTGCATTGCTGGGCACTGGTGAGGCTGCATAGATGGGCACAGCTGAGCCCTGCATTCTTTATGTAGCCAACCGTGGGGCTCTCTGGGGACCCTGATGTAAGGGGGGCTCTGAGGACTCTAATGTAAGTAGGGAGGCTCCCTAAGGACCCTGATGTAAGGGGGGGGTTGGGGACCCTGATGTAAGTGGGGGGGCTCTCTGGGGACCCTGATGTAATGGGGAATCCGCATTTAGATATGTAACCATATTTTTTATACACACACACACATATTCTATACATGTGTTTGCCTGCCCACCCAAGCATATGACTTTCTTTACTTCGCTGCTATGGGTTGTAGCCCCGGATCTTTTCTAGACCTAGCAACGCCCCTGCTGGCAGGATCACCAGCTGAAAATAAAGGGAAAAAGATAAAAAGAAAAAAGGGAAGCAATGTTGGGGTCATTTTATTGCAGTAGTATTCCAAGCCCAGCCAATTAATTTAGGACAGCTTTCGATCGAAAAGTGGGGACTGAGAACAGTTAGTGGCGGATAAAACTACTGTTTGGGATAAGCTCTGGAACTAAGGTATTATCTTATCTAAATGAGCATTTTTTAACCACTTGCTGTCCGCGCTATAGCCGAAAGACGGTTACAGCGCGGACTTCATTTGCATCCCTGGACGTCCTCCTGTGCTTGAGCAGCCTGTGCACCCCCTGCAGGGCGCGCGGCGAGCTCTGTGATCAGCGAGTCTATGAGACTCAATCCCGACCCCTTACCACATGATCAGCTGTCAGCCAACGACAGCTGATCAAGTGATGTAAATAGAGCTGGTAATCGGCTATTTTTCCTCCTCACGCTGGTAGCATGAGGAGGAAAAAAAAGCCGTTCACTGGCGACTGCGAGAGGGACATTGGTCCCGATCGTAGAAAGTCACCAGCGTCACCTACCAGTGCCCACCAGCCTCACCTACCAGTGCCCACCAGCGTCACCTACCGGTGCTCACCAGCACCACCTACCAGTGCCCACAGTACCACCCATCAGTGCCCACAGTGCCGCCTATCAGTGCCCACAGTGCCGCCTACAAATCACCAATCAGTGCGTCATTACCAGTGCTGCCTATCAATACCACCTACCAGTGCCACCTACCAGTGCCCATCAGTGCCACCTACCAGTGCCCATCAGTGCCCCCTACCAGTGACCAGTGCCACCTATCAGTGCCCATCAGTGACATCTATCAGTGGCACCAATCAGTGCCACTCATCAGTGCCACCCATCAGTGCCACCCAATCAGGGCCCATCAGTGCCGTCTTATCAGAGTCCATCAGTGCTGTCTTATCAGTGTCCATCAGTGCCATCTTATCAGTGCCCATCAGCTTCTTCTTATCTGTGCCTATCAGTGTCACCTTATCTGTGCCCATCAGTGTCACCTTATCTGTGCCCATCAGTGCCCAACAGTGCAGCCTCATCAGTGCATATCAATGAAGGAGAAAAATTACCCTTTTGTAAAATTTTATAACAAACTATGAAACATGTTTTTTTTTTTTTCAAAAATTTCTGTCTTTTTTTGTTTGTTTGGCAAAAAATAAAAACCCCAGTGGAGATTAAATATCATCAAAAGAAAGCTCCATTTGTGTGAAAAAAATGATAAAAATTTCATTTGAGTACAGTGCAGCATGTAGTGTAGCGCAATTGTCATTCAAAGTGTGACAGTGCTGAAAGCTGAAAATTGGTCTGGGCAGGAGGGGGGTTTAAGTGCCCAGTAAGCAAGTGGTTAAATGTATTTTTTATTGTTATTTATTTTTTTTTTTTAAATAAAGTTAAGATTTAAAGCAGAATTCCAGGCAGACGTAAGAGACATAAATAGTTCAGCCACACAATATAGGGACACCACACACCAGCAGCTCAGCATGTGAAGATAGATAGAAAGGGCCTCGGCCTCAGCAAATCCTTGACCACACCCACTGACGCGTTTTGACCCATCCTGGGACTTGAAGTGGTATTATAGCTTTGTTTTGTTTTTTTTAAATAACAAACATGTTATACTTACCTGCTCTGTGTAATGGTTCTGCACAGAGCAGCTCCGATCCTCTTCTTTTCGTGTACCCTGCCTACGTTCCTGGCTCCTTCTCCTCGAGTAGTACCCCCAGAGAAAGCTTCTTTCCCCGGGGGGCACCTCTGCGTGCTTGTTCCTGAGCCGATGCTCTATGTGTCTATAAGACACATAGAGCCACAGCTCGCCCCCCCCCCCACTGTCTCCTCATTGGCTCACTGGCTGTGATTGACAGCAGGGGAAGCCAATGGGCTCCCCCTGCTGTCCCAGCCGATGAGGATGGAGAGTCCTGGGACAACCAATGCTATTGTGACCATCGCTGGATCAGAGGGAGCTCAGGTAAGGATTGGGAGGGCAGGTGCACTGCACACGGAAGGTTTTTTTTACCTTCATGCATAAGTTAAAAAACCTTCAGCCTATAGAACCACTTTAAAGGAGTTGTAAAGGCAGAAGTTTTTTTATCTTAATGCATACTATGCATTAAAATAAAAAAACCTTCTGTGTGTAGCAGCCTCCCCAGCACCCCCCTAATTATTTACCTGAGCCCCTTCTCTCTCCAGTGATGTCCACGAATGTCTAAGCCATCCGGGACACTCCTCCTGATTGGCTGAGACACAGCAGCGGCACCATTGGCTCCCACGGCTGTCAATCAAAGTCAGTCAGACAATCAGGGGGGAAAAGAGGTGGGGCTGGGGCGGGGCTCCGTGTCTGAATGGACACACAAAGCTGTGACTCAGCTCAGGTGCCCCCATAGGAAGCTGCTGACTGTGGGGGCACTCGATAGGAGAGAGGGGCCAGGAGCGGCAAAGAGGGACACAAGAAGAGGAGGATCCGGGCTGCTCTGTGCAAAACCATTTGCACAAAGGAGGTAAGTATAACATGTTTGTTATTTTTTTTTTAAACAAGACTTTACAATCACTTTAATCGTAGTGGTGGCAGGGTGAAACGAGTCAGTGGCATGGACAAGGAGGCGCTGAGACTGAGGCACTTTCCATCTATCCTCACGTGCTTAGCTGCTGGGGTGCGGCATCCCTTATATTGTATGGCTAATTTGCTCTCTGGATGAAGCCTGCATCCCCCTTTTGTTAGTGGATCACCAGATTGATAATTTAAGACACATAAAGTGGCTCTGTCAGTAGGCTCACCAGCAACAGTGAATACACAAATAATGTAGCTCTTTAACCACTTCAGCCCCGGAAGGATTTGCCCCCTTCCTGACCAGAGCACTTTTTGCAATTCGGCACTGCGCCGCTTTAACTGACAATTGCGCGGTCGTGCGATGTTGCACCCAAACAAAATTGACGTTGTTTTTTCCCCACAAATAGAGATTTATTTTGGTGGTATTTAATCACCTCTGCGGTTTTTATTTTTTTGCGCTATAAACAAAAAAAGCGGGAAAAAAAACGCAATATTTTTACTTTTTTGCTATAATAAATTTCCCCCAAAAATATATAAAAAACAATTTTTTTCCTCAGTTTAGGCCGATATGTATTCTTCGAATCGCAATAAACATATATTGATTGGTTTGCGATCTGCGTTTTTTATCATGACTGCGACATTATGGCGGACACTTTTGACACTATTTTGGGACCATTGTCATTTATACAGCGATCAGTGCTATAAAAACGCACTGATTACTGTGTAAATTACACTTGCACGGAAGGGGTTAAACACTAGGGGGCGATCAAGGGGTTAAGTGTGTCCTAGGGAGTGATTCTAACTGTGGGCCGATGACAGGGAGCAGTGATCTCTGTCATATCACTGGGCAGAACAGGGAAATGCCTAGTTTACAAAGGCATCTCCCCATTCTTCCGCTCCATGACACGATCGTGGGCACCCGGCAGACATCAAGTCCGCGGGACCCTCGATCACGGTCACAGAGCATGCGGCGGGCACGCGTACCCACAATGCCGCATCTTAAAGGAGACGTACCTGTATGCTCTTTTGCCCACTCGTGCCATTCTGCCGACATGTAACGGCGTGCGGCGGTCGGTAAGGGGTTAATCATTATCATATGATTAAATACATTTTCTAAAATGTAAGCAGAGTATGTAAATCTGACCTTGCATCGGCATCCTGCAGTCCCTGTACAGCAGGGCTGGAGTGTGAGCGAAAGAAGAAGCATGCTGATAGCAGGAGACAGCACGATGCCAGAGCTATGAACTCATTACAGTGCTACTTCTCATTTCACTGTCAGGGCACATGCAGGGGGTAGGTCCAGGACAGCTTCAGCTCCTAGAAAATAGGTTGAATGATATTGGCCATCAAACTGAGGACATCTTGTGGCAGTAAAAAGTACTACAGGGGAATCTCTAGATTAAAGGTGAATATTGCAGCAAAATATTTAATTTTATTTTTAATGGGCTATATATTTTTTAAATCTTTTGGCTGGAGTTCTGATTTAAGCCCTGGTATAAGTCCTGCATAACCTATCTTTCTATGCAAAAAAAGATTTGTCGAAAAAAAAAAAAAAAAAAAACTAGAATTGTAGAAAGAGCCCTAAAATGTCACACGCTGCAAGACAGCTATGTGTGCAAACAGATTAAAAGAGTGCATGAAGAGCGGACTCAGACATCTACAAATAGTGATTCTGCCAGAGATGCAGCAGGAACATCAGTGGCTCCGAAAGTGTTCAAAAGACATGGCTGCAGGCAAGGTCCTAAAACCACCTGCTTATACAAAGCTCTTTAACAGGGAATATTGATATACATAAACATGACAATGACTTTAAACACACCAACATAATAACGCTTTTTATTTCTTTTTAAGCTTTCATCACCTGCTATTGGATTTACTGAATTGAGCAAATTAACCCCACGATGACTAGACAGCATAGAGCTGCACCCTAATCTGCTGCCCATCCCTGCACTGGGCTTTAGGTCAATGCTGTGTATTGGTAAAAAAAAGATAAAGCCAATTTCTGAAATCTCATATAAGCTTAAAACATATCTAAACCCAAGAACAAAGATGGCATGTATTTCAACTCACCAGTCCTTAGTTGTGGGTAGCTGCAATACTTTTGAATTTTCCAGCTCATTCTGTTCTACTTATATGTACTTTTTCTGTGCTGTATTGAACTGCTTTAGGTTATTATTGTTCATTAGTATGCTGACACTTGGTGGAAGTTTTGGTCTACTACAACTTGTTTACTGGTGATTTTTTTTTTCCTTCTGTCCTCTCCTCCTTTTTAGTGCTAGTTAGTTCAGTCCTAGCTAGACCCTCCTAATTTCTTCCATGTTCCCTCAGTCAGTGTTAGTACTCGAGTGTAATGGAAAGTGATTGTCTTCTTACACTTCAAAGGACTGGAAAACATCCTATGTACTGCAATTCGTCCATACCCAGATGGAGAGGTTTCCGGGAAGGATGGCATGTCCTATCCTTTCCCTACTCTCCTTGCCACTAATGACTGTCCCTGTCATATGGGTGACCTGTCCCTACTCGAACCACACACGAAATGTGCACCAAGCCCAGGAGCTAGGGTCTTAAACAACCTCTGCCTGACCCAAGATGGCTACCAGAGTCACATGGGGCGGGCAGCATCCAACTGGATAGCTCCTCCAGAGACCCAGGAAACCATAGAAGAAACACCTTTCTCTCCCCTTGCTGCGGTTGAGTAACAACTGCATTGGAGAAAGAAAACTCCACCTGCCCACTAGTGTATCTAAATCGGATAGTAGATCTAATACGCCCCTCCCCCCAGACTGACAATGCTGCTTTCCAAAGGTCCCTTCTGTGCTTCTTCATCCAGAGTTGTGTCCCACTAACACAGGAGATGTATTACTGCCCAGATCACCAGGTGAAAACAAAGGGAAAAAGTCTTAAAAAGAAAATTGAATGCAGCCACCACATCTAATGATTGGTAAGCTGAAATACATGACATTTTTGGTTTTGGGTTTAATACAGCTTGAAGAAAAATTGTGTTGGATTCTACTTCTGTGTCGTTTTATAGAGATAAGCTGCCTGTGGATGGACCAAGTCAGCAGGTGACCACACTGTCTGGACAGACTGGGTCTAAGAAGGTATGTCAATGCATAAAGTGGCATTTGAAACAACACAACTTCATTTCCATTTTTTTCATCTGGTGATCCTGCCAGTAACACACTTCCTATCCTAGGGTGACAACACTTACTTACAATTTTGTTTCAGGACAACTGAAACAAGATACAACAGTGGAATACCTACTCAAAACCAGCACTATTAAGACCTAAAACATCCATTCAAAGTCTCTATCAGAAGAAATAGTCCCAATATGCAGACAGAAGATAATGCTTTTCCCTAGGATTCTGACCAGATGTGAAGATCCTTGTATCTAGGTCTAATAAAGCTTGTGGTATTAGACTTGATCAGATCTGGATCTATAAAAGTTTGTGGTAACAGACCTGCAAATGCATCTTGTCTTTGTTTTCTCAGCTTCCTTTCTTCCTTATGTCTTCCCTCATCCATGTGACATAAATAACTAGATAGATAGATAGATAGATAGATAGATAGATAGATAGATAGATAGATAGATAGATAGATAGATAGATAGATAGATAGATAGATAGATAGATAGATAGATAGATAGATAGATAGATAGATATAGAGTATTTCAAAACCTACTGATCTACTGGGATTTTTACACACAATCATTACTAGGATTTAAAGAGAATGGCCCGAAAAAGAGAAAATATCCAGTAAACAGCAGTTGTGTGGTCGAAAATGCCTTGTTGATGTCAGAGGTTCATGTTAGGCCATATTGGTCAGGTTCATGTTAGGCCATATTGGTCAGGTTCATGTTAGGCCATATTGGTCAGGTTCATGTTAGGCCATATTGGTCAGTTTCATGTTAGGCCATATTGGCCAGGTTCATGTTAGGCCATATTGGTCAGGTTCATGTTAGGCCATATTGGCCAGTTTCATGTTGGGCCATATTGGCCAGGTTCATGTTAGGTCATATTGGCGAGTTTATTGTTAGGCCATATTGTTCAGGTTCATGTTAGGCCATATTGGCCAGGTTCATGTTAGGTCATATTGGCGAGTTTAATGTTAGACCATATTGGTCAGGTTCATGTTAGGTCATATTGGTCAGGTTCATGTTAGGTCATATTGGAGACTTTAATGTTAGACCATATTGGTTAGGTTTATGTTAGGTCATATTGGTCAGGTTCATGTTGGCCCATATTGGCCAGGTTCATGTTAGGTCATATTGGCGAGTTTAATGTTAGACCATATTGGTCAGGTTCATGTTAGGTCATATTGGTCAGGTTCATGTTAGGCCATATTGGCCAGATTCATGTTAGGTCATATTGGAGACTTTAATGTTAGACCATATTGGTCAGGTTCATGTTAGGTCATTTTGGTCAGGTTCATGTTAGGCCATATTAGCCAGATTCATGTTGGGCCATATTGGCCAGATTCATGTTAGGCCGTATTGGTCAGGTTCATGTTAGGCCATATTGGCCAGTTTCATGTTAGGCCATATTGGCCAGTTTCATGTTAGGCCATATTGGACAAGTTCATGTTAGGTCATATTGGTCAGGTTCATGTTAGGCCATATTAGCCAGATTCATGTTAGGCTATATTGGCCAGTTTTAATGTTGGGCCATATTGGCAAGATTTGTGTTAGGTCATATTGGCCAGGTTCATGTTAGGCTATATTGGCCAGTTTCATGTTAGGCCATGTTGGTCAGTTTCATGTTGGGCCATATTTGCCATGTTCATGTTAGGTCATATTGGCCAGGTTCATGTTAGTCCATATTGGCCAGATTCATGTTGGGTCATATTGGCCAGATTCATGTTAGGTCATATTGGCCATGTTCATGTTAGGTGATGTTGGCCAGGTTCATGTTAGGTCATATTGGCTTTGTACATGTTAGGCCATATTGGCCAGGGCAATGTAATAAAAATTGAATGTAATGCACCACACCTCACCACTTCTAAGAGGTCCAGGTACAACTTTATTCCAATAAAAGTCATTGGTACAATCCAAAAAGTAGCCAACGTGTTTCGGGGGTCCAAGAGCACCCCCTTCATTAGGGCTTGACTGACAACAATTTGAACCATCTGGAAGTGAAGTGGGCCTAAAATTGTATTTTTTCCAGTGTGAATTACAAGCACAAGCCTTGTCAGCATGTTTGGCAGCAGTGACTGCTTCTCAAGAGTAGAAAGATTTCTAAATGTAAACCTGTCTCATTAAACGCATAACTACCCCTGTTTTCTATTGTCTTGTTGGGCGGCCAAGTCGGTAAACCTCTCCCTAAGTATTTTCCCCAAAGAAAAGGCAGTTTTTCCAAGACTAACGTAAGATAAGTTTATAGGATAAGGCCAATTTTGATGCCAATATAGAGTTTAGTGAAGTTCTTTATTATGTCCCATGAACAGCCCCTCTCTGATCACTGGTAATAAAACGGTACAGGATTCATATGCTGCAAACATTTAAGCAGTAACAGGCAAGCAGACTGCTGGATATAAGGTATGTACCTCGGCACAAGCAAAAAAGTGCCGCGAGACAGCAGCTTCAAACACACCGGGAAGGGAAGCAGAGTTCAAAGGATAGCTTGTCTTAGAAAGACAGCAAAGCAAAGAAAGAGGAAATACTTCTGGGGCTAAGATGACCACCCCACCTGACACCAGCTGAATAACGTTAGTCTCTCGGCTGTATGTGGGATTTCCATGTAGATCAAGGAGAGGGAAAGTCAAGTGCTTTAAATCAGTCTTAATTGCACAGATGTCACTTGTGTGTTTATTTGCATTTAATAATACTATATTTGTATAGAAGGGATGTGCTGGCTATACAAAAGGGACTGTTAGAATGAGGAGTCTACATGGAGGAGGGCCCTCCCTTCCTCTGCTCACCATCTATCCCTTCTGTAGAGGAGATGGAAAACTCTAGTCTCATTGAACATTGTTCAGTGCATCTCTGTAACAGCTTTTTTTTTTTATTATGATGTGATTAACCACTTGACCTCCAGAAGACTTTACCCCCTTCCTGAGCAGAGCATTTTTTCCTATTCGACACTGCGCCACTTTAACTGGCAATTACACGGTCATGCAGTGCTGTACCTAAATAAAATGTATATAATTTTTTTTTTTCACGCAAATAGTTTTCTTTTCGAGTTATTTAACCACCACTGGGGTATTTAAAAAAAAAAAAAAAAGAGGCAAAAAAAAAAATATTTTCTATAAAACATATCCAAAAAGGGCCAGTTCACACCATAGGAACGCAGTCTGGATGTGCCCAAGATGCTTTTTTGCATGTGTGTTTTTGATGCGTTTTTGGTGCGCTTTTTATGCAGTCCAGTGCAACCCCCCCCTTTTTTTTCCTTTAACCTTAAATAAGAACATGGGTGTTCCAGTGCATTTTTGGTGCGTTTAGGTGCATTCCAGTGCATTCCCGTGAGTTTTTGATGCTTTTTACAGAATTCCAGTACAGTCCAGTGCAGGAAAAATGCAGCATGTTCTACTTTTTTTTCTGGAACTGGAACGCACTGGAACTGCAAGCACCGGTGTGAACTTTGCCATTGAAAACCATATAACCTACTTTCTATGCGTTTTTGATGCAGAAAAAAACGCACTGGACTGCATGTGGCGTGAACTGGCCCTAAAAAATGTAAAAAATCTTATTTTGTTCATGAATTTATGCCAAAATGTATTCTGCCAAATGTCTTTGGTAAAAAAAATCCCAATAAATGTGTATTATTTGGTTTGCGTAAAAGTTATAGCATCTGGTATAGATACTGGAAAAAAAAATAATATGCTAGGGATCAGCGACTTATAGTGGGACTGTGATAGTGAGGTGGGGAATCTGATACTAGCTGATGCTGGCTGGGGGGCAGACTAACTGACTAACGCTGACATCAATAGTGACACTAATACAATGATCAGTGCTAATACTATACAATGTCACTGTACCAAGGACACTGGCTAGTTAACATCTAGGGGGGGTTCAAGGGGTTAAATGTATGTCTAAATAAATAAAAAAAAGGAAATTCTCAATAACGATGAATGATGCCTGCAAAAAAAAAAAAAAAAGTCTACAGAGCAAGGTCCATAAAGACAGGGATGAGCGAGTTTCTGGTGGAGGAACTTGACTGGCCTGCACAGAGTCCTGACTTCAACCCGATAGAACACCTTTGGGATGAATTAGAGTGGAGACTGCGAGCCAGGCCTTCTCGTCCAACATCAGTACCTGACCTCACAAGTGCGCTTCTGGAAGAAAGGTCAAAAATTCCCATAGACACACTCCTAAACCTTGTGGACAGCCTTCCCAGAAGAGTTGAAGCTGTTATAGTTGCAAAGGGTGGGCCAACTCAATATTGAACCCTAGGGACTAAGACTGGGATGTCATTAAAGTTCATGTAAAGGCAGGTGTCCCAATACTTTTGGTAATATAGTGTAATATATAGTGATAATGCATATATGTAGGCACAAAAGCTAACATAGAAAGGGGTGGCGATTGCAATCTTACTGATTTTAATAGCAAGCTGAAGTTCATCTAAGCCCTAATAGTGAACTTCTCTTATTTGCTTCCGTTGGTCCTTAAAATATATATCAATGTAATAAATGAAAAAAAACTGTTGACCCTGCCAGAAATCCATTAAATGACACCTCATTCATTTCTCTGCACAGCAGTGTGATGTGTTGTGTTGTGGTGCAGTGACATGCGGTGCTTTCCAGTACACTGCATTTCTCCATGCTGCACTGTGCCGCACATCACACCAGTGTTGTGGTGTGAATGGGGCACATAGAAAACAATTGTTTTCTATGTGCTGTAGCATTGACCTGTGTTTATCTAGTGCAGAAAAATGTCAGTCACCGCTCATAGCATGAACAAGCTTTAAATCAATCCCCCTACTCCCGCAGCTGCTCAGATACGTACCTTTCTCTTCTATCCAGAGATACTTGCAGTGCATCTCTGCCTGGCGCCAACATAGCCTTTCCAATGGCCAGAGCCTAGCAAATTTCATACCTCTGGGCGGGGGATGCCCTTATTAACCACTTGCCAACCACCCTATAGCACTTTTACTGCTACAGGGCGGCCCGCACTGCACAGGATCACGTATATATACACTTGATTCTGCATTTCTGGGTATCGGGCGCAAGCGCGTGCTACCTGGTGCTCGTTCCACTGTCATTCTACACAGCAAAAGATGATTAGCGGGTCCCGCGGACCCGATGTCCACCAGCACCCGCTGATCGCTCAGGACACAAGCTGATCGCTGTTCTGTCAGTAAGGAAGTCATGGATCCTGTGTCTCTGCAAAGCAGGGACACGGATCTATGCCTTCCCCTAGTACAAGCACCTCCCCCACTACATTTAGACACCAGATAGGCACACAGTTAACCCTTTAATTTTCTCTGATTTTAACTCTTTGCCAGCCAGTACTGATCATTGTATTAGTATCACTGGTTCCCAAAAAAGTGTAAAAAGTGTCAGTTGTCGTTGATTGCTGCCATTACTAGTAAAAAATAAATAAATAAATATTCCATAAATTTTTCCCATAATTTGTAGACGCTATGAGGTTGATTTACTATAGGCAAATAGAATGTGCACTTTGCAAAGTGCACTCTGCAAGTGCAGTTGCTTTTTGTTTATAGCATAAAAAATAAAAGACGCAGAGGTGATCAAATACCACCAAAAGAAAACTCTATTTGTTGGGAAAAAAAGGACAAAAAAATAGCGCAATTGTCAGTTCAAGTAATGCAGTGCTGTATTGCAAAAAAAAAAATGGTCTGGTCATGAAGGGTGGTAAATCTGCTAGAGCTGAAGTGGTTAAACTGATGAGGCTTGGGCATTGTACGGGGGGCTGGCTGCTGTACCACCTTATTGGCAGCCCTGTAGCTGACAGATCACTCCATGACTCTGACTGGGTGTACTGTGCTGTTGCTGAGGCATAGCAGCGGGGACTCTGACTGGGCATTTTGGAAGGATGCTCTGACCCTCTGACCCCCCCCCCCCCCCTTTATCTACGCCCCTGCAATAAAGAGGTCTTGTTTTTTTTTGGAATCATGAAGAAAAAAAACACAAACACTGACCTTAAACCTTAAAGGGGTTGTAAACTCCCGTGTTTTTTCACCTTAATGCATCCTATGCATTAAGGTGGCAGTGACTGGCCCCCCAGCCCCCCCGTTTTACTTACCTGTGCCCTTGAATTTCCCACGGCGGAGACACGCTCTTCCTCTGCCCGGGATTCTCGGCTCTTGATTGGATAGATTGATAGCAGCGCAGCCATTGACTCTCGCTGCTGTCAATCAAATCCAATGACGTGGCACCTGGGAGGGGCGGGGCCGAGTCCGGCATTCTGCATCCATGGACGCAAATGCTGGACTCGGGAGCGCGCCCGCAAGGTAACCCCCCCGGGAGAGAGCTTCTCCTAGGGGGTTATACAATGCGGGGGAGGAGTTACCAGCGCCGCCGAGGGACCCCAGAAGAGGATGTTCGGGGCCACTCTGTGCAAAACGAACTGCACAGTGGAGGTAAGTATGACATGTTTGTTAATCCAATGACGTGGCACCTGGGGGGGCGGGGCCGAGTCCGGCATTCTGCATCCATGGACGCAAATGCTGGACTCGGGAGCGCGCTCGCAAGGTAACCCCCCCGGGAGAGAGCTTCTCCTAGGGGGTTATACAATGCGGGGGAGGAGTTACCAGCGCTGCCGAGGGACCCCAGAAGAGGATGTTCGAGGCCACTCTGTGCAAAACGAACTGCACAGTGGAGGTAAGTATGACATGTTTGTTAATCCAATGACGTGGCACCTGGGGGGGGCGGGGCTGAGTCCGGCATTCTGCATCCATGGACGCAAATGCTGGACTCGGGAGCACGCCCGCAAGGTAACCCCCCCGGGAGAGAGCTTCTCCTAGGGGGTTATACAATGCGGGGGAGGAGTTACCATCGCCGCCGAGGGACCCCAGAAGAGGATGTTCGGGGCCACTCTGTGCAAAACGAACTGCACAGTGGAGGTAAGTATAACATTTTTGGTATTTACAAAAAAAAAAAACTTGAAGCTTTACAGTCACTTTAAAGCAGAGTTCCACACAAAAATGGAACTTCCGCTTTTCCGGTTCCCCCCTCCAGTGTCACATTTGGCACCTTTCAGGGGGGAGGGGGGTGCAGATACCTATCTAATACAGGTATTTTGCTCCCACCTCTTGGCTTAGATACCCGAGCCACCCGCGGGTATCTACGCCACTTCCTGTCCCCCCCCCCACTGTATTCTGAGAGACACACGGGTCCCAGAAAACAGCAGGGACCAATGGGATAACGCAGCACCAGTCGCTCACGTGCAGTAGGGAACCAGGAAGTGAAGCCGCAAGGCTTCACTTTTTCTGATTCCCTTACCGAGGATGGTGGCGGCAGCACCTGACAGCCCAGGGATAGATCGGCTTCGGGTGCCAACATCGCGGGCGCCCTGGACAGGTAAGTGTCCATATTTTGAAAGTCAGCAGCTGCAGTATTTGTAGCTGCTGACTTAAAAAAAAAAAAAAAACGCAGAACTCCACTTTAAGCAAAGCAACTGGATCAACGATAAATTTACATGCTGATGCGCTCATTCTACAACCACATCCAGGACATGGTAAAGCCAGCCATACAAGGATCAAATTTTGATCTATGTATGGGCAGGCTGGTTGTACAGAAGTGGATCTGTTAATCGACTTCGGTACAATCAGCCTGTCAGTATTTTTCTGCTTGATCAGGGCCATAGGCTATTGCCAGCAGTTTTCTGACCGGTGTAGTTTCCCTGCTGTTAGAATACAATGACTCAGTGGGGAAGATTCTTCCATCCACTTAAAGTGTGTGGATGAGGGAACCAGGCCATTCTGGTTCAAAACGTTGGATAAACAAAAAAAATGACTGATCTATTGACTGTCTAAAGCGAGCCACAGTCCATGGGGACAGAAAAGAGATCCCAGAAGGCAAGAAACAAATAAAAGACCAACACTCATGTCTTCAACACACAAGCAAGACTACCTCCCATGTAAATCACCCTCCTGAGGCATGCATACAAATGAGTTATGAAATAGCTATAAACAGAATAAATAGAAATTGGGGTTGATATACTGAGGGCAAATAGACTGTTCACTTTGCAAGTGCAGTTGCATGCTGCAAGGGAATTTGCTCCAGAGCTTAGTAAATGAGTTGAAGCTTCACTCTGCAAAGAATACCCAATCACATGCAAGGAAAAAAAAACAGCATTTTTGCTTGCACATGATTGGAGTCAGCAGAGCTTCTCCTCCTTTACTAAGCTCTGAAGCAAATTCCCTTGTAAAGTGCAACAGCACTTGCAAAGTGAACAGTCTATTTGCCTTTTAGTAAATCAACCCCATAGATACCCACAGGTCAAATATTACATAAAATATCAGAGAGAGTAGAGCTGGTATGAGATGGGTGGAGGTGATACTCAGTCCTCAATAGTATGCAAACAACAAAAAACGAAATTGCCCATGGGGCTTTTAAAGAGCACACCTCAAATAACATGTATAAATGATTTATTTAACATACATTTAAAAACAACATGTAATACAGAAAAAAGAAAATATATTAAATATCAACATATTGGTAAATTTTACATTCATGTAATGAACCTTTCCATGAGACCTGGATATGTCATAAAGATGACTGTCAGTAGTCTGGGATAGCTGTGCTAGGTCTCGACGCGTTTCGCAAGAGGAGTCTCACTTCTTCGGGAGAAGCACAGATAGATGCCTGGAGATAAAAAGCACAGGTAAATAGTAGAACAAAAAAAAAAGGGGGGGGGGGGAGTGCCAAGCATTTACATATAGACTTCAGTATCTCTAACTTACAATTAGTGAAAGACTCCTAGCCTATTAGCGTGGCATAGAAGACTATTTGTGAAGTATCCAAAAGATTTATATAGGTGTGTATACTACCCTAAACTTGTAAAAGAAACTTCAAGATCGAACGTCCATACAAGTAGATGGATAAATGGATAAAATGCCAACCATGCCACAAAGCTTCCCCCCCGGGGAGCTGTGTGAGGGTGGGGAGATGGAAACCAGTGGGAAGCCGCAAGAGACTGGAACCAGAGCAAAGGATGTAAATCCCACAACGAAAGTACTCACACCTATACAATCACAAGAATGAACCATAATGAAAACCTGATCAAACAATACATTCAAGAAAGACAACCAATAAAAATTATCAGATATAAGGAGTGAATATGTGATGAGTGCCTATGTGTGGATATGGTGAAATAATTGTGTGATGAGTGAAGTGTGTGAACACAATTATTTCACCATGTCTACACATAGGCACTTATCACATATTCACTCCTTATATCTGATCATTTTTATTGGTTATCTTTCTTGAATGTATTGATACTGCCCCTTTTGCCCTGCCTTAAAGACGGCCCTGCCTGGCAGGGCATAGCACACAGTGAAGATCGCTCAGTTGCAAAGAAAGACGAGTATTTTCAGAAGATGGGCTGCACCTGAGGGGGGAGACTGATTAAAGAGGAACCTCACCCTCCCTACCATTTGTTTATTTTTTTTAATCCCTGCATAGCTGATGCTGGGTTGTCTTCAGTTCAGGAACTCACCCACCCAGTGGATCCAGCATTGTCCTTCTCTGTTGCCACTGGTGGGTCTCGTGCTGCGGTTTTCTTCAGCCACGTCATCAGAAGCCTGCCATCTGTTTTGGGTTCAGGACGCCGCCTCCTGATGATGCACCACTAGGCAAAGTCCACCCCCACTGCTTTTGTGAATGAAAGAAGACTATGCCTCCTGGAATATGTGACGTGCATCTCCCAGGAGGCATCAGGAGCAATGACGTCATTTGCCTAGGTAAGAATGGGGGGGGGAAGGGACTGGGGTGTAACCTGTACAAAAAAAAAAAAAGGTAGATCTTTATGGAGCGGAGTGGGGGAGGGTTCTAAAGGAGGAATGTTTATTTTCAAGGTGAAGAACTTGTCTTAAAGGATAATTGTACCAAAGGCATGGTTGTCCTTCAAACCTGTTTGCTCCCAAGGCCTTTATGTTATGTGCGACAGTGAGAAGGATGCAGGACACACAAAGCAAGGCTCATGCTTATGGACATGCAGAGTAATGCCCCGTACACACGATCGGACTTTGTTCGGACATTCCGACAACAAAATCCTAGGATTTTTTCCGACGGATGTTGGCTCATACCTGTCTTGCATACACACGGTTACACAAAGTTGTCGGAAAATCCGATCGTTCTAAACGCGGTGACGTAAAACACGTACGTCGGGACTATAAACGGGGCAGTGGCCAATAGCTTTCATCCCTTTATTTATTCTGAGCATGCGTGGCACTTTGTGCGTCGGATTTGTGTACACACGATCGGAATTTCCGACAACGGATTTTGTTGTCGGAAAATTTTATATCCTGCTCTCAAACTTTGTGTGTCAGAAAATCCGATGGAAAATGTGTGATGGAGCCTACACACGGTCGGAATTTCCGACAACAAGGTCCTATCACACATTTTCCGTCGGAAAATCCGACCGTGTGTACGGGGCATAAAGCTCGGGAGATAGCACACACGATTGCCCCCAAAGTAAGTTTCTTACTGTGGGGACATTCAGCAGGGGAGAGGTGCGAGGAGAGCCGGTGGGGCATCTGAGAAGAGGATGAATGGGGCTGCTCTGTGCAAAACCATAGCACAGAGCAGGTAAGTATAAATGTTTGTTTTTAAAAAAAACATTTGCATCACTTTAATGTACAGAAGCTGTGTGTCTGCCAACCGCTGACAGTAAATATACTGCGAGCGGGTGGCAGGTACAGGCACAGTCACGTACATGTAAGAGACCAGCCTTCTTCCGAGTTTGTATTTGGACACAGCGTGAGTTTGGCGGCAGATTTCAGCCAGTGGTTTCAACTAAAACCTGCTGATCCACTGTGTCCAATCACACATAGAGTTAGGTGTTTACAAACACACAGAACTCTGTGTACATAGGGACAGAGATCTGGCTGTTTCTTCTCCCTGAAAAGCAGGGAGAAAAAAAAACAGGCAGATCAGAAAGTAAAAGCAGAATTACACATTGTTAGGCACACAATTAACTGCTTTATTGCCCCTACTGTAGATGTGAACACCTCCCCAGCCAGTGTCTGTGTCAGTGTACAGTATTATCACTGATCACTGTATTAGTATCACTAGTGACGTCAGTGTCAGTTAGTGACTTTCACAGCCAGTGCCTGTTAGTGCCAGATCGCCTGCCACCTTATCAAAGTCCCAAAATAAGCCACTGATCACCGCCATTGCAGTATTGCAGTATTATGTCTATAGCTTTCCAATATACTATATACCGGTGTTTCTCAACCTTTTTTCAGTCAAGGCACCCATTAAAATTATGGAGAGTCTTGAGGCACCCCATCCTAAAATGTAAAAACAATTCTAATAGTTTTACATAATGCAGCAACATCCACACATGTAGGACACCCAACTTTAGAGGTGGAAGTTGGCACTGACTAGTATTCCAATGTTTCTTTTCTTCCTCAGTTGTTCTCCATCACTCAGCTAATGTGACCCCAAAACTGATGGAGAGAGGCAGGGGAGGGTCAAACAAGGATGCTATGCAGGTGACTGACATCCTCCTCATCAACTGATGATGTCATTGATCGTTAGCAAGTTGGCAGCTAGAAAGTCATAATGGTGCACAATGAAAACCTGTGGCTTTGTGTAGCTAGGCAGGCTTTATCCACCCGCTGTCTTGTATACAACTTTTGGGCAATTTTTAGGCATTTCGCTGAGGCACCCCTGAAAAAACCTCAAAGCACCCTGGTTGAAAAAGGCTGCTTAGTTTGTAGACCATATAACTTTTTCACAAACCAATTAATTGCCGGCCCCTTACCACGTAACCAGTTGTCAGCCAATGACAGCTGATCACATGATGTAAACAGAAGACCGTAATCGGCTCTCTTTTGCCCTCACGCTGACAGCGTGTGGAGAAAAAAAAAGCAGATTAGTGGCTTTTGTCAGAGGGACATCAGTCCTGATCACGGAGAGCCACTGTTGCAATGCAGTGCCCACCAGTGCCACCTGCCAGTGCCCACCAGTGCATATAAGTGCTGCCTATCAGTGCCCACCAGTGTCACCTAGTAGTGCCCACCAGTGCCACCTATCAGTGCCCATCAATGCCTCATCATCAATGCCACCAATCAGTGCTGCCTATCGGTACCACCTACCAGTGCCTATCAGTGCCCATTAGTGCCACCCATCCGTGACCTTTAGTGCCACCTATCAGTGCCCATCAGTGCCACCCATGAGTGTGACCAATCAGTGCCACCTCCCAGTGCCCACCAGTGCTGCCTCACAGTGATGCCACCTATCAGTGCAGCCTATCATTGCCCATCAGTGCCGTCTCATCAGCGCACATCAGTGAAGGAGAAAAAAATTACCTGTTTTCAAATTTTTATAACAAATTATGAAACTGTTTTTTTTTTTTATGTTACCCAGCAGTGATTAAATACCACCAAAAGAAATCTCTATTTGTGTAAAAAAAAAAAAAAAAATTATAAAAATTTAATTTGTGTAGTGTTGCATGACCACGCAATTGCTAATTGCTAATGTGAGCACTGAAAGCTGAAAATTGCCCTGGGCAGGAAGGGGGTTTAAATGCCGAGTAAGCAAGTGGTTAATAAACACTTATTTCGTTTTCTAACCAAGAGTCACCAGTGATGATCAAATACCACCAAAAGAAATCTCTATTTGTGGGGGGAATAAAAAATGTAAATTTTATTTGCATACAGCGTTGCATGACCGCACAATTGCCACTAAAAGTAGCACAATGCTCAATAGCAAACAATGCTCTGGTCACCTTTCCTAAGCTCAAGTGGTTGGTATCCAGAAGCTGTATGTCTTGCACAACACGTATGTTCCTAATATGGCGGCAGTGAATGGCACCATGCCCCAGGTTGGTCACTTCTGATGGACATATGTAGAAATAATATATTCCAGTGTGTAATGTAAAAAGTGTATTCCTTTCCCTTCATAACTGTGACATACCAATTTAGCTTCTCCAAGAAGACTTCTTCATTCACAACGGCAATCAATAAATGGCCTTAATCAAACTTTCATTTCATTAAGCCGGCTTCTAGAATGTCGGTTTGTGTCAGTGTAACTGGCGTGTTTTCATTTACATGCAGTTGCTTGGCTTCAGAAGACATCTCAGCATTCCATAGTAAGGCTGCTGTTAAATAAATAATAAGACATGGAATCTAGGTAGGCGATGCATAATTCAAATTTGACATCCTACATAAAGAAAATCAAACATTACTTGACAATACAAAGAAACGCAAAAAGGACACAGTCGCACAACAGTTCAAAACCGTTTTACGGGAAGTTGTTTGGAGTTGTCTTGTGAATTTTTAGCTCATAAATAAGCTATGGTAAATATTTTATTTAGATTGCTTTGAAAAATACATTTACTGACGCCACCAATAGTAAATTTTTACATTAACGTCTTTGTTAATGAGCAACCTATAGCAGCAATGTTATTTCTATAGATTTGTAATGTTAAATAATGATGTCAAATTTGGAAGTAGTTTTTCTTTTTTTTTTTTTCATGGAGTTTTCTTGTTCCCTTATTTAGTTATATGTAATAACAATGCATTTTTTGCATTAAGTTAAGGTGTATCTGCCTAAAGGGTAACTCCACTTTCATAGGGAAAAAAAAAAAAAGCAAATAAAGAAAAAATAATATAGCGTACACAATTGCGACACAAGTCATATTGTAATTGAATGTTATTAAAAATTACCTTTCCTTTTCAATCTGCAGCTCTGTCATTTTCTGTAAAATGCAAAATGGCTACTCAGAGGTGTTCTGTATACAGAATGCGTACAGAACGCCCCACCCCTAAAACATAATTTCCTGCTTGTGTGATTGGCTCACTGATTTTCCCAGAAGTCTGCACTAGGATACAAGGCAGATTTCAGACATCCTCTGCAACAAAAATTTAATTTTTGGTGAGATACTCCCAATAGGAAATCACGTCTAAAGGGATGCAGACCCTGCAGCTTTCCTCATTAGAACCCTGCAGGTGCAGCAGTTGGTTGTTAATTATGAAACCACTCCCATTATATTCACTTTCCCACATGGAGGAAAGGACCACACAGGAATTTTTTTATGTAGCTCCCTGGGGTTTAGTCGGGAAGCTCCTCACAAAATTCCTTGTCAGGAGTAGCTACTGCAGTTAATTGATAGAGATCTATTGATTACTCCCTAAAGCTGGCCATACACCTATAGATTATCTGCAGATTTTCTATGGTTAGATAGAAAATGTGCAACAGATCTCTCCATGTTCGCAAAACTGTGTGGATGGAGAAATCTCCCACTTTTTCCATCTAACCATAGAAAATCTGCAGATAATCTATAGGTGTATGGCCAGCCTAAGTTTTGCCTTGTTGCACTTTTCTCTTCTACCACTAGGTGGCTGGGAACTTGGTGGTACTAGATATGAGAAGGGCAACTCAAGGTCAGGTTATGGGTATATGGGGTATCTCAGCCAATGGGCAAGGATTTTCTTGAATCCCCTGGTCTGCTGGGAGAGCCTATATATTCGGATGAGGTCAGGTGATCTATGTTCTGTGCCACCCGGACCGCTGTCTGGGTGGACGTGCGTTGTATAACCCAGGCTGCTAGGCCGAAGAATGGGCCTATCCTTGGTGCATCAGGCTGCCAGGCTCTGTGAGGGTGTGGGGGCTCTGTGAGGGCCTGTCCAGGAGTGACAGGGTACCATGTACCCCATACTCATTCACATAGGGTGGGGGGCCGGGATCTGGGGGCCCTCTTATTATAGGGGGCTCCCGGATTCCGATAAGCCCCCTGCCCGCAGACCCCGACAACCAACGGCCAGGGTTGTCGGGAAGAGGCCCTTGTCCTCATCAACATAGGGACAAGGTTCTTTGGGGGGGATCCGCAGGGCGCCCCCCCTCCCCCAAAGCACCCACCCCCCCATGTTAAGGGCATGCAGCCTGGTACGGTTCAGGAGGGGGGGCGCTCGCTCGTCCCCACCCCCTTTCCTGACCGACCGGGCTGCGTGCTCGGATCGGGGTCTGGTATGGATTCTAGGGGCGACCCCACGCCGTTTTTTCGGCGTAGGGGGTTCCCTTTAAAACCCATACCAGACCTAAGGGCCTGGTATGCCCCGCGCTCGCCGCAATAGGAAAATTTGTTTTTCCTATTGCGGCGAGCACGAGATGCAATACCCTGCCCTTGCGTCGCATCTGGTCCAGCGGACCAGCATACAGACGAACAGGCTTTCCGTCGGACCAGCATACAGACGAACGGACTTTCCGTCATGAACTGAGTCCGACGGAAAGATTTAAAACATGTTTCAAATCTAGGTCCGGCGGGCTTTTGGGGGAAAAAAGTAAGCCGAAGCCTAAACACGATCGGATTGTCTGGTCCGTGTGTACGCGGCATAAGAATAACAAAAGGTTCTGCAACAAAGTTTGTTAAAATCCTTGTAATGTACAGAGATCACCCAGAGGGGAATGTTTTTTGATCGACTACCATGTAGAGCTGCACCAGATATTGCACTCTCCAGTTTTAGTAAGACCCCTTTCACACCGATGCAGTTTTCAGGCATTTTAGCTCTAGAAATAGCATCTGTAAAGTGCCCGAAAACCGCCTCTAATGCCACTTTAATGTGAAAGCCTGAATGCATTCACACTGGGGTGGTGCGCTTGCAGGATGTTATAAAAAGTCCTGCAAGTAGCATCTTTGGGGCGGTTTGGGAGCGGTTTATACAGCACTCATAAACCACCCCTGCCCATTGCAATAAATGATCAGCGCTTACCGATGCACCTGTTTTTAACCCCTTCTTTGGCTACTAGCGAGGGTTAAAAGCGCACCGCAAGCGGCTGAAAATCGCTGCTTAAACAGCGCTAGCGCACGGGAGGCCCCAGTGTAAAAGGGATCTAAATCAACCCTTTTGCTACCTTGCCTATGCAGGGAAAAGTGACGCTTGCCTGCCCCCACCCAATGCCCATATACTCACCCTGCTTGCATTTACTTCTTGCACCTGGCAACACTACCTGGCACTTGGCAATTGCAAAAGCCCCCGCCTACTCACTGATACTCACCTTTGCGGTAATATTGACAGTTTCTACTTATCTAGGAGATCATTTACCATTAAAGTGGCTGTGAACCGTGGCCTTTTAAAAAAAAAAGAAAACAAATGCCGCGTACACACGGTCGGACTTTTCAGCTACAAAAGTCCAACGGACGCTGACGGACTAAAGCTGGCTGGTAATCCGATCGTGTGTGGGCTTCTCCGGACTTTCAACGTACTTTTTTAGCCTCAAATCCGACGTACTTTAGATTTAAAACATGCTTCAAATCTTTACGTCGTAACTACGACGGACCCCGAAGTCCGCTCGTCTGTATGCTAGTCCTACGGACAAAAACCCACGCTAGGGCAGCTATTGGCTACTGGCTATCAACTTCCTTATTTTAGTCCGGTGTACGTCATCACGTACGAATCCGTCGGACTTTTGTGTGGTCGTGTGTAGGCAAGTCTGTTCGTTAGAAAGTCTCCCACAAGTCCGCCGCAAGTCCGCCGAAAGTCTGTTGGACAGGCTGTCGGACTTTTGTAGATGAAAAGTCCGACCGTGTGTACGCGGAAAAAGAGAAAAACCTGCAAGACAATGGTATAATGTGCTAGTATGTATCGCATACTAGCACATTATGGAATGGCGGAACGCTGTCACCACTGACACTCGATCTTCCTTATGGGTTTGTGTGCCGTCTGACTGGTTGAGCTGCAATGACATCAATCCCACAGCACAGCGCTCTGAAGGGATAGCATGGGTATGCCGCCCCTTTAGAGCGCATGTGATGTCACCGGCTGCATGCAGTGTAAATATCTCCTAAACGGTACAAGTTTAAGAGATATTCACTGTACCTACAGGTAAGCCTCATGACTGATGTATTGCTTACTTACCGGCTGCCGTGGCCATGCCTGACTTCCCACCTTACCCACTTTTTTAAAATAAGACACGACCACTTTAGAATGGATTTAAACGGCCATAACAGCCTTTTATTAACAAAACCCAATTTAAAAAATACATCTTTTATCACATTCCATGAAGATAAAACTTTACCCCACTAATGTACAATAACTGACTCTCTTAAATCCAGGTATTTTGGAGGCAAGCATGGTCTACCGAATCGGCTGTATCAAGCACAGTGGCGGCTGGTGCTGAAAATTTTGGGGGGGGGGGGGGGGGCGCAAACAAATTGAAAACTTCTGAAACAAACCCCCATCAATTGCAGCCTCATGGTACCATCAATCGCAGCCACTGTGCCCATCAATTGTCGCCACTGTGCCATCAAACGCAGCCACTGTGCCCATCAAATGCAGCCACTGTGCCCATCAATTGCCGCCACTGTGCCATCAAATGCAGCCACGGTGCCCCATAAAATGCAGCCAGGGTGCCCATCAATTGCAGCCCCACTGTACCATCAAACGCAGCCACTGTGCCATCAAATGCAGCCACTGTGCCCATCAATTGCCGCCACTGTGCCCATCAATTGCTGCCACTGTGCCCATCAATTGCTCCCATTGTGTCCCATCAAATGCAGCCACTGTGCCATATCAAATGCTGCCAGTGTGCCCCCTGCTGGCCCACCATCTGACCTTACCTGCCTCGGTGGGACAGCTCCTCGATGTCTTCTCCCGCCCTCTCTTCCCGTTCTCTGCTATGATTGGACGCCTAGCGTCCAATCACAGCACCTGTCGTTTCAGCCAATCAGGTGATGGGTAACAGATCCGAGCACCTGATTGGCGGAGAGGCGGTTTTGTGTTAGGGAAGCGAATGTTCATTCCCTTTTCTAACACAGCTGAGTGACCTGCGAGTGCCCAGCATGGTCACCTTTTTTGACGCCTATTAGAGCCTTTAGCTCTAATCAGGTGCTTCAAAACCACCCCCTGCCACTGTAATTCAGGCGCCCTGCACTCGAAAAGGGGGTGGCAGCGGCGGCCATAGGTAGATTCATGCAATGCATGAATCTATCTATTGGTGCTAGAGGGGGGGGTGGCAGGAGAGAGGGGGCGGCGCCGGTGCTCCCTTAATGCACGAACCGCCACTGATCAAGCACCTGTTCCATACCACGGCCACTTGCCACAATTACACCAACTCGGGGACAATTAGTTACCACATTACCACCTGATACAGCCCCGATATCGCCTTGCTGACGTTACTTATTCGGTAAGGTACCCATACCAAAGATGAGCCCCACCCATCATTCTCCACAGACAATTTTAACCATGACCACCTTTAAAATCCTGAGACCACTGCTCACTGCTATGACTCAGTCAGACCCCCGCGCAAAATACCCTGCAAAATAACATACACCACCGCTCGCAAAATAAAGTACACCACCACTCGCCAAGCGTCAACAGGGGAGGCAACCAAAAAGAAGGGTGAGCAACGAACAGTAACATTTTGGGGAGAGAAAATTCAACACCCCCTTCTGCCTAGACCACTGTTGACCCCACTCTGCCCCACCAAGTCACACCCTACCCCACCCTGCTCGCTTCCGATTGGTTTTACCATATCCCTCTTCCCCCTTTCCTTTTTTGGTGTTTATGCATGCATATGGTTACAGCAACAGTACCTTAATTGGTACAGGGTTCAGTATCGGCCATTTTACTTCATGACCAGGTACAGGTAATTACTCGCGCATCCCCATTCCCCCCAACCCTTCCCCCATACCCCTTTGTGACTTCCGATCGGGTAGGCCTTCCTACTTACTTTAAATCCCCTTACTAATCTGCCTAAGTACAGCCTAGTCTGCAAACTCAGTCATGTAGGCCTTCCTCTTAATGCTGGGCATCCCGTTCCAGGCCTGTTCTCTATAGGCTTACTTGTAGGTACAAGTTAAAATAAAGACTAATGCCCCATACACACGGTCGGATATTGATCGGACATTCCGACAACAAAATCCTAGGATTTTTTCCGATGGATGTTGGCTCAAACTTGTCTTGCATACACACGGTCACACAAAGTTGTCGGAAAATCCGATCATTCTGAACGCGGTGACGTAAAACACGTACGCCGGGACTATAAACGGGGCAGTGGCCAATAGCTTTCATCTCTTTATTTATTCTGAGCATGCGTTGCACTTTGTCCGTAGGATTTGTGTACACACGATCGGAATTTCCGACAACGGATTTTGTTGTCGGAAAATTTTATATCCTGCTCTCAAACTTTGTGTGTCGGAAAATCCGATGGAAAATGTGTGATGGAGCCTACATACGGTCGGAATTTCCGACAACAAGGTCCTATCACACATTTTCCGTCGGAAAATCCGACCGTGTGTACGGGGCATAAGTCTGTGTTGGATCATCTTGTCAGTGCTAGCTGGTCCTGGGAGATATAGTTATACAAGCAAGGTTGTGCTGGAGGTAGAAGAAGAGAAGTGTATATATACTGGATGTATATATTTGTGCCTGAAGAATTCCTTGTTGATCAAGTTGACGTCCCATAATAACCCTTCCCCATCAAAGTTTAATTCCCCTAATAAAATAAAAAAACAATGCTGCAAGGATGGATTCCTGACTCCGGAGTGTGCGGAAAATGCATGTGCCTGGCTGTGCAGGGCGGGAGATACCCATATTCACCAGTGGCTCCTATGGGAGAAGTGCTACACTAAGAAAATTGAACATTGTGAGCACCCTGTCAGTGTTGAAATGTTTGTCTCATCTCTGTAACTGATACATCTGCAAAAGAGCTTGTTCTTCTGATAAACAACAAACTTACTGGCCAGATCACCAGATGAAAATAGAAGGAAGAAATCTTAAAAAAGAAAACAAATGCAACCATCACATTTAGGGATTAGTAAGCCTAAAGCGGAGTTTTGCTCGTTTTTCTGTTTATTAAGTCAGCAGCTACAAAAAGTGTAGCTGCTGACTCTTCATAAACACACACTCACCTGTCCCACAGTCCAGCGATGCGGCCGCCTGAACCCTCGGTTTCCTCCGGTGACGGCATCACAGGTGTGGGCACTCGGCTATGACAGCTTGCGGCTTCACAGCCGGGTGCGCACTGCGCATGCGCGAGTCGCACTGCGTGTCCTGAATGGCCGAGCAATCTTCTGGGACCCGGGACCCAATTGCAGGGAGGGAGGGGGAGAAGGAGTCCCCCAGGTGGCAAGAGCGGAAGTGGGAGCTGGGTACCTGTCAAAACTAGGTACCCGCCCCCCCCCAAAAAAAATGACATGCCAAATGGGGCATAGAAGGGGAGGCAGGGTTCCACTTTTGGGAGGAACTCCACTTTAAATATAATAAATGTTTGCTTTTGGGTTTAATGCCACTTTAAGGAATACTAAAAGTCATTATGAGGGCCAGTGACTCCATATCAGATTGGGTATACTCTGTATGTGATCCACACTCTGCATGGAGCTAAAGACCAGACAGACACTATTTAAGAATATTTTCACTTTCAACCCTTTTATTTTACTCTTGCTTAGGATACTTTTGTAATTTATTTTCTGTGATAATTTCTTGTATCATTTTACTTTTATTTTTCATTAAAATATTTTATATTAAAATCATTAAAGTGATTGTAAACAATCACTATGTAAAACAACTTTTAAATAAAAATGAAAGGCAAAACATTTTGTATAGATATAACAAAAAATATATACAGTGGGGATGGAAAGTATTCAGACCCCTTTACATTTTTCACTCTTTGTTATATTGCAGCCATTTGTTAAAATCATTTAAGTTTATTTTTTTCCTCATTAATGTACACACAGCACCCCACATTGACAGAAAAACACAGAATTGTTGACATTTTTGCAGATTTATTGAAAAAGAAAAACTGAAATATCACATGGTCCTAAGTATTCAGACCCTTTGCTATGACACTCATATATTTAACTGTCCATTTCTTCTGATTATCCTTGAGATGGTTTTACACCTTCATTTGAGTCCAGCTGTGTTTGAATATACTGATTGGACTTGATTAGGAAAGCCACACACCTGTCTATATAAGACCTTACAGCTCACTGTGCATGTCAGAGCAAATGAGAATCATGAGGTCAAAGGAACTGCCTGAAGACCTCAGAGACAGAACTGTGGCAAGGCACAGATCTGGCCAAGGTTACAAAAAAAATTCTGCTGCACTTAAGGTTCCTAAGAGCACAGTGGCCTCCATAATCCTTAAATGGAAGATGTTTGGGATGACCAGAATCCTTCCTAGAGCTGGCCCTCCGGCCAAACTGAGCTATCGGGGGAGAAGAGCCTTGGTGAGAGATGTAAAGAAGAACCCAAAGATCACTGTGGCTGAGCTCCAGAGATGCAGTCGGGAGATGGGAGAAAGTTGTAGAAAGTCAACCATCACTGTAGCCCTCCACCAGTCGGGGCTTTATGGCAGAGTGCCTCGATGGAAGCCTCTCCTCAGTGCAAGACACATGGAAGCCTGCATGGAGTTTGCTAAAAAAACACCTGAAGGACTCCAAGATGGTGAGAAATAAGATTCTCTGGCCTGATGAGACCAAGATAGAACTTTTTGGCCTTAGTTCTAAGCGGTATGTGTGGAGAAAACCAGGCACTGCTCATCACCTGTCCAATACAGTCCCAACAGTGAAGCATGGTGGTGGCAGCATCATGCTGTGGGGGTGTTTTTCAGCTGCAGGGACAGGATGACTGGTTGAAATCGAGGGAAAGATGAATGCGGCCAAGTACAGGGATATCCTGGATGAAAACCTTCTCCAGAGTGCTCAAGACCTCAGACTGGGCCGAAGGTTTACCTTCCAAAAAGACAATGACCCTAAGCACACAGCTAAAATAACAAAGGAGTGGCTTCACAACAACTCTGTGACTGTTCTTGAATGGCCCAGCCAGAGCTCTGACTTAAACCCAATTGAGCATCTCTGGAGAGACCTAAAAATGGCTGTCCACCAATATTTACCATCCAACCTGACAGAACTGCAGAAGATCTGCAAGGAGGAATGGCAGAAGATCCCCAAATCCAGGTGTTAAAAAGTTGTTGCATCTTTCCCAAAAAGACTCATGGCTGTATTAGATCAAAAGGGTGCTTCTACTAAATACTAAGCAAAGGGTCTTTAAGGGGGTCTGAATACTTTCCGTACCCACTGTATATACCTTTTTTTTCCTCTTTTTTTATTAGTGATCACATTCCCTCTGTTCTCAGCTGCATAAGAGCTGGGGGAGGACAAGCACCAGCACACTGATCTTCCAAGTCAATAGCTGTGCAGCGGGGACATGTCAGGACAAGTCTGATCATTGGAGGAGAGTACACTGAGTTCCCAGCATAGCTAGAGAACTGACCATGGTATGGTTTCCTGCTTAGTGTGGTCAGTTTTTTGGTCAGTTTTTAATAGGACAGCAGAGGAAGTGCCAGGAACACAAGGGATTTTGCATAAAGGAAGCAATACAAAGAGAACAGGATACTTTTTTCATACAAGTACATGGTACATCAGGCACATATAAGGAATATAAAGTGTGGGGGTAACAAATGCTTTAAATGAGAAGTATGACCAAAGTCTTTTAAGCTGTACTTCTCTTTGTATTCCTGTGGCCCAGAGTGAGTCAGCTGATAGCGGGCTATTGCAAAGCTGTACCAGGCTTGGGCAGGATCCCAATAATCTGCCCCATTGACAGTTGGCTCTACCTTTCAGCACACGAGTATGGATTATCTGGACTATCTGCCTGTTGTAATGAAGGCCCCACTGCCCTTGCTCCCATTAAAGCCAGTGTCATCTTTGATATGTTCTAGTGCCTGTTTTTTTTTTACGCCAACAATACACATCAGCAAAAATGCTGTGCATGTGCAGTTGTAAGTCCCGTGGAGTTGCTGATAGGGGAAAATATATCACAAGAGCACCAAGGCCAGAGCATAGTGATCATATTGTAAGAGTGTTTCCAGCATCCAATACCATCTTGTGTTTAGATCTGTACATCACCTCAATAGGATCAGAACTGGAGAGTAAGCAAGCACGAGAACTGAATAAGAATCCCTTATAAACAAAAGCTGATCCACCATAATATAAAAAATTGCAGGTCTTTATTCAAATTCTAAAACAAGCATTTAAAAAAAAAAACTTTTAGATGGGCATCTTAGCAAACACAATATACATAAATAGGGATGAGCCGAACTCCCCCCAGTTCGGTTCGCACCAGAACCTGCAAACGGACCGAAAATTTGCACGAACGTTAGAACCCCATTGGCATTTATGGGACTCGAACGTTCAAAATCAAAGGTGCTAATTTTAAAGGCTAATTTGCATGGTATTGTCCTAAAAAGGGTTTGGGGACCCGGGTCCTGCCCCAGGGGACATGTATCAATGCAAAAAAAAGTTTTAAAAACTGCCATTTTTTCGGGAGCAGTGATTTTAATGATGCTTAAAGTAAAAAAAAGTGAAATATTCCTTTAAATATTGTACCTGGGGGGTGTCTATAGTATGCCTGTAAAGTGGCGCGTGTTTCCCGTGCTTAGAACAGTCCCTGCACAAAATGTAATTTTTAAAGGAATAAAAGTCATTTAAAACTGCTTGCGGCTTTAATGTAATGTCGGGTCCTGGCAATATGGATGAAAATCAGTGAGACAAACGGCATGGGTACCGCACAGTCCATTACCAGGCCCTTTGGGTCATGTATGGATATTAAGGGGAACCCCGCACCCAAATTATAAAAAGGAAAGGCGTGGGGCCACCAGGCCCTATATACTCTGAACAGCAGTATACAGGCAGTGCAAACAAGACAGGGGCTGTAGGTTTGTTGTTAAGTATAATCTGTTTGTAATTTAGAACTGGTACATTTTTAACGTGTTTAGCTCCAGCCAAAAAATCTATTTTAAGCTTTTTGGAAAACATAGGGAAAGGTTATCACCCCTGTGACATTTGTTTTGCTGTCTGTGCACCTCTTCAGAAGATTTCACCTCACTTTCTGTCCCAATGACAAATGTTTTTAGAAAATTTGGGGTTTTTAGTGAAACAAGGATTGGTGATAAAGCATCAGTGGAAAGGAGAAAGTTTTTCCCATATTAACTCTTACAGGAGAGAATTTCCCTTCCTAGGGGTAGATTTCATCTCACTTCCTGTTGTTTCCTTCCGTTTGCAAGTAGGAGTCGTTTGTAAGTTGGATGTCTTAAATTAGGGGCCTGCCCTATATACTCTACAGAAATTGTGGCCTTAGGTGTTGGTGTTGCCACAACACTGTAAGCCCTCACAGGGCCCTGCTGTAAAATATTAGCTCAAGAAATGTAATTTTATATATATATATAACATATACAACACCTGGGATGCATATATATATATACACATAACACTGTAACTGCAGCTAACTGACTCGACCTGCCTACTCTATCTAACTTAAATCAAATGACACTGTCTCTCTCTCTCTCTCTCTATCTCAACGCCGGAACACACTACACAGGGCCGACGTGCAGGCGGCCTTATATAGTATGGGGCGTGTACTAAAACCCCTGAGCCATAATTGGCCCAAGCCTCCTTGGATTTGGCCAATTACGGCTCTCTGTACACACTGCGCTGTGATTGGCCAAGCATGCGGGTCATAGTGCATGCTTGGCCAATCATCAGCCAGCAATGCACTGCGATGCCGCAGTGAATTATGGGCCGTGACGCGCCACTCAAATTTGGCACGAATGGACCATATCGTTCGTAATTCGGCAAACGATCGAACACACGATGTTCAAGTCGAACATGGGTTCGACTCGAACACGAAGCTCATCCCTACACATAAAGTATATGGGAAATGGAAGTGACATAATCACATACACACACTAACACAGATTGAACTGGATAGACTGGTGTTTTTACTCAACCATACCTACTATGTAACAATGTATTACAAAAGCAAAGCTAGAATAACTGGACTTTATTAGTGGTCCATAAAGTGAACTTGGTGTTGAGTTATTCACTTTAAGGCTTTAATCACAGAAGACAAGGGGGCACTCTATACGTCTGGAGGAAAAGAGATTTAAGCTCCAAATATGGAAAGGTTTCTTCACAGTAAGATCTGTGAAAATGTGGAATAGACTCCCTCCAGAGGTGATTCTGGCACGCTCAGTAGATTGCTTTAAAAAAAGGCCTGAATTCTTCCTAAATGTACATATTATAACTAGACACTAACATTTGATCCAGGAAATATCCGATAGCCTCTTGGGGAAACCGGAAGGAATTTTTTTTCCCTGCTGGAGCAAATTGGATCATGCTTTTCTGTTGTTTTTTTTTGCCTTCCTGTGAATCATCTGTGGGTATAGGATTGTGTATATAGGAGTGTATTTTTTTCCCCTTTTATTGGTTGAACTAGATGGACTTGTGTTTTTTTTTTAAATCAGACTAACTATGAAAAATTATAAGGGGAGCCCCATTCTCATGTTTCTCGGAAGTATATATATCTATAGATAGATAGATAGATAGATAGATAGATAGATAGATAGATAGATAGATAGATAGATAGATAGATAGATAGATAGATAGATAGAGATATACAGTATCTCACAAAAGTGAGTACACTCCTCACATTTTTTGTAAATATTTATTCTATCTTTTCATGTGACAACACTGAAGAAATTACACTTTGCTACAATGTAAAGTAGTGAGTGTACAGCTTGTATAACATTGTCAATTTGCTCTCCCCTCAAAATAACTCAACACACAGTCATTATTGTCTAAACCGCTGGCAACAAAAGTGAGTACACCCCTAAGTGAAAATGTCCAAATTGGGCCCGAAGTGTCAATCATTTGTGTGACCACCATTATTTTCCAGCACTGCCTTAACCCCCTTGGGTATAGAGTTCACCAGAGCTTCACAGGTTGTCACTGAAGTCCTCTTCCACTCCTCCAAGATGACATCACAGAGCTGGTGGATGTTAGAGATCTTGCGCTCCCCCACCTTCCATTTGAGGATGCCCCACAGATGCTCAATAGGGTTTAGGTCTGGAGACATGCTTAGCCAATCCATCACCTTTATCCTCAACTTCTTTGGCAAGGCAGTGGTCAACTTGGAGGTGTGTTTGGAGTCGTTATTATGTTGGAATACTGCTCTGCGGTCCAGTCTCTGAAGGGAGGGGATCATGCTCTGCTTCAGTATGTCACAGTACATGTTGGCATTCATGGTTCCCTCAATGAACTTTAGCTCCCCAGTGCCGGCAGCACTCATGTAGCCCCAGACTATGAAACTCCCACCACCATGCTTGATGGTAGGCAAGACACACTTGTCTTTGTACTCCTCACCTGGTTGCCGTCACACACGCTTGACACCACCTGAACCAAAAAATTTACGTTGGTCTCATCAGACCACAGGACATGGTTCCAGTAATTCATGCCCTTAGTCTTTTTGTCTTCAGCAAACTGTTTCCGGGATTGCTTGTGCATCATCTTTAGAAGAGGCTTCCTTCTGGGACGACGACAGCCATGCAGACCAATTTGATGCAGTATGCGGCGTATGGTCTTTACATTGTAGCAAAGTGTCATTTCTTCAGTGTTGTCACATGAAAAGATATAATAAAATATTTACAAAAATGTGAGGGGTGTCCTCAATTTTGTGAGATACTGTATAATATACTGTATATATATATATATATATATATATATATATATATATATATATATATCGTCAAAAGACGCATCTTACACGGGGCAGATTCTGATTAGATCAGCAGGGGACCTGTCCGCTGAACACCTGCTGATCTGAGCAGAGTGGGAGGATGACAGGTCCATGTCCAGTTTCTGCAGAGAGGACATGGAAGGAGCCCACTCTGCTCTATGGGTGGCCAGGTGTAAACAGACTTCACTTTACACCTGACATCCCTCTGATCCACCCAGACAGAAGAGGATGGTTCCCCTTCTTTTTTTTTAGCAGATTAGAGAAGTCGGGTGTAAATGGAATTAAGTGTGAAATTAAGGGGGAGCTAGTGTTAATTGTGTTAGTGTTAATTACCACTACCTGTGTAATATCAAATGTAAATGAATGCTGTTTTCTCAATAATATATTCAATAAGTCAATCATATACTATCAATTAAATTTTAAGCAAATGAGTGGCACCAATTCCTATTAGTGCAAACACAGTCTCTATATGCTTGTGAACATTAGTCCATCAATCCAACCAGCTTAAATCTTCTTTTCCATTCCAATCCCATGAAAAAAATACACCTGATGACCAATTAAACCGCTAAACACTCACCAGATGGCATGCTACTGCTTTGATTAAAATATGGTCAATATACGCGTGGTTGGGACTCCATTCTGTTTCAAAATAAGCCCAGCTCCCAATAGTGTTGACCATAGAGTTGAATCCACCTCGGTTGCACCTCATCCACATACATGGATAAATCAGAGAGATAAAGAGTCTTATAATGTAGTATATCTATTATGTAAGCAACATGAAATAAACAAACATATAGGTGTATTCTTACATTATGGGTGCTGCTCCAAGAACTGGAAATTACGTAGCCAGAAGTAACGCACTGGAAGATCCGCCTCAACATGTATCTCACATTGACATCATCAGGAAGCATAAACAAGTCTGTTTACACCCGCCGCTCCATAGGGGTGAATAGACAATCCGATCAGGTCCACCTGAAAAACCGGCAAGCGGACCTGATTGGACTCTTCTTGTGAATCGGGCCTAAGGATTAGGATAACGGTAAATAATACATGATAACAATAGTGTATACATAAGCAAATATGTTACAAATGCAAATATGTAACATTTTCCACATCTCTCACTATAACACAAAAATCCATACCTTATACTAAAAACATGTCAGAGAATCTCCACATCAGGTATGGCAAAACCCTTAGGCTGGGATCACACCTCAGACGGATGCGGCTCGCAGTAGGGGTCCAGTGTGTCTCTGTTCTCCATTCCAGGGATGAATCATGGCTAAATGTTTGTCTGAATTTGGCCCTGAAACAGAGCCAAAGACGCACAGCGTTCCTGTGCAAGCTGCTCTGCAGCCGTAACGGTGGTATGTGAACCGGCTCCATAGAGAGTCGGTCACAATCTCCTGTCATGCAAATTGGATGCAGGGGAAATCCTCATCCAATTTGTATAGGTGTGAACCTAGCTGTAAATCACACAGGCATATGCATTCCCTTTAATGGTTTACTAAAGCTGATGTCTTCAACTTTATTTTCATTTTCTCTTTTTCCAGTAAACACAAAAGTATTTTCCATACAAAAGATCATAAAAAAATAATACAAAAAGATACATATTCAGCCCCCCCCCCCCCATACTTTTCCATTTCCTTAAACAATACTTTTCCCAATATACACAAGTTCAGCATCTCAGGTATCAAACCTGGGGTTTCTATCGACTTAAGGACTAGCCTAGTTTTGGAATTTATGTGTTTACATGTTTAAAACAGTTTTTTTTGCTCGAAAATTACTTAGAACCCCACATATAACAATTTTTTTTCCTCCACCCTCCTCCTTCTAAATCCCTTTACGTCCTCCTTTACGTCCTCCACTGTTCTAATAGCTATGGCTAATGGCTCCACCACCAGGGCAAAAAGCAGGGGTGACAATGGACACCCCTGCCTTGTCCCCCCGAGCCAATGGGGAAGCATTCAGAGACCCCCACATTAATCCTTACCTTTGCCCTTGGACCTGTATATAACAACTTCACCCATTTTATAAACACAGGGCCAATATTAAATGCCGACATAGCTTTCCACAAATACTGCCATTCGGCGCTGTCAAATGTTTTGACAACGTTGAGGGACAGCACAACTCTTCCCCATGGTTCTGCTGATGGGATTTACAGGTTTAGAAATAGTCTCCTGATATTTAATGAGGTTGATCTCTTGGCAACAAAACCACATTGATTTGGATGGATTATGGTGTGGATTACTTTACCTAATCTATTGGCCAAGATTTTTGCCAATAGCTTGACATCTGCACAAAGCAGAGATATTGGTCTATATGATGAAGGTTGTGTTAGATCCTTCCCCTCCTTTTGGATTATTATAATTGTAGCCTCTGTCATGGATACTAGTAATTCTCCCTTTTCCAATGCCCCATTTAGCACCTCTAGTAACTCTGGCAAAATTATCTCTCCATACTCCCTGTATATTTCATTTGGTAGTCCGTCTGGTCCTGGTGTCTTTTGACTAGCTGATTCCTGTACCGCTTTTTGTAGTTCTTCAGTGGTAATTGGTGCATCTAATACTGTTCTATCTTCCTCCGACAGACATGGAATAGTCAACTCCTGTATAAATTCTTCCATTTCACTCTCTACCACTCCCACTTTAGACTTATACAAGACAAAATAGTAATTCCTAAAGACATTAAAGACTATTAAAGCTGATATCTGCTAGTGGGCAGAATGGCCAACAGGCTCCTAATATTTCTCAGAGACCCTGTTGGTGAGTTCTTAGTTTTACCTACCCATTTCAGTAATTACAAGCATGCTTCACCCCATATATTTTTTTTTTTTAGCCTACATTGGAAAATTTACCAAGAGGAGGAAGACATGTCTACTTGGCTTCCTGAGAACAGGGATTAGGTTTCCAGTTCTTTGTCAGAGCATAAAAGCACTATACACTGCTCCAGGTTGGTCCACTACTAATCCAAGCCCCAGGACTATCAGATGTCAGTCCGGCCTGGGCCATGACACATCATATCTATAATATAATATAATATAATATAATATAATATAATATAATATAATATAATATAATATAATATAATATAGATTTAATATAGATCAGGTTTTCTCAATCAGAGTTTCTTAACCCTAGGGTTTCTCCAGAGATTGCTAGGGGTTCCTTGAGCAATGAGCAATCTCTGCTTCTCAGATAAGTTTCCATTTACATCATTGATCTTTTTAGTTATCTGTAAGGGGGTAACTCTTTGCAATGACCACAAGTGTAAGAATCATTCTTCCCACTGACCTTCACACTAATGTGTCATGAGTTGCAGATATAGTAACTATTAGCAGGGGTACCTTTTCAACAACAAAAAAATAAATTATTAGCAGGGGTTCCCTGAGACCAGAGAATTATTTCAAGGGTTCCTCCATGTCGAGAAGGTTGAGAAGGAATAATATAGATCTTTAGTGAGACCTCATTTAGAATACTGTGTCCAGTTCTGGAGACCTCACTTACACAAAGATATTGATAAGTTAGAACAAGTCCAGAGAAGAGTTACAAAAATGGTAAAAGGTTTGGGGGATAAAACATATTGAGAGTGACTTCAGTAACTTAATATGAACAGCCTTGAGGAAAGAAGGGAAAGGGGAGACATGAAATACAACAAGGGGGTGAATAAGTGTCAGGAAGGCGGTTTTTTCAATATAAAACCAAAATCAAGAACACGGAGACAAAATTTCAAACTGACTGAAGCAGGGGTGGATTGACAACTCATGGGGCCCCCGGGAAATAGGAGATCATGAGGCCCCCCCTGTGTCCATACTCAAGCCACACCCACACAAAGCCCCACCAACATATTGCAGCTCAGCTCCACAGAGGGGGGATTTAAATATCTTCAACAGCATAGCATGCATGGAAGTTCCCGGCTTATTTTCAGAGAAGCCGCTGGGCACTTCCAAGTTTAAAGGTGCCTGCCATGCAGCAGCCATCTTTATGACACAACTGGGGCATTTTATGAAAGCCGCTGGTCTGTGTGTGAGATAATATGGGCCCTAATAGAAGAGAAAGAAGTGTGGCGCGCAGCACACCGTGGCAAACATTGGGTGTGGCTCTTGGAGGCTGTAGGTAGCACCTGCTGATTACATATTACAATAAAGATGCTCTAAAATTGAGGTGCTAATTGCCTTCAACTCCCACCCAGCTCCTTCCTGACAGGGCTGCCAACTTTTTTGGAGAGAGAGAGAGGGGATGAGAGACAGAGAAGGTGTGAGAGAGAAAGGTAGTGTGAGGGGGAGGGACGGTCCAGTGGTGCGGCCATTCGAACCCTTGGTTCTCTCCCTTGATTCCCTCCTGCGCCAACATCACTAGTTTGGGCACCCGACTGTGACAGCTTGCGGCTTCACAGCCAGGTGCGAACTACGCATGCACAAGTCACACTATGTGTCCTGAATGGCCAAGCAATCTTCTGAGACCTGTGATAGATTGCAGGGAGGGAGGGAGAGAGGAGGAGTCGCCTAGGTGGCGCGAGCGGAAGTGGGAGCTGGATACCTATTAAAACTGGGTACCCACTCCCCCCCAAAAAAAATTACATGTCAATTAGTGTATAGAAAAGGGGTGAGGAGTCCTTAAAGCAGAAGTTCCACTTTTGGGTGGAACTCTGCTTTAACTATGATAAATGTTTGCTTTTGGGTTTAATACAACTTTAAGAAATACTAAAAGTCATTATGAGGGCCAGTGACTCCATATCAGATTGGGTATACTCTGTATGTGATCCACACTCTGCATGGAGCTAAAGACCAGACAGACACTATTTAAGAATATTTTCACTTTCAACCCTTTATTTTACTCTTGCTTAGGATACTTTTATAATATATTTTCTGTAATAATTTCTTGCATCATTTTACTTTTATTTTTCATGAAAATATTTTAAAATCATTAAACAATCACCTTGTAAAACAACCCATTCAATTTAAAATAGAAATGAAAGCCAAAACATTTTGTATGGATATAAAAAAACAAAAAACATTATAAATACCTTTTTTTCCCTTTTTTATAAGCGATCACATTCCCTCTGTTCTCAGTTGCATAAGAGCTGGAAGGAGCAGAAGCAGCAGCAGCAGCAGCACACTGAGATTCCAAGTGAATGGCTGTGCAGCGTGGAATGGGAGATAGAGAGCAGAGTGGGGGGGATGTTTTACAGCTTTCTGAAGCCTGCAATGTACTGATCAGCAGGGTTCTCTGATCACTATATCAGCCTGCTGAAGGAGTCAGTGTCCAGTCATATCACCCAGTTAGGCACTCCTCTCACCTTCCCGCCGACTCCATCACCAGCTGCATGTATCAACAAAGATCACAGCCCGCGACCGCGTCTGCGACCCACTCCGTCTCTACTGCACAGGTGAACTACTTCCGGGAGTAGGTCGGGTATCGTCGCTGCTTCCTCCTTATCCTCCGCTTCTCTCGCTGTCACCGGCAGTTCTGCCCGCTCATCCTGCCTCCTCCTCTGCTGAAATGGGCGCCTTTCACCCTCCTGCCAGTCCCCACTTTGAGCCATATTCCTGTCTAAATAATGTGCCCCGGTTTCGGACAGACACATTATTCAGACTGTTCCTATATGACATGTGCAGCCTCTCATGGGGTCCCCTGGTGACCCCAGGCCCTCGGGCAGTGCCCAAGTGCCTGAATGGTCAGTCCACCCCTGAACTGGAGGAAAGTTCAAAACTAATCTTAGAAAATATTATTTTACTGAAAGGGTAGTTGATGCTTGGAGTAAACTATGAGCAGAGGCAGTGATAGTCAACAGTAAATGTCTTCAAACATGCTTGGAATACACATAGATCTATAGTCAGACAACAAAATTAACGAAAAAAAACCCCCTCAAAAAACAGAAACAACAAAAAAACAAGAAAAAAACAGTTTGCCAGTTAAATTAACGCAGTGCTGTATAGCAAAACAATGGCCTGGTCATGAAGGGGGGGTAATACTCCCGGCGCTGAAGTGGTTAAAGAATAGCTAATAGCAAAACTTTTTTTATTTTTGGATAGAGTGAAGATGGATTAGAATATCTGTCAGGTTTGTATTGTTGTCTGTGCCCCCTCTCTATTTGTCCTGTTTACCGTTATCATGAAAAGTGAAAGCAAAAGAAAATCACTAATTTTGGGATGACCCTCAAAAAGTAATAGCGGGGAAATATTTCAATAGGGACACTAGTTCTGATGACCAGGGGGTGCCTAAGGGAGTCCCTTAATTAGCAGGGAGTTCCTCTCACTTCCTATTTTGGCTATGGGGCAGGAAGTGAAGGAAAATCTCCTCAATGAGACACAGATGGCATTAAAATAATATAAAAAAAAAAACTGACAGGGGTTATTACCCTTCCTTACTCTATCCAAAATTAAAATTAAAAAATTAAAGTTTTGCCTATAGCTCTACTTTAAGTAATTAACATTATTCTTACTACAATGGCATCTGAAAGTTGATGAGATATACTAGGCTGCAAGTAAACATGTTGTCTCTGAAGTTGATGAAATCAGGAAAAAATAGGCATCATAGCTTGTTGTGTATTGGGTTGCAGCTGCAGAGCGGTCAGGGTGCCCATGCTGACCTGTTTCTGCAGTCCAAAGTACATACGATGGGCATGTGAGCATCACAACTGGACCACGGAGCAATAGAAGAAAGTGGCCTGGTCTGATGAATCTCACTTTCTTTTACATCATGTGGATGGATGAGAGTGTGTGCATCACTTACCTGGAGAAGAGATGCAGTATGTGAAGAGGAAAAGCCAGTGGAGGCAGTGTGATGTTTTGGGTAATGTTCTGCTGGAAAACCTTGGGTCCTGCCATTCATGTAGATGTTACATGACACATACTTTATCACCTACTTACACATTGTTGCTGACTATTCATGAAAATGGTATTCCCTGATGGCAGTACCCTGCTTCAGCAGGATAATGCACTCACTTTACTGTAAAAATGGTTCAAGAATGGTTTGAGGAACACAGCAATAAGTTTGATACATTGACTTGACCTCTGAATTCTCAAGATCTCAATCCAATGTAGTATCTGTGGGATGTGCTGGAAAAACAAGTAAGGTCCCTGGAAGCCCTACCTCGCAACTTGCAGAACTTAAAGGATTTTCTACTGATGGCTTAGTACCTGGTACTACAGCATACCTTCAGTGCAGGGGCGTACCTACAGGGGTCGCAATTGCGGCCTGGCCCCATGGTTCAGGGGGCCCATGTACCCCCCCCCCTAAATCTGGATAGGAGGAGTGGAATATAGAGGAACCAATCTCTTAATTTTCCTGCTGCGGCCGCTGAATGTCTGTGGGAGGGAGAGGAGGAGAAGCGGGCATTCAGCTTCTCTATATGCAGGCGCCCCCACCGCTCCTTCTATCCAGCTTCTTTCTGTTTCCCCCCTGTGTGCTTTTCTGCCCCCCTAGGCTCTTTCCCGGCCCACCCTGTGCTCTCTCCTGACCCCCCCCCTCTTCCATCAGATACTGTGGGGGATGTGTCAGGATGGAGAGCGGGAAAGGGACCGTTAAATGTGTAATTTACTGGCTCCTTCCTTGTCTAAAGGTATAGAGTCAGTGAGCCGTACTGATCACTTACTCTGTCCATTCATAACCGAAACATAGTAAATTGTGTTTACTATGTTTCAGCTTGTGAATGCATGGAAAGCTGTGTACAGAGCTATTCCCATCCATTCATTCTGTGCAGCTGTGGTTACAGAGATGGAGATTGAGGACTGTGACCTCCAACTCCTTTCTCTGTCTCAAAGGTGGAACATCAGAGGCTTGTTTGGATCCCTGATATCTCACCAAAGCCCCAATGGGGTCCTAAAAAAATATTTTAAAAAACTATAAAAAATCATGTTGTTAAAAAATAATGCAAAAATAAAAAACTACTGACACCAGTGGCAGAACTACCGGGGTCACAAAGGTCACACTTGCAACTGGGCCCTGGCATCTCGCCAAGTCCCTTTGGAGCTTACTCATGGGGAATCATAAACCCCATGATTAACCGCTTCAGCTCCGGAAGATTTTTCCCCCTTCCTGACCAGAGCACTTTTTACAATTTGGCACTGCGTCGCTTTAACTGACAATTGCGCGGTCATGCGATACTGTACCCAAACAAAATTTGCGTCCTTTTTTTCCCACAAATAGAGATTTCTTTTGGTGGTATTTGATCACCTCTACGGTTCTAATTTATTGCGCTATAAACAAAAATATAGCAACAATTTTGAAAAAAAAATGATATTTTTTTACTTTTTACTATAATAGATATCCACAGTTTAAAAAAAAATAAAAAATGTATACATCAGTTTAGGCCAACATGTATATTTCTATATATTTTTGGTAAAAAAATCACAATAAGCGTTTATTGATTGGTTTGCGCAAAAAGTTATAGCATCTACAAAATAGGGGATAGACTTATGGCATTTTTATTATTATTAATTTTTTTACTAGATCTGTGATTTTTATTGCTACTGTGGCGGACAAATCGGACACTTTTGACACATTTTTGGGACCATTGACATTTATACAGCGATCAGAATGCACTGATTACTGTGTAAATGTCAGTGGCAGGGAAGGGGTTAACACTAGGGGGCGATCAAAGGGTTAAATGTGTTCCCTCATTAGTGTTTCTAACTGTATTGGGGTTGGAATGACTGGGGAAGGAGACATATCGTTGTTCCTACTTAGTAGGAACAAACAATATGTCTCCTCTCCCCTGGCAGAACAGGAAATTGTGTGTTTACACACACAAATCCCCATGCTGACGCTCGTGCATGGGATCGTGGGTAGCCAGCGGTGATCGGGACCCCCGCCGTGCACCGTGCACGCACGTCCCCTAGCGCCTCCTAAAGGGTACGACGTACCCATACGAGGTTTCGCACAGCGGTGCCATTCTGCCACAGTATATAGACGTGAGCCAGTCAGGAACTGGTTAAGCTCCAAGGGGCAAAGTGAAGCGCATTGGACCATGGCCTGGCTGGAGCCTGGTCTGAGGCTGCCATTCATCTCACTTCATGCACATGGGTCTGCTTCATGATGTGTGGCTTATGGTTCTTTTCCTTTGACATTGCTGCAGTTTGGAGCTAGGACGAGCTCCCTGTCCCTGCCTGCAATTACACTTTACCTCTCTACCTGAGTAGTACCTTAATTTTGTCTTTTTGGGTCACTATAAAACAATATAACAATGGTATGTGTAAAGGGTCAGAGTAGCCTAAACAGGTACACATGTATGTGTTTCACACTGTTAGCAAAAGAGGGGAAAAACACATCTACTCATAAAAGTGGTTAACATCCCACATATAATGCAATCCTTTGGGGATGCAAATCTGTAATCTAAAGATCCAATAAACCTCTTTTTGGATAACAGTTTGAACATATCCTTTCCTCTTCTAGAAAGTCTTATGCCCCGTACACACGGTCGGACATTGATCGGACATTCCGATAACAAAATCCATGGATTTTTTCCGACGGATGTTGGCTCAAACTTGTCTTGCATACACACGGTCACACAAAGTTGTCGGAAAATCCGATCATTCTGAACGCGGTGACCTAAAACACGTACGTCGGGACTATAAATGGGGCAGTAGCCAATAGCTTTCATCTCTTTATTTATTCTGAGCATGCGTGGCACTTTGTGCGTCGGATTTGTGTACACATGATTGGAAATTCCGATAACGGATTTTATTGTCGGAAAATTTTATAGCCTGCTCTCAAACTTTGTGTGTCGTAAAATCCGATGGAAAATGTGTGATGGAGCCTACACACGGTCGGAATTTCCAACAACAAGGTCCTATCACACATTTTCCGTCGGAAAATCCGACTGTGTGTACGGGGCATTACTCTCTTAGTAGCCTGTACCATGAGCGCAGATATGGCCCCTCCATGACAATCACTAAAATGATGGTCAACATTAGCGAAGTGATGCTGTTCTATATCATGGAGGTGATCGTTTGGATGATCCCTTAACCTCCTGGAAGTTCTAGCCACCTATTGAGCAGAGCAGATTTTATATGTAATGACATAAATAATAACTCAAGTGTTACAATTCAAGAAGGAGGATTTGATTCCAAACATGTCCTATTGCTAACTGTTGATCGTGTAGTGTCACCTCTCAAAATCTGTGGATATGATGGACATCTATTTGACACACATCGAAAGTTACCCTTAAAATGTAGCCAAGTAATGGACTGTGCAGAGTCAGAATAAAACCAACTAGGAGATAAAACATTTCTCAACACCTTTTCAAAATACCTTTTCTCAAGATCTCTGCATATACATGACCATGAAGGAGAATGGAAGTGGTGGAGGGGGCATAAGATGTGCCCGGCCTCCACATATGGGACAGTGGCAGACAAAAAAACATTTTCTTCTGTAAACTTAAAATGTCTATTTTTTTACTTACCTGTGATTGGTCACATGCTGCCTTCAAAGATCCTGGCACGAGCTGGTACCTATAAAAGAAAAAAAATGCGTCATCAGTGATGCAGTTGGCGGGGATTGAAGAAGAAAGCACATCCCGCCCTCCCTTCCATGCTGCAGCTCATGTTGTGATATATTGTACCTTTCTTAAGAACGGGGACTTTAAGTTGTAATGTTTATTAGCTCAAGCTGTAATAGATGAGCTAAAATATGTTGTTGGTAAACTTTTAAGATCGGTATTACATTATATGTTAATAAAATTTAATTAATACCTATAATAAAGGAAGGCGGCCAATTGAAGCCACAGAAATCTGAGTCCAGTGTTATATTTGAATATATTTTATGTTCTGCCTTCTGTCCCATGGGGAAATGTCTGCCAATAATTCTTTTAACCTGATCAAACTAAACTTTCTGTCAGAGCATGATTGACAATTAAAAGGGAACTCCAAGTAGATAAATAATTTTGATTAATTGAAGGAAGCTGAAGGAAGTGAAGCTGATCTGTGTTAATATTTTCTTTCTATAGGTTCTGGATGTAAGCTAACTTTTGCACACAATGCAGTTCAACCAACCTACATTCCACCCTCCTTCCATACACAGTGGGTTCATTGAAAACTGTTGTATAATGATTTATAACCTTGAGTGCTGAAGATCACAAAAAATAATAATAACTCAAGTACACAAAACCTGACATTAGATTTAGTTTTCTTATAATCTTTATCCTGATGAGTTCCCCTTTAAAACACCCGAGCTCTGCCCTATAAATGTGGAGAATAGAAATCTGTTCATTATGATATATCTTAATATATGGATACACCAAAGTGATCTTTGCTCTCAGTCTCATGTGACTCTGATAATATACTGTAGAGGTGAGATTGTATGGATTGCTGTTATCAGCAGTTCCTTCATTTTCCTGGTTTCAGCAAAATAAGACCTAAGCTTCTATGTCAGTTGTTAAATGTGCCCTATTTTTTTCTTTCTCTTTACCACGGACAGCGTATAACTTGGCTATCTTTTATTATGTCTGTAAAAATGAAAAGATATAAAGTTACAAGTCAGCTGAGCAAGCATGAACAATGAAAACCTCAAATTAAAGTATATGTGAAGCCAAGTCTTTTTGGTTTTGGACAAATGTAAAAAGGATAAAACCCTTGTCAGATTTTTATTGCTGCCTCTGCTGCCACTGTGGAGATCTATTGGTCTTGGTGACCATTACAAATTTCCTAAGTACTAATGTACAGTGCCTTGAAAAAGTATCCACACCCCTTGACATTTTCCACATTTTGTCATGTTACAACCAAAAACATAAATATATTTTATTGGGATTTCATGTGATAGACCAACACAAAGTGTCACATAATTGTGAAGTAGAAGAAAAATGATACATGATTTTCTAAACTTTTTATAAATAAATATCTGAAAAGTGTGGCGTGCATTTGTATTCAGACCCTTTTACTCTGATACCCCTAACTAAAATCTAGTGGAACAAATTGCCTTCAGAAGTCACTTAATTAGTAAATAGAGTCCACCTGTGTGTAATTTAATCTCAGTATAAATACAGCTGTTCTGTGAAGCTCTCAGATGTTTGTTAGAGAGCCTTATTGAATAAACAGGATCATGAAGGCCAAGGAACACACCAGACAGGTCATGGATAAAGTTGTGGAGAAGTTTAAAGCGGGGTTAGGTTATAAAAAATATCCCAAGCTTTGAACATCTCACGGAGCACTGTTTAATCCATCGTCAGAAAGTGGAAAGATTATGGCACAACTTCAAACCTACCAAGACATGGCCGTCCCCCTAAACTGACAGGAGAGCATTAATCAGAGAAGCAGCCAAGACGGCCATGGAAGCTCTGGAGGAGCAGCAGAGATCCACAGCTCAGGTGGGAGAATCTGTTCATAGGACAACTATTAGTCGCGCACTAGACAAATCTGGCAAGAAGAAAGAAAGCCATAAGAAGGCCAGTTTGTGAGAAGCCATGTGGGGGACACAGCAAACATGTGGAAGAAGGTGCTCTGGTCGGATGAAATTACATTTAAATTTTTTGGCCTAAAACCAAAACGCTTGTGTGGTGGAAAACTAACACTGCACATTGCCCTGAACACATCTATCTCCACCATAAAACATGCTGGTGGCAGCATCATGTTGTGGGGTTGCTTTTCTTCAGCAGGGACAAGGAAGCTGGTCAGAGTTGATGGGATGATGGATGAAGCCAAATACAGGGCAATCTTAGAATAAAATCTGTTAGAGTCTGCAAAAGACTTGAGACTGGGGCGGAGGTTCACCTTCCAGCAGGACAACGACACTAAACATAAAACCAAAGCTACAATGGAATGGTTTACATCAAAGCATATTCATGTGTTAGAATGGCCCAGTCAAAGTCCAAGCCTAAATCCAATTGAGAATCTGTGACAAGACTTGAAAATTGCTGTTCACCAATGCTCCCCATCCAATCTGGCAGAGCTTGAGCTATTTTGCAAAGAAGAATGGGCAAACATGTCACTCTCTAGATGTGCAAAACTGGTAGAGAAATAACCAAAATTACTGTAATTGCAGAAAAAGATGGTTCTACAAAGTATTGACTCAGGGGGGCTGAATACAAATACACGCCACACTTTTCAGTTATTTATTTGTAAGACAATATGAAAACCATTTAGCATTTTCCTTCCACTTCACAATTATGTGCCAATTTGTGTTGGTCTATCACATAAAATCCCAATGAAATACATTTACGTTTTTGGTTGTAACATGACAAAATGCTGAAAATTCCAAGGGGTATGAATACGTTTTCAAGACACTGTAAGTGTTGCTTATACCAACATATTCCCTGATTTTAGAATAACATTTTTTAATCAGATAATAGAGTCTCTTTGTTGAGGATCTGAATTTAAGAATATAGAAAGATAGTGGACCTACTATAGTGTAAAAGATAATAAAGACCACATGGCCTGAATGAGTCAGAGAGAGAGAGGTGTAATGGACTTTGCAGTTGTATATAGAGTAAATTAAGGGCCAATAGAAGTCTTACAACTTTTCATCTCCTGTACTGTATCTACATGTTATGATACCCCTTTCTCATTCCCACTGCATTGCTCTATACTGAAATACCTAAAGTGTATGTTACCCCAGCATTTCATATTCCTGATATGTGCCTGCTGTACCATGTACTTGTATGAAAAAGGCTCCTGTTCTCTTTGTATTGCTTCCTTTATGTGAAATTCCTGGTGTTCCTGCCAGTCCCTCAGTTTTCCTATTAGAAACTGATCACACTAAGCAGAAAAACACACCAGGGTCAGTTCTCTAGCTATGCTGTGAACTCAGTTTGCTCTCCTCCAATGATCAGACTTGTCCTGACCCCCCCCCCCTCCCGCTTAGCCTATCACTGGAAAGTTCAGTGTGCTGTTGCTTCTTCTCCCCCAGCTCTTATGCAGCGGAGAATAGAAGGAACAGAGGGTATATGGTCACTTATAAAAAGGGAAAAAATGTATTGAAAATGTTTTTATATCTACACACACATGTTTTTCCTTTCATTTCAATTGTAAACTGAATGATTTGTTTTACAAGGTGATTGTTAACAATCACTTGAAAATAAAAGTATAGGCCAATATTTTTATTTTCATTTTGAATAGAGTAAGGGAGGGTTATAACCCTCATTGGTTTAATGTTTGCCATCTGTGTCCCATTGGGGATATTTACCTGCACTCCCTGTCCTATAACCAAAACAGGACGTGAGAGGAAATCCCTGAGAATTAAAAAATTAAGGGAAATTCTTTGGGGACCCCCAGGTCATTAGAACTAGTGTCCCTATTGGAAGATTTCCCCTCTATTACTTTTCTGGGACAACCCAAAATCTGGCATTTTCTTTTATTTTCACTTTTAATGATAATGGTAAATAGGACAAATCGAGAGGGGAAATCTCACAGACACAGACAGCAATACAAACTGACAGGTGATCTAATCCCTCTCCACTCTATCCAAAACTAAAGAAAAAGTTTTGCCTTTAGTTTTAAATAACAGCCACACCTCTCAGTCCAGAACTTTTACCGTAGAGAAGGGGGTAGGGGATTTTTGACCAGGTGTTAGGAAGGTCCAGTGCATTCCAGTACAAGAAGACTATTCCTTCTGTGCATAAGGTCGCTACCAAATGTGTATTAGTGCACATGTGCTGACATATTAATATTCATGCTAAGCAGCGTGCACACTCGGCACTGGTTTTGGCACCAAATGGCCTATATAAGCTGAAGTGTGACATGGACAGATTGCTAAGCGGTCTTCAGCTAGTTTATGATTTACCTGTGAACTGGCCTGCTACTTTTGCTTTCCCGTGTAGCTTGCCTTTTATCTGTCTTTCTTGTCTGCCTGTTGGGACCTTGGCCTGTATCTTGACAAGGTCTCTTCTTTAAGTTCCGGTACCCCACCTTGGCCTGTATCCTCATGCTGTCCGTGCCTTCAGATTCATTGCCTCACGGCCCAGCTGTTTGACAACCTTTCACTTGTGTCTTGGCTTTTTTCCTATCTTCTAATCAGGTGCTACCTGGTGGTCCACAGTCGTCTGTTCTTCACACCCGACAGTTGGTGCTGCCTGCAGCATTGACCCTTGTGCCACTTTGTGTCCTCACATTTCTTGTCACCACTACCAGGGGGTTTGGACAAGAGGTGCAAGAGAAGCCCCCTATTCAGCTCGATCTCCATCAGGCATGTGTCACCAGGCCTGTTAGTAAATGCTGATTGCTGGAAGCACAGGATTTAATCTGGTGCCTTTTAGACTATACAGTTATAAAATCCCAGTAAAACTGCTGAAACAGGAAAGTGGAAGTAAGACTATGAAAATGGAAATCATTAGTACAAACTCTGCCTGACTGAATATCTTTCTCTATGGCTTCCTTTATGCTTTAGTAGTGGTACATGGAATGGTACATAGAAATAATTGTTTTCATGGTCTGAAATGAGGAATCATTGTTCTTTTTGGATAAGTGATGGAATAAGACATATGAATATCTCTGTTTTAAGAAGGCTTTACTGTACTAAACACTGATTAGACTGAAAGCTTTTTATTGCTTTAGTCTTTTCACACAATAACCTGTATGGTTATGATATATTATGTTAATGAACCTCTTAGGAAGATGGGGCAAGTTTTAGATATGTTTTCTTTTTTAGATATGTATGTTCAACTTTTGGTTTTCCCATAGTAGGAGTAGGACCATCCTTGCAGATATTCTCTATATGCAGGATTCCAGATCCTCAGTGGAGACATTTAAGTCCTGTATATGGAAAATTACACAGACCACTGGTGCTGGTCCTCATAAGAACTTGGTGTAGAGATATTCACATCAACCACTTGCCATCCGCATAGTTATTCGGCGGCAGAGTGGCTCTCCTGCATCAGATCAGAGACCTAGTACATGATCCTGCACTTCTGGGTAGGGGGTGCGCATCGCCGGCACACCACTTCTGCTGTGATTAGTCACCAGGGCCAATTTAGACAGGAGCAAATTAACCTACCATCATGTCTTTGGAGTGTGGGAGGAAACCCATGCAGGCACAGGTAAAACATGCAAACTCTGTGCAGGTAGTGTTGTGGTTGGGATTCAAACAAACAACCCTAGCGGAAGTGCTAACCACTTAGCCACTATGCTGCCCAGTGGTATTGTTAATGGTATCTTTTATTTTTGAAGAAAGGAACAAGCAGCAATAGATGACAGAAAACAAGTGTTTTGCTGGTACTATATCACAATCAAACCCTGCTATCTGACCTATCTATGATGATGTGCATGGACAGTTCTACTTGTGAGTTCCGGGGCTGCCTCTTGCAATAAAATAGGGTGACTTCGATAACAGAAGCTCCAGGATTCATATGTACCAATGGCCTGGGAGCTTACTTAAGTGTGCAAAAGAGGGCACTCATTGGAGGTTTTAATTTTACATAAAAGAAAGATTTTTGGGGGTAATTCTCATTTAAGTGAACACTTCCACCAAAACTGAAATGTAGGCTCTGTGATAAATACAGAATGCATGACTTCCCTGTTCAGTACTTTAGTTTTCAGTGGGTCATTGCTCTTAAGTACCCCCCACCCTCTCTCCCTCGTCACTGGCTCTGATTGTTTGTATCTGAGCCAATGAGGAGCGAGAGACCTGAGACAGCTTCTGCTCTCGTGCACGTCCCTGGATCAAGATTGGGCTCAGGTATGTATTTAGAAGGGGCTATGGGGGGAGCTGCATGCAGAAGTTTTTTTTTTTTTACCTTACTGCATAGAATGCAGAATATTAAACTCAAAAACTATTTTTATTTTTGCAGTTTACCAATCCTCAAAGAGTAACTCCACTTTTGTTGGGAAAATAACAGTTTCCTTTTCTTTTAAAGATGGCAAAGAAAAGGGATTTTAATGGTGTCATAACACATGAATTTTATAAAAAATTTATTCTCTATTTAATTCAAAAAATTTAAAAATTGGGGCAAACGGTTGATCCCAAATATTTTGTTTATAAAAAAGAGCTTTTACATATATAACATTTATGCTATTCACAATGCTTGTTGTTCGACATGTTTCGCTTTTCTGCTTCTTCAGGAGCTTTAAAGCACATATGTACCTGTACGAAGATGGGGGACACCGTGAGCATTCATCCTAATCCTATTGATGGAACATTGTGACCATTTGATTGGAAAAGATTTCATTGGCATATTCATCTCTGACAACTTTTTACACATGATGGCAACTTAGCTTATCCAACCTGAAAGGATATCCCTGGATTGTGCCACCTTTTTATATGGGTCTTTCTGGGAGAATTTAGAAGTTACTGGACAGTAATTTAAGAACAACTGGCTCTGACTTGCTCTCCCTATGGTCTCTTACCGCCTTTGGAGGTGGCTCCCCCCTTATACCAACTATCCTTCCCATATTCACAGAATACCTATTTGCTGATATTTACTTTATTTAGACTAAGACACACTGTTTTTATTGTGCTCTTTGCTTGTGTACATTAGGACATTTGTCATGTTTAAATTTAAAGACTTTGAGGGCCATATTGCCAGATATAGGGAACAAGGCAAAAAGGAGGCACAAACATCTGAAATGACAGCTCTTTTTTAACAACTTTCGAAATTAGTAGAGAAGAAGGCTCATTTACTATGGCATATTGAAGGGTTTGAACAATATATTAAGGATGATCTGAACCCATTGGATTTGAGGATCCAAATTTTTCCCACCTTTGATAACATAGATGATTCCTTCAAAGAGAAATGGGAGAGCAATCTTCAGCAATGCAGCCTAATAATTATGAAATTGCTAATAGAAGAATATCCCAAACGAATTACATTGCTGAACATTGACATTGATAAGATCTATGCGTAATTGAAACCCTTTGAAACGTTTGATAGCTACAAGGTGCAGGAGAAAAATATCAAAGTACACCTAGACCTTATAGCCTAAAATACAATCCCTATAAAAGAACGTAAGTTCTGGAGGGACAAAATAGCCTTTCAGGAGGCCAAGGCCTATCATTGGCAACAAAATACAAATTCCAGTTTACGTTCTAAACCTAATAAAATGCGGGGAGCTAAAGGAGAAAGAGGTTCAAATACGTCATTAAATTCTTCCATATCTTCTTCTTCACAGTTGTCTACTTTTGAAAAAAAGAAAAAATTTCAAAAACACAAATGGAAGTCACCGAACAAAGAATCACAGCTTACTAAAAAGCGTATGGTGGAGGCTGCTTCTATCACTCATCAAAAAAGCCTTTTGGGTAATCAGGTAATTGATTCACGTGGTGGCTCATCTGAGCAATCTATCCCTGGCACATCTTTCATACACAATAGTGTAATTAAAAATGGCGATACTATGGGGGACCTATATCCTGGTTTAAATAATAGTACATCATAGCTATACCCAAATGTGATTTCTGATAATCGTCTTAATATCATCAATCTTTCTGATTACACTCTGTCTCAGGATGAAAAATCAGGTTTGTCAAAAGGTCTAAGCTTTTGTCCAGAATCTGATCTAGATAAATTTGAAGTTATAAAGGATCTGCAATTGTTTGCTAGAAAACTGCTATTAAAAAGCATGTATAACAAAACCGATCCAACTTCAATAAAAGAGAAAGCACAACATGTAATTGATTTAGAAAATTTGATAGCACTAACAGAAGACCAAGATGGCATAGACCTTATTGACAAGATTGACCTAGATAGTTTACTCGCGGATAATATTCCTCTTAAAACACAGAAAATTCAATCATCCCTTAAGAAAAAAATCAGATAAATTCCCTGTCATCACTGATAAATAAATTCAATAAGGATTTTTACTTACTGGTAGACAATGCTTATGCAGATAGGATTATCAATATGCAAACTTGGGAATTTATTAGAACACCTTATCCCAAAATACCAACTTTTGGTCTCCCCAAAGTGCACTAAAACAAGGCGACATCTCCAGGACGCCCTATTGTATCAGGGTGTGGATCCCTTACAGAGAATCTGAGCAAATTAATTGATGAGCAAATTTGATCTTATGTCAACAATTTGCCATCGTTCATCAAAGACGCTATACATCTTCTTCCACAGCTGGAGAGGATGGTGGTGCCTCCTGACGCCCTGCTGGTGGCAGTTGATGTTGAGGCTTTATATAGCTCCATTCCCCACCAGCAGGGCATCAGGGTGGTTAGTCACGTCCTCTCTCAATCTCAGAGAGACAGTCGTTCATTTGACCAATTCCTCCTTTCGGCCTCAGAACACATACTCACACGTAATGTGTTCTCTTTTGATGGTTCCCACTACCTCCAGGTACAGGGCGTAGCGATGGGGACATGTTGTGCCCCATCCTATGCCAATTTGTTCCTGGGGGAGTGGGAACAGTTCTTCCTATCTGAGGAAGCACTCTTACCCCTGACAATGTCTGTTTTAAGTTGGAATTGTTATATAGACGATATCTTGATCGTCTGGGCTGGCCCACCGGATTTACTCATTTCCTGTGTGGATGCCATGAATAAAAACTCATACAATCTGGATTTTACAATGACATGTAGCAATTTGTCCATTAATTTCCTTGATATCACAATATCAAAAGAAAAGAATGGTAAACTGACCAGTGCACTGTATCGCAAAGATACTGCTTGCAATAGTATTTTACATGCCGATAGTGCTCATCCCACGCCCCTCATTAGGTCAATTCCGTTCAGCCAATACTTACGGCTGCGTCGGAATTGTACACATGACCTAGTATTCCAAAAAGAAGCAGATGACCTGAGAGATTGTCTGCTTTTGAGGGGCTATTCTCATACCTAAAGAAGGCTTTCAAAAGGGCCACCCAGAGATCAAGACAAGATTTGTTGTCTGGAAAGACAACTGTGAAAAAGACGATTGAACCTAAGTCTAACACCTTACGGGATACACTAAACAAAATGATCAAATTATTAAGATCATTTCCAAGTATTGGCACTATAGATCCTTTATTAAATTCCAATTCCTTTGTGCCTCCCAAACCGTCCATTACATACCGTAGAACTAAATCCCTAAAGGACAGCCTAATACAGAGCGAATTCACATGGGAATTCCAGGCTGACCCTTGCAAACGTCCCGGCACTTTTCGCTGCGGCAGCTGCAATATATGACAGTATATCTATATTGGTGATAATGTGATCCTACCTAATGGTAGAATTTTCAAACCAGTCCACTATGCAAATTGTAAAACCATAGGGGTTGTCCACATGTTGGTGTGCCAATGCGGCGCATTTTATGTGGGCAAAACAAAACTGTTCTACAAAAGAGTGTCAAGACACATTACTAGTATGAAAAAATCCTGTCCTGAACTTCCCCTGGGTCGCCATGTAAGAGATGTTCATACCAGTAGGGCTCCTAAAATCAAATTCCTCATATTGAATAGAATACACCCAAATAGCCGGGGAGGAGACTGGAATAGGATCTTGCTACAACGAGAAACGAGATGGATAGTGACTCTGAATGCTACGTCAGCCCCTGGTCTTAATGATGTAATTAGTTATCGCCCTTTCCTGGAAGGCTTTTCCAGGAGGTTGGGAAGAATGAGAATCCAAGACACTATTTTCCATGCTGTTTTGTTTTTATGTTCTCTACCATAACGTTTACCCTATAGTGGATAAAATACATTTTGATCATTTTTATCACTACTTTTCTATTGTTCACTTGGACATGGTTTGGGTTTCTTTGACCTTTTTGATTTTTTCATTGTTTGTTGGTTTGTTCTCCTGCCCTTCTTTTCCCTCCTTTCTTTTCCCCTCATTATTTTTACATATATATGTCTATAACTGGTCCATCAGTTGGGTTCTGTCATGCCTCATATGACATCGTTTAAATTTTAGTTCTCTTCATTTTCAGCTTTCAGTACGCCCCACCTGGCACACCCAGGGATGTTGGCGCCATTCAATTGGCGTAGCGTCCCTGTTTACTCATGGCCAACGCCATGAATCCGCGCTGGTGCACACTTAGCGCAGGACGTCACTCCCTTTCTGGGGTGAAGCCGTGCGCCTCTTGTGCAGGGGGCCTCTGCCTTCTCCTAAATTGGGATACTTACTCGTTGCTGTTTCTTAGTTATAATTTGCAAAGTGTTCCGCTACTTTATCATGTAATTTTGTGTTATTATTTTGTTTCTCATATGTTCTACTGGATGATCCCACCGTGAATTCTTCACGATGTTTTCACGTCATGATGCTGGTTCGTTGTCTTGGTGACATTACGCTATTACACATACAGGCGCGTCAACTACATGCGACGTTTGTTATCTACCGTCACAATGACGTGACTCCGCTTTTTCGGCACACTGCGCATGCTCCGGCGTCCTGGCTTCTTATTTAAACCGTCTAGCAGTAAATACATGTTAGCTGTGACGGCTCACACTGCAGAAGCATAATGACTCAGTCCTTACTTTACAAATAATAGTAAATAGGCTGTTTGCTACTTATGTACCTGCACTTGGTTACTTTAGCGTTCTTTTTGGGTAACTACGTTAGCTATCTATTTGCATCCATAGGCATACCCCTGGGACCATAGGATTACTTTGATCCTTTTTCCATACCTGGATGCATTCTATTGTATAGCAGGCCTTTTTGGGTTGCTATTTATACCCTTCTGATCCTCCATTTAGGTAGGTGTCCTATTTATCACTATTTTCTAATCTTGCAAGGTCCTGTGTGATTCTTTTGCAAATACATATAATTTATTTTGCTACCATTTTTAGATCTCTGGTTTGCGAGTTGTTCCCTCCTTGGAGATTATGCGGGGACCCTCGCTGGGACGTACTGAATGTTATTAGCTGAATCTGGAGAGAACTTTCCAATATTAGCCGCACATCCTCTTCTTGTCATGTGGGATACCATGAAGAATCTTTATTGATGTAAGACCAATTTATTGCCCTCATCCAATTGCCCCTGTACAGTGCATTTGCATAACATGACGTGTGTATATAGTAATGTAATATTTTTTTTACTAGACATTTGGCTCTATACATTTGTAAATCCCCTAAAGAAGGGCATTAAGCCAAAAAACGATTGTTGGGTCTTACAAAGAGCCGTTTTGTATCTAACTAATATTCCACTTGGATTTGTATATTCCACATGAATTAATTTTTTACCCATGAATGTTTTGTATCATATTCAGTAAACTTTATATTTTTTATATATACTTTGCTGTTTCCAGTCACTTTTAAAATCTCATTCCCAAGGGGGTCTTTTTTCTCGTTCCTATATAACCGGGATGTGGTGACTGTTAACAGCCGTTTTCTGTGAATATTGAGTCCCTTTCTAATACCAACCATAGTGACCTTTAGCAGTGCTCATTTGAGTGAATTGTTAGAATACAGATGGTATGACAGTACATACATGCTTTACAGGTCCTGAAGAAGCAGAAAAGCAAAACATGTCGAGCAACAAGCATTGTGAATTGCATAAATATCTGTGTATGTGTGTGTTATATACAGTATCTCACAAAAGTGAGTACACCAGTCACATTTTTGTAAATATTTTATTATACCTTTTTATGTGACAACACTGAAGAAATGACACTTTGCTACAATGTAAAGTAGTGAGTGTACAGCTTGTATAGTGTTAGATGTACTAGCAGATTTACATGGACTTCACTAACAAACTAAAGCTGAACCCCATCTAACAGTTTTTAAACAGTTACAGCAACAGCTAACAACGTATTTGTTTTCTTTTGGTATAAAGTTACATAGATGAATACAGGCTGTGGGTGTCAAGGCTGCTGAATAAAATAGCTGTCAATGGATATTTTTCTATCCATGCTGTTTAACATAGATGGGGAATCCACTGATTTTTTTTCTTATTCAGCCCACTGGCTGAATGAGATCAAGCCATGCATGGCTAGCTTTACCTATCTAAAGGCACATAATGATGGCCAAATGAGGTAGCGCAATCTGACCAGCGAAAGATCTTTAGTACAAAGGATAATTCCACACTCATCCCTATGGAGCGTGGAGGAGGAGCTTCCAGTAGATACCTATGGCTCCAGCTTATCACATAAAAAATGGTGGTGACTGGCTAGGAAAAAAAAAATACATCTACTGTATCAGTTCTTTCTGTGTCTAACAAGACAAGGGCATGCAGACATATATCAATTTCCCGATCTGGTCGTAACCAGTCGGATTCAATAAAAATTATTTTCTGTCACCAAGCACAATAACACAAAATGAAGGCCCAATCCCACCCAAAGCTTTCTATTTTGTTTGGATAGCGAGGGGAAGGACTAAAACCTCTGTCAGGAAATTATTGCTGTTTTTGTTCTTGCTGGGGAGATTTCTTTTAAGTCCCTTTTAAGACATAAAATAATGAGAAAACTCAGCAATGTAGACAAATTTTATTAGAAGCATGCAAAAGGCTTAGAGCAGTGATGGTGAACCTTGGCACCCCAGTGGTTTTGGAACTACATTTCCCATCAAAAACATCTGGGGTGCCAAGGTTCAGCGCCACTGGCTTAGAGCAATGTTTTAATTGCTGGCAAAATCTTCCTGTGAGGGTGACAACAGCAACCAATGCTTCCTGTAAGGTAAATCTATGAAGTACCTCTGGGGTCCTTGTCATGTGCAGTGTGTCAAGTGTGCATGGCCCTGGTCGTGGCCCCATGGATGTGGCTCAGGTTGCAGGTGAACTGGAAAGCAGTTGGTTATGGGCCTGTGTGCGCCTGTTGGAATTCCGTGCATAGGGGGTGTTTGGCACATATTAAGGAGGGTATTTAAACCCTTCCCTTATGGAGGTCAGCACTGTGACTTGGTAGCTAATTTGTGAGAGTGCTTAGCCTGACTCCGGCCATTTTTGTTGCTGACCCAATTGGCTGGCTCTGCCTGTGTCTCCTGTTTCTGTTGTTGACTGACTATCTTTACCTACCACCTACCTCATCCTCTTTCTAACAATGACCTGCTTCCCCCATTTTGTCTCTTAATCGTAACCTCCCTGCTCCTGCTAGCTGTTGCTTGGATGATCCTGAAGGCCATGACCTGGTGGCATCGCAAAGTGAAGTAGCCCCTGTGTCCACTAGTATTAACAGCCCATCATCCCATCAATGCTCTGGCAAAGACAAAGGTGCCGCTTAGACTATATGCCTCAGGTGAATCTGTGCCACCTGTCAATGGTGAATTTATAACTGTGTCGGAAGAATAGGAAGTAAAGGGAAATATCCCCTGTGAGTTCACAGAGAGAAAGTAAAACTTGACAAAATTTTTATTCTTGTACACTCAATCTAAAACTAAAAACATAGCATTATTTGTGCAGATTTGTACATCAGATTTTTAGGCTAGCAGCTATTGTGTCCAAATCAGGGACTGTCTAGAAGAGACACAGCTGGTACTGCTAACTTACGCCATTCTTCTGCTTCCCATAGCTGTCAGTTAGTGCAAAAGACTTTTGCAATAGGTGTCTCTGAGGCTAATGACTGACAGCTGCCTCAGGGAATAAAATCAGCCATGCTGAGAGCAGAGTAATCATGATTTGTGGGTGTCCTAACAGTCGAGGCATTGTCCAGGGGAAATGAGGATAGGAAGCATCTCCTACATCAGGTCCGAAGGGGCATAGGCTATACTCCTGATCCAGTCACTGTCCACTGTTTGTGGCTAGTTTGTACCCATGAGGACTGGGTAAATGTCATTTTGAACCAAATTATGGAAGTCCATCATTTTCTAAAGAGAGCGATTTGTACAGTTGTTGTCAACGAAACTAATTAACCTATTACAAATGGAGAGAATTAATGGATTGCTAATGCAGAAGGAACTGTATAAACAGAAAAGTACGCAATATTTCAATACGGCACCCAAGGGGTTAGTCTAACAGAGTCTAGATTCTCTGTAGTTGACTCTCCATAGGAGCTAATTTTGAAGCACCCCCATGCTGCGAATAGGCTGTAAAACATTGTAGGAGTGTATGAGCATGGAACAGAAGGCTTGCTTTCCTTAGGAAGAATGCTGATAAAATTTTAATGAACTACCCTGTTGTCATGGGGATTTGTTCCTATTCATTAATTCATTGCTTCTCCCTCTACAGTTTTGCTGAAGTTGAGTGACAAAATGTCAGATCGCTGTTATCCGGGTTTTAAACTTTGTGGTCGCGAATGTAACTTTTCCTGGCAGAATTTAAAATAAATGAAATAAAAACGTGTCACCGCTTAAAGGGGAACAATTTTGCAAAATATAGATTAGTTATTTTGACATCCAATTTAAAAAAAAAAAATAGAAAAAAACCTTGGCGCGTCACCGAAGTAGTTTACGAAACTGATGTCCTTGCCAACTGTTTGAACGTCGAGTTTTTTTGAATTTTGGAATCTTTTACACCTTATAAGCTGGAACCAGAAACTCGATTCTCCGAATGTGCTGACTATAATATAGAACAGATAATGTGAAAAAATTATCTGTGACATGTTGGGGCTATTTATACAATTCAGATTTATTCCAGGTAGTGTCAACCTCTCCTGTCAAATCTCAGCATAAAATGTAATACATTTACCCTTCAATTTTATCAGTTAAAGGCTCTTTCATTCTTTCATTTTTTTAATTTATTTTTTGTCACCGAATGATGTGATTTTATAATTAGCTAGATAATTAATTTACAAATAGAATCCTGAACAGGAACAGTTTTTTTTTTATTTCTCATGGAATCTTTTTCTCCCACATCTGCTTGCAGCTGACAATGTTTCTTGGTTAGTAGTTGACAGTTCGGTGCCTTGAGTGTTGCTCTTTCTGTAAGGTTAGCAGTATAATTGACAAACCACAGGGACTAGATCCCTGGATTAAGCTGACCGGGGCTGTCAAAACAGTCATGACAAACTTTCAAATCAGCTTGCAGTGTAGGTTCAAGCTATAGGAATTAAATGCGCATTAACAACGCAGGGAGAGATGCATAGCCTTTATTTTTTTCCATTCTATAGAAATGCCTGCATTTTGAGAGTCTTTGTAAATGCCTGGTTGTGCTTTTTATACAATCACAACATCAGCAAAAGGCAACATATAAGCTGTCATATAGTACATACATATCATGAACAAAAGCTTATGGTATAAAAAAAAACGAAAATCTATGGTAAATGCCAGACTGAACAGACGGCTGGGCTTGTGTGTAGGGAGTTGAATCGTTGTGATTTTGCGTTCAGTTCTGATTCGATTGCTACTCGGTAATTTCTTCTGCCTAACTTGGAATTTGGCAACACGGTCTCTAAATTTTATATCATTAATCCCAAATATTATTAGGAAATAATACAAACATTTGCTTCTTATAGACAAATGTGGCCCATGTCAATTTTGTGTTTATTACTTGTGTGGTCCTCAGCTTTTTGTTGGGTAAATTTGTAATAATTTTTTCCCTGATGAAGCTACATCCACAGTGAAACTCGTTGGTATTAAAATAAACATTTTTTTACTTCACTCAGTTGAGGACCACTTGTGTGGTCCTCAACTTTTTGTTGGGTAAATTTGTAATAATGTTTTCCCTGATGAAGCTACATCCACAGTGAAACTCGTTGGTATTAAAATAAACATTTTTTTACTTCACTCAGTTGAGGACTACTTGTGTGGTCCTCAACTTTTTGTTGAGTAAATTTGTAATAATGTTTTCCCTGATGAAGCTACATCCACAGTGAAACTCGTTGGTATTAAAATAAACATTTTTTTTACTTCACTCATGCAAGGACACATATAATAAATTAGAAAAAAGAAATACAAACAACAGAGAGAAGAAACAAAATAGGATCCTTCAAGAATATTTTATTATTAATCTTTTTCACTTCATATAACTCAGGAATGAGAAATACTTGCAGGTTATTGCCGGGAAGAATAACAGCTGAGGGACAACAATAAAAAGTAACATTACAATGTATACATACAGTCATGTGAAAAAGTTGACCCCATGGAAATTGTCGACCTTTTCAACATTTTAAATAGACAAAATTAGATTTTGATTCAGATAGTGCCTACAGACAAGGATGATATACTTGAATAAATGACATATAAAATTGACATGCTCTATTTATTTTTGAGATCTAAACTTATGAAACTACAGATTTGTCATATGGGAAAAAGTAACCATATCCCCACCACTCCAAATCCATGAAATTAGAATCCAGTGATTCAAATTAGGTGCTAATGATTAGAACTGCCGCCTTAACCTCCGCAACATCTCCAGAATTCGACCCTTCCTGACTAATGACACCACAAAACAACTTATTCACTCCTTGATTATTTCCCGCCTCGACTACTGCAACTCTCTCCTTAATGGCCTACCCTTAAGCAGGCTATCCCCCCTTCAGTCTATTATGAATGCTGCTGCTAGACTAATACACCTCACTAATCGATCCGTGACTGCTGCTCCTCTCTGCCAATCCCTTCACTGGCTTCCCCTACCCCACCGTGTAAAATTCAAAATGCTAACCATAACATACAAGGCCATTCACAACATTGCCCCCATCTACATCACCAACCTCATCTGCAGATATCGCCCAAATCGCCCCCTCCGCTCCTCCCAGGACCTCCTGCTCTCTAGCTCCCTTGTTACCTCCTCCCATGCTCGCCTTCAGGACTTCTCCAGAGCCTCTCCCATCCTCTGGAATTCCCTACCCCAGTATATCCGATCAGCCCCTACCCTGTCCACCTTTAGGAGATCCCTGAAAACTCATTTATTCAGGGAAGCCTATCCCACACCCACATAACTGTCCCTGAGCCACCCCCATCAAATCATTCTTTGCAGCTATTAACTTTTGTACCACCACCCCCTCCGTTTAGAATGTAAGCTCTTCGAACAGGGCCCTCCTGTACCTTTTGTATTGAACTGTACTGTAATTGTGTTGTCCCCCTTTATACATTGTAAAGCGCTGCGTAAACTGTTGGCGCTATATAAATCTAGTATAATAATAATAATAATAACCTTCTTAGGGAGTATGCAGGAGGAACCTGTCTTATTTAAACCTTAGACAACTAAGGATCTTGTGTTCTCTTTCTTATTAATGTTTGTGGTGTAAGACCAAAAGAGCTCTCTAGGGCCCTCAGAAGAAAGGTTGTGAATGCCATTGAGTTTGGCAAGGGCTCGATAAGATTGTCAAATCATTTGAAATCAATAATTCTCCTTTAAGGAAAAAAATCCTGAAAGTGGCTTAGATTTCAAACAACTGCTAATTTTTCCGGGACTGGCCAGCCCCAGAAAATTCTGCCCAAGATCTGACTGTTTGATGCTAAAGGAAATCTAGAATAACTCCCAAAGATTTCATCATGGGTTGTTTAGGTAACTTTTGCAACATTTTTGCTGTCCAAAAACAACATTAGAGCAACAGGACAGTTTGCCATTGAATATAAAGGCAAAGACCAGGCCTTTTGGAAAAATATGCTGAAAATTGATCATTCGAAGACATAGTTTTTTTGGTCATAGTAACAGTAAATATGTTTGCAAAAGACAGTATTTCAGGAGAAGAATTACAACTGTGAAGCATGGCAAATCCATGAAGGAATGACTCAAAATCAAGAAATAGCTGGTTATGAATGTCCCTAGTCAAAGCCTTTTGGCTTGATCACCATTGGCATTTAGTAGAATGATTTTGAAACAGGTAGTCTATGTAGAGAAACCCACAAAGTGAAGGAATTTAACATAAATAATGAAAAAGAGTTGATGTCAGAGGCTGGTGGGCAGTTATACAAAATGCCTACAAGAAGTAATTTCTGTGAAACTGAGCAAAACCAGCTTTTGATGCCAGGGGTGTTCTTACTTTTTCCAGAATACACCATTGCATCTGATATTTCTGTTGAGTAAATGTTTGAAACAGAAAATGTAACTTTAAAACCTGTGTTTTTATTCAAGCATATCAACTTTATCTGGAGGCACTGTTTAAATAATGATGTAATGTTTGCCTGTTCAAATATGTTGAAAAAGGTCAACAATTTCGATGGGGAATACTTCATTTTTCACATGGCTGTATGTGAAAAGAATATGACCAGTAGTATGAGTAAACCTATGTACCAGCTGGAAATCAAAATCTTAAAAACAAGCATGGTCTCTATCAGGGGCGGATCCAGAGCCTAGTTTCGGGAGGGGCACTGCCAGAAAATACGTTTTTTTGGGGGGTAAATTTAGCAGGGAAATGGCTGGTGTTAGCGCTTCAATCATCACGGCACCATGGTTGTTATGGTGTCAGGATGATTGAAGCGCATTATTACTATTATTACATGGTTATAAAAAATGAAATGGTTCAACTCACCATATAATCAGTGGGAGCCCCGAGCGTGTCACTTGCCACTGTTATCTGCCACAGGTTGGGGATTGTCACTTGCCACGTCACCTGTCACTAGATGCGGATTGTCACTTGCCACGTCCCATGCCACACGTTGCGGATTGTCACTTGCCACATCCCATGCCACACGTTGCGGGTTGTCACTTGCCACGTCCCATGCCACATGTTGCGGATTGTCACTTGCCACGTCCCATGCCACACGTTGCAGATTGTCACATGCCACGTCCCATGCCACACATTGCGGATTGTCACTTGCCACGTCCCATGCCACACGTTGCAGATCGTCTCATGCCACGTCCCATGCCACACGTTGCGGATTGTCACTTGCCACGTCCCATGCCACACGTTGCAGATTGTCAATCACCACGTCCCATGCCACACGTTGCAGATTGTCACTTGCCACGTCCCATGCCACACGTTGCAGATTGTCACTTGCCACGTCCCATGCCACACGTTGCGGATTGTCACTTGCCACGTCCCATGCCACACGTTGCAGATTGTCACTTGCCACGTCCCATGCCACACGTTGCAGATTGTCACTTGCCACGTCCCATACCACACGTTGCAGATTGTCACTTGCCACGTCCCATGCCACAGGTTGCGGATTGTCACTTGCCTGCTATAAATGTCTGCTGTGTCCCAGTCAGAGTCAGGCTTATTTAACTGGTGACCCCCTGTCATCAGTGCTGGGCAGGGAGGAATGGGCTGGCTGCTGCCACTGGGAGAGCGATGGGAGCAGAGCGAACACATGGCTCATCCTGAGCGGATGTGTCAGCGCTGCATCCCGCCCCAGGGGCAGCAGAGAGATGATGTAATCTCTCTGCTGCCGCGGCTGCCTGTACATTCAACAGTGTGGGCGGAACTGCAGGAATGCAGGGCGGCGCTGGGCGGTGAGAGATGATGTTATCTCTCTGCTCCCCCGCCCGCCGGCTCCCTAATTGGCCAGCAGCCGCTCACAAACTGTCACTGAGCCGCACACAGCTGTTCACGTAACAGAGCCGCCCATGCTCTCAGCTGTGGAGCCGCCCGCCGGCTCTCTCACCCACAGCGATGCCTGCCCTGCCCACCCACTCACCCACAATCTCGGAGGGGGCAATTGCCCTGTTGCCCCCCCCCTGGATCCGCCCCTGGTCTCTATACATGAGTTCCGAGGCCCATGTATCTGACATGGCATAGGTGTTTCCTCCACCTATAGCAAGAGGCATTCAATTTATATTTTGGAAAAGGCTAAAGAAGAAGATAGATCCATTGGTGATTTCTTCATTAGACTCTCAAACAATGCTTCATGTGAAAAACTAAAACTAAAATCAGGAACATAGGTCATATATTAGGTGATAAACCTTTTTCTGAAGGATTTAGGTAACGTGGTCCTGTGCAACCTTCCACTTCAACCATCCAACTTCTCTTCATCAGCATACTCACAAACAAATATCTGAAACCTTATTCTTAAAGAGGAACTTTACTCATATGATAATTTGATTTAAAAAAAAATACTATTCTTTAGCAAGGAACATACATTCCACATTAATAATTATGCTATCAAAATTAGTGTGTGCTGTAAATTGCCTCCAGCTTTGCTCCTGTTTCTTCTTCCTGGAGACTGCCATTTTTCTGAAGCCCAAATCCCCTGAACAGCAGTAAATCATAAAGCAAAACTAAACCCACATTGATTTATTGGTTTCAAAATATAGCTACATTACTGGAATGCCCGGATTGCTAACTGCCACATTTGCTTGTGTCCTCAACCAAACTGTCAAACCATCAAATGGCCGGTGTCTTAACTAATCACATGTGCAGCATCATGGCAGTTGCAGATCAAATAGAAGCAGCTTCCTTGGCTGTAAAGGATAGGCGGGTTTAATTTCACTTTAAGGCTGCCAGCTGATCAGCCTCCTCAAATTCGGCAGTGCCTAAAAATAGAGAGCAACTGAGCATGTGCAGAGCAGAGTGAGACAGTATATTACTGGATTTTAAAATGTATAGGCACTTATTTTTAAATTTTTACAGCTATACCTTTCTAAAGGGGCCAGCCTGAAGTGATGTAGCAGGACTTAATTTTCTGACTTTGACCCTATTAGTTCTCACCATTTTAAGGTATAGGAAATATGGTTTTATAATAAAGGCGTGAGGGGAGGGGGCAACGCTGAACAATGATTAAGGGAGATACCAAAAATCCATGCAATGCAAAAGAAACTACAAGAGATACTTTCTTGTATATTAGTGGACAAAAGCCCTCTTAAACCCAATTCCATTGAAAACCTTTTTTTTACCAACCATTGATAAGACCAAGAGAAGTTTATCCCTCTTTTGCAACTTTTTGTTGTCCCTTTTGAAGAGATATCCTATCACCACTGTCCATATGAAACGCTAATGCCACGTACACATTACCGTTTTTTCCGTCAGAATAAACTCTGACGGTTTTTCTGATGGAGTTCCGCTGAAACGGACTTGCGTACACACGATCACACCAAAGTCCAATCGTTTAAAACGCGGTGACGTACAACACGTACGACGGGACTAGAAAAAGGAAGTCAAATAGCCAGTAGCCAATAGCTGCCCTTGAGTCGTTTTTGGTCCGTCGGAATAGCATACAGACGAACGGATTTCCCAATAGGAATAGATTCCGTCGGAAATGTTCCTAGAAATGTTCTATTTCTAGGACATTTTGAAAGAAAAAGTCAGATGAAGCCCACACACAATCGGAATATACGATGAAATGATTCCGTCTGACCTTTTCTGCCGGAAAGTCCGGTCGTGTGTACGCGGCATAAGACAACATCTCCACATTGGTGGCACATACTGATCTACAGAAACTTCATGTCTGCGTGCACTGCAATGTATGAATAGTATTAATTAGGTAGGTTTTTTTTTTTTTTTTTGATAGAAACTTTTTTATTAAAGTTTTAAAAGTATAACAAGATAATGATGTTTACATACAGTATCTCACAAAAGTGAGTACACCCCTCACATTTTTGTAAATATTTTATTATATCTTTTCATGTGACAACACTGAAGAAATGACACTTTGCTATAATGTAAAGTAGTGAGTGTACAGCTTGTATAAGAGTGTAAATTTGCTGTCCCCTCAAAATAACTCAACACACAGCCATTAATGTCTAAACTGCTGGCAACAAAAGTGAGTACACCCCTAAGTGAAAATGTCCAAATTGAGCCCAATTAGCCATTTTCCCTCCCTGGTGTCAAGTGACTCGTTAGTGTTACAAGATCTCAGGTGTGAATGGGGAACAGGTGTATTAAATTTTGCTGTTATCACTCTCACTCTCTCATACAGGTCACTGGAAGTTCAATGTGGCACAACATGGCAAAGAACTCTCTAAATGATCTGAAAAAATTAATTGTTGCGCTATATAAAGATGGCCTAGGCTATAAGAAGATCGCCAAGACCCTGAAACTGAGCTGCAGCATGGTTTGCCAAGACCATAAAGAGGTTTAACAGGACAGGTCCAATTCAGAACAGGCCTCGCCATGGTCGACTAAAGAAGTTAAGTGCACGTGCTCAGCGTAATATCTAGAGGTTGCCCTTGGGAAACAGACGTATGAGTGCTTCCAGCATTGCTGCAGAGGTTGAAGGAGTGGGGGGGTTAGCCTGTCAGTGCTCAGACCATACGCTGCACACTGCATCAAATTATCAAATTGGTCTACATGGCTGTCATCCCAGAAGGAAGCCTCTTATTAAGATGATGTACAAAGAAGCCTGCAAACAGTTTGTTGAAGACAAGCAGACTAAGGGCATGAATTACTGGAACCATGTCCTGTGGTCTGATGAGACCAAGATAAACATATTTGGTTCAGATGGTGTCAAGCGTGTGTGGCAGCAACCAGGTGAGGAGTACAAAGACAAGTGTGTCTTGCCTACAGTCAAGCATGGTGGTGGGAGTGTCATGATCTGGGGCTGCATGAGTGCTACCGGCACTGGGGAGCTACAGTCCATTGAGGGAACCATGAATGCCAACATGTACTGTGACATACTGAAGCAGAGCATGATCCCCTCCCTTCGGAGACTGGGCTTCAGGGCAGTATTCCAACATGATAACGACCCCAAACATACCTCCAGGACGACCACTGCCTTGCTAAAGAAGCTGAGGGTAAAGGTGATGGACTGGCCAAGCATGTCTCAAGACCTAAACTCTATTGAGCATCTGTGGGGCATCCTCAAACAGAAGGTGAAGGAGTGCAAGGTCTCTAATATCCACCAGCTCCGTGATGTCATCATGGAGAAGCGGAAAAGGACTCAAGTGGCAACCTGTGATGCTCTGGTGAACTCCATGCCCAGGAGGGTTAAGGCAGTGCTGGAAAATAATGGTGGCCACACAAAATATTGACACTTTGGGCCCAATTTGGACATTTTCACTCAGGGGTGTACTGACTTTTGTTGCCAGCGGTTTAGTCATTAATGGCTATGTGTTGAGTTATTTTAAGGGGACAGCAAATTTACACTGTTATACAAGCTATACACTCACTACTTTACAGTGTAATTTCTTCAGTGTTGTCACATAAAAAAAGATAGAATAAAATATTAACAAAAATGTGAGGGTGTACTCAGTTTTGTGAAATACTGTATATTACATACAGGCGAAATATACAGTGGAGACGGAAAGTATTCAGACCCCCTTAAATTTTTCACTCTTTGTTATATTGCAGCCATTTGCTAAAATCATTTAAGTTAATTTTTGTTCCTCATTAATGTACACACAGCACCCCATATTGGCAGAAAAACACAGAATTGTTGACATTTTTGCAAATTTATTAAAAAAGAAAAACTGAAATATGACATGGTCCTAAGTATTCAGACCCTTTGCTGTGACACTCATATATTTAACTCAGGTGCTGTCCATTTCTTCTGATCATCCTTGAGATGGTTCTACACCTTCATTTGAGTCCAGCTGTGTTAGATTATACTGAATGGGCCTGATTAGGAAAGCCACACACCTGTCTATATAAGACCTTACAGCTCACAGTGCATGTCAGAGCAAATGAGAATCATGAGGTCAAAGAAACTGCCGGAAGAGCTCAGAGACAGAATTGTGGCAAGGCACAGCTCTGGCCAAGGTTACAAAAAAATTTCTGCTGCACTTAAGGTTCCTAAGAACACAGTGGCCTCCATAATCCTTAAATGAAAGACATTTTGGACGACCAAAACCCTTCCTAGAGCTGGCCATCCGGCCAAACTGAGCTATCGGGGGAGAAGAGCCTTGGTGAGAGAGGTAAAGATGCAGTCGGGAGATTGGAGAAAGTTGTAGAAAGTGAACCATCACTGCAGCCCTCCACCAGTCGGGGCTTTATGGCAGAGTGGCCCGACGGAAGCCTCTCCTCAGTGCAAGACACATGAAAGCCCGCATGGAGTTTGCTAAAAAAACACCTGAAGCACTCCAAGATGGTGATAAATAAGATTCTCTGGTCTAATGAGACCAAGATTGAACTTTTTGGCCTTAATTCTAAGCTGCATGTGTGGAGAAAACCAGGCACTGCTCATCACCTGTCCAATACAGTCCCAACAGTGAAGCATGGTGGTGGCAGCATCATGCTGTGGGGGTGTTTTTCAGCTGCAGGGACAGGACATCTGGTTGCAATCGAGGGAAAGCTGAATGCGGCCAAGTACTGGGATATCCTGGATGAAAACCTTCTCCAGAGTGCTCAGGACCTCAGACTGGGCCGAAGGTTTACCTCCCAACAAGACAATAACCCTAAGCACACAGCTAAAATAACGAAGGAGTGGCTTCACAACAACTCCGTGACTGTTCTTGAATGGCCCAGCCAGAGCCCTGACTTAAATCCAATTGAGCATCTCTGGAGAGACCTAAAAATGGCTGTCCACCAACGTTTACCATCCAACCTGACAGAACTGGAGAGGATCTGCAAGGAGGAATGGCAGAGGATCCCCAAATCCAGGTGTGAAAAACTTGTTGCATCTTTCCCAAAAAGACTCATGGCTGTATTAGATCAAAAGGTGCTTCTACTAAATACTGAGAAAAGGGTTTGAATACTTAGGACCATGTGATATTTCAGTTTTTCTTTTTTAATAAATCTGCAAAAATGTCAACAATTCTGTGTTTTCCTGTCAATATGGGGTGCTGTGTGTACATTAATGAGGAAAAAAATGAACTTAAATGATTTTAGCAAATGGCTGCAATATAACAAAGAGTGAAAAAATTAAAGGAGTCTGAATACTTTCCGTCCCCACTGTATGTACATAGTTCAGATCATATTATCAGTCTATGCCTACAGGGTAATGCAACTTGCTTCTATGTGTACCTATCTGTTACTATCCTATATCCTCTCATTACCGCCCAAAGTGGGGTCTATATAAGAACCATGACAAAAATATGGTTTGTATATGACTATAGAGCTAAGTAAATGTATTCTACATCATAGGTTCTGAGTTAGAAACCCTGAACTTTCAAACGAAAGCAGTTAAGACTTCAACATCAACAAAAAATGAAAACCATCAAAAAAAAATAAAAATCCGAAAATCAAGGGAAGGATACGCCTAGCGCTCTAGCAAGTTAAAAACCCACACTGCTAACTGTGCAAACAAAAGGCACATTGGTGCATTCAACGAAACCGTGGAGCCTGTTATTTGACCGGCCTTAGCCGCTACCCTCTGCCATAGTGGCTGGAGAGCCAGACAGCTCCAAAAAGTATGGAGGAGTGTGCCAGCCATCTGACAGCCCCTAAAGTATGTCTCTTTGACTGTAGTGTAAAACAAATACACTCTACTAGGGGTCAGATACCATCTAGTATGGAGTTTCACTACCGTCTCTTTGATAGCCATTGAGCGCATGCATTTATGCATGTTAAGCAGCATCTCAGACCAGACCTCTGGGGCAAACTCCTGGCCCAGTTCCATTTCCCACCTGACCATCACCGAGGACTTATCCAGTAGACGCTGTCCATTTAGAAAACTGTACATCTGCACCTATTTTTCTGTTTTTATTGCTTTTAAATGTAAATGTCCCCTTTTAGTCTTAATAAATTAAATTTAGTTAAATGGTTTTACGCTATGGGAGGATTTTTTCTTTATCCTTATAAACATCTGAAAAACGCCGGAACCATCGTACAACTGTGAGCCCGGAAAGTCGAGGATATCGCGGACAATCGTGTTCAGCATTACCAGGAACCGCAGAGTCCTTGGGAGATCCAAAGATTGTTCTGAAGGAGATCACTAAGGCGCTTTTATATTCCTCATTGAGGTAAGAGCTCTGGGAGCATTGAGTTCACAGGAACCACAAAGATCACATACAGATTTGTCACAAGAATCATTTATTAGAAGAATTTTTCACAGGAAATTTGGGCACATTGTTTGAAAGGACATTGATTGTAATCAATTCACCATTTATTATTAGTATTTGTGCATAATTATCTTAACGGACATTCCATCACATCTGATATTGTTTATTTGTCACAGTTTTTTAATTTTAAAATTGCGCTGATCACCATTTATTTCTATTCCAATTGTTTGTGCACTGTGTACACTATAGGTCTAGCAGCAGTTTTTTTATACACTATTTATTTATTTAAGCTGGTGTGCATGGAGCCTAAGTCGCACTGAAGATGAATGAACAGGAGACAGAGGCTCATTAACATTCATAAACTGAAGCATGGTAAAAACAGTTTACTATGCTCAGTAATTAATGAATACAGTGGGTGATCAGTATCAATCACCCACTGTGTTCACTTAGAAAAGGAAGGGGCCAGTAAATTACATATTTACCGGCCCCTTCCCTGCTCTTCATCCTGACAGATTCTCCTGTGTGCCTGCAACTGCTGTCGGTGGGAGAGGAAATGAGGTAAGCCGGTAGCGCTGCAGCTGGTGGGGGTCCAGGCAGTGAGAGAAATCCAGATTAGTGCAGTGGGTGGGGGGGGGGAATAGCTGAACCAGTCTTTCAGCTGCAGCAGTGAGAGCCACAAAACATTGGTTTCAATTATTTCCCCTCCACCCGCTGCAGTGATCCCCCGCTCTATCCACACACGATCCCCCTGGTGGGGAGGGGGAATTACTGCACCAGTGGGATGGGGGTGTGAGACAGTTGGCGGGGGGTAAGTCAGTTGTGAAGGTATTTCTTCAGTGGCAGTATCTGTGGGGTGACCAGGGAGGGATGTTGGGAAGATAGAGAATGAAAAGTGACCATGGAATTATGTAACTTAACTGGGGGGGGGGTGGGAAGTAGCTCAAAGTGATGTATGTCAGCTAGATGTATGAAGTGGCCTGGGGGTGGTGCAAGTTGGGGGGGCAGAGGCTGAGAAGTAATCATTTAATGATGTCTATAATTAAAAACTTTTGTGCTCATCTACTAATAGATAAAACAATAAATAATGCAATGGTACTGCTCAAAGAGAAGAACGTCCTGTTATAGAAGATGTAATATGCAACCTCACAGCCGTGCGCACAGGGTGTGCCAGGTGTGCCTAATCACCCCGTGTGGCACAGATTCCCCCTGTTTGGACCCATGATATTTCACCAAAGTCCCCTAATGAGGCTCCTACAAAAATTGTAAACAAAATTTTGTGTAAAAATAATAAAAAACTAAATAATAAAAATGAAAAAATATTGACATCGTCCACTGCCCTACTGACACCAATCTCTACCCTACTGACACCGTCCACTGCTCTACTTACACCGTCAGTATATATACACATGCACACACATGCATATGTGTTTGAGCTTTGGGGTGCACACCCCATTGCAATAGGCTATGCACACCAATGTGCAACCTCCAATCACTCTGTGCATGTCCAGATAATGTGACATTATTTTTTGATCATTCTATTTAACCCTGTGTTATTCAAACTCTGTACAATCAAAAGTGTATACTTAACACATAAGCTAAACACTCTATGGCTAAGTTAGCAATATATAAAAGTGAGCGCTGAGCCCAACACGGTATGAACTCCCAGCCCTGCTGCTCCCAGTAGGGAACTGGTATACAAGACAGTACAATATGATTAAAAGTAAATGATAAAAAAATTAATTAATAGCTGGAGGCATTAGGCTGTAATAATGTTCATATGGGCTGAAATGTCCATAATGTTCATAGAATGATAGCAACTTTAAAAGGCAGCCCCGTTGAAGGAAAAGAAGCAACCCTCTGGGCACTATGGAGATGAAAAGAAAGGCGCCACTCTAAGTGCAGTAAATTACATGAGGTTTAATAAAAACTGTAGAAACGGTACTCACAAAAGTACAATGTAAGAAGGCATGTTGACAAAAAATTGCGGGGTGTCCTGGAAGTGTGTCTAATCTGGGTACTGGATGGCGGTGGTCTCCGGTGGACAGGCTGCGCCGATGGATGCCGCCACTTCCTGTCATTGGAACGCACGTTGACAACCAGGGCGATGAGATCACTTCCGGAATTGGGATCGAGTAGGCGACGCGTTTACGGAGCTACGCTCCTTCCTCAGGCCTGAAGGGGTAGGAAGAATAGGAAAGGGGCAGGAAGAAAAGGGAGGGAAATGAAAGGGTGGTGGAAGAAAGGGGAAGGGGAGGAAGAAATAGAAAGGGGAGAAGAAATTGAAAAGGGAAGAAAAAAAGGGAAGGAAATTAAAAATGAAAGGGTGGTAGAAGAAAAGGTATGGGGTGGAAGAAATGGGAAGCAAAAAGAAAGGGGGCAAGAAAAGGAAAGCTGGAGGAAGAAAATGGAAGGAAATGAAGTGGGAGGAAGAAAAGGAAAGGAAATGGAAGAAGAGGAAGAAAAGGGAAAGAAAGGAAAGGAATGGGGGAGGAAGAAAAAGGAAGTAAAAGAATAAGGACATTTAAGGGAAGAAATTAATGTTGTTGCATTGTAGTTTCCATTTCTCCAGACCCATAGAAAATTTGCCATGTGCTGAAAGTGTTGTTTTTGGGATAGGAAATTATCAAAGTTTTGAAGCCATAGATTGTTAGCATGCTGAAACCTGTCCAGTAAAACTGTGATCAAGATATCTCACACCATGTCTCCTACAACATACAAAATTCAGGGATGGTTAGAATGTGCAGATACCTCACAGGCTGTCTATAGTTTTAGTTTGATACCAGTTGTTTTCTACTTCCTGTATAATGCCATTTTAACTTCTGTACCCTGCACATCTTTAGTTATGTGAATAGAAGGATTAAAACCTACAGTTTATAGACCTCTGACACCAAGGATAGGATTATGTAATGAGAGCTGGATGATTTCACACCTTCCATCCTGTTCTTGAATAATCAACATCTGCCTAGACACATTTTATGGTGATTATTTTAAGATGCCTGTGCTACCTATGTGGATATAAATGCTGGGGTTTGTTCCTAACACGCACTGAAATGGAAGAAGTGGCTTAAATAAGCTATAAAACATTTATGATGTTAATAAAAGGTTTGGCCTTATTAAAACACAACACAATACACCGACCAACATGTCAGTGTTAATGAAAAATGTTATTACTGTAGGTAGTAAAATATAAAGCTCACAATTCAGAAAGTTCAGCTAATAGTATGAGAGTGCTCTCAAGGTATATCAGATATTATATGGGAACAATAGTGAATGTGTTGGCAGAGGAATCAGTGAGGGGCAAAAGCAGGCCACTATAAAGGAAGGGAAGACACAAACAGAGTGTGGAAGAAGAAAGAATATACAGAAAGCCAATGTCCACTGAGAGCATGAGTATAGAAGGAAGAGGGAGCATTGAAGAGTGAAAGTGTTGAAATATTAATAAATATACATAAGAAAACTAGGGGAACGGAGGAAACATTTCAACATAAAATCATTGCCGAGTGCTTTCTGGCTCTCTATCCTTGTGTCATTATTATATCTTGTCTCCATCCCTACCTCCTGTCTCTAACTCTCTCTACCTCTTGATCTCTTTCTCCATTTGTCTCTCGTGTGTTTCTCTGTCTCATGCGCTTACACCTCATCCTTGCCCCCTTCTCTACTTCCTTCTCCTTCTTGGTATCCATTTCCCTTTCTTTGTTTTGTATAAATTTTTCTTAGTCGTTCTACCCATATCGCTCTTTCTTTCTCTCTCTCTCTCTTATTCTGCATCTCTCTCTCTTTCTTTCCCTCACCCTTTCTCCCTCCTCTTTCTCTTCTTCCCGCTCGTTTCACTCTTTCTTCCTCTCTTAGCCTATCCTTATCCATTTCTCTTTCACTCTATCAGTCATCACTCTCCCTTCTCCTACTCCTTCCACCATGTCTCTTTTTTACTTCTTCTACCAATTCCCCCTCACTTTCCTTCTCTCATTTATTCCTTCTATATTTCTCTCTCTCCGTCTCTCACCCCCCCCCCCCCCATTCACTCTTTCCATGTCTCGTTCCTACCTGAGTCCTCTCTCTCTCTTTTCTTCTCCGAACTTTTTTTTTCTCTGTACTCTCTCTCTTTCTTTCTTTCACATGCTCTTTCGCTTACACCTAATATTTTTTGGCATTATTCTCTATACTTTTTTTTTTTTACATTTCCCTTTTCTGTCTCTGTATTTTATTCATTCTTATTCATTCTTAAAGCTCTTCTTATCCATCATTTTCCATCATTTTCTTCTTAACCATCCATTCTTCAAACTTTCACTCTTCATTTTCTTTCTCTTTGTCTCTTCCCTTGTCCTTCTCTCTCCTTGCATCTACTTCTTTCATTCCTTCACTTTCTAATCATTGTTTTTCTCTTTCCCCTTCTATCCCGCTCTCATTTATTTTTCTTGTCACCATTTTCTTTCTCTGTCTCTGTCCCTTTTTTCAGCTCTATTTTCTTTCCTCTCTTATGTGTCCTTCTTTTCTATTATTTCTGCTTTTCTCTTTCTCTTGTTCTCCATTGTTGGATCAACCTCTTATCATCGTTTGCCCCTTGCTTACTCTCCATCTTCTTTTCCAACCATTGTTAAATTTTACGTCAAATTTTGATTTAGTTTTAGTTAGTCTTTGGACTAAAATGCCATTTTAGTTTCAGTCCTGTTTTAGTCTTTTGACTGAAATGCTATTTTAGTCAACTAAAATCTCCAGTACATTTTAGTCGTCTAAAATCAAATGGGTTTAATTATATTTGAATGCATTATTTAAACATTTCTTTAGAATTTCCAAACTCATTATATACACCTAGAGTAAAACTCTAATAATATGTTACTAGCGGGGAAAGGGGTTTGTGGGACTTTACATGAGGCAATGACGTAGTCATTAACCACTTAAGGACCAAGCCTCTTTCTGAGATTTGTTGTTTACAAGTTAAAAACAGGGGTTTTTTGCTAGAAAATTACCGTATTTCTCGGCGTATAACACGCGCCGGTGCATAAAACGCACTCCAAGTTTAGGAGGAAATTTTAAGTTAAAAAACTTTTAGGAGGGAATTTTAAGGAAAAAAAAACTTACATTTAAATGCCCATCAATGCAGCCTTATCAGTGTCATTGCAGCCTTGTCAGTGTCATTGAAGCCTTGTCAGTGTCATTGAAGCCTTGTCAGTGCAGCCTTGCAGCCATGTCAGTGCAAGCTTCCCCAGTGTCCATTGCAGCCTTGCCCCAGTGCAGCCTTGCAGCCTTGTCAGTGCAGCCTTGTTAGTGCAGCCTTCCCCAGTGTCCATTGCAGCCTTGCCCCAGTGCAGCCTTGCAGCCTTCCCCAGTGTCCATTGCATCCTTGTTTAAATATGGTTTAAGTGATTTAAATATGGCGCCGCGGAGATCGCAGAACCTCCAAACATTGAATTTTTTTTTCTAACACCCTAGAGCAATACTTTCTGTCACACCGTATTTGGACAGCGGTCTTACAAGCGTATTTTTTTGGAAAAAATACATTTTTTGAATTAAAAAAGACAACAGTAAAGTTAACCCAATTTTTTTTATATTGTGAAAGATAATGTTATGCCGAGTAAATTAATACCCAACATGTCAAGCTTCAAAATTGCGCCTGCTCTTGGAATGGCGACAAATTTTTACCCTTAAAAATCTCCATAGGCGATGTTTAAAAAATTCTACAGGTTGCATGTTTTGAGTTACAGAGGAGGTCTAGGGCTGGAAATATTGCTCTCGCTCTACCGATCGTGGCGATACCTCACATGTGTGATTTAAACATTATTTTCATATGCGGGCGCTACTCATGTACGCGTTCGCTTCTGCACATGAGCTCGGCGGGAAAAATGGCCCTTTAAGAGCTATGGGTGGAAGTGACGTTTTGACGTCACTTCCACCCTGCAATGATATGGAGATGGGTGGGGGCCATCTTCCCCTCACTTGTCTCCATACCAAGCCAGGAGAAGGATCCGATCGCCTCCGCCGATCCGCTCGCTGCCATAACAACGACGTATAACGACAGTGGGCGGTCCGTAAGTGGTTAACCTCCATCCCTATATTAATGTACAAAGAGCAAAGAGAGCGGGACTTTATATGAAGTGCGCGAGGGATATGGTTTAGTATTAAATTGTTGTAATAAACATATCTGTGATATATCATATATGGTACTTTATAGCACATTGTTGAATAATAATAATTATATTCAATTTTCGATAAAACTCATATACTGTATATACACATAAATGGGTACCTGCATAATTAGAAATTACTCTAATCCCTAACATTGAAGAGGGATGAGAAGGTATACTAGATAAATACTTTATTGTACATTGATGAATAGACAATTCGTAAAAAATCACCCATAAGTGATTTGGAAAACACATGATGGATAATGGAACCCAACGTCTTTAGGCTATGAACAATAGGTACAGAATAGAATACACTGATATGACACATAATGAAACACGACATCTATTGGATCAGGAGCAAGTGTGTAATGTGTTTCTGCAATGACATAGGTAAATTTCTAATTAATCCAGTATATTGATACGGTTTCTGGTATCATTCTCACTTATCATTCACCGCCCGATGCCTGTCCGTCCTGGGTGTGGAATGCAGGTACTTATTTATGTGTATATATATGAGTTTTATCGAAAATGGAATATAATTATTATTAATCAACAATGTGCTATAGATTACCATATATTATATATCACAGATATGTTTATTACGACAATTTAATACTAAACCATATCCCTTGCGCACTTCTTATAAAGTCCCGCACTCTAATAATATGTTACTATTTATGGTATTGGGGTTTGAACATGAGCTACAGACACAGATTTAACCATTGTGATATATAACAACTTTATAAATAAAGCCAAGTTTCATAAACAAGCAAATACATTGCTTTTTGACAAGCAGAAGTACAACTTGAAAATATAAAAATTATAAAAAACTGTAAACTCTTTTAGCTGTAATGCCATTGCACTTATTACCTGAATATATTACCAACGATAAATGTTAAGAAAAAATAAGAAAAGCCTTTTTCTTATTTTTTTTTATTCTTTTAGCAGCTTAGTAGATGCCACCTATATATTCTTATGTAGTAGTGCAGTGTTAATTTTTACGTCAAGTTTCAATTTCGTTTTAATCATAGTCTTTTGACTAAAATGCCATTTTAGTTCTAGTTGTATTTTAGTCATCTCAATTGTTTTTGTTTTAGGAGTATTTAGTAGACTAAAATAGCATTAATTTAGTCTACGAGAATATTTTAGTCGACGAAATTAGCACTGTTTCCAACCTATATTTTTCTCTCTTTATTCATCTCTCTCTTTAGGTCTTATGTACAAAAGGCTTTGTATGTCAAGCTTCTGTAATGTGGTTGTGATGAACTCACCCATGGAAGTAGCCAAACTGCTATATTATTGTATTACCTAGCACAGGGCTTGACAAATTTGCTTTGAATCTAGGAGTTTTTTGCACACGTTTAAAACATTATTTTAGGCCTTAAGATTACATAAACCCCCCAAACATTCTATATTTTCTGAAAGCAGACACCCTAGTTCTCAACCTCAGTCCTCATGTACCCCAAACGGGCCATGTTTTCAGGTTTTCCTTCACTTTGCACAGTATCTTTAAATCAATATCAACGACATGATGGGGTAAACAGCTCAATCTCTGTATTTGAGGACGGTACTAAGCTAAGCAGGGCAATAACTGCTCCACAGGATGTGGAAACCTTTTTAGAAGATCTGAACAAATTAATGAGGTGGGCAACTACATTGCAAATAAGGTTTAATGTAGAAAAATGTAAAATAATACATTTGGGTGGCAAAAATATGAATGTAATCTACTCACTAGGGGGAGAACCTCTGGGGGAATCTAGGATGAAAAAGGACCTGGGAGTCCTAGTAGATGATAGGCTCAGCAATGGCATGCAGTGCCAAGCTTCTGCTAACAAAGCAAACAGAATATTGGCATTAAAAAAATGGATTATTCTCCGGCTCTACAAGACTCTGGTCCAGCCTCAACAAAAGTATGCTGTCCAGTTCTGGGCACCAGTCCTCAGGAAGGATGTACTGGAAATGGAGCGAGTACAAAGAAGGGCAACAAACTAATAAAGGGTCTGGAGGATATTAAAAAGGTTGCAAGCACTGAACTTATTCTCTCTGGAGAAGAGACGCTTGAGAGGGGATATGATTTCAATTTACAAATACCGTACTGGTGACCCCACAATAGGGATAAAACGTTTTTGCGGAAGGGAGTTTAACAAGACACGTGGCCATTCATTAAAATTAGAAGAAAAGAGGTTTAACCTTAAACTACGTAGAGGGTTCTTTACTGTAAGAGCTGCAAGGATGTGGAATTCCTTTCCACAGGCGGTGGTTTTAGCGGGGGGGTCATCGATAGTTACAAAAAACTGTTAGCAACTGAACGACCGCAACATACTGAGATATGCAATGTAATACTGACATATAATCACACACATAGGTTGGACTTGATGGACTTGTGTTTTTTTTCAACCTCACCTACTGTACTATGTAACTATGTAACTATGATATTAATAAGAGCTATTTTATCTAAGGGTAGTTCCCAAAACATGGCCCGTTGGGGGTACTTGTGGATTGAGGTTGAGAACCACTGCTCTAGAGAATACAATAGTGGTAGTCTCAATTTTTTATGTCACACGATATTACAGCAAAATTTCAGTTTTTTGATAAAATGTAAAAGTTGAGGTTGTGCTGAGTAAATAGATACCCAACATGTCAAACCTTTTTGCGTGCGTCCGTGAAATGGCAGGATTTTATGTGCTTGGGTGTAACTCAACATTTTTCTAATTAAAAAAAAAATATATTTTTTTACTACATTTTTATTTTTTTGGTGACAGGTTCTCTTTAATAAGACATCCAGGGTCTAAAAAACCCTACATGTCTCCTATGTGCTCCATTGAATGTAATGCAATGCACATTGCACTGCATTACATTCTGTCCCTGGCCCCACATCAGTTCTGGGTCAACAACAAGAAGGGGAGGAGAGCAGATGTATGCCCGCTCTCTTCCCTCCCCTCTACCCGGGCAGATGGGCAAGCAGAGCCCGGGGCACATAGCGCGGGGGGTAGGGTTTGCGTACAGCATTTGTGCACCTGGGGTTTGTCGAGCCCTGAATTAGCAAGCTTTTAAAGTATAGGTATTTAACATAGCTATGGCCTTTTCTCCAAAAACTGCAGCTTGGTGCTGCCAATCATTTATTGGATGATGGTTTGCTAATTTTTGGTTTGGCCTGCTTGGCATTTGAGATTGTTTTTGTGTGTTACATGAAATTCGTGCTGTAAGAATCCCTTCAGATAAGATATGAAAGAGAAATAAGTGCTGGGAGAACTTAGTGCAGTGAACCCAATATCATACCTTCCAACTTTCTGAGATGGGAATGAGGGACCACTATCAGCAAAAGTATGTAGGCTCGTAGGCATAGGACACCCCCCCCCCCCCCCAATCACGCTACCCCTTAAAGGAGAATTGTACAAAAAAAATGATTGGTTAAACCCACAAGTGTTTTTTTTTTACCACTACTATTCTTTTATATTGGCTTCTGGAATATACAAAGCAGCAATTTAGAAATTGGATGAAAGGAAACACTTTTTGAAATGTAAAAAGTGCATTTTATATACATCTATATGGATCAAACCAAAATGAGGGACAAATGAGGAGGAAAGCGGTACAGAGGGCCTTTGTTCTGAATGAGGGACAGTCCCTTGAAATCAGGGACAGTTGGGAGCTATGCAATATCTTTAGGCTAGACATCACAAGCAGGCGCTTCAGTATGACCATCTTCAGATAATACAGATTGCAAAGTTCATGGGTTTCCTTTTACCTGACTAAAACCACCTGATAATTAAACAGACTCTTTAAAGAGTGCATTAGGAGATGTTTAGGAGGAGAGTATTATGCACCCTATTGAAAACATTGTGTTGGAGGGTCTACAAGTGAATGATTGCCCTTGTAGCACCTGGATCTCCCAATGGTTAAGGCAGTCATACAGATACCAAGTCTTGCACTTACAGTAATAGCACATTACTGAACTGCTAATAAGGGAGAGAGCATACAGTAGTTTGATGGATGGCAGCCATCTGAGAAGTTAAACAACCATCCCCACACTTAGGAAACATCATAAGAAGGCTCTCCTCTTTGGAATGCTTCCATCTTTCTATGAGCTTGGCTAAAATACCAAGCAGACAATGGCACTATTTATTTATTTCAGGAATGTAGCTAAAAATCACAGGCAAATTACTGAAGAGGCCTTCTGAAAAATGCTATTTGTGTGGTACCTGTAACTTTGCATTGGTAGCACAGTGATCCTAAGTGGGTGGCAGTCTTGCCTTGCAGCGCTATGTTTAAATACCTCCAAGTTCACTATCTGCATGGGTTTTGCACCTGTGTTGAGCGCTTTTCATTTATGGAAGCTTTAATACAACTTCTTTGAATGGAGGAGGAGGCAAAAAGGGCAGGCATAGTTGGTACTCTTGATGAGGGCCTATGATATGTCCAATGACTATATTAAACCTTGCAGCATTGGAAGATTATCGTTGTTGGGGGAGCAGAGGTTGGACGATTTCAACTAGGATAATCAGCATCAGCACAAAGGACCCTTCTCATTAAATGTAATTGCTGACTTTTTTTAATATGCCTTTATTTATTGTTACTCAAGTCAACCAGAAACCAGAGAAATTACCTGACAACCAGGCAACTAGAATTTTAAGAAAGAAGTCAGCAGTAAAAACACATATCTCTGTGATGTTCTGTTTCTTTTAACTTCCCTGTATGTTTTAGAGAAAAAAATGGAACTGCTTGAGAGTACCCACACAAGCACAAGAAGAAAATACAAGCTAGCGGCAGAGCGAGAGACCTGGTGGGAATTAGAAATTAGGAGCACCGTGTTAAAAGACCACCGTGCTACTAAGACACCGTAGTGTTCCAATCATCCATTTTTAGTGGTCACATTCTCAGCCCCACAGCAGAAGCGGTGAGAACAATGCCTTCAATGAAGACACTGTATTTTTTTTTGGCTTTCTCTCTCTTAAACATGCATTGTGAACGGATTCAAGATCGCTTTTTTCTTTTGTAGTGAAGGTCTTAGGAAGTTTCTATAAATTAATAAAATCCTGGACTCTATGAAGCCAATCTAGCTTTGAACAAGCTGTTATTGATCTTTCAGGTGAATCTACTGTGAATGTTATTTGGCAAACCTAGATCACTAACATCAAACAGAATTAAAGGTACCTGTGGAGACTTAACATTGGCAGCCTGGCTTTTACTAAAGCCAGCAAAGCAGAGGTGAGGAAAGAAAAAAGTTACTTAATTAACATTTCAGATGTATTGCCGGTTGACTGATTTAAGGTGGCTTAAACTATCCCCGATGTATTAAAAAGTGATTTTTCTTTTCCCGGCATTTGTAATCAATATTGCGTTTGGAAAGAAATGTTCTCTTCATCGTAGAGTACAGATCGCCAGGGTTCGGAGTAAACACCATGCCCTGTAATTAAATCACTTGGGCATCTCAGAATTAAAGGGTCAAGCCAACCAAAACTAGAAGTTTAAAGGATAAGTTTAGTTTGCCCAAAAAATGTATAATTTGCTGCCCTCCCCATCAGTATTTTTTAAAACATGCCAACGCCAGGCAATTTTAATCTCTTGCTACTAATAGAATTAACCGTTTGTTAGCAGACACCTTATTAAGCTAGAGCTACACAGGGGATTTTCTACTATAATTCCTACTGATTAATTGCTAGAAAACCATGTATACCTGGACTCCAGAAATTAGACAAAAATCTACTCTTGGCGTAGGGCCTGCCTGGCACTTGCTGTTGTGATCCCACTTCCTGTTAGAGGGTGGCTACATTCATTCTCAATGGTCTTCTCTTTCTCCCTCTTAAGATAGACTATGATATTTGTAATGTGCATAGAGCAGTGCACATGACCCCAACTAATGTGCACTGCTCATTCCAAATAAACGTAACTGAAGGGGCAAAAGGAGAGGTTCTGGGTGAAGAATGTAACAAGAGGCATAACAAACACATTAATAAACAATTTTGTGAATAATAAATTACAGTCTATTAGGTAGTGGATGTGTATGGATTATTTTTTGGAGATGAAGAGCATTTGTTCCTCTAGTCTAGGGGTGCAGGAATAAATGTGTAGTACTTACCTTATTCTTGACTCCAGCAGGGTCCCTTCAGCTGTCCAACTGGCCACCTCACTAAGATGCTTTGGGGCCTGGTCGCATGCTTGCATCCTCATGTACTATCCTGACTGAGTTTATAGCCCGCTACTGCAAACAATGATGCCGAAAAACGGCCTACAGCCCAGGGCCTGGTGTAGAAGAGAACACCAGTGGAGAGACATATAGGGTAAGTAATTCACCTTCTTCTGTCATCCTTAGACTAAAAAGTAGGGATGGGCGAACGGTTCGGCCCCATCATAAGTTCGGGCCGAATTTTGGTTGTTCAGATGTTTGGCGAAAAACGAACATTAAAGTCTATGGGACACTAACATGAAAAACCAAAAGTGCTAATTTTAAAGGCTTATATGCAAGTAATTGTCAAAAAAAGGTTTTGGGGACCCGGGTCCTGTCCCAGGGGACATGTATCAATGCAAAAAAAAAAGTTTTAAAAACTGATGTTTTTTCAGGGGCAGTGATTTTAGTAATGCTTAAAGTGAAACAATAAAAATGAAATATTCCTTTAAATATCGTGCCTGGGTGGTTTCTATAGTGTTCCTGTAAAGTATATGTAGTATAGTATTCCTGTAAAGTGGCACAGTTTTCCAGTGTTTAGAACAATACCACAGCAAAATGACATTTATAAAAAAAAAAAATAATAATTTAAAACTGATTGTGGCTGTAATGAATTGTCGGGTCTTGGTAATATAGATAAAACTCATTGAAAAAAATGGCATGGGTTCTCCCCCATTCCATTACCAGGCCCTTTGGGTCTGGTATGAATATTAAGAGGAACCCTGAACCAAAATTTAAAATTTAAAATGTAAAAAGAAATTGCGGGGGATGAGGCCCTTGTCCCCATCAACATGGGGACAAGATGTTTTGGAGGGCATGTGGCCTGGTATGGTTGAATCCTGCGGCCTGCCAGGTTGCGTGCTCAGATAAGGGTCTGGTATGGATTTTGGGGGGACCCCTATGCCATTTAAAAAAAAAAATTGGTGCAGGGTTCCTCTTATTCATTACAGACCTGAAGGGCCTAGTATGGATTTTGGGGGGATCCCCGCGTTATTTTTTTTTTAGATTTTGGTTCGGGGTTCCCTTTAATATTCATACCAGACCCAAAGGGCCTGGTAATGGACTGGGGGGGGAACCCATGCCATTTTTTTCAATGGGTTTTAGCTATATTGACCTGACAATTCATTACAGCCACGATCAGTTTTAAACAACTTTTTTTCCTTTAGAAGTGTCATTTTGCTGTAGTATTGTTCTAAACATGGGAAAAATGTGCCACTTTACAGGCATACTATAGACACCCCCCAGGCATGATATTTAAAGGAATATTTCATTTTTATTGTTTCACTTTGAACATTATTAAAATCACTGCTCCTCAAAAAAACTAATGTTTCTAAAACTTTTTTTTTTTCATTGATACATGTCCCCTGGGGCAGGACCCGGGTCCCTAAACACTTTTTATGGCAATAACTTACATATAAGCCTTTAACCACTTACGGACCGCCTGCTGTAGTTTTACGTCAGTAATTTGAAGAGGAATATCGTTGTTATGGCAGCAGCTAGCTGCCATAACCCCGGTATCCTCTTCTTCAGCTGGCGGTCCACTTTCAGATAAAAGTGGTCTCTGCAGCAGATTCACCGCAAGATCACTTTTATCGGCGGCGCTCCAGTGCCCTCCGTCGCTTACCGGAGCCATCGGTAGCGGCATAAGCGATAGGATCCTTCTCCTGGCTTGGTATGGAGATGAGTGAGGGGAAGATGGCCCCCACCCATCTCCATATAATTGCAGGGCAGAAGCGAGGTCAAAACGTCACTTCTGCCCACAGCTCTTAAAGGGAGCTTTTTTCTTTTTTTTATATTGCATTTTAGTGTAAATATGAGATTTGAGGTCTTTTTGACCCCAGATCTCATATTTAAGAGGTCCTATCATACTTTTTTCTATTACAAGGGATGTTTACATTCCTTGTAATAGGAATAAAATTGACACTTTTTTTTTTAAAAGAACAGTGTAGAAATAAAAAATAAAAGGTAAAATAAATAAGAAAATTAAAAAAAAAAAAAAAAAAGTGAACGCATACGTGAGTAGCGCCCGCATATGAAAACGGTGTTCAAACCACACATGTGAGGTATCGGCATGATCGCCACGATCGGTAGAGCGAGAGCAATAATTGAGTGACACAAAGAGCCCACCCTTTTTTGAAGCCTATTAGAGCCTCTGTCTATAATCAGGTGCTTCAAAAAACCACCCACCCCGCATTGGAATCCATAGTCCATAATCTAATGATATGTATATCAGTGGGCCAGATGCATAGATAAGGGGGACATCGCCCGTGAATCCTCTGTGGACTTCTGAACAGGATGTGAAGCTTGTGTAAGATAGAGCTCTTTACTTTACTCTAATGCCCCATACACACGATCGGATTTTGCGACTTTCTGCCAACAAATTTTCGCTAGCAGGTTCTCAAATTTTCTGCCAACAAATTTTTGTTGTCGGACTTTCTGATCGTGTGTACACAAGTCCGTCGCACAAAAGTCCACGTATGCTCAGAAGTAGCTGGTCTTGTAAACTAGCGTTCATAATAGAGAATTAACATTCGTGACGCGGCAAATTAGGAAATCTTCAAATGCAGTGTGCAATTCTCTTCTTCTTTAATGGGATAATAATGAAGTTGCTTTGCTGGTGATACTGATGGAGTTATTGCAAACGAATTTTCAAAGGCTTTTTATTTGATAAAGTGATATCAAGAATAATAATAATAATAATAGCGCAAAATAAAAAATGCAAAAAGAAGAGCGCAAATCAACACTCAACAAACTTCTACTAACACGAAATTAGCAGAAGGAGCCAAAAGGGTGGCGCTAAAGAGCTGAAAAACCACGTAGTACGTCTAGTATGTCACTACATTCGTAATTGTTGGCCAACATTTGTGTGACCGTGTGTATGCAAGACAAGTTGGAGCCAACAATCTTCAAACAGAATCCACGGTTTTGTTATCGGAAAGTCCGATTGTGTGTACAGAGCATAAGGGCGTGAGGAAGCAAACGTATATGTCTCCTTACTTATGCCTTATCTACTATTTACCATAATTACACCCTTAAATGCTATAGAAAGCAGAACCACGTCATTACATGTCAATCCCCCAACCATCTGAGGAAGAAGAGAATGAAGGCCCATGATTTCATTGGACTCAGCCAAAGAAATGGTAAAAATATTTTGTTATTATCTAGTGGCTGCAATAAAGCTTATATGGAGTGGCAAAGGTGGTGGGGAAGGGAAGGTGGGGGGGAGGGGGATGGAGATCCCAAGTCTGGAATTGGTCCTAATGCTTGCCATACACTATACAGAAAATCGGCCGACCCCATTTTCGAAAAACGAACGTTCGACCGTGACCGCAAACGATCGTGCCATCATGTAATGACCGATAAATTGTTCAGTGGACATGAATAAATAATTTTTTGTTCGTTTTTTTACATATACCTAGTGCAGACAGTTCGGACGGGAAACACATTAACCTTGCAATTTATCGTACGTTCGGCAGAAATTTTCCAAACTTCCCGTTCGTTTTTTTTTCCACAAAAACATCACAAACGATTATCGATTTGTGCCCATTAACTTGCCAAAAAACGAACAAAGTGTCTATACGAACGATTTTTCGGCCGATTTTTCGTATAGTGTATGGCCAGCATTAGACTTTAAAATGTAAGTGCTCCCTGATTACAAAATTTCTCACCCTTGTGTAAAGAGTGAACCTATAAATGTTTTGCAGCAGTATCTGCTACTTTACTTAAAAGTGGAACCCCACAATTTTCTTTTTTGGTTTTGGTTAAAGTAGGTTTAGAACTGTGGTTATTATTATTATTATTAATATACAGGATTTATATAGCGCCAACAGTTTGTGCTGTGCAAACATTACAGTTACAATACAATTTGGTACAAAAGCAATCAGAGGGCCCTGCTCGTTAGAGCTTACAATCTAAGAGGGAAGGTCAATTGATACAAAAGGTAATAGATGTGGGGGATGAGCTGATGGAGAAAGTAAAACAATGAATTAGTTAGAAGCAGGATAGGCTTTCTTTAACCATTTTCCTGCTTAATGACCAGGCCATTTTTTGCGGTGCAGCACTGCGTCACTTTGACAATTCGACAAGTCGTGCAACGCTGTACACAAACAAAATTGACGTCCTTTTTTTCCCACAAATAGAGCTTTCTTTTGGTGGTATTTGATCACCTCTGCGGTTTTTATTTTTTGCGCTTTAAACAAAAAAAGAGCGACAATTTTGAAAAAAAACAATATTTTTTACTTTTTGTTATAATCAATATCCCCAAAAATGTTTTTAAAAAACAAATTTCTTAATCAGTTTAGGCCAATATATATTCTTCTACATTTAACATTTTGTTAAAAAAAATCACAATAAGCGTATATTGATTGGTTTGCACAAAAGTTAAAGCGTCTACAAACTATGGGAGAGATTTACAGTATGGCATTTTTATGGCATTTTTTATTATTTTAATTTTTTTTTTACTAATATTGGCGGTGATCTGCAATTTTAAGCGGTACTGCGACATTGTGTTGGACAGATTTTGACACATTTTTGGAACCATTGACATTTATACAGCGATCAGTGCTATAAAAATGCACTAATTACTGGTTAAAAGTCACTGTCAGGGAAGGAGTTAACACTAGGGGGCGATCAAGGGGTTAAATGTGTTCCCTAGGTGTGTTTCTAACTGTGAGGGGATGGGAATGACTAGAGGAGGAGCCAGATCGTTGTTCCTACTTAGTAGGAACAGATGATCTGTATCTCCTCCCCTGTCAGAACACTCCCCTGTCCTCCCCTGTCAGAACACTCCCCAGCGATCGCAGGTGGCCGTCAGCGATCGCACCCGCGGGCCACGCGCATCAGGTCCCACGCCATATGGGGTGCGCGCGCGCGTGCCTGCTATGGGTCTTAAAGGGAAAGACGTACCCATTTGGCGGCCGACGTATATTGGTGTGAGCCGGTCGGGAAGTGGTTAAATAGAAGGGTTTTCAGGGATCGTCTAAAGATATATAGATTTGGAGAAAGTCGGACTTTGGATTCGGATTGGAGTAGGGAGTTCCAAAGGGTGGGGGAAGCGCTGGAGAAATCCTGGGGGCGTACATGGGAGGAGGTGACAAGGGAGCTAGAGAGCAGGAGGTCTTTGGAGGACCGAAGTGAGTGGCTTGGATTTTGAGATCAGGCTAGTGATGTACCTGGGGGCAGAGTTGTGAATGGCTTTGTAAGTTATTGTTAGAAATTTACATTTATTTGTTGGGTGAGTGGAAATCAGTGGAGGGATTGGCAGAGAGGGGTAGCAGACACTGAACGGTTGGTAAGGTGAATGAGTCTTGAAGCAGCATTCATGATGTACTGAATGGGGGATAGCCTGTGTAAAGGTAATTGAATGAGTTGTAGTAGTCGAGGCAAGAGATAACCGGGGAGTGAATTAGAAGCTTTGTGGTGTCATTGGTTAAAAAGGGGCATATTCTGGAGATGTTGCGGAGGTTAAGGCGGCATGATTTGGACAGGGTTTGGATGTGAGTCTGAATGGAAAGTTGTGAGGACGGACTGATAACTGTGCCACTGATCTTGACAGAAAAATCAGGGGAAGGGGCACGTGAAGGAGGAAATATTATGAGCTTAGTTTTAAATAGATTGAGTTTGAGGCTGTGGTAAGACATCCAGGGTGATATGTCTGTTAGTAAATCAGTGATGCGTGAGGAGACTAATGGGGTGAGCTGCGGGGTAGAGAGATAGATTTGGGTGTCATCAGCAAAGAAATGGTAGTGGAAGCTATGGGAGGCTATCAGCTGACCCAGGGAGGAGGTGTAGTTCAGGAATAGGAGAGAACCTTGGGAGACCCCAACGGTAGGAGAGGAGAAAGTAGAGTTGTAGGTGACACTGAAGGTGCAGTGAGATAGGTAAGATTCACGGGGGCAAAGCAAATTGAGTTTTTTGAGTAGGAGGGGGCTGTCAACTGTATCAAAGGCAGCCGAGAGGTCCAAGAGTAAGAGTACGAAATAGTGGCCATTGGTTTTAGCTGTTAGTAAGTAATTTGTGAGTTTTAGGAGAGCAGTTTCTGTGGAGTGTTGCAGGCAAAATCCAGACTGAAGGGGATCAAGAAGGTTATTCCCAATGAGGTGGTCGCTCAGCCAAATGTAGGCTAGACATTCAAGGAGTTTAGAGGCAAAAGGAAGTAAAGTGATGGGTCTTGGGTTTGTTAAGATTGGTGGGGTCCAGTGAGACCTTCTTTGGTATGGGAGTGACTAGTGCATGTTTTAGAGGGTTGGGGAAAAGATGCCAGTAGAGAGGGAGAGGTTGAATATATGAGTTAAAGAGTGTAAGATAGATCCAGAGGGTTACTATAGTATTTGAGTAGGAACAGGGTCCAGGGGGCAGGAGGTTAGATGGGCGTTAGAAAAAAGTTTAGTGACTTCCTTTATAGTAGCTGGGTTAAACGAGGGAAGTATTGATTGTGCAGGAGGACAAGGAGTGTAGGGTGAGAGAGATATCTGTTTAGTGGAGATCTTGTCACAAATTGTATCTAATTTTTGAAGTGATTAGCAATCTCTTGGGCAGTGAGTAAGTTAGTGGGTGGAGGTAATGGAGGACGAAGTAGAGCGTTAAAGGTACAAAAGCGTTGATGGGGACTGTGTGAGAGGGTGTTAATGAGAGGAAATTTATTTTTGGAGGGCAGATTTATATTGGCTGAAATCTTGCTGGGACTTAGTCTTATGTCACAGACACTCAAGAGTGCGGCTACGTTTTTTGAGACTTCTGGCATTGCCTGTTTGCCAGGGTTGTAGCGGTCGGGGCCTGATTCTACTTTTGTTGAACAGAAGTGGCCATGATGGTGCAAGACATGGATGAGATTTTGTCCTAGAGAAAATTTGTAGAAGAAAAAAAAAGAGAAGAGTTAAGATGGCAAAGGTTTCTATGGGTAATTGTTTGGTAGTTGAAAGGCAAGGAGGAGGAAGATAAGGAGAGAGTGAAACTAATAAGGTAGTGATCAGAGAGAGGAAAAGGAATGTTGGAGAGGTTGCGAGGAGTGCATAGGTAGGAGAATATGAGGTCAATGCAGTTGCCATCAGATTGAGTAGAAACATGTGTCCATTGTTTCAGTTCAAAAGAGGAGGTTATGCTCAGATGTTCACAAGTAGCTGGAATGTTAAGATTAATAGGGATGTTGACGTCACCAAGAATGATTGTGGGAATTTCAGAAGAGATAAAGTAGGGTAGCCTGGCAGAGAAGTCATCAAGGAAGCTGGTTACTGGTCCAGGAGGCCAATAGATTACAGCAATTCTATATCAAACTGGAGAAAAAAGACAAATACAGTGAGGAGATGGATAGAGAGATGATAGTTGCCAATGCAATCCCTGCCTGTGCAACCCTTGCCTGTGCAACCCTTGCCTGTGAATCCCCTAGAGAAGGCCTTAATTTATACTGAGTTGGGTGGGGGTATTGGCAATTAATCATTTCATTGCATAAGAGGAACACATGGCTAACAGAAAGAACTTCTAAAAACCAAAGGCAGACTACAAGAAACTGCACGAGAGCAGAAGCCAGGTTGTAAAGACAAGATCTGCTCATAATTTAGGTAGGGTAAATAAGGATCTCTTATCTCCCTCACTGAGGAACTACTTGTGGAAGCTGGGTGGCAGTCAGTTTCTGGGACATTGTACTATAAGTAAGATCTACTGTAGGACTTTCTTGTATGTCTGCTATCTGTAAAGATTTGTGCTAAACGTTTGTCCTCCTATTTATCATTTTGGACTATGCTAAACCCCTGAACCCTACTCCTGTTTCAAGTTAACAGCAATAAATTCTAAAAAGGCCTCCCCTAGGCCTGGACTGAGCCTGTGTAATCATTGTGCATGGAACTGTGCTTATGACTGGCAGCCTCTGTATTAGCAAAGGGAGACCTGGGCATATTCCCAGCAGCAGCATCCCCAGTAAATTTAACAGCAGCTCAGAGCTGGCTTTTAAATTTAGTTGACAAACATTTGACAACAGCACAGTGCGCAGTGTTCAAAACCATTGATATTTTAAGGAGTGTTGTCTACTAGTGACTGGTTTTTGCAATGTCCTAAGTCATGTCATATGTCTCACATTTTTGGGACTGTAGTCTGAGAACCTGCACCAGAGGAGCCCTCATTTTGCAAGCTTACATTTTTGTTGAGGAGCGCATTACAGACAGAATCATCAGTATCTCTGTTAAGAGGCATCATGCAGCAAAGCTTTATACTATCACGTCTGCTTCTATTAGTTATTCCTGGGAGAAATGTGACACCAATTACATCCATATAGGTTGTAGGAAGGCATGTGTCCAGTCACCTGGCTTCTTGAGTATTTCATTGAATATAACATTGCTCCTTTACACATATGTGCAATGCTATCACCGAAAACCTGTAATCACTTGTTAGGAACTGATACCCACCCTTTAGGATAGGTTCTACTGTAGCTAACAGTTAAAGGCAAACTAAAGGTTCCTGTATGACAGTCTAAATAATTACCAAATCCTTTAACTATGTGATGCAAAAGCCTCATAAAGTAAACCAAAATCTTCCCTTATCTTTCCTGACTGAGCCAAATCCACCTTAATTTGTGTCCCTGCTAGAAGTTCTGTATATAGCCCTACAGAACAGATATTACACAGTCCACGTGGGCTTTGCTGCTTAACTGCAGACAGGAAACAGGAAACTTTATTACATTATTACAGAGGAAAGACAAAGAGCATACCATAGATGCAACTACAAACTTATAAACACTGCCATCTACTGATTGAAAAATATATCTCTACTACCGTATATACTCGAGTATAAGTCGTTCCGAGTATAAGTCGAGGCCCTAATATACCACAAAAAAAATGGGAAAAACTTATTGACCCGAGTATAAGACGAGTGTGAGAAATGCACAGCTATTGTAAGTGGAAAAGAGGGTCAACAATGCCCATTTGCAGCATAACTGTTCCCATTTGCATGCCTCACTGTGCCCATTTGCAGCCATAGGTCCCCTGAACTTCAAACTCGGTAGTTAAGGGTTCCTAGATGTCCCCTAGCTGCAGCCAAAATTTGGGGTCTCTGAACCCAAAGGGTCCCGAAATGACATTGCTGCAGATAGACACAGTTGACCGAATTTGGGGCCCTGTATCTTGGGGCCACTTAGTGCTAAGAACCCCAAATTTGGTGTGCAAACCCAGTAGAACTTGCACCATATTATTTCCAAAGCTGGGGTAACTAGCTTCAAGTGGCCCTGAGATACAGGGCCCCAAAAATCAGTTCAGAAAACGTCAAGCACTTTTCTGCAGCAGAAAATGACATTTTCCGAACCGGTTTTGGGGCCCAGTATCTCAGGGCCACTTGGTGCTAGGAACCCCAGCTTTGGATATGTTATGGTACCAGTTCCACTGGGTTTGCACACCAAATTTGGGGTTCCTAGCACGAAGTGGCCCTGAGATATGGGGCCCCAAATTCGGTTCAGAAAATGTCAAGCACTTCTACAGCAGAGAATGACATTTTCCGAACCGATTTTGGGGCCCCGTATTTCGGGGCCACTTGGAGGTAGGAACCCCAGCTTTGGATATGTTAAAATGAAATTTTTTGCTGCAGAAAAGTGCTTAACTCGAGTATAAGTCGAGGGGGGCACTTTCAGCACAAAAAAATGTGCTGAAAAATTCGACCTATACTCGAGTATATACGGTAAATACTGATATTGATGTAGTTGTTGTACAAAGTACGCACACAATGTATGCTAACAGTCTCACCCCCCCCCCCCTCCCCAGACACTGCATCTTATAGTGGGAGGGTTTCAAAAACAGGTTCAGTGCTCTCAATCCAGAAAACTGTGAGCGGGACTAGGTATGGCTAGGTGCTGATTGACTAGCTACAGGGTTGTGAATCAGCAGAGACATTGCTAATAGTGATCCCCCCCCCCCCCCCCACAGCATTTCTTTCAGCCCACTGTCATGCAAGCAGACACAGCCTACATGAGAGTGGCAACTCTGCTCTGAAGTCAGGAGCAGTGCAGCATTGTTGGCACATTATCACAGGAAGCTGCATTAGGTGAATTTCTTTAGCAGGATCAGTTGGTATTTGTGGGACTTTGCAGGGGAACTAAAGGTGCCCATGCATAGCTGAACAATAAAAACTGAGCCAATTTCCCCACCACACATTCATTGTATTCGGACAGCAGGACTCCCCCAACATCAGAATACAATCATCAGTGCTGCAGGTGATTTGCTGAAAGCTCTGATACAAGCAAAATTTTCCAGCAGGACCATTCATGAAAAGTTGATTGATAGATCAGCTTCTCGTGAACAGGAATGGCAATATATGGTGTAAAGTTCAGGGTTATAGCACCTTTGGACCATGTGCAGCCATTTGTCTTAAACATAAAGGTGCTTGGTTTTCTTTCAAAACAAAACGGCACTTTCAGCAGCAACACGGAGCTGACTAATTTTCCAGAAAACATAACACAAACGTCTGCTAAACTTCCGCACAAATATAAGAAACCTAAAATTCATATACGGGATTTACCCCAAGGTTAACAGAGTCCAACTCCAGCTGTTTGCCAGATTTCAGCACACGTGCAGCCCTCAGACAGGTCTCTCTCTCTCTCTCAAACTCCTACTCCACCACACCCAGCACTGGAAGCTTCATGTCTTATGTGCTGCTTCCTTGAGGCTGCTTAACCCTGCAGGGAGTCCTCACAGTCAGGGGTGGTTCTTTCCCACCAAAATTTTACTCTAAACCTCCAAAATTCCAGGTCCCAAATAAGCCATTATCAATGCAGAGAGGACTGTAAGTCGGTTCTCTCCTTATGCCTGACTGTCCCAGAATAACCCACCCTGTACGGGGGAGACCCATGAGTCCAACCAAACATTTCCCTTAATAGGACCATAACCAAAATATTGGTGACACGTAGCAGCCATCCAGGACCCATCCTCTGTGTCCTGTACATTGGATATAAATTCGGACAGTTCCTGCTCCTCCAAATGTCAATCCATGTAGGGCCAGCTTTGAGAAAACTGAAAGGGCAGGTACACTTATGATTAATGAAATTCCATAGTTGTACTTTATATTTTTTTTATCCAATTTGGAGTTGTACTTTGAACTGCTTGCTCATTATAAGGAACTAGAAAACAAGTTGCTAGCTGAATGAGTTATGAGGCAAATGAATGAATAATTTAAAAAAAATAATTTAACATTGTTTTTCAATCCTTATTTCTAAACAATTTTTCTTCTTCCCAAATCATCAAAACCTGTCAACACATGTTATATTACATTGTGTGCATACTCACTCATCCGCCAGAGCACTCATTATCAACCCTGTCCTCAGGGCCCACTAACAGGCCAGGTTTGCAAGATAACTGAAATACATCACAGGTGATATCATTTGCTGCTGAGTGATTGCAGTAGTCTAGTCTGCATCTCCCCAAGGTAATACATAAAACCTGGCCTGTTAGTGGGCCCTGAGGACAGGGTTGATGACCACTGCACTAGAGCATATGTTTTCTGTAGACTGAAAAAATCCTGGTTGATCTTGCTGTTCACTGTCCCTCCCTCCTTGTCTGTGTCCCCGCTGCAGCCTGAGACTGTTAAGAACAGCTGCTGACATCTACTGAGCATGCTCCAGTTTCACTTCCCTTCTAAGCTATTCATTTCCTCCTTTTACTTATAGTAAAAGTACTTACTATAGAGTCGCACATGTAGGCATATACATAGTGGTAAATGACACTCCCATTCCCTCCTTCCTCCTCCATGTCCTCTTATTGCTAAATACTATGGGGTGTAATATAAAATGTTGATTGATGGAGGCTTCCACATGCACACCATAGACACAGGCAGAAGGAGCGAGACGCGGCCTGATTTTTATTAAACACATAGAATCCACTTACATATATGAGAAAAGGCAATGCACATTATAAAAATCAATCCGGACTGGCTCAGCTCCACTCTGGGAATGTAGTGACGTCAGCATGTAGCTTCGCCCAGCTACATGATATCCGTGGGCAATTCTTATTAGTGGTGTATCCTGCCAAGGAGAGCCAGGAACCTTACCTTTGGGTGACCAATATTTCCACATGCTATATACAGTACGTCCTTTCTTTTGTAAGTGACTCATGCATTTTCAGTAAGCCTAGAGAGAGGTGCAGTCTATTTTCTTCACTGCAGGTGGCTCTCATCTGCAACGGCAATGCAGGTAGAGGAGGAAGTCGAGAGGAACCTAGTTCCTCTATGGTTTCCTTGGTCCAATTGGATGCTGGTACCCCATGTGACTTTGGTGGCTATCTTGGATCAGGCATAGCCTTTTTAAGACCCTGGCTCTGGGGTTTGGTGCACATTTTGGAGTAGTTAGAGAAGGGACAGGAAACCCTCCTGTCAGGGACTGTGCTTAACATCTAGGGACAGTGCTTAGCATCTAGGGTAAGTGCAGGGGCACACCATCCTTCCTGGAAACCTCCCCTGGTCGGGTTGCCTTCCCGCTGGGCCTGTTTGTATTGATGGACTTATGTTACAAAATTTTCCTGTTTTTGCACCTAGACTCTTATGCCGCGTACACACGACAACAAAACCGTTGATTTTTTCCGAAGGATGTTGGCTCAAACTTGTCTTGCATACACATGATCACACAAATGTTGTCGGAAATTCCGAACGTCAGAATGCAGTGACGTACAAGACGTGGCTCCTTCTGCTTGATTCCGAGTATAACGACACCCCGAGTATGAAAGATGTTAAAGTCGTTTGGGACATTCCATACCCAAACACAAAGGCAGCTACCGAACACTTCAATCAGCCGAACAAGGAACCCATACAAATAATTCTCCCCCAAATACAAGACAAGGCTCTGTCTTGAGGTTCAAGCAGGAATGAATCTTTATTCAAAAACATGTTATACTGATCCTACTTCAAAACACTCCCCCCCCCCACCCTTGGAAAACAGGGTGGGTTAAACTGTCCAATGACAATGGAAACACAGATCAGGTGTGTTTTACGTCTCATCAGTACACAGTCTTATCAGCAGGGAGAGCTGTTGGAGGAATCCCCCCTCCCTCCATAGAGATAAACATCCCATAATATCAGACACAATAGAACAGTGGAATACACACCCCAAACTAGCACAGCAAATTGTACACAACAGCATGAGACAACACACAATATATACACACAACATTGTGAAGCAGTCACTATTTATAATATGGCACATACGGGGTTCCCAGAGTTTTGTGTTTTGGGGGGACATGGACTTGAATCCAAAGTAACATTAATTCCAGGGTCCCCAGGCATACAGCTCACAACGAGCACTGTTCCCCCAAATGCCAGGGCCCATAATCGGTAGGCAAGAGGCTGGCATTCAGTCCCCTCCAAAAGCCTCTGTCCCGGCTAGGTCTGTCACACCGAGCATGTGTGAGCTTTTGTGCAACTGACTTGTGTACACACGATCGGACAAGTGAAGTTGGCGGAGAATTTGAGAACCTGTTCTCAAAAATTTGTGGCCGGGAATTCCAACAGCAAATGTTCGATGGAGCATACACACAGTCGAACTTTCCGACAACAAGCTCACATCGAACATTTCACGTTGGAAAGTCCGACCATGTGTACGCGGCATTAGTGTTTTTTGCCCACTGCACCAAGCCTTCATTTGTGACCATATGGTGGCGGAGATCTCTTTTGGAGTGGGATACACTATTCAAACATTCTTAGACACTTGTAGTTTTGAATAATTCATGGTGTAGACTGTTATCACTGAATTGGACTACTATTTTGATTTTTGTTTTATTTTTTTTCTATGTATTTTTACAGTTTAGTGCAACACAATTTAATTGGATGTTGTGGTTACTGTAATAACTACTATAGCTACAGCTGATGGCACATTGGCGGGATTGTGAGTGGGAAGAATGCTCCTTACATTGAAAAGAATCCCCCACATACAAATGGTTAAAAAAGATGAATGTTTACTTGTCTGATTGGCTGAGTTTGTTTATTGCACAAGGAACCCTTCGAGAAAAAATAGGGTTCTATTGAACCTTGATTGCAAAAAGGCTGTTCTAGGCTGTATCTTTTGAAATCATGTGATCTGATTTCCGAAATGACCCTTTTGGAACTTTCTCAGTTCAATTTCCTAAGTGAAGGATTTGAATGTGTGTACTGGGGTTTTGTATACTAAACTATGTCTTTATTCTGATACCTTGACATCTGCTTTACACCCACCCTGATGACAGCCAGAGTACTTTCATATCAGCATTGATGGCTTGTGAGTTAACCTCTGCTCTATGAATTATGCAGGTTTTTTGATTAAGCCTTCAGGCATGTGCAGCAATGAAAAACCCAACACAAACAGGTAGATAAGATAATGTTAATTTACTGAATGATGAACTGCCATAATCAATGAGGAAAGCATTTACAGGTACAAGCGATGATAGCAGTTATAGATGTAGATGGTTGGTCTTCAGTCAGAATCATTTCAGGGGGTCTCACTTTCCCCAAGGTGTCCACCAATTCTCTACAAAATCAAAATAATAACTTTTTACACACAAAATAGCTTACTTTAAGTAAAGCACCTAAACCCAAGATACAAAATGTACATTTTGCAGCTTATTAGTCTTAGATGTGGTGACTGCATTCGTTTTTTCAAGCTTTTCCTTTATTTTCACCTGGTAATCCCACCAGTAACTTGCTTCTTGTCCTAAGATGACAATGTTCACTTACTCCAATGTATCTAGGGAAGAGCACTAATGTCACTCTAGGACAGGACTACAGAACGCTTTCCCCTCTAATTTTCTCCCTAAAACAGGAGAGGTGTTCTGTTGTTCTTAAAGATAAACATACACCATGAAAAATTACAGATTAACTGTTCTCCAGTTAACTTCCGTTCCCCCGCGACAATGTAAACCCTCTCTGTAATGTGCATTTGATAGGCAATGTCCAAATCCACCGGTCCAGCGTTCTCCACTACGAATCCCCATCATAAGTTAAGTGACTTTAACTATACTGTATATCTCCAATGATTTTACAAATGAAAAATAACCATCTTTAAAAAGTCATACATTTTTATTAATACATGTTGAATTATACAAATCTTTAAAAATCTATTTGACACCAATTGATTGGTAAATGGTAGGGACTTTAACTGTAGGTTCCACGGAGACCATAGAATGTTGGTTAACGTATTTTGCTTCCTCAGGACCATGGATCTCCACCAATACAGTAACCATTACAATAATGTTCAAAAACATATATTAGGCATGTAGCAGAGATGTATAAAAAACACATTATTTTTCACATAACTAAAATATATGTACACTATTTGAATTTTAATGACACAAAGTAAATCCAACATTCTAACTCAACACACAGCCATTAATGTCTAAACCGCTGACAACAAAAGTGAGTATACCCCTAAGTGAAAATGTCCAAATTGGGCCCCAAAGTGTTAATATTTTTTGTGGCCATCATTATTTCCCAGCACTGCCTTAACCCTCTTGGGCATGGAGTTCACCAGTACTTCACAGGTTGCCACTGGATTTCTCTTTCACTCCTCCATGACGACATCACAGATCTGGTGGATGCTCATCCACTTTCCGTTTGAGGATGCCCCACAGATGCTCAATAGGGTTTAGGTCTGGAGACATGCTTGGATAGTCCATCACCTTTACCCTCAGCTTCTTTAGCAAGGCAGTGGTTGTCTTGGGGGTGTGTTTGGGGTTGTTATCATGTTGAAATACTGCCCTGCAGCCCAGTCCCTGTAGGGAGGGGATCATGCTCTGCTTCAGTATGTCACAGTATCTGTTGGCATTCATGGTTCCCTCAATGAACTGTAGCTCCCCAGTGCCGGCAGAACTCATGCAGCCCCAGACCATGACACTCCCACCACAATGCTTGACTGTAGGCAAGACACACTTGTCTTTGTACTCCTCACCTGGTTGCCGCCACACACGCTTGACACCATCTGAACCAAATAAGTTTATCTTGGTCTCATCAGACCACAGGACATGGTCACAGTAATCCATGTCCTTAGTCTGCTTGTCTTCATCAACCTGTTTGTGGGCTTTCTTGTGCATTATCTTTAGAAGAGGCTTCCATCTGGGATGACAGCCATGCAGACCAATTTGATGCAGTGTGCGGCGTATGGTCTGAGCACTGACAGGCTGACCCCCCACCCCTTCAACCTCTGCAGCAATGCTGGCAGCACTCATACGTCTATTTCCCAAAGACAACCTCAGGATATGACACTGAGCATGTGCACTCAACCTCTTTGGTTGACAATGGCGAGGCCTATTCTGAGTAGGACCTGTCCTGTTAAACCGCTGTATGGTCTTGGCCACCATGCTGCAGCTCAGTTTCAGGGTCTTGGCAATCTTCTTAAAGCCTGGGCGATCTTTATGTAGAGCAACAATTCTTTTTTTTGATCCTCAGAGAGTTCTTTGCCATGAGGTGCCATGTTGAACTGCCAGTGACCAGCATAAGAGAGTGAGAGCGAACACACCTGCTCCCCATTAACACCTGAGACCTTGTAACACTAATGAGTCACATGACACCGGGGAGGGAAAATGGCTAAGTGGGCCCAATTTGGACATTTTCCCTTAGGGATGTACTCACTTTTGTTGCCAGCGGTTTAGACATTAATGGCTATGTGACGAGTTATTTTGAGGGGACAGCAAATTTACACTGTTATACAAGCTGTACACTCACTACTTTACATTGTAGCAAAGTGTCATTTCTTCAGTTTTGTCACATGAAAAGATATAACAAAATATTCACAAAAATGTGAGGGGTGTACTCACTTTTGTAAGATACTGTACATGGCTGAGGGTATATCCCCTTCCTGTATCATAAGGGACAGCTTACCTCACAATAAAGTATTAGAAGAAACAGTGCACCTGAGAAGCTTAGGATGCAGGAGAAAGTTGATACTTAGAATGCAGCAAAGCAAAGTTTGGGCATCTAGAACTAAGAAAAGAAGAGAACGAAATAAATCTAAATCAAATTCTGGCTACACACTCAAGTTACAGAATACAGCTCCAAAAGGGTTCACAAAATTTATCCTGCACACCGAGTGTGTGATCTACCAAGATGGCGTCCAAACAAACCAGTCCATGTGGCCTCTATAAATATCCCCAATTAAAGTTGGTGCCTCCCAAAGGCCGCCCACATCCTCGGGGGAACACCTGGTGTGGTGCTCTACACCCGGATGGTGTGGGATGGCTTTAGAGACCACATGGACTGGTTTGTTTGGCAAGGACAGATTTTCAAATGGTTTACTTAAGAAAGTGCAAAATAGGCATCTCAGTCCAACAGGCCAAGGCATTATTCTTCCTATTCCCTAACTCTAGCTACAATCTCGATTTCTCCTCCAGCATACATACTAAGTAGGGATGGGCTGAACACCCCCCCCCCCCCCCCCCCCCGTTTGGTTTGCACCAGAATATGCGAACAAGCAAAAAAATTTGTTCGAACACGCGAACATTATTAAAGTCTATGGGACGCAAACATGAAAAATCAAAAATGCTCATTTTAAAGGCTTATATGCATGGTATTGTCTTAAAAAGTGTTTGGGGACCCGGGTCCTGCCCCAGGGGACATGTATCAATGCAAAAAAAAGTTTGAAAAACGGCCATTTTTTTGGGAGCAGTGATTTTAATAATGCTTAAAGTGAAACAATAAAAGTGTAATATTCCTTTAAATTTCGTACCTGGGGGGTGTCTATAGTATGCCTGTAAAGTGGCGCATGTTTCCTGTGTTTAGAACAGTCTGACAGCAAAATGACAGACTGCTCAAAAAAAAATGGTCATTTTTAAAACTTTTTTTTGCATTGATACATGTCCCCTGGGGCAGGACCCAGGTCCCCAAACCCTTTTTTGACAATAACTTGCATATTAACCACTTGAGCCCCGGACCATTATGCTGCCTAAGGACCAGAGGTCTTTTTCCAATTTGGCACTGCGTCGCTTTAACTGCTAATTGCGCGGTCATGCAATGCTGTACCCAAACGAAATTTGCGTCCTTTTCTTCCCACAAATAGAGCTTTCTTTTGATGGTATTTTATCACCTCTGCGGTTTTTATTTTTTGCGCTATAAACGGAAAAAGACCGAAAATTTTGAAAAAAAATGATATTTTCTACTTTTTGTTATAAAAAAAATCCAATAAACTAAATTTTAGTCATACATTTAGGCCAAAATGTATTCGGCCACATGTCTTTGGTAAAAAAAATGTCAATAAGCGTATATTTATTGGTTTGCGCAAAAGTTATAGCGTCTACAAACTAGGGTACATTTTCTGGAATTTACACAGCTTTTAGTTTATGACTGCCTATGTCATTTCTTGAGGTGCTAAAATGGCAGGGCAGTACAAAACCCCCCCAAATGACCCCATTTTGGAAAGTAGACACCCCAAGGAAATTGCTGAGAGGCATGTTGAACCCATTGAATATTTATTTTTTTTGTCCCAAGTGATTGAAAAATGAAAAAAAAAAAAAAAAAAATATTTACAAAAAGTCGTCACTAAATGATATATTGCTCACACAGGCCATGGGCCTATGTGGAATTGCACCCCAAAATACATTTAGCTGCTTCTCCTGAGTATGGGGATACCACAGCCTTCAGGATTTCTAAGGGTGTAAATTTTTGCTTTCACTCTTCACTGCCTATCACAGTTTCGGAGGCCATGGAATGCCCAGGTGGCACAAAACCCCCCAAAATGACCCCATTTTGGAAAGTAGACACCCCAAGCTATTTGCTGAGAGGCATATTGAGTCCATGGAATATTTTATATTTTGACACAAGTTGCGGGAAAGTGACACTTTTTTTTTTTTTTTTTTCCATAAAGTTGTCACTAAATGATATATTGCTCACACAGGCCATGGGCATATGTGGAATTGCACCCCAAAATACATTTAGCTGCTTCTCCTGAGTATGGGGATACCACATGTGTGGGACTTTTTGGGAGCCTAGCCGCGTACTGGACCCCGAAAACCAATCACTGCCTTCAGGATTTCTAAGGGTGAAAATTTTTGATTTCACTCTTTACTGCCTATCACAGTTTCGGAGGCCATGGAATGCCCAGGTGGCACAAAACCCCCCCAAATGACCCCATTTTGGAAAGTAGACACCCCAAGCTATTTGCTGAAAGGCATGGTGAGTATTTTGCAGCTCTCATTTGTTTTTGAAAATGAAGAAAGACAAGAAAAAACATTTTTTTTTTTCTTTTTTCAATTTTCAAAACTTTGTGACAAAAAGTGAGGTCTGCAAAATACTCACTATACCTCTCAGCAAATAGCTTGGGGTGTCTACTTTCCAAAATGGGGTCATTTGGGGGGGTTTTGTGCCACCTGGGCATTCCATGGCCTCCGAAACTGTGATAGGCAGTGAAGAGTGAAATCAAAAATTCACGCCCTTAGAAAGCCTGAAGGCGGTGCTTGGTTTTCGGGGTCCCGTACGCGGCTAGGCTCCCAAAAAGTCTCACACATGTGGTATCCCCGTACTCAGGAGAAGCAGCAGAATGTATTTTGGGGTGTAATTTCACATATTTCCATGGCATGTTTGAGCAATATATCATTTAGTGACAACTTTGTGCAAAAAAAAAAAAAAAAAAAAAAAAATTGTCTCTTTCCCGCAACTTGTGTCGCAATATAAAATATTCCATGGACTCGACATGCCTCTCAGCAAATAGCTTGGGGTGTCTACTTTCCAAAATGGGGTCATTTGGGGGGATTTTGAACTGTCCTGGCATTTTATGCACAACATTTAGAAGCTTATGTCACACATCACCCACTCTTCTAACCACTTGAAGACAAAGCCCTTTCTGACACTTATTGTTTACATGAAAAAGTTTTTTTTTTTTGCAAAAAAATTACTTTGAACCCCCAAACATTATATATTTTTTTAAAGCAAATGCCCTACAGATTAAAATGGTGGGTGTTTCATTTTTTTTTTTCACACAGTAATTGCGCAGCGATTTTTCAAACGCATTTTTTGGGGAAAAAACACACTTTTTTTAATTTTAATGCACTAAAACACGCTATATTGCCCAAATGTTTGATGAAATAAATAAGATGATCTTAGGCCGAGTACATGGATACCAAACATGACATGCTTTAAAATTGCGCACAAACGTGCAGTGGCAACAAAATAAATACATGTTTAAAAGCCTTCAAAAGCCTTTACAGGTTACCACTTTAGATTTACAGAGGAGGTCTACTGGAAAAATTACTGCACTCGATCTGACCTTCGCGGTGATACCTCACATGCATGGTGCAATTGCTGTTTACGTTTGACGACAGACCGCCGCTTGCGTTCGCCTTAGCGCGAGAGCAGGGGGCGACAGGGGTGTTTTTTTTTTTGTTTTTTTTTTTCTTTATTATTTTTTTGCTTTTTTAATCTTACTTTTAAACTGTTCCTTTCATATTTTTTTTTTTAATCATTTTTATTGTTATCTCGGGGAATGTAAATATCCCCTATGATAGCAATAGGTAGCGACAGGTACTCTTTTTTGAAAAAATTGTGGTCTATTAGACCCTAGATCTCTCCTCTGCCCTCAAAGCATCTGACCACACCAAGATCGGTGTGATAAAATGCTTCCCCAATTTCCCAATGGCGCTATTTACATCCGGCGAAATCTAAGTCATGAAATACTCGTAGCTTCCGGTTTCTTAGGCCATAGAGATGTTTGGAGCCACTCTGGTCTCTGATCAGCTCTATGGTCAGCTGGCTGAATCACCGGCTGCATTCTCAGGTTCCCTGTTGAGACAGGAGAGCCAGAGAAAAACACGGAAGACGGTGGGGGGCATTCCCTCCCACGGCTTGTAAAAGCAGTCTAGAGGCTAATTAGCCGCTAGGATTGCTTTTACATGAAAGCCGACCGCTGGCTGAAAAGAATGATACCAAGATGATACCTAAACCTGCAGGCATCATTCTGGTATAACCACTCAAAGTCGTGAATGGCATACCTGAAGACAAAAAAATGGTTAACAATGGTTAACAATAAAGCACAGTAAAGTGTAAATAATTACACACCTGAAAAACAAACATGATAAAACATAATAACAATAACAATAAAACATTGCAGAATAGAATACAGTAAAAAAGAGCAGAACAATAGAGAGAGAGAATAGAGAGAGAGAGAACAATAAAACAACAACTATTTTTTTTTTATTTCATATTTTTATTTTTTTTTACACTTTTTTTGTAACTAACTTTTATAACGGTAACCGGTTCCAGGTTCGGGTCTCTCAAAATGCGATGGCATCTTGGGAGACCCTGTGAAATGGCGCCTAGTCTGTGCAATGCTGTACCCTACGCTAATACTCAACTAGTGAATGGTAGTGTTCAAAACATTCACCAATGCAAAGACCAGGATTGTCAGGACAGGAGGGACAATAATAGTGGGTGTCACGCCTATATCCGCGCTTGCTGCAGACACGACATCTTTTTTGGGGGGGTTCGTTGGGTAGGGGTACTCGGGAGGACATAAAAATGCCTCTCATGCAGCCGACTGCATTTGGTTGGGGATGTGAATAGGGGAAGTACGGGCGCTGCAGAAGCGGTGGGTTCCCAATTAGGATTGGCGAATGCAGCAGGAAGGGCACTATGGGCACGACGGGCCTGTGTTTGTCTTTTTGGTGGCAGCGGGACACTACTTGTGCTTGCCACCTCACCAGCTTCAACTGCACTTATGGGACTCGCCACGTCACCACGTGTTACTGCAGTGCTGGTTTGACTACGACCGGGGTGTACTAGGCCGCTGGCGCTTGCCAGTTCACCAAAACGCTACCAAAAAACTGTTAGCGATTGCAGGGATCAGGCCTGACTCTGCGAACGCTGCAGTTATGCGTTTAGTGTTTTGTAAGTGACAGTGATCGATCGATACTGCACTTGGGTGGGCTGGGCCGGGCCGGGCGGAGGGGCAAAACGCAGGTGCTAGCAGGTATCTGGGCTGATCCCGCTAACACTGCGTTTTTGGGAACCCTAAACTGCTGGTGACGCTAGTATAGATCTGATCGGATCAGATATTGATGCGATCAGATACTATACCACTAAGGGAGGTGTACGGTGCGTGCGTGGGTGTTAGCGGTACTGGCACTAATCTGACGCTGCCTGGGGCTGGTGCTTGCCAGTTCACCAAAATACTACCAAAAAAACTGTTAGCGATCGCAGGGATCAGGCCTGACTCTGTGAACGCTGCAGTTATGCGTTTAGTGTTTTGTAAGTGACAGTGATCGATCGATACTGCACTTGGGTGGGCTGGGCTGGGCTCGCCTGGGCGGAGGGGCAAAACGCAGGTGCTAGCAGGTATCTGGGCTGATCCCGCTAACACTGCATTTTTGGGAACCCTAAACTGCTGGGGACGCTAGTATAGATCTGATCGGATCAGATATTGATCCGTTCAGATACTATACCACTAAGGGAGGTATACGGTGCGTGCGTGGGTGTTAGCGGTACTGGCGCTAACCTGACGCCTGGGGCTGGTGCTTGCCAGTTCACCAAAACGCTACCAAAAAAACTGTTAGCGATCGCAGGGATCAGGCCTGACTCTGCGAACGCTGCAGTTATGCGTTTAGTGTTTTGTAAGTGTCAGTGATCGATCGATACTGCACTTGGGTGGGCTGGGCTCGCCTGGGCGGAGGGGCAAAACGCAGGTGCTAGCAGGTATCTGGGCTGATCCCGCTAACACTGCGTTTTTGGGAACCCTAAACTGCTGGGGACGCTAGTATAGATCTGATCGGATCAGATATTGATCCGTTCAGATACTATACCACTAAGGGAGGTGTATGGTGCGTGCGTGGGTGTTCGCGGTACTGGCGCTAATCTGACGCTGCCTGGGGCGACGCATATCACCGCCGGGCGATCGGGGGGCTAAACCTTTATTCGGTAATAAACGGCGTGTGCCCTGACACTATAAAAAATAAACAAACTAACCAGCGTCAACCGTAACGGTTATACGGTGATCAGTGGTGAAAGGGTTAACTAGGGGGCAATCAAGGGGTTAAAACATTTATTAGGTAGTATATGGGGGTCCCTGACGCTATAAAACGCTGACGGCGAACCTCAATATTTACCTCACTAACTAGCGTCACCAGCGACACTAATACAGCGATCAGAAAAATGATCGCTTAGTGACACTGGTGACAGGGGGTGATCAAGGGGTTAAAACTTTATTAGGGGGGGTTAGGGGGGTATCCTAGACCTAAAGGGGGGTAATACTAACTGTCCCAACACTAACTGTCACAAACTGACACTATGCAGTAATCAGAAAAGAAAAAAAAAAAAAAAAAAAAAAAACTGCTGGTGTCAGTTTGTGACAGGGGGGGGGGGGTGATTGGGGGGGGATCGGGGGGCGATCGGGGGGGGGATCGGGGTGTTTTGTGTGCCTGGCATGTTCTACTGTGTGTGTGTGTGTGTGTGTTGGTGCACTCACAGTGAAGTCTTCTCTCCTCGGGCCGGAACGGAAATTACCGAGCCGAGGAGAGATGACATCATTTCCTTTGCTGCTGTTTAGCATACAGCAGCAAAGGAATGATTCGATTGGCCGGCGGCGATCGCGAGGGGGGGGCCACGAACGGATGGTCTCCCCCTCATCACCGATCGCCGCTGGACAAACGACGACCGCCTCGGGCACCGGGGGGGGGTCCGATCGGACCCCCCACCCGCGGAAGGCAAATCACGTACCCTGTACGTGATTTTGCCTGTCCGTGCCACTTTGCCGACGTACATCGGCGTGAGGCGGTCGTCAAGTGGTTAACCTTTAAAATTAGCACTTTTGATTTCTCCCATAGACTTTTAAAGGGTGTTCCGCAGCTTTCAAATTTATTGCGAACACCCCAAATTGTTCGCTATTTGGTGAACGGGCTAACAGCCAATGTTTGAGTCGAACTCATGTTCAACATGAACATACAGCCCATCCCTAATACTAAGGTGTAGTCTAAGCACAGATAAATCCATTACAGGCATCTCCATATAGCTACAAGTCCTTCAGAGGCATACTCCAGTGCTGATGTCTTCAAGGCGAACCCCAGGTTCGGGTGACTTTACATTCTAATCAGTGGCAGCTGATTCCACTGTATTCCACTTGCTTCCACCCATAGTGTCAGGAGTACACAGCTCAGCATTCACAGGACAGAATATATATCCCCAGCATCATAGGACAGAGTATACAACCCCAGCATCACAGGACAGAGTATATAGCTCAGCATCACAGGACAGAGTAAATAGATCAGCATCACGGGACATAGTAAATAGCTCAGCATCACAGATCAGGGTATATAGCTCAGCATCACAGGACAGAGTATATAGCTCAGCCTCACAGATCATGGTATATAGCGCAGCCTCACAGATCATGGTATATAGCGCAGCCTCACAGATCATGGTATATAGCGCAGCCTCACAGATCATGAACACTGTGGATGAGATGAGTGGTGTTCCGATCAGATTGCTCTTGTCACCAGTCACCATGCTCATGTCACCCCATCCCAGCAGCTTACAATCAATCTCTCCTGTCCGGATGGATATGCTCCCTGTCCCTGTGCAGAGCTCACCTGGTAACAGCACACAGAACTTGGTTGGACAGGGGCAGCCGGGGGCTCGCGGCACTGACTGATCCCCTCTGAAGGCAACTACCACCCCCTCTGCCACGGGGCTCGTGGTTCTCTGAAGGCAACCACCCCCCAGCCCTCCTTCATTGTTTGTGGTACTCGCGGTACTCTGAGGGCAAACAACCCCCCCCCACGGGGCTCATGGCACTCCGACGATGGGAACCACCTCCCAATGGGGCTCACGATACTCTGACAGCAACCACCCCCCCAAGGGGCTCACGGTATTTGCGGTACTCTGAACTTCTGAAGGCAACCCCCCCGGAGGTCCGGCCCTTCACTTACCGGGCTGTGGTGTCCTCTCCTTCTGTTTCTCCTCAAGAGTGCAGGCAGGAGTGGCAGCAGAGGTGTCCATGTGTCCATTCCTCCAGCACATGTATCCTCTGCATGTCTCCTCTTTCTAAGCGCTGGGCATCCAATAGGACCGCTCAGCGCTTTGGCCAATCGGTAAACAGGTCTCACTGACCTGCCTCCTGATTGGCAGGGAGGCACTGTAGTGTGAAAATAGCGAAAATTTATTTGCTATGGTCACACAATTGGGTGGCTCGGGGCACATTCTCTGAGCCCTGAACCCACCCTGTTTTGAAGCCTATTAGAGCCTCTGGCTCTAATCAGGTGCTTAAAAAAAACATCCCCACCCACCCCGCCATAGGAGTCCATGCATCCGGAATCCTGAAGGGGGCCGGTCGAATGGATAGGGAGGGCGGCGGCAGGAATGGGGGGGGCAGCGCCCGTGTGCCCACGATGCACGGGCCGCCACAGATTCTAATGCTGATACATGGCGTCCTTCTGCTCATCGTAGGTGTCAATCTCTCTCTCTTTTGCAAGGGGAAACCTTCTCTCTGGGGCTTTCATAGGGGGGGAAACCCCAAACTCCGTCTGTATCAGACTACTGTCCCTTTTTTTATGATACAGGACCAGTGGGCCAGACCCGAAGAAGAACTCGCCAAAAAGACCAAAGAACCGGGAAAGGCATAAACTCCTACCATCCTGGCTGGTTCAGTATCTAACTAACTATTTCAAACTGCCCACAAACAGATATAACAAAATATTGTCAACAACAACAATGATATTTTAGGGCAATATTGAACAGAGGGAGCAAATAAGAGAAGTTAATTTTAAGTGTTAATTTAAATTTGAAGTTTAGGTATGAACTATCTTACATATTTACAAAGGTCCAGCTTGGACAATGTAAGCAAGAGTGTGCCATACCTGGCCGAAACCCTTGGAAGCTGGTAGTCACTGGAGTAGCAGTGCCTACTTCAGTGATTTCCAGCTTCTACAGGCTTCGGCCAGGTATGATACATATTTACTTACATTGTCCAAGCTGGGCCATTGTAACTATGTAAGATAGTCCATACCTAAGTTTCAAATTTAAAGTGCAAGTTTAGCAAAAACCTTTTAGTTTTGAGAAGATTTAACTTAATTTAATTTACAGTGACAATGGCTTTACCAAACTGGAAGTTGGGGAAAATCTACCAACAAGGATACAGACAGCAGTAAAAGCTGTTTGTGGTTTTTGGGTTCGAGTTTTCCCTACTCTACTAAAACAATGTGTAGAGTATTCAAGGCATGCAAGAAAATGTAAATATTTTTGGGTGATCTGGCCCTTTAATGCCGATTCTCACCTGCTTCTGTTCTGGAGCTATGGATGCACCTTGTCGTTTTTCAAACTGACTGCTAAGTGAGAAGGTCTCTTAACAAAATGTGTTGCTGAAACAGTACATTAGGTGTAGCATTTCATCTTCAAAATCAGCAACCTGCTAGAGAGGAGCATCATCCGGTATACACGGATTTTCCACAGACATGTTGCAGACAGAGAGGTCCTGTGAACAGTTCCATCTTTCACATCTGACATACTATCATCCAGTAGCAGTACGCCTGCTTATCTCAGGCTAGACAGTAATAGAATCACATCAGCTGTCTAATTCCACCTGTCACTTTCCTGGGCTCACACCGCAGGGGCTCTCTTCAACTACAACAAAGTCAATGCAAATGTTTAAAGGGGCCAGCAGGAAGAAAACGTATATCAGAAAAATACCACAGCAACACGAACTGAACTACGTAACCTTGCGGTATCTTTGTTTGTGATGGTTTTTTGTTCATTTCAAGATGCAATCCTTCAACATTGGCTGACAGGCTTAAAGTGGAACTTCACTCTCCCAATCAACATTGATTATTTTTAATCATCATGATGCCAGCATTAGTAAATAGATAGAAAAAGAATATCATATTTACTTGTTTTAAACTTTTTTTTTACATTTCTTCAGTTAGTTCCTGGTTTCTTGCCTAGACAAATGATGTCATACATCCGAGTAGTCTTCAGGAGGGAAGGAGAGGAGGAGAGGAGGAGAGGAGGAGGAGTTTTCTCAGCACACCCTCCTGCATGCTTGCTTGAGCTAAGGGCAGAAGGATTCCAGGAAGTAGATGCTACATGAATCATCTGCCCTTACTCAACATGGCCATGTCCAGAAATGCTACGGGGGTGTTTTTCAAAGTGACTTCTCAACAAAATAAAGCATGGAGACATGGATGGATGGGTGAATTTTCTTTAAATAATAAAAATGAATTAAATTGTGTTTTTGGTTTGTGGTGTTTAGATGCAGTGAATATCCGCTTTAACCCCTTCCCGCCCAGTCTATAATAAAATGATGGCTGGGCGGAAGCACTGTTGTTCTAGAAGGACATCATATGACCACCACGAACTAGGACATGGCCGATGACAGATCACTGTACCGGCCCACTGCCAGTACCATGTGATTGCTGTGGCCAATGTCACAGTCATCACATGGTACAGACAGGGCCAATCACAGCCCATCTGAACAATGTGATTAGCTGTGGCCAATTACAGCTCTTCACAATAATAAGCACTGAATTAGTAATTTTTATTCAGAAAAAAAAATGGTTGCTTATAAATGTAAAATACAGTTATAAGCAATCATAGTGTGTAAAAAAAAAAAAATCCTGATCACCTCTCCAGAGTAGTACAGTATTACTGTGGTAACACGGTATTGCTCTGGTCACTGTATGTAAAAAAAAAAAATTGTAAGAAAAAAAATATGAAAGAAATTGAAAAAAATATATACAGTATATCTTTTTTAATTACATACTGTCACCAGTCAGTGTCCCTGATCACCGCCACACCAGTCACATGATGTACTGCACAGTATGTACAAAATTGCAAAAAAAAAAAAATTTAATTTCTTATTTTTCCAAATAATTGTGACAAAAAATTACAACTTCAAAAAACTCGCCATGCCTCTTACTAAATAACTTGGACTGTCTATTTTCCAAAAAAAAGGATCATTTTGGAGATATTTGTACTGTTCTGGCATTTTCGGCTTCGAAAAATGAGAAAAGCCGTCAATATACAGTAGATAGATACAGTGTATATAGATATATACTATAGTTTGTGAACTCTACAACTTTCCTTCAGACTTAATAATATACATTGATTTGGGTTATTTTCACCAAAGAAATGTAGTAGTATAAATGTTGGCCTAAATTTATGAAGAAAGATTATTTATTTGCAAAATGTATAACAGATACAAAAATCGCTTATTTTTTTTCAAAAATGTTGGTAATTTTACAAAAATAAAAAACCCAGCAGTGATTAAATAACACCAAAAGAAATCTCTATTTGTTCATATGGGTACAGTGTTGCATGACCGCGCAATTGTCATTCAAAGTGTGACAGTGCTGAAAGCTGATTATTGGCCTGGGCAGGAAGGGGGTAAAAGTGTCCAGTATTAAAGTGGTTCAGCAGGAAGCATTTACATCGAGATGGATGCCAGGAAGACATGTCCTGTCTGTTTCTTCTCCACAAACCTCGTCACATTGGTGTTAAGTGTAATGCTATCTTACACTGATGGCCGATGTAGTATCTCCTTACACTGGTGGTCAGGGAAGTACTCCCTTACATTGGAGGTCAATGTAGTACCCCCTTACATTGATGGTCATTGTAGTACCCCCTTACACTGGTGGTCAGTGCAGTGTACTCTTACATTCATGGTCAGTGTGGTACCCCCCTTACATTGGTGGTCAGTGTAGTGACCCCTTAATTTGGTGGTCAGTGTAGTGACCCCTTAATTTGGTGGCCAGTGTAGTGACTAGTTTTTACTGGTGGCCAGTGTAATACCCCTTTGATTAGTGGTCAATGTAGTTCCTTTTTACACTGGTGGTCAGTGTAGTACCCCCTTACATCTGTGGTCAGCGCAGTGCCCTCTTACATTGGCAATCAATGTAGTGTTGCCATTACACTTACTTTGGTGGTCACTGTAGTGCCCTCTTATATTGGACAGTCTAGTACCCCTTGCATTGGTGATAAGTGACATGTCCCCTTATATTAGTGATCATTGTAGTACTGCTTACATTAATGGTCAGTGTAAGACCCCTTAGATTGGTCATCAGTGTAATAGCCATTATAGTGTTGGTCAGTGTGTGCATTATTACATTGGGGGTCAGTGTAGTGCCCCTTACGTTGATGTTCGGTGATGCTCCCCTTACAAGTGTAAGTAATCTTGTAAGAAAACTTTATAGGTAATAAAATTGATATAAAATATTTATTTGCAAAACCAACTATTTTCCAATCTAATATCATTGGATTGATTTCCTCTTGGTCTTTTTTCTTTTTCCGCAATCACTCTTCTATGTTTCTACTGAGCGAAAGCACCTTCCTTCCTTCCGTCCCTTTCTTTTCCCTTTTATTGGTGGTCAGTGTATTCTCTCTTACATTGGTGATCAGTGTAGTGCCCCTTATGCTGGTGTTCACTGATGCCCTCCTTACACTAGTGGTGTAAGTAACCATTATAAGAAAACTTTACAGTTAATAAAATTGATATAACATACAGTATATATATGCAAAACTATTTTCTAAATAAATACCATTGGATTGATTGGCCACTGGTCTTTTTTTCTTTTTCTGCAATCACTCTTTTATGTTTCCACTGCTCAGCACATTTCTGGAAGCTAATCCAAAGACAGATTCAATGCATTTGTACTTGTCGTATTTAAATAATTCCTTTCTTTCTACCAAAAGAAAATATCCTTTGCGATGGGGGCTGTGAATTACTCATTTTTGCCTAAGGCAACAGTGTCTGCACCCCCATGCTCTAGTTAGTGGTCAAGGGTCCTGATATCATCAAGAGAAGAACAGGATCCATAGCCCTGCTCTAGACATGAAGATGCCTAGGGACAGTCCTCCCCCGGATTGTCCGGGAGCAATGTCTTCCAGGGTTACAGAGGTACAGAGGTAAGTTAACCTGCTTCTCCTCTCCCTTAGACAAAATTAGCTATTCACCCTTACAGTGGGGGCACAGCCCCGCTGCAAAGGATATTTTTTTTTCTGCCCAAAGCTGAGCATTAACTTGCCCATCCTGCCCCCAGTCATATCCCTTACTCCCCCCAAATTCATAATTTTTTTTGGCACTTAATATAAATAAAAGTCTAGTCTATTTCTGGTCATCTTGTATGATTCAGGGAACATTACTAATGACATCAGAAAGAGTGCCGCAGTGATAACCCTCCAGGGGGTGGGTCAGTGACACCTTCCATTCACAGGAAGTGAGTTGACTTTGGGCAGCATTCAAACTGACAAAGGGTCAAAGCTGGATCACAATACAGGTGAGTCTATGAAGGACAGTGCTGGAGAGGAGGTAAATATAATCGTCCGAGCTTTGGTTTTTATTTTTTTATAATGGGTGGACTATCTTTTTTTTAAATGTACTAAAAATAGATTTTTATGTAAAACATTTTTCAATACACTCTAGGAAGTGACAAAAGTTTAAAATGAAACTGGGATTTAAAACATTACCATGTACACCAGTGTATATATACAACAAAACAGAAAATCAAATCAACTTATAGAATGTAAGCTGCTACAAAATATGCAAAGCAATTAAAAATAAACAAATGATTCCAACAGCTGAAATTAATATTCATAAGGGGGATTAGAAGAGATAAAGCCCGTATTTCCTCCATATTTTTGACATTTCTTAAACCGTACTTCCTCCAGCCTTTGAGTGAAGGTTGAATGTTCTAATTAATTGGCCATCTTATTACCAAAAGTCATTTTTTTAAGCAAAGCTAACCTTCTGCCAAATTATGATTTAAACTACAATTGGCACAAGCAGACATTTGCACATGAGCTTGTAACACATCTGGTCCACAGCAAACAAACAGAAGATTTCTTCTGTCAAAGAGATCATTTGCCATTCCGTTTCAAGCTTCAGAAGGAGCCTGTACCTGTCACTCACCAGAGCACTAGGCTTTTGGTGACTGGGCTCTGTTGCTCTCACTGACTAGCCTTGATCTAAGACTTCTAAGAAGGCTTGCTTTCACCCGCTCCACCTGGGAGTCCGGTACCCATGCCAAGTTGATTTCCATAGTCTTATGAAAAAACAGGAAGCGCTCCTTGAGGAATTTAAACATCTGCTCATGAGTGAAGGAACACTATCTTGAGATATGGAAAAGGCCAAGTATCTGCAAATGCATTGTATTGTGTTTAGCATAGGACTGTGTTCGGTAGTAATTATTCACATTAATATGCACAAACATTTGTTACAATTAGAGATGAGGTAATTTTTAAACGCTCGTTCCGCCTCAGTTTGTAGAAATGTGAGTCGGGTTAATCTAAAATAAATTATAAGCGTGTAGGAAGGTGGAGTAAGTGGTTGGGAGGCAGCTTCTGCTATACCGTAGGAGTGCTGGTATCTCTCCATCTAGAGGTTAAAGGTACTGCGTAATGATGCGGTGATCCTTTGATCACTAAACCACTTCCACCTTGATTCTTGGTAGTAAACAATGAGCACTGCTTACTACTGGTGCTAGAAGGAGTTTGGCAAAGGATTAATGTGTTCTCTGCCATGGGCTCTGGGCACCGTCTAAGGAGAGCCTGTGTCTGAATTTGGCAAAGAGTTTTCACAAGGGTTCATAGAATATATTTGAAAAGTACCATAAATAGCATGTTTTTTTTTTTTTTTTTTTTTTTTTTGGTGGAACGCAAAAATACACACAAAAAAGTGCACTTAAAGGTGAGCCTCTTGTCCACCCCCCCTGAAGGAGTAGGACTTTAGCCTGATCCCCTGGGGCACAAGACTCCTGGAAGCGACAAGACTTAACTTGGTCCAACTAGCCAAATAAGGCCTGGGGGACCCCTCTCCTCATAGTCAGTCAAAGCCAACTAACAAGTACTAAGTGAGGGGCTCTCCCAAAGAGCGGACTTCCCCCCTTTTCCCAGTTCAGGGGAGGAAAGAACATAATGACCACATATCCTTCCCCTAGACTTAAGGGTAGGCCCGAGGAGCCACAACTTTCATCCTATTGAGAAAACAAAGCACAGATAAAAGTGCAGTGACAAAGAAAAAATAAATTAAATAAATAGTGCTGGTGCAGGTGCACTGGCTAGGCCCTGAGGCCTGGTAACAAAAATTGTCCTGTACTTAGCATAGTGAAGAAAAAGCATTAGTGCCATGGCCATGTGCTTGAATCTCACAGTGGATTTCCTATGGCCAAGTGATACTAAGAGCACCGAGCTCCTAGGGGACACAGCACCGCAGATTTTTTGCCTTCCTAGCCCTTGGTCAGACAAGATAGACCCATTGAAATCAGGAGGCATTGGGCACCTCCAGTTTTCCCAGGGGAATTTCTGTTTAAGCCGATACTAGCCTTCAAAGCTTTCATCATACCAGCAGAGACACTATACAGCCAGCTATTCCTACCAAAATGCCAGAAAAGTGCACTGATAAGAACAGATACTACACTCTTATCCAAAAGGCCAAAAAGATATCAATAGCATGTACTGTGTCCCCAAGGGCCCCTTTTGTAGAAAATGTAATTAGGAAGGTACGGGGACCTATTTATTAGGGACAGCCGGGGCCTTATTTCAGTGGTAACGAGGGGGAAAGCCAGCGCTGAATGTATGCAAGGAGTGCTGAGGTGTGCTGGAGGGTCTATTGATACTGGCTGCTTTGGGGATCTATTTTTGCATGGGGGGTCTATTGTTGCTGGGTAGGTCTATTGTTGGTGGGGGGGGCTTATGTTACTGCGGGGGTCAATTGTTGCTAGAAGGGATCTACTGTTGAGAGAGGTCTATTGATGCTGGCTGCTGGAGGGTCTATTGATGCTGGCTGCTGGGTGATCTGTTGTTGCTGCTGGGGGTGTATTGTTGTCAGGGTGATATTTTGTTTTGGGGGGTCCAGGTCCATTGTTGCTGCCGGGTCTATTATTGTGTAGGGATCTATTGTTGCCGAGGGGTCTACTGTTGCTGGGGTGGGGTCTATTTTTGCCCACTGCAGGGGATTTTTTTTTACCATCTTTCTTGTTATCATTCATAAAATCCATACAAATTTGTAGCAGAAAATGATACTTGGTTCTGTATTCTCAAAAATGGGCGGTACTTAAAGGTGGGTAGGGGCTTGAACCAAGGGACACTTCTCAGAGGTGGGTAGGGGGCAGAGATGAAGGGTGGCTCAGAAGGGAGGAGTTCCTGCACCTATTCTCTGAGAAAAAAAACCTGGGGACAGTTATGTCTTACCCCTCAACTAGGAGTGGATTGATGACTTGGGAGAACTGCTTGGCCAAGAAGCCTGAAGATACCAGGATAAAGATACAAGTTATCCTTTCAGAGAGGTGTTCAATAGTTGAATGGGTTTCTGCTGCAAACAGAACACAACAGTCTCCCAGGAACTTAAGAACATGCTTTGTAAAATCTCCTGTGTATAAGAACTGTACCTGTCCTAAACTCAAGTCTACTGTTGACTATACGTTCTGTAAAGAAATTAACTTGAAGAACTTTGTCACAGTATTTGCTGGTTTATTAGATAAAAACTGTCTTAATGGAACAGTAGTGTTCTTTGTCCTCTTGATACCTCATCTGCAAAGGAAACATCTGCCACAAGTTACTGTGAGTATACTTTGTGGAGGGTCTAAGTTCTCCTAAGGTACCTGTAATGAAGGATGTCCTGAATATCATAGAGCCTTCTGTGAAGGGTTCCCAGTCACCTTCCTGGCACTGATTGTCCAGTGCTGAGGGGCTTCAAAGCTTTGATTCTCTGGGCTGAACTCAGCACAGTACACCTGGTGTTTTCATGAGTGATAGCTGCACTTTCCCATAGACTTCTTTTATGTCCTGTGGCTTTGGTATGTTTTCTGACAGCGCACCAAAACCGCAGGATATTATAGAGGAAAAGTTAACGTGCACCAAAACCGTGGGTAAAAGCACTTTTAACTTCAGCTTTAAGTGTTTTTAAGTTACCATCACCACTTGAAGTGAGGATTTGTATAATGCTATCATATCATCTCTCCAGGGAGAATACTGTATGTTTAAGGTCTGTAATTGTTCCTCATAACTGAGGTCCTCCAACCCTCTTATTAGCTTTGTTGCCCTTCTCTGGAATCTCTCCAGTTCAAGGACATCCTTTCTGCAATTTAATGACCAGAACTGGACGATATACTCAAGATGCGCCGAACCACAGTTTTGTAAAGTGATAGAATTATAATTTAATCTCTTGAGTGAATACCCTCTTTTATTGCTTGCTAGTAGCCTGCTGGACTTGCTTGTTGAAGCTTAAATTGCATGCTATTGCTAAATCTGTCATCTACTAGGCCCCCAGGTCTTTTTCCATCCAACCTCAATTCCCCCTAGAGGTTCTCCCTGTAATGTGTAACTTACATGCATAATTTTTAGTCTCCAAGTGCATTATTTTACATTTTCCTACATTGAGACTCATCTGCCATATACTGCAACTGCCAACTTCTCTATTTTTAACTAGGTCTTCTTGTAAAGTTACTATATCCTTTTGTGAAGTTAGCTTAGTTTGGTTTTGTCAGCGAACACTGAGATTGAACTATTTATTCCAACCTCTATATCATTTATGAACAAGTTAAACAGAATTGGCCCCAGGACTGAGCCCTGGAGCGCCCTACTCACAACTCCAGACTATTCAGAAAATATGCTATTAATCACCAACTTATGGACGCACACCTGCAACCAGTTTTCTATCCAGGTACATACAATATCATCAGTGCCAAAAGACCTTAATTTGTAAATGAATCTTTTGTGGGATAATATATCAAATGCCTTAGCAAAATCTAGATGTCCACAGGCCTTCCTCTGTCTAAATCACAGCTCGCCTCCTTATAGAATTCTAAAAGGTTGGTCTGGCAAGAACAGTTCTTCACAAATCCATGATGGTTACTAATAATTATACTATTTTTTATCAGCAAATTCTTGAATACAGTCCCTTATTATTCCTTCCAATAGCTTACATACAGTACTATTGACTGATTTGCAGTTTCCAGGTATATATCTCGGCCCTTTTTTGATTATTGGTGCCATGTTGCTTTTTGCCAATAAGCTGTTATCATTTCAGTCAGTAAGCTGTCCTTAGAAATTAGGAAGAATAGTCTGGTTACAACATGGCTAAGTTCTTTGAGAACTCTCGGGTGTAAGCCATCTGGTCCTGGGAATTTGTTCACAATAAAATTTTCTAGTCTTATTCAAACACTGGTCTCTGTCAGCCACAGAATTACAATCAATATCATGTTTTTAACCTTACTGTCTTTTTTATTTTACCCCTCCTTTTTCATTGTATAAACTGACTTACAGAATTTGCCTTCTCCCTGTCACTAGTGACCAACTTTCCCTGCTCATGCTTTATGGGGCCAATATATTCCAACCTTGCCTTTTTACCATTATTATATTCAATTTTTTTTCTATTCTACTCCACAATGTGTCTATTTTAGCTGCCTGATTGCACTCTTGCATTCCTGTGTAGAATGTGATCAAGTGACGATGTGGTAGTACAGGTGGGAGACAGGGACAGTGTACATCAAGCAGTACCTTAACAAAGACCTTCACGTAAGATTCACCAGGTATTATTTTAATGAATAAGTATAAAGTAATATCTGCGCTTAGTGAATAAAGAATGAATGATATTAAATAATGAAATGTGACCTGCAGCTGAACACTATAACCCAGATATTGGGCACCAAACAACAATGCAAATATGAAAAGTGCAGCACTAGGTTATGTACAAAATAACCCCATGTATGAATAGCATGTGTTATTAAAGTGCAAATGTGCAATTCAGTGCAATAAATGTGCAATAGTACACAAAACCAAAAACATATGAAACAATGCAAATGTGTATGGAAATGCATAGAAATGTATTTAAAGTCCAATATAAGTGCAAAACAAACAGAGCTGATATCAAAAGTTCATGTGCAGCCAAAATCCCGTGAGGAGGATCTCAAGTGCAATATGGAGTGTAGATCAAGTGCTTGACATTGTGATACCCGTTACCCTTATTAAGATAAAAGGCTTACCAGAAATCCTGTGACCTCCCTTACTTAAGGCGGTCAAACAGCGCTTAGTAGGATCGAGGATCCACTGATGAGATACTCAGGTTTCCTCCACACACACACGTTAGGCTTTTATCTTAATGAGGTGACAGGTATCACGGTGTCAAGCACTTGATCTACGCTCCATATTGCACTTGAGATCCTCCTCACGGGATTTCAACTGCACATGAACTTTTGATATCAGCTCTGGTTTTTTGGCACTTATATTGCACTTTAAATGCATTTCTGTTCATTTCCATATATGCTTATTTTATTGCACATTTATTGCACTGAATTGCACATTTGTATTTTATTAACACATGTTATTCATACATGGGGTTATTTTGTACATAACCTAGTGCTGCACTTTATTATTTGCATTATTATTTTAATGAAAACTATATTATATATATAAGATACTGACAATACCTTTTGAATTTGCGTTAACAGATTATGTGAAATTATAGTAACTGAATTTAGATCTACTTTAACCAGATCAACATTATGTTTGTTAGTTTGAATGGGAGGTGGGTTGAGAAACAACGACCAAGGGCTTCTCTATACTATGAACTGCTTTTGCATTATTTTTGTTCTTGATTCCTCTGGAAAAATTTCAACTGGCTAAAGTTTGACCTTAAAGAGGGACTTCAGTCTTAGTAATGCTGGCCCAGAATGCCCTCCGACCACACCTCCTTTGAAAATTCAGTGTTTGCGCAGATGTGCCAAATGGCTTTGCACCCAGCCTTTGGGACCTAGCAGAGATCTGTGTCATATCTGTGCATGCTGAATTTTCCCATGCATACACAGGCAAGCTGAGATCCAGGACCTCCATACCCATATAGTCTTCACACGTGCATGGAAAAACCCCATGCATGTGTAGATGTTCTGCGGGTGTCTGCAGGGTCTGGAAGTTCTGGGGCACATCTGTGCATGCGTGGAATCCAGCGATGTACTTGCTCCATCAGAGGAGCAAAAAATATCACAAACACTAATTATGGGAGAGAGAAGGGGAAGGAGCCAGGTGCCAATAACTTGCTTTATTGGGCGAAGGTCTGCTTTAAATTGTATCTGTGGCCAAAGCTTTCTTTTTAAGTTTTGATGAGTGATGAGTTATTCCTCCTGTTGAGTTTTTACTGCTGTCTATGTCCTTGTTAGGGAGATGTACCCTCTATTTGTCCCTGTGACTTTTGTCATAAGAAATTGAAGTAACATTTTACAGTTGTCACCAGAACAGGAATAGAGGGGATATTTTCTAGTGGGCATACTAGTTCTGGTGACAACTATCTAAGAGCTCATGTCACTCTGTCTTTGGGGAAGTTTCCTCTTACTTCATGTAGTACACCCCCTAAGGAGCTGCAAGTAGAATGGGATCCCCCACCCTGCACAGTCAGGCACACCGAATTTCCACAGGCACTCAGAGCCAGAGAACAATCCAGTAATTTGTTTTTGTTATTTATTTGAGGGATTAGAACTTTAGAACAATTCCAGGGACAACTTTTCCTATATACAGTCTATACACACTCCTCTGCTTCCTTCAGCACTCACTTGCCTGCAGTACTCCACTGGTACACTGATAGATAATCTAACCCGAGGCCCCTTGGTGTGTAGCAAAAAGGTCAGTGTCCAGCATACATCCCTGAGGCTACTGATCCCAGCACCACCTCTTCAGTCACTTCCAACCCACCTGGCTGCAGCTGCCCCTTTCACTAGCCCTCCTGGCTAACTTCTCCACAGTCCTCCCAGACTGATCAATCACCAGCCCCCTCAGTGGACTCCTCAGATCTCCCAGGCGTGCTGACCTGCTCCCGCTGTCCTTTCCTTGCTCCTGTGCCTCCAGGAAGGGGTTCCTCTGTGTGTTGTGGGGGGATCCTTCCAGCACCCGAGCACCAGGCCTGAGGTCATCCCCCCTGACTAGGGGACTCCCTCAAGGGCCACCGACAGTCTCCTCAGCACTCCATCTTCCACCCGACTGCCCTTGCTGTCACGACTCATGCCTATTGATGAGGTGGTCTGCCCCCTGCCAGCCCATTTGCTTTGGATTGGCTGGGGGCCTCATAATTAAGCCAATCAGCTCCTCCTAGCTTCCTCCCACTACATCTGGAAGCTTCTCCAAGGTTACAGAAAACAGGGGGAGGCACCAGAGATGCTGCTTGCTGAATCATCCAGCCTCCCAGAGTCACTCAACCCTGACCCAGATTCAACCCAGGCCTGACTCTCAGCCAAACCAATTTGCTTACACTACACCTAGCACACTAGCTAGAAGTTGCTACATTCCTTTTGCATCTTTATGTTTAAAGGACAGATAGTGAAGTGAAATCTCACTATTTGGCAAAGTGACATTGTGGGGCCACTAAAGACCTTGTCCTCAGGCAGGTAGCCACTATCTGTGTAGGCAGGTCCTCTAGTATACAACAGCAACACCACATGCTGGCCTAGGGATCCCTTCCTGCAACCACTTGGAACTTGAGGTTTTTGGGGTGTACAGACTCTCCTACATTCAGGGGAAGCTCCACCAACCTTTGTGCATACACAGCAGGCCTAAGGCCCTGAAACAGGAATCAATATCCCTCTCCCCAATGAAGAATGTCCTGTCAGATCTTGCTTTTCCAATGGTTTATTGAAATAAAGAATACAGCAAACAGCTTACATTGCAGACTAAAGCTGGGTACACATTAATCAGAAAAAAAATTCCGTACAAGGCACAATCTTTCGATTTTCGTACAGCGAGTGCAAAATTTTCGACATCCTATTCACTTTCCAAAAGAAAATTTCCTAAGGGACAAACTCCAAAATTTTTTTCGTACGTGAAAAGAACTATGATTTTTTTTAAAATGTGTACTGTTTTCATATGGTTTTCGTATAAGAGAAAAATTGGATGCAAAAGACCGTGCATGATCAGAAACAATAAACACCAAAAAAAATTCCCTTGTTGTATGAGATTTTTTTTATACAATTAGTACCATCCTTGATTTTCACTTGCTGTAAAACATAAAGGAAAACTGGACTATCGTTTTCCCGATTTTCTTAACGTGTGTACCCAGCCTTGTGTGCCTTTTTTGTGTCAGCAAAGATCCCATCCCCAAACAACCTGAGCACTATCCTGCATAAATTCCCCCTCCTCCCAATACAAATATTTGATCCCCCACCAAAAAAAAATCACCCCTCCTAACACAAATCCTCTACCCCTAAAACTTCCCCTGCGAGTACACATCTAGAAAATAAAGGGATAGAATAGAAAAGAATAGAATAGAAAAAAAAAGAGTTAGACTAGAAAATAAAAGAATAGAGTAAAACAGAACAAAATAGAATAGAAAATGAAAGAACAGAATAAAATAGAATAGAAAAAAAAGGAATAAAATAGAATAAATGAAAAAATAGAATGGAATAAAAAAAAAAAAGAATATAACCATGTTCTGAAATTCAAATTTCAAATAGAATACATTTGAATTCAAAAAGAATAGAAAAGAACAGAATAAAAAAGAATAAAATAGAAAATAAAAGAATATAACCATTTCCCAGAATTCAAATAAATTTGAATTTGAATAGAATAGAAAAGAATAGATTATAATTATTATTATTATTATACAGGATTTAAATAGCTCCAACAGTTTGTGTAGCACTTTACAATATAAAGGGAGACAATACACCAACAGTACAATTCAAAACAAGTGGGTTAGAAGAGCCATGCTCCTGCAAGCTTACAATCTAAGAAGGAGGGGCTGGTAAAACAAAAGGTAGGGCCTGTGAGGGATGAGCTGATGAGGGGAGTAGAAGATTCAGTTGTTAGCTGAATTTCCAGGGATCGCCTAAAAGTGGACAGAGTAGGAGATTGGTGAAGTGAGTTCCAGGATGGGAGAGGCTCTGGAGAAGTCCTGGCGATGACCATGGGAGGAGGATACAAGGGAGCTAGAAAGCAGGAGGTCTTGGGAGGAGTGGACAAAATTTAGAGACAATATTGGTGATGTAGCTCGGGGCAGAATTGTGAATGGCTTTGTATGTTATTGTTAGTGTTTTGAGCAAGGACCCAGAGATGTCATTTAGATGATCCCCACGCTAAATTGATCAAAAGGTGGTAATCATCTGAATCATCTCTGGGTCCCCACTTCTAAAGTAAACAAAGGGGCGGGCTTACCCAGTGACATCATTGACCAAATATGACTTTGCATTTTGGTGGCACCATCTGTCACTTAACTGCAGCACCGAAGAACCTGAGGTTTATGGCGATAGATCAAACAATGACAGGGCATTTCTTTTCTAAATGCATGTAATAACTTTAAATGGTATCATTTACACTGTGTACGTGTTTAAGTGCATTTAGTTCAGTGCGCAAATCAGCAAATAGATGAATAGCATTTTTTTATTTTATTTTTTTATAATATGACTATATGCATGTAGATTCCACATGGTTCCTAAATGGTATGCTTCTCTGCTGATAACAAATATATTCAAGCAAATAAAACAAATTGGAAAATATTTTTTTTCGTCTAATTCATTGATCATGGCATAAAGATGTGCAACAACATTTCCTGCCATTTATACCTGCTGCAGGAAGTTTGGCTATGCAGTAGACAATAATATGCAAATAATGACAACTTATCAAATGTTGCAGACAGCAAATACTCTATCCATAATTAAAAAATACAAGTTTTGCCTTTAGGTATACTTTAATTCAGGAATATCCGTAGGAGGAAGGGGGCACCCACATTCATTTTTTTTTTTTATTGGAATTTAGCTTTAAAACAAAGAAATGCTCCAGCTCAGATCAATGTAGAACTAGAGAAGGGACACTGAACACTGAACGCATTTTTATGCTTTGGCTTTTTTTATTAGCAAATAGAGAAAACTATCATCTGTCGCATCATTTGTTGCTTTATTTAGCGTTTCCATTAGCTTTAATTTTTTTTATATTATTATTATTATTATTAATAATATTTTTTTTTTCATTAGGGTAAGGGGTTAGAATTAAGCTTAGGTGAGGGTTAGGATTAGGTGTTGGGGTTAGGATTAGGGGTTAGGGTTATTTATTTATTTTTGTTAGGGTTAGGGTGTTAATACTATTACTACTAATAATAATAATAACAATAATAAATTAATAAATAAATGTAAAATAAATACACAAGGTGCACATGAACAGGGACACTGAACACTGAAAGCATTTTTATGCGTGACTTGCGCATTTTTATACAGCATTTTTGAGCTTTGGCTTTTTTTATTAGCAAATAGAGAAAACTATCATCTGTCACATCATTTGTTGCTTGTTTAGCATTTTCATTAGCTTTTATTTCTTTTTTTTTAATATTATTATTATTTTTTTTTTTTCACTAGGGTAAGGGTTTAGACTTAAGCTTAGGTAAGGGTTAGGATTAGGTGTTGGGGTTAGGGTTAGGATTAGGGGTTAGGGTTATTTATTTATTTTTGTTAGGGTGTTACTACTACTACTACTACTACTACTATTACTACTACTACTACTAATAATAATAATAATAATAATAAATGAATAAATAAATGTAAAATAAATACACAAGGTGCACATGAGCAGGGACACTGAACATTGAATGCATTTTCATGCGTGACTTGCGCATTTTTATACAGCATTTTTGAGCTTTGGCTAATTTAGAGAATAAATAGAGAAAACTATCTGTCGCATCATTTGTTGCTTTTTTAGCGTTTCCGTTAGCTTTTTTTTTTTTTTATTATTATTATTATTCATTCATCTTTTTTTTTCATTAGGGTAAGGGGTTAGAATTAAGGGGTTAGGGTTAGGATTAGGAGTTAGGGTTATTTGTTTATTTTTGTTAGGGTGTTACTACTACTACTACAACTACTACTACTACTAATAAATGAATAAATAAATGCAAAATAAATACACAAAATAAAAATAATCATAAGTAAATAAGAAATAAGTTCAATAAAGCAATACTAAGTAATAATAAAATAAATAGTTAACCCCTAACCTTAACCCCTAATCCTTAAAAAAGCTCAAGTGCCTGTCTTTACTGCCCCTCTGGCTGCCAGTGTGAAAAGCCCTTACTGTGCATCACTGCAACACATGGTAACCTGTGCATCGCTGTTCATGTTGCGGTGCCATTAATTTTGTTTTACAATACATTTTTTATATTTTTGGATAGATAAAATAAATAAATGTACAATATGAGATTTTAGACAAGTACAAGATAAATATACAGAATGAGGTATAAAACAGATACAATGTAGGTTTAAGAAAACCTAAAAAAAGAAATAAAGGGTAAACCTAAAATGGATAAACAGAATGTAAATAAAAGCAATACAAGGGTAGCATATGAGGGGAGATTAATCATGTTTTTTTAATATTTATATATATATATATTTTTTCTTCTTTTCTTCCTTCTTTTCTTTCTTTCCCTCCCTTCCCTCCTCTCCCTCTTCTCTTTTAGGCTGGGTTTACACTATCTTTGCATGCAGTTTACAGTACAGCAGGGGTCCGGTGCGTCCGCGTTTACTGTTTAAGGTCCGATTTCAGCCCAAATTTTTGACTGAATTTGGACCTGAAATGGACCAAAAGACACACAGGGCTCCTGTGCAAATTTGCACGGGAGCCGCATCGGAGATACTGTATGTGAACCGGCTCTCTAAAAATCTCCTGCTATTGTGAATTGGATGCGGGGAAATCGCATCCAATTCGCAATAGAATTAACCCAGCCTTGAAATAAAATCAGGATGTAAAAGTGCGAGAGCAATCAGCCCACGAGAAGTTCTCCCACTGTCAGTTGGTGGATGTTGGGTTGAGACAGAAGGGCGTGTTTTGAAGTTTAGATAAAGATGTGAATATGTGTGGGCTAAGGAGAGAGAAAAGAAAGAAAAGAAGACATAAAAAGAGGTGAGTGCCATTTATTTTGAATGACTTATTCACTAATCTTAATTCACTCTTACAGTAGAGGGCAACCCACCCACACTATGCTCCTGTGGAATGATCAATAGGCTGGATCCACCTTCTAGTGACCATGATAATCACTAACAGTTGGTGGTTCCAGCACTAAAGCCTTCCGTAGCCGCTGTCGATCCATGTGCAACCCACTGTGTACCGGTTGTTGGAGCACAGAGGGTCAAACACTGATTGTTGGAAGGCCACATGTAGCCCATGTTTGCTTGTTGGGCACCAAGACTCCAGCTAGCCAACCCAGAAGACAGAGGGCATCTAGTAAAAGAACGTAGTTACTGATGAGGGCAGATTTGGATTGGATGCGAGTATTTTTATTATTATTACTATGCAGTGCTTATACAACCCCAACAGTAAGCACAATGCTTTACAAAATACAAAATTACAATACAATGTGACATGAGAGCTAGGAGGGCCCTGCTCATGTGAGCATACAAACTAAACAGGAGGGGCAAGTGATACAAAAGGGGGGGATAAGTTGATGGAAAAGTTAAAGGTGGGATGGGCTTTGTCCTTCAAGGTAACAGATGAAAATAAATGATACCTGTTTTTAAAATTAAAAAAAAATGTAGAATTAACTGAAAATTATTCTAGTCTCCCTTTTAAGCATGGTTCCTTCACTGCTTCCATTACTTTGGAGTGTGGGTGATGAGAAGGTCTTCCTCTACTCTCCATATTGCTGCTATCATGTGCTGCTCTACCTCCATCATATGTTTCTTCTAAATGAAGCAACAGGTGGCTGCGATTCATCTGTCACCTACCAGCTCCTTCCTTTCCATTTTTCTTTTCACCTTTGAAGTCTGATTTTGCTTCTCAAGCTTTTCCTGGAGGACATCACTTTTCACGCTGACGATGACCTTTCTCTACCCTGAGCTGCTTAATTCACCAGACCTAATCCTGTATGCTGCAATGGCACCTGGAGTCAAGTTAGTATTCATAGTTTCAACTCAATGCTCCAAAAGCACAGAGGAACTTGCTGGAACTTAACTTGCAAAACAGTGCAGGTACTGGAAAGATAGCATGTAGAACTTGAAGGAAATTGTTGATGGTTGTCAGTTCACAAGGCACTGAAGAAAACTGTCAATGTTTGTCATTGTGCATTATGTCCCAGTCTCAAGCTGACCATAGATGGGTCTTTTTCTCTCAACCAAGCGATTGAGAAAAAAAAGTGACCTGATTCTCCCATTCACACACTCAAGGTGGATAGGGGAATCACTCCCATTGAGATTATGGTGAGATTATGGGGTAGATATACTAAAACTGGCACACTCAGAATCTGGTGCAGCTATGCATGGTAGCCAATCAACTTCTAATTTCATATCATTCAATTTAGCTTTGGCAATAAAACCTGGAAGCTGATTGGTTTCTATACAGGTATACCCCACTTTTAAGTACACAATGGGGTTTATTTACTAAATCTGGAGAGTGCGAAATCAGGCTCACTTCTGCATAGAAACTAATGAGATTCTAACCTCAGCTTGTTCAATTAAGTTTTGGTAATAAAAACCTGGAAGCTCATTGGTTTCTATGCAGAAGTGAGCCTGATTTTGCACTTTCCAGCTTTAGTAAATAAACCCCATTGTGTACTTAAAAGTGGGGTATGCCTGTACAGAGCTGCATCAGATTTTGCACTCTCCAGTTTTAGTAAATCAACCCCATTGTGTTCTTCTGGTGGAGAGACGTCCCTATAGACTTTGGCTATAGCTGGCAGCGCTGATTAAACATGTGCAATTTGTTTCTTTACGAATCAAAATTTTGACAAAATTTTCGTTATTTGCAATAGTAACAAATTTTAACTAATCTTAAATAAATTATAATGGAACAATGTATTCAGATTCATTTGTTTCATTCAGAGATTTTGTTAATGTTTGAAGCATCTGAAATAACGTAATGGCATAACGAATTATCCAAATTGATTCAGATCTGGTTTTTTTTATGTTGCATTAACATTTTTCAGTATTATAAAAAATGCACTACATAAGAAATGGAAACATATTGCAATAAATTCAGTAACATATAAAGGTGAAATAAGATGATTCCTACTTGTGTTTGGGTTGGTTGGAGGTGGATCCATTAGAATCCCCGAATCATAGCATAACAAAGGAATTAGAAATTAATTTAATTCCATTCGCTATGTTATAATTTGGAGATTCTGTAGGATCGACCTGCATTCAACCCAAACAGAGTGCATTAGCAATCTCCAGAAATAACGAATGAACGCGTTAAAACTAATATATCCAATCTTCCGAAATAATGTACGAATCTATTTGGAACAACGAAACTATTAAAAGAATTCCAATATAGGAAACAAATCCGAATATACAAAAGGTATCCGAATATACATAGTGAATCCTGAAAATGAATCAGTCTGAAATAAAAAAAATATGAAGAAATTAAATGATTAACGTAACGATTGAATCCAGAATGAAACGAAACACATTTTCACATCTCTAGTGCTGATCGAGCGTCATTTATCCGATAGGATAGTTGTACAGAAGTCATTTAGTAGATCGATTTCTGTACAAACAGTGTCCCTATACATAGACCAAATTCTGATCCATGTATGGCCAGCTTAAATTTTATTTTTCTAGCAACTGTAATGGCTCTTTCACATTGGTGGCCATGATCACCACCCACACAAAAAGTATCCATGGTGGACCACTTTTCAAAGGGCAGTAGAGCAGCGGCTGACAGTCAGTAAGCAATCCTGCCACCCCCTGAATGTCCATGTTTTGTTTTTATCCCAAAGGGGATCTTCTATCATAATGCCACACCTCAAAACAGTGTTTGTGTGAATTATTTCAAATATCCATATAAGTATAAATTTAGAAAGTCCTATTGAACCAAAACATTGTGCAAGATTTCTCCTTCCATGCAGGAATACTGTGTCCACCACCACCAGCTGTGCACGCAAGATTTTCTCCAGATTTATCAACAAAAGGTCATCAGTCTTCTTCCTCTGGTTAGCACTCTCTGCAGCAACAATCAATCCAATAAGAACAGCCGGCCTCATAGTGTAGTAAGTCTTAAATATGACATCCCTTTATTGCAAACCCTCATACAACACTCACAAAATCAGTGCCCTTCCATCAAGTGCACACAGAATATTGCCTATTTACCAGCAGAGCATTGCCCCTTAAGGAACAATATGAACCTCGGTGTATGTGCATGACTTCGGCTCTTTTCCAGTTCCAGGAGTGATGATGTCACGTGGCTCCACCTCTGATGCGTTTCGTCTCCTGACTCGTGACTTTATCAAAGTGTGAATTTCACATTTTGAATCAATTGTTTTGGTTGCGATGCACTTTTTTGGTATACAAACTTTTAGCTGGTGTGGGAACAGATAACAGTGGGCTAGGGGCAACATATACTTATTTTTGCATATATATGAATGAGTTCAGTTGATAAAGTCAACACCACATCCCCTAGTGTTAATAGCAAAAATATCCAAACAAAAAGAATGGGACTTTAAAGGTGTTGAAACTATCAGAGTAATACAGCTGTAGCACCCTCTAGTAGTGTGCTAGAGAGGATAGGTACATTTAAGCAGGCCTGGCTGGTTGTTAGGCCTATTTGTTTTCATTCTGGGCTGGGAGTGGCTCAGGGTACGGCTGGGTGACTCACGTGTGGTGTCATCATTCTCCATTTTTTCCTCTTTGTCTCTACCATTCATATTGGGATGAGCTAAAGAGAATTCACACCTTATTCACTTTTTTATTTTAATTTGGCTCCCACGCTCAGTCAGTGAGGTAGGAACCAACATTTGGGGATGTTCGCCATGTGTCTGACTGCAGCCATATGTGTATATCTTATGCCGCGTACACACGGTCAGACTTTTCATCTACAAAAGTCAGACGGACGCCGACGGACCAAATCCGGCAGACAATTTGATCGTGTGTGGGCTTCCCCGGCCTTTCAGCGGACTTTTCCAGCCGCAAATCTGACGGACTTTAGATTTGAAACATGCTTCAAATCTTTACGTCGTAACTCCGCCGGACCCAGAAATCCGCTCGTCTGTATGCTAGTCCGATGGGCAAAAACCCACGCTAGGGCAGCTATTGGCTACTGGCTATCAACTTCCTTATTTTAGTCCCGTGTACGTCATCACGTACGAATCCGTCGGACTTTTTTGTGATCGTATGTAGGCAAGTCCGTTCGTTAGAAAGTCCGCTGCAAGTCTGCCAAAAGTCAGTCGAAAGTCCGTCGAAAGTCTGTCGGACGGGCTGTCGGACTTTTGTAGCCGAAAAGTCCGACTGTGTGTACGTGGCATTATAGTCTGTATACGATCCCTTTGTATAAATATTTTGCAAATTTTTGCTTTTGTTCTCTTTTCCATGATAAAGTTGATTGATACGTATGTCCATACTTTTAGTAGATGAAACTCCACGTTTTTTCCTGAGAAGCCATATGGCGAAACATGTAGAATTTTGAATGTGGATACAGTAAAACAATATTGCCAATAAGGTGTTTTTATACACCTATGGATATGGTTGTATTGTATGCATTGGTTAAATGATATTGCCTATTTAAATAAAACATTATATATTTTTTTAAATACTGTCTATGTATTCATATTTCAGTGCACCCATATCTCCCAATCTTTTGTTTCTTGTATACCACATCCCCTAGTGTTAATAGCAAACATATCCAAACAAAACGAATGAGACTTTAAAGGAAGGTTTTGAAACCTTCTATCAGAGTAATACAGCTGAAGCACCCTCTAGTAGTGTGCTAGAGAGGATATATATATATATATATATATATATATATATATATATATATATATATATATATATATATATATATATATGTATATATATATATATACAGTATATATATATATATATATATATATATATATGTTGTCTGTTTACTTCAGAACAATAGTACTGTACATGGCTGTGTACAGTACTATTTTTTATTGAATATATCTGTTGATATGGTGATATCTCTGCACCTCCAAAAATCCCCACCCCATTTTCCTGTTGCCTTTATGTCAATTTGGGGATTGGTGCCATTATCTAGCTGTTAATTCCACAACCAATCATCTGTTCATCTATAAATGTTAGTACTCAGTTATATTATGTTCATTTTGGAAAAAATCCAGGCCTTTCTTAAAGCAATCTACTGAGCGGGCCAGAACCACCTCTGCAGGGTTCTGTGGGCTGCCCATTCGATTCAATGGACGGCCCCATGCGCATTTGTGGCCCAAAATAATCTTCTGCTCCTTTTCGGGTGACAAGCTTCACACGATTTTTAAAGGCAAATTTTGCCATGGTTGCAGAGTGATTCTGTCATTAAGAATGAATGGTACCCAAACGCGCCATGTACGTTTTGCAGCGATTGCCACAGATTTGGAATCGGGGCAGTTCCTTAGGGCCTTAGGGAAGTATGTGCCCAGGGATTAATAACTGAAATGCAGACTTCTAGCTTTTGGGCATTTTTCCCTGTCCACCTACTGCCGTAAATGTTAATAACACTGGGTGCACTGTCAAGTCCCGTCCAGCAACAGCAGCCACATGCATTTTGAATAGGCTGCCTAACGCAGCACACATAAAAGTGTTTAACGCACTTAACCCCAATGTTTAGGTGTGAACCGAGTTTAAAGCTGGCCATAATCTGATTGAAATTTGGTTGGTTCAGCAGAGACTGGTTGAATTTCAATCAGTGTGTGACCATCCCTGATTGAGAGACGTCACAGGGACAGTGTATTCTGATCAGGGCCGATCCTAGGGTCACAGACGCCTGGGTGCAGAAATATTTTTGGCGCCCCCACATGGGCATGGTCATCTTACTAACTCCTCCCCTTCATAAATGTTTCTATGGCAACGACGCAAACACAGAGATGCTCCCCGAAGAAGTCTTTGTTACCCTGGGATCCACCCATGATCTCTTAACAATAAACAAAATACAGGAAGAGAAGCAGAGACCTGGAGGGGGGTCTTTCTAAAGGACACAGAGAGGGCCTCTGCTAGAGAGACCATTAGAAAGAGCCCCAGACATACTGCAGGCATACTACAGGAGATGGTCAGAGACTGCAGACATGATACAAGATATAGTCAGAGATTGCAGACATGATACAAGATGTAGGCATGAGACTGCAGACACAATACAAGAGATGGTGAGAGACTGCAAAAATGATACAAGAGGTGGTCAGAGTCTGTGGACATGATACAAGAGATGGTCAGAGACTGCAGACATGATACAAGAGATGTCAGAGACTGCAGGCATGATAGAAGAGATGGTCAGAGACTGCAGACATGATACAAGAGATGTCAGAGACTGCAGGCATGATACAAGAGATGTCAGAGACTGCAGGCATGATACAAGAGATGGTCAGAGACTGCGGACATGATACAAGATATAGGCATAAGACTGCAGACACGATACAAGAGATGGTCAGAGACTGCAAACATGATACAAGAGGTGGTTAAAGACTGCAGACATGATACAAGAGATGGTCAGAGACTGCAGACGTACTACAGGAGATGGTCAGAAACTGCAGTCATGATACAGGAGATGGTCAGAGACTGCAGACATGATACAAGAGATGGTCAGAGACTGCAGATATACTACAGAAGATGGTCAGAAACTGCAGTCATGATACAGGAGATGGTCAGAGACTGTGGACATGATACAAGAGATGGTCAGAGACTGCAGACATGATACAAGAGATGGTCAGAGACTGCAGGCATGATACAAGAGATGGTCAGAGACTGCAGACATAATACAGGAGATGGTCAGAGACTGCAGACATGATACAAGAGATGGTCAGAGACTGCAGACATGATACAAGAGATGGTCAGAGACTGCAGCCATGATACAAGAGATGGTCAGAGACTGAACTGCAGTCATGATACGGGAGATGGTCAGAGACTGCGGACATGATACAAGAGATTGTCAGAAACTGGGGAAATGATACAAGAGATCAATAGCAAGGTCCTTAAAGACATGGATGAGCAAGTTTGGTCCTGACCTCAACCCGATAGAACACCTTTGGGATGAATTAGAGCGGAGACTGCGAGCCAGGCCTTCTCATCTACATTAGTGCCTGACCTCACAAATGCGCTTCTGGAAGAATGGTCAAACATTCCCATAGACACACTCCTAAACCTTGTGGACAGTCTTCACAGAAGAGTTGAAGCTGTTATAGCTGCAAAGGGTGGGCCAACTCAATATTGAACCATATGGACTAAGACCGGGATGCTATTAAAATTCATGTGTGTGTAAAGGCAGGTGTCCCAATACTTTTGGTAATATAGTGTGTATATGGAAATATGAACGAAGCATAGTGTGTACTTTTTCTCTTAAGCCTCGTACACACGATCAGATTTTCCAACGGGAAATGTGTGATGACAGGCTGTTGGCGGTAAATCCGACTGTGTATACGCTCCATCGGACAATTGTCGGATTTTCCGCAGACGAATGTTGGATGGCAGGTTTTAAAATTTTCCGCGGACAACAGTCTTTTGTCGGATTTTCTGAGTGTGTGTACACAAGTCTGTCGGACAAAAGTCCAAAGTACCAACACGCATGCTTGGAGGCAAGGACGAGCCACAAGCGGTCGGTCTTGTAAACTAGCGTTGGTAATGGAGAATTAACATTCATGACGTGGCAAATTATGAAATCTCGAAATTTATGGCACATTCTCTTCTTCTTTATGGGATAATAATGAAGCTGATTTGCTGGTGATACTTATGGAGTTATTGCAAACGATTTTTTAAAGGCTGTTTTTTGTCTAGTGATATCAAGAATAATATTATTATGCTTTTTTTTTTTATTTGTGCAAGTTACCACAACACCATTATCCTTTAGTTTTTAAGATCAAAGATACAACTATGTTGGTGTCCCTTGTCAATTTTACATTGTATTTTTTTAAATGTAACTGCCTACTCCCAAACTGTCATTTGAAATAAAACACATAGCCAAGTATTATTCTCCACATTTTTTTTTTTATTGTGCATTAAAAAAAGAAAACAAATAAAACTAGTCATGCTATCTGCCAATAGAAGTTAACCAAAAAGTGCATTCTATGCATCCAAAAATATAGAAAATATACCAAATCAAAATGATTATTTTTCAACCAAAAAATAAAATAAAAGCCTCATGCATGCATCCTGCTTCTTAATATAGGGGGTCAGCAATGCCAAGAGTTGGTGAAAGCAGGGGTCCGTCATCCAGAGATAATTCTGAAAATCATCAGGATTATTCTCCTGGAGCTCTTGCAGCAAAGGCATATGACATAATTGGTCACGATTAATAAAGCAACCAATTTTTGGTCCAAGAACTCTTCCTCCTCCTGTTCCTGGACTGGACTTGGGTTAAAGCAATAACTCCAAGTCCAAAAATAAATAACGTTATTTCCTCCGATTCCGCAACATGTCTGGTTCAGAAACGAACTGAAAAGCGCAAGCGAATCAACACTCACCAAACTTCATAGTTATAGCAAGGTATAAGTGCAGCGCAAACAAAACTTCCAAAGCGTTGATGAACAACAAGTCCCAGAAAGTAATTTTCAGTAGAATAATAGGAGAAAGTCCAGAGAGTTGATGGACAACAAGTCCCAGAAAACCTTCACCAGTGATGATAAAATCGGCATTAGGTGACAGTTCCTCCACCTCCGGTCTTATTACCTACTCTCACCTCAGGGCATAGACTATTGAACTAACAGGTAGTCATGCAAGCAGATCCCAATATACCAAATGGGTTGAAGCGGGTCACACACTCATTTCCAGACTCCTCAGAAATAGATACGGACGCCAGAACTACACAGATACTATGACCCCTTTTATAACCTCCTGTTTTCAACTCTGGTTTTTAACTTACCACTTAGACCAGACCCACTTGGACAGAGTTCCAGCAAGCTCAAAGATGAGCAGCTCACCAAACTTCTACTAACATGAAACTAGCAGAAGGAGCCCAAAGGGTGGCACTAAAGAGCTGAAAAACCACATAGTACGTCACTACTACGTGATTGTTGGCCAACAATTGTGTGCCGTTTGTATGCAAGGCAAGTTTGGGCCAACGCCCTTCGGACAAAAGTCCACGCTTTTGTTGGCCAACAGTCCGATCGCGTGTACTAGTCAGGAAAACTTGCCAGAAGTGACTCATGCAGGTAGTAGAGGAACAAGAAATTACACTTAGAGGTTGATTTACTAAAGGCAAATAGACTGTGCACTTTGCAAAGTGCAGTTGCACTGTGAGAGGGCAGTTTCTCCAGAGCTTAGTAAATGAGGTAACGATTTGCAAAGAATATCCAATCACATGCAAGGAAAATGAAAAAAAAAAAAAAAAACAGCATTTTTGCTTGCACGTAATTGGACGATGGATGTCAGCAGAGCTTCTCATTTACTAAGCTCTGGAGCAAATGCTCTTGCAGAGAGCAACTGCACTTTGCAAAGTGCAGTGTATTTGTATTTAGTAAATCAACCACTAAGGCCCCTTTCACACTGGAGCGGTTTTCAGGCGGTATTGCACTAAAAATACCGCCTGAAAACCGCCCCTAAACAGCCTCCGCTGTTTGTTCAGTGTGAAAGCCCGAGGGCTTTCACACTGAAGCGGTGCGCAGGCAGGGTGGTGAAAAAAGTCCTGCAAACCGCTTTTTTGGAGCAGGGAAGGAGCGGTGTATTCACCGCTCCTTCACCGCTCCTGCCCATTGAAATCAATGGGACAGCGCAGCTTTACCGCGGCAATACCGCATATAGCCGCGCTGTATGAGGGATTTTAACCCTTTTTCGGCCGCCAGCGGGGGGTAAAACCGCACCGCTAGCGGCCGAATACAGCTGCAAGAACGACGGTACAGCAGCGCTAAAAATAGCGCTGTTGTACCGCCGACGCTCCCACCGCCCCAGTGTGAAAGGGGCCTAAGTGTTATTTCTTGCATACTATCTGCATGAGTCACTTCTGACAAGTTTTCCTGACATTAAGACCCCTTTCACACCAAGGCGCTTCAAAAACGCCCTAAAAACGCCAAAGCGTTATTACTGCGTTTTTACAGCGTTTTAGGGGCGTTAGCGGTAAAATTAACGCACCGCTGCAGGCGTTTTAACAGCGTTTTTCAAGCGTTATTGAAGCATCGGCGTCAAAGAACAACTCCACCTCCCTACATCACTTCCTGTGTACTTCCTGGTATCTCGTTGAGGTGAAAGAGGGTAAATAAAGAAGATGGAGTTTATGGAGCTGTTTTTGTTATTTGTGAGCATATCCACCAACAGAGGCAGCACCGTCGCTATTGGGTTCATCCCATCATCCAAGCGCACACCTCAATTGGACAATTTGCATATGCTATACGAGGACTTGAGTGTGCACCCAGACAAGTTCAAAAAATATACTCAGATGAGCATTGCAAGTAAGTATCTATATCCTAATCCCACTCCCACATCCCTAACCCTAACCCCACTCCCACTAGTCCCAAATCCCAACCCTAATCCCAACCCTAATCCCGCTCCCACTAGTCCCAAATCCCTAACCCTAATCCCGCTCCCACTAGTCCCAAATCCCTAACCTTAATCCCGCTCCCACTAGTCCCAAATCCCAACCCTAATCCCAACCCTAATCCCGCTCCCACTAGTCCCAAATCCCAACCCTAATCCCAACCCTAATCCCGCTCCCACTAGTCCCAAATCCCTAACCCTAATCCCGCTCCCACTAGTCCCTAATCCCTAACCTTAATCCCGCTCCCACTAGTCCCAAATCCCAACCCTAATCCCAACCCTAATCCCGCTCCCACTAGTCCCAAATCCCAACCCTAATCCCAACCCTAATCCCGCTCCCACTAGTCCCAAATCCCAACCCTAATCCCAACCCTAATCCCGCTCCCACTAGTCCCAAATCCCAACCCTAATCCCAACCCTAATCCCGCTCCCACTAGTCCCAAATCCCTAACCCTAATCCCGCTCCCACTAGTCCCTAATCCCTAACCTTAATCCCGCTCCCACTAGTCCCAAATCCCAACCCTAATCCCAACCCTAATCCCGCTCCCACTAGTCCCAAATCCCAACCCTAATCCCAACCCTAATCCCGCTCCCACTAGTCCCAAATCCCAACCCTAATCCCAACCCTAATCCCGCTCCCACTAGTCCCAAATCCCTAACCCTAATCCCGCTCCCACTAGTCCCAAATCCCTAACCTTAATCCCGCTCCCACTAGTCCCAAATCTCTAACCCTAATCCCAAAACTAATCCCGCTCCCACTAGTCCCAAATCTCTAACCCTAATCCCAACCCTAATCCTCCTCCAACTAGTCCTAAATCCCTAACCCTAATCCCACTTCCACTAGTCCCAAAACCAGAACCCTAATCCCGCTCCCACTAGTCCCAAATCCCTTTGATGGTCTGTTTAATCATTCTGACCTTCCCACAATTTCAGTCCTGTTGTTGTAGATGCTCTCATTTCTGCTTGCATGTTTACCTTTTTGTGAGATCATGTGACTTTTCTACAGCTCAGGGCGGATTATAGGCGTTTTTCAGGCGTTTTTACAGCGTTTTCAATTCATTTCAATGGAGAGGGGCGTTTTTGAAGCGCTTTTTTCAACGCCCAAAAGCTGCTCCAAAGATGCTGCTTGCAGGACTTTTCTCAACGCTCCGCCAGCGCAATGACTCAGTGTGAAAGGGTCCATTGAGATGCATGGGGAGCGTATTATGAGCGTTTTATGAGCGTTATTTTTAGCGCTAAAATGCTGCAAAAATGCCTTGGTGTGAAAGGGGTCTAAGGCCCCTTTCACACTGGGGCGGTGGGGGCGTCGGCGGTACAACAGCGCTATTTTTAGCGCTGCTGTACCGTCGTTCTTGCAGCTGTATTCGGCCGCTAGCGGTGCGGTTTTAACCCCCGCTGGCGGCCGAAAAAGGGTTAAAATCACTCGTACAGCGCGGCTATAGCCGCGGTATTGCCGCGGTATAGCCGCGGTATTGCCGCGGTATAGCCGCGCTGTCCCATTGATTTCAATGGGCAGGAGCGGTGAAGGAGCAGTGAATACACCGCTCCTTCACCGCTCCAAAGAAGCGGTTTGCAGGATTTTTTTCACCGTCCTGCCAGCGCACCGCTTCAGTGTGAAAGCCCTCGGGCTTTCACACTGAACAAACAGTGGAGGCTGTTTAGGGGCGGTTTGCAGGCGGTATTTTTAGCGCAATACCGCCTGCAAACCGCCCCAGTGTGAAAGGGGTCTTAGACAGGGCCGTCTTTAAGGCAGGGCAAAAGGGGCAGCTGCCCTGGGCCCTGTCATTGTTGTGGGGCCCAAAGCAGCTGCCTCATACTTGCCAACTTTCCCAGTTTAAATTCCCTCGTCCCTTGAGGTTTTAGTCTCATGCTGTGTCCTAATATCTCAGTGTGAAGTTCTGGTATTAATGCTACCCAGCTCTGTCTTGTTGTTGTGTACAGATGACTCACCTGCAGACCCTGTGTTTACATGTAAATACCGGCATTGATAAGTAAATAGCAGCGGCATTCATACGTAAATAGTGGCAGACCAACAGCATTCTATGGAAACAGAGGTGGTATTCATATGTATATCATGCCCCCCTGAGGTCATATCCACCATCACCTATACTGAATGCTACCCACTGGGGAGATAAATGGGCATGCTTGAAAGTCCTGCCTACAACTGTGGTCATTAAGCCTACTGTCAGCCTGTTCTGCAAAGGTAATTATTGGTTGGGGGGGTAGTGTGTGGTGTGCAGAGGTAGACAGAGAAGGAATTAAAGTTTGGTGTGCACAGGTGAGCAAGATCCAGTCCATGGTGTGCAGCCAGTGAGGAGATGATGTGCTGTAACCTCTAGCAACCAATCAGTAAGCAGTAATGATGTGCAGTAACCAATCGGTGAGCAGTATTGATGTACAGTAATCTCTAGCAACCAATCAACAAGCAGAAATCATGTGCAACTAATCAGTGAGCCGAAATGTTTGCTGTAACCTCTAGCAACCAGTCAGTGAGCTGTAATGATACACTGTAACCTCTGGCAACCAATCGCAATCACTGTCTGATCTGATTCAGTAAACTGATTTTGAGTCTAGCTGCTATTTATTGTATGTCTAAGAGCAGGTGGAGAGCAAAACTGCATGGGGGGCCCCAAGAAATTTTTTGCCCAGGGCCCAATCAATATTAAAGACGGGCCTGGTCTTAGAGACAAAAAGGTGATAGGGGATGGGGCAACAGCACACAGCCAGTGATTGACAGTCTCAGCTCTGTTCCTGAGTGCTGTGTGAAAGGGAGTTGGGTGTCTCTTCCCTCCAATCAGCTGTCAGAGCTCTCCACACTGAGCTCTGCAGCTCTACAGCTCAGACAAGCTTTATAAATTCCGGACTTTGAAGGGATGTAGAGAAAAGATGGCTGCAGATAAACAGGTGCAACTTATGTAGGAAGATTTGTTTTATCTCTGTGTATCACCTGCGGCCAGTCACCTCACTGGGTATATGCGAGGGTTTACAATCACTTTTAAGTCCTTGCTGTGACTTCTGAAAAGCAGTGACATGGAGAAGATATCTACGGTGGTTAGTTGGCTGAGATAAGATGGCACAGTCAGCAGAAAGCTGTCAAACCGTCTTGAATTTTTAATGAGTCCTTCTAATTCATCCAGACTGTTGGGTGCACACCTTCTGTTATCCCGGTACTTTCCGTTCAAGAACATTTTGCCAGACTTAGACTTTCCAATCCAAAAAAATGACCCAGAGAAGGCATCCGTATCATGCCTGCCAGCTGATTATGCAGCCGCGGTTTGTAAAGCTTGCATAATTCACATTAGCATCCCTAAGATGTCAGGTGACTGCGTTTTGGAGGCCAGCATGGTAGCCCCAGTGGACAGAGATTTGATATGCTTTCCATTATTGGACCTTTTTTTTTTTTTTGCTTTTTGCTTTTTTAATTGCAAGTGTTTTTATATCTGGCTGGGTCTAGATCTGCACCTGTTTTTCGTCTCTGAGCAGCTGCTAACTAAGAGGAGAATGATGGGTTTAGAAGAGCTGATTGTACACGCTTCAGTGAGCTATTGATCATATTGACAAGACGTGTTCATGCAAAAAAAAAAAAGAGTCTCACGCAAAAAAAAAAAATGTTAGAAAACTGTGCTTCATAGACTATAAAGTTAAAGTAGATATAAACCCTGAGGAGCATATTTATAAAGCAGTAAGGGCTCGTACACTTTGTCGCTTTTCATATTTGACAGGTGACTGGGAGGCCTTATGTTATTCCTGTATAGCCTGAACTTCCATGGTTTTCATTTAAGTCAATGGGGACGCATATGGCAGTGCACCTCCATTTACTTGAATGGGTTGCGTTTAGCAGCGGTCCTGCCTTCCAAAGGCAACAGGGGGGTCAGATTATTGTTGTCACCGGTTGCCTTTTCCGCAAGTGGTAAACAGTGGTAAAACTGTGGCTCAACTATTTAGTTTTACCACCATCCCCGACAGCAAGTGTAAACTTGACCTCAGGCTCGGTTCACATATATGCGAATTGGATGCGTTTTTGACCACATCCAATTTCCATAACATGTGAATCGGACCAGCTTTCCATTGAAACACACATGTCTGTGTAGGGCGGCCGCGGTGCCGTTTTAACCGCTTCAGCCCCGGAAGATTACCCCCTTCCTGACCAGAGCACATTTTGCGATTCGGCACTGCGTCGTTTTAACTGACAATTGCGCGGTCGTGCGACGTTGTACCCAAACAAAATTGACGTCCTTTTTTCCCCACAAATAGAGGGGTTTTTTTGGTGGTATTTGATCACCTCTACGGTTTTATTTTTTGTGCTATAAACAAAAAAAGAGCGACAATTTGGGAAAGAAAGCAATATTTTTTACTTTTTGCTCTAATAAATATCCCCCAAAAATTTTAAAGTTTAGGCCGATATGTATTCTTCTACATATTTTTGGTAAAAAAAAATTCGCAATAAGCGTATATTGACTGGTTTGCGCAAAAGTTATAGCATCTACAAAATAGGGGGATAGATTTATGGCATTTTTACTATTAATCTTTTTTCTATTAGTAATGGCGGCGATCTGCGATTTTTATCGTGACTGCGACATTATGGCGGGCACATCGGACACTTTTGACACTATTTTGGGACCATTGGCATTTATACAGCGATCAGTGCTATAAAAATGCACTGATTACTGTGTAAATGACACTGACAGGGAAGGGGTTAAACACTAGGGGACGATCAAGAGGTTAAGTGTGTCCTAGGGAGTGATTCTAACTGTGGGGGGGGTGGGCTCACTACAACATGACAGAGATCACTCCTCTCGATGACAGGGAGCAGTGATTTCTGTCATGTCACTAGGCAGAACGGGTAAATGCCTTGTTTACATCTCCCCATTCTGCAGCTATGTGACACGATCGCAGGGAGACCGGCGGACATCAAGTCCGTGGGTCCCGTGGGCATGGTCACGCTGTACGCAGCAGGCACACCCGCTAACCCCGCTAATTAAAGGGGACATACAGGTGCGCCCATTTGCCCACCGGTGCCATTGTGTCGACGTATATTGGCGTGCATCGGTCGGCGAGTGGTTAAAAAGGGTCCTGTGCGATTTTGGGTCTGGTTCAGGTGTGATTTCAGGTAAATATCTGCACCTGAATCGCACCTGAACCAGTGAACAGAACCGCAGCGAACTCCTGCACGGAAACTAAGGGCTAAGGGAATGACTTTTAAAGCATTATCATGATCATCAAATGTGTCATTTTTTTAACCGCTTCAGCCCCGGAAGATTTTACCCCCTCCCTGACCAGAACACTTTTTGCAATTCGGCACTGCGTCGCTTTAACTGACAATAGCGCGGACGTGGCACCCAATCAAAATTGACATCCTTTTTTTCCCACAAATAGAGCTTTCTTTTGGTGGTATTTGATCACCTCTGCGGTTTTTATTTTTTGCGCTATAAACAAAAAAAAGAGCGACCATTTTGAAAAAAACACAATATTTTTTACTTTTTGCTATAATAAATATCCCCCAAAAATATATAAAAAAACATTGTTTTTCCTCAGTTTAGGCCGATATGTATTCTTCTACATATTTTTGGTAAAAAAAAAAATCGCAATAAGCGTATATTGATTGGTTTGGACAATAGTGTCTACAACATACTGTAGGGGATAGTTTTATGGCATTTTTATTATAAATTTTTTTTTTTTACTAGTAATGACGGCGATCTGCAATTTTTATCGGGACTGCGACATTATGGTGGACACATCAGACACTTTTAAAACATTTTTGGGACCATTGGCATTAATACAGCGATCAGTGCTATAAAAATGCACTGATTACTGTAAAAAAATATCATTGGTAGTGAAGAGGTTAACAATAGGGGGCGCTCAAGGGGCTAATTGTGTTCCCTAATGTGTGTTCTAACTGAAGGCGGGAGGGGACTGTGTAGGGGAAGAGATAGATTGCTGTTCATACTCTGTATGAACAGACGATCTGTCTCTTCTCCTTTCAGAGAACAGGAAACTGTGTGTTTACACACACAGATGCCGGTTCCCTGTGTGTCAGCGACGATCGCGGGAGCCCGGCGGTGATCGTGACTGCCGGGCACTCGCATCAGTTCGGGGGGGGCGAGCAGCGGGTACGCACCCCTAGTGGCCACAGGGCAAAGCGACGTAAAATAATGTTGCTTCGCCCAGCTGTGCCATTCTGCCGCAGTACTGCAGCGGCTGGTCGGCAAGTGGTTAAAGGATAACTCCACTTTCATGGGAAAAAAAATTAGCAAATACAATTGGGACACAAGTCATATTGTAATTGAATGTTATTAAAAATGACCTTTCATTTCAGTCTGCAGAGCTGTAATTTTCTGTAAAGAGCAATGCAATATGACTACCTGGAGGAGTCCTGTACACAGATGGTTTACAGAATGCCCCCCCAGAAAGATCATTTCCCGCTTGTGTGATTGGCTCACTGATTTTCCCAGAAGTCTGCACTAAGATACAAGTCAGATTTTTGGCAATCCCTGCAATTCCCTTCCAATAGGAAATCACGTCTAAAGTAATGCAGACCCTACAGCTTTCCTCCTTAGAGTCCTAATTCCGCAGCAGCTGGTTGATAATTATGAAGCCACTCCCATTAGACTCACTGTGCACATGGACACAGAGGAACACACAGGGATTTCTTCAGAATAACAAAAGGTAAGAATCTTACAAACAAAGTTTGTTAAAATTCTTGAAATGTACTGTACATAGGCATTCAGAGGCTGCAGAAGGAAAATGAAGGGGATCGGTTCCTCTATATGCCGCCCCTGCCACCCCTCCTACCTAGCTTCCTCTTATTTCTGCTGTGCCCGGGCCCTTGTGTGCTCTCTCCTGGCCCCCCCTCGTCCCCTAGTAGCGCTGCCAGCTTCCCTCTGCTCCTGCCGGTTGCTGCGGGAGATGTGTAAGGATGGAGAGCGGGGAAGGAGTCAGTGATTGGTATGTCTTTGAACCAAAAAAAAAAAGAGATCAAAGGTGTAACAATAGAAAGCAGCTGACACAATATCCTAATACATGGTAGGCATAAACTGCTGCCACTTCTGGCATCACATAGGATGAAATGCGTAGGGCGGAGCCAGAACCCACGCCACTGCGTATGTGCGAACCAGACATGGTGTCAGGGCTGGTCTCAGCCCTTCCTTCTTTGAGCTGACCGCTCAGCTGTCGGCTAATTGCCAGCTCTCATCTCTCTCCACAGTTACCCAGCTGTTGTTGATTCTGCTCGTCAGTCCTGCCTACTTAAAGTCGTCCAGCTCACTTGATCTCTGCCTTTGCCTTTGTCAACATCACAGAGACTTTCTCCTGCGTTCCTGTTGAAGACTTGCTTGGCTGACGTTCCTTTTGGCTCCTGATCCTGCTTGCTGTACTATTACGTTTATCTCTGGTTCTCTGACATTTACTTGGCTGACTACCTGATCCGGTTACTGAACTCTGGCTTGTTTTGACTACGCTTACTCTGTTTATCTTATTATTATTATTATTATTATTATTATTATTATTATTATTAAACAAGTGTGATTTAACTATACTTCTGTCTCGGTCTGATTCATGGTTCCTGATACATGGCCATCTTGGTTTTGGAAAAATTGACCATACATGTGATTCAAATTTGTTTGTCCACCCATAGTAAGTGCATTCACCTTTATTATACATTGCTTAACCTATGGATTTACAATATGGAGGGTGTTTTTTCCTTTTTTCATGATATTGTTCTTGCATGGAGCTTCGTTGCATATTGAATTGTGGGACACATTGAGGCGTAATTGCCTGGCAATACTCCTGATGGAGGTTGGAGGCTCTGTGGATTATTCAAGTGTTACTAAACCCAGGACCCTGCATTCACTATTTCTGGTCTCCCACAGTACACAGAACATGGCAATGCAATTATTTTTGCAAACATAAACGGCTAAATACCTTTTCTCACCAGCAGTATATAACAGTCTTGTGACTTCCTTCAATTCCTGCTTAAAGCTTATAGTTTTCATACTGCACTGGCTGACCTATCACCTGACATCGCGGCCACCGGCCATGCTCATCGGCTCCTCAGTACAGCGGCGCGCCCCCTATACCCCTTAAAGCGCCAGCCGTACAGCTACGGCGATTTGCGCAGGGGAGCCATTCTGCCGGAGTCAAGCGACGTTGGGCTGTCAGCAAGTGGTTAAAATAACAAGAAGCTTATATGATATTTTAGTGGGTGGGTTTTATTTACACTTCTAACTATTATTACTATAATTCCTCAGTGAAGATACGAAGGAGTCGTTTACATTTTAGCGCATTGCTAACGCAATGGCGTTATGTTGTGTGTTAACATGCATTTTTTTAAGACAGTTCATTGAGAGTAATGGGCTGCCGACATCCCCAAAACCTGTTAAATTCAAAGAGTGTGTTGCTTAAGTGCTTTGGGGTATCATTCAAAGTGAATGGCACTACGGTGCTTGCAACATGCGTTGCCACGCATTATGATAACGGTGTATTAGGCTTCATGCACACGAGACACCGGTGCAAACTCTGCTGAACACATGTTTTTAAAAGCTGAAACGCCCGTTTTGCCACGTTGCATGCCGCGTTTAGCCGTGTTTTACCGCGTTTGCGTCTAGAAGCGTCTGCAGAGCAGAGAATGACATTTTGCGACCCAAATTTGGGGCCCCGTATCTCAGGGACACTTGGTGCTAGGAACCCAAAATCTAATGTGCTAACACAGTGGAACTAGCACTACAACATATCCAAATTTGTTCCTAGCACCAAGTGACCCCGAGAATTGGGGCCCCAAAGTCGGGTCGCAAAATGTCAAGCACTTTTCCGCAGCAGAGAATGACATTTTGTGACCCGACTTTGGGGCCACCTGGTGCTAGGAACTAGGAATTTTGATATGCTGTAGTGCTAGTTCCACTGTGTTTGCACACCAAATTTGGGGTTCCTAGCACCAAGTGGCCACGAGATATGGGGCCCCAAATTCGTGTTGCAAAATGTCATTCTCTGCTGCAGTTTACCATCATATTTCTGTAATTTCTGGACCACAAATAGGGTTCCTTTAAAAACACTTATAAACGCAAACGCGGTACCAGCGTTTAGCCGCGTTTAGCTGCGTTTAGCCACATTTGGCATTTGAAATGTGGAAAACTTTTGCATCTGAACCCATTTTTTTGCTTCTGGAAAAACGAGGTTAAACGCAACTGCCTAAAAACACCAAAAAACGAGACTACATTGAATGAGTTCAGGGGCAGTTGAAAAAAGTGTCCAACTGCCTCTGAACGCGCGTTTAACAGCGTCTCGTGTGCATGAGGCCTTAATGAGCCCTAAGAACAAAAATAAATCCTTGTTTTGTTCTTTGTATAAAGTAATTTATAGTATTAAATATAGAAAAACATTTACAATCAATAAAGAACTAGAAGAAACTGGAATGAAGATTCAAAAATGATCCAGATGAGTGAAAGGTAGATCCTGTTGAGTTTTTAAGCGTTCGCTAGTTAAAAAGTCTGTTGTTGACCCTTTTGTTAAATATAAAATTATTATAGGCCATCGCCACTGAGTGGGATCCGGATTTGGCTCCCAAGATTTTTTATGAGGTTGCACCAATTCGGGAACTATGCTTTTGCATAGGCATTAGAAGACAGTGAGGTTGATTGAAGAATTCTTGAGGAAATAATAATTTTCTGAAAGGAGAAAGGATCCATCAGCTACAGACACAAAACTGAGGACTTATGGAGCGAGGTTGGGTTATAGGGGGAGCTTCTTCAGGTGTGTAAGTCTTTAAAAGCTTCCCAGTGTCCAATCACCTGAAGGTATATGCCTAGAACTCATTGCGTATGAATAAGATGTCTGTGTCCTGTACTTGACTAGGGTAGTTCAGATAACTTACTACCCCAGCTCAAAATTGTACTTACTGTACCACTCCCACTTATTACTAAATAAGGACACTAACACTGTATTGGATTTAAATGGCCAGTTCGGCCTTTATTAACTTACAACCAAAATATATAAACATTATTAAATACTTCAGCTCCGATCCGAATAACTGGTTGCCGGTCCCTGACGACCCCATCTTCCCAACTTTGAAATCTGTGGTACCTCTAAGTTAGGTTCTGTCCCCAGCCGCCAAATACCGCCTCGAGGACTCGCTAATTGACCACAGACCCCTACCTCCTTACTACCCGTTAGTCTAGACTGAACCAGACCAACCGGGAGGACTCCACACCTGAGATGGGTCCCACCATTTTCTCAAATACCTCATGTTGTATACCCATCATCAAGGACCCAACCGCAGACTCCGTCTTCTTCACCACAGCCAAACCACTTCCACTAGGGCAGGAGGGAGGGACGTTCCACCACGATTTCTGCCTCCGACTGATGTTCCTCTGCTCCACCCCCACCCAATTATCACACGGCTCCTCCCCGTCTCCCCGCAACTCCTCCAATCCGGTGAGAGCAAGTTCTTTTTTTTTTTTTATCTGACCAGCACCTGACTTAACCTATTCCAGTCTGGTTGTTACTTCCACCCCGTCATGTATGTCCTGCGCTTACATTTCTTTCCAGCTGTGTACATGCCTGTATGATTTAGATAAAAAAATTACACTTCCTACAGGATACAGTTTAACATGCTTCCCCTGTCCCCTACCCTGTTCATACATTTCCTTCACAAAAGTGGACAAGCAGCTCAAAGAGAATAGAGGTGATTCAGCATTTTTTTTTGTATCCCTAAAGTATACCTGCGGGAACATCTCACTGATCATGATGTTGTCTCTCACAAGCCAGAAATATAAACCAAAAATCTGTATTGCAGGACTGGATATGACTTATGGTACAAACAAATAGCCACTGCCCTCACCTATAACTGGCCTTTGCGGCAAGGAGTACATGGAAGGGCAACGCATGCAAAACAAATCCAAAGAAATTCCCGGCTTAACTTACTGACCTGACCAGCTTGCTAACCAATCAAATTGTCCTGTCTAACAGCTGTTAAACACAGGTGTTTAGTTTGCACACATTTGCAAATACATGCAAAAGTTACAGAGCCCCATCAAGGCACTCCTGTATGTTTAGTCCTAACTCTACATTTTGAGAGCATCCACAGTGAAAGCACATGTATTATAAAGGATAGGCAGAGGGCAGGTGAGCCTGATCTGGTTGCTTGCAGACTGGCAGGTAAGTTGAGCTGGGAATTTTCTTTGGTTTTGTTTTGCATGCTCACTAAATTCTCTACATGACTATTTACACAATATGCAAGAACAAGATAGGCGCATGCTTGAATCCCCAATAATTCTGGAGGAGTTGCAGAGAGTGACCATCTCTTTCTCCAATAGCAAGGCATCGGGGGATGATGGCTTGCCTATGGAAGTATTTAAACAATATGCTGAACTTGTGCTGAATTACTTACTAAAAGTCTTCAATGCTGCCCGTGAGAGTAGATGCCTACCTCAGTCGATGACCAAAGCCAATATCATACAAGACCTCACAGACCAAAGCTCATACAGGCCTACAAAGTGATATCAACATCCTGGCCAAAGTCTTAGCGCTTAGACTTATTAAGGTCCCCTCCTCCATCATACACCCTGATCAATCCGGCTTTATACCCCAGAAGTCTACAGCCGTTAAAGTGATACTAAAGTCTCATTTTCTTTTCTTTAAAAATAACAAACATGCTATACTTACCTGCTCTGTGTAATGGTTTTGCACAGAACAGCCCAGATCCTCCTCTTCTCGGGTCCCTCACCGGCTCTCTTGAACCTACCCCTCCAGCTGAGTGCCCCCAAAGCAAGCAGCTTGCTATGGGGGCACCCGAGCCGAGGTGGAGCTCTGTGTGTCCATTCAGACATAAAGCCACAGTTCAGCTCCGCCCCCTCTCTCTCTCATGATTGGCTAACTGACTTTGATTGACAGCAGTGGGAGCCAATGGCGCCAATCAGGAGGGAGAGTTCTGGACGGCTGAGACACTAGTGCACATCGCTGGATCGAGATGGGGCTCAGGTAAGTATTAGGGGGCTGAGAGGGCTGCTGCACACATTAGGATATAAAACATTCTGCCTTTAGAATCACTTTAAGCTCCGTAGGTTATTTGTCAACATCCAATCCGAGGCAGGTAACAGGGGTGAGAGGGTTCTACTGTCTTTAGACAAAGCATTTGACATTGTAGAATGACAATACTTGTGGGCCATCCTGTTTAGATTTAGGTTTGGGACAGTCTTTATATCCTGGGTCAAATTTCTCTATGACTGATCAGTAATGGCTATAAGGAAGGCTGGCAAACTGTCACCTATGCTCTGTGTGGACAGGGGCCCCTGACAGGAATGCCCACTGTCCCCATTATTGTTTGCCATGGCTATCAAGCCCTTGGTGGCATCAATCAGTCGGAACACTGACATAATAGGTTTTAAATTTGACCCGATCCTTGGTATAGGATGTCAAACAAGCGTGGTGGTCAGCTGTTCAAAAACCTTTGGCTAAATATTGAACTTTGAGTTAATTGTTGTTTAACCTAGCTTGTATCTTTTAGAGCAGCCATATTCAAACAGGGTTTTGTGGAACCCAAGGGTTCCTTCAGGTGTTAATAGGGGTTTCATTGCCCATGGCTGATTAACCTCCCATTTGAAGGTGCCTGCATAGTAGGGATGACCTGAACACCCCCCGGTTCGGTTCCTGCGAACGGACCAAAAATTTGCACGAACGTTAGAACCCCATTGACATCTATGGGATTTGAACGTTCGAAATCAAAAGTGCTCATTTTAAAGGCTAATTTGCATGGTATTGTCCTAAAAAGGGTTTGGGGATCCGGGTCCTGCCCCAGGGGACATGTATCAATGCAAAAAAAAGTTTTAAAAACAGCCGTTTAAAGTAAAAAAAAAAGTGAAATATTCCTTTAAATATCGTACCTGGGGGGGTGTCTATAGTATGCCTGTAAAGTGGCGCGTGTTTCCCGTGCATTTTTAAAGGAGTAAAAGTCATTTAAAACTGCTTGCGGCTTTAATGTAATGTCGGGTTCTGCCAATATGGATGAAAATCAGTGAGAAAAACGGCATGGGTACCCCCCAGTCCATTACCAGGCCCTTTGGATATTAAGGGGAACCCCGCACCCATTAAAAAAAGAAAGGTGTGGGGCCCCTAGGCCCTATATACTCTGAACAGCAGTATACAAGCAGTGCAAACAAGACAGAGACTTTAGGTTTGTTGTTAAGTAGAATCTGTTTGTAATTTTGAACTGGTACATTTTTAACGTGTTTAGCTCCAGCCAAGAAATCTATTTTAAGCTTTTTGGAAAACATAGGGAAGGGTTATCACCCCTGTGACATTTGTTTTGCTGTCTGTGCTCCTCTTCAGAAGATTTCACCTCACTTTTTGTCCCAATGACAAATGTTTTTTGAAAATTTGGGGTTTTTAGTGAAACAAGGATTGGTGATAAAGCATCAGTGTAAAGGAGAAAAGTTTTTCCCATATTAACTCTTACAGGAGAGAATTTCCCTTCCTAGGGGTAGATTTCATCTCACTTCCTGTTGTCTCCTTCCGTTTGCAAGTAGGAGTCATTTGTAAGTTTGATGTTTGAAAGTAGGGGCCTGCCCTATATACTCAGCAGAAATTTGGGCCTTAGGTGTTATTGTGGCCACAACACTGTAAGCCCTCACAGGGCCCTGCTGTGAAATATTAGATCAAGAATTGTAATTACATGTCCCTGTTGAACAGGGGCAGAAAAATTGGGCCTTTGTTGGTGGTGGTGGTGCTGACACCACAGTTACTCTTGGTGGGCGCAGAAACAGGCCCTGCTGTGAAATATTACATCAAGAATTCTAATTACATGTCCCTGTTGAACAGGGGCTGAAAAATTGGGCCTTAGGCACTGGTGCCACAACACTGCAATCCCTCACAGATACTCTAGTTGGAGCGCAGGAACTAGCCCTGCTGCAAAGAATTGCATCAAAAATTGTAATTACATGCCCCTTTTAAACAGGGGCTGAAAAATTGAGCCTTAGGCACTGGTGGTGGTGCCCAGAACCAAAAATGTTCTTACAAGCTTTCAGCATGATCATTGAGGAGGAAGAGGATAATTACTCAGCATAACAGGATAGTCACTCAGCATCAGCATAGGCAGTCTTTGAAGGGATCTGACATTTCAAAAAAAATTATTTGGTTACATCAGCATCAGGTTCTTGGTAGCTGGTGGTGATCCAAGACTGATTCATTTTTATGAAGGTCAGTCGATCGACCGAGTCGGTGGACAGACGCACCCTGTGATCGGTTACAAAGCCTCCAGCAGCACTGAATGTGCGTTCCGAAAGAACGCTGGAGGCAGGACAGGTCAGTAGCTCAATTGCATACTGTGCAAGCTCTGGCCAGTGATCCATCCTTAAGACCCAGTAACCCAGAGGATTTTCGGTGGGAAAGGTGTCCAAGTCAAATCTTGCCCCTAGGTTTTCTTGCACCATGTAAAACAGATGCTGGCAATGGTTGTTGGAATCGATCATACCTCGGGGCTGCGGACTAAAAAATTGTCTGAACGCATGAGTCAGATGGCTACCTTCTCCACCACTCCTTCTTTGACTGACCGAAGCCTCAGCAACACGTTGTCCAGAAACAGGAGTTTGTAACCTCCCAGTCTCTGGGAACGCGTTGCACAGACCTTTCTGCAAGGCCTCCCGAAGATGTTTCATTCTCTGCTCCCTCTGCGACGGCAAGATAAGGTCCGCAACCTTACCCTTGTAACGTGGATAAAGGAGGGTTGCCAGCCAGTATTGTTCCTTCTCCTTGATACCACGAATACGAAGATCCTTCCACAGGCTTTGCAGGATCAGGGAGGCCATGCAGCGTAGGTTTGCTGAGGCATTCAGTCCGGAGTCCTCTGGCTCACTAACAACGACATGATCCACAGCCACCTTCTCCCAGCCACGTACAAGTCCATGCGTTTCTTTTTGGAGGTCTGCCAGCCAAGCACTGGCATTATATGACCGGCGGAAATTCACACAGACTTTCCTGGCCTGCCTCAGGACATCCTGTAAGCCCGGGTACCTGCCCAAGAACCACTGCACCACCAAGTTAAGGACGTGAGCCAAACAGGGCACATGGATCAGTTGTCCCTGTCAGAGGGCGGAGAGGAGGTTGGTGCCATTGTCGCAAACCACCATTCCTGCCTTAAGTTGGCGTGGCATCAACCACCTCTGAACCTGCCCCTGCAGACCTGACAGAACCTCTGCCCCAGTGTGCCTCCTGTCCCCCAAGCACACCAGCTCAAGCACCGCATGGCATCTTTTGGCCTGCGTACTTGCGTAGCCCCTTGAACACCTACGGAGCACCGCTGGTTCCGAGGACAAAGCACAGGAAGAGGCCATGGAGGAAGAAGAAGAGGAGGGGTGGAGGAGAGAGGTGTGTCAGAATCACTAGCAGTGGCATTTTGGAGGCGTGGTGGCAAAACAACCTCCAACACTGCTGCCCCAATGCGCCGTGAAACTTAGGTAACGTCCCTGTCCATGCCTGCTGGACCATGAGTCAGCGGTAATATGCACCTTACCGCTGACCGCCCTGTCCAGCGAGGCCAAGACATTGCCTTCCACATGCCGGTAGAGAGCCGGAATCGCCTTCTGTGAGAAAAAGTGGCGTTTGGGAACCTGCCACTGAGGAACCGCACATTGCACAAACTCACGGAAGGGGGCAGAGTCTATCAACTAAAAAGGTAGCAATTGAAGTGCTAGCAATTTTGCCAAGCTAGCATTCAACCGCTGGGCATGTGGATGGCTGGGAGCGAACTTCTTTTTGCGGTGCAGCAGCTGGGGCAGGGAAATTTGCCTGGTACAATCTGACGTCGGTGTATTGATAGCAGATTGCCCGCAAGTACTTGGCTGTGACACACCTAATTCTACACCTTCATTCCTCTCAGTGCAGGTCTCAGAGAGGACTTAAGGTATAGTGGGGTTGGAGATCCCAGCTGATGAGGAGTAAGGAGAGGTCCTCTTTGTTTTTTGGTGTGGGTCTTTTAGGTACGCTTGCCAATGAACTGCATGTCAGGTCAACATATGTCTGGTCAAGCATGTGGTGCCCAAGCGGGAGATGTTTTGGCCACACGAGATAAACTTGAGACATATGTTGCAAATAGCAGCGGTGCGATCTGATGCACTCGTCTCAAAAAAGGCCCACACCAAAGAACTTTTGGAAATAACGCGCAGAGACAGCAGCGCCCTGCACATGCAGAGCTCTGAGGTGTGATGCAGTCAGTGTGCTGCCCCTGGAGGGCATCCTGCCTCGTCGGTGATATGCCTCCTCCTCTTCCTCCTCTCTCCTATCAGGCACCCACATTGAGTCAGTGACCTCATCATCCCCTCCCTCCTCATCACTGGAGCAAACCTGGCAGTATGCTGCAGCAGGGGGAACATGACTGCCAGATTGCTGTCCTTGGGCACCCCCTCTGTCCGTGCTCAGGTTACTGCCTTCATCTAGCTCAGTATCATTATCAGAGCCTTCTAAACGCTGGGCATCCTCCTGGAGCATGTACCCAACACTGTGGTCAAACAGTTCGAGGGACTCCTCAGGAGGACATGGTGGCACTAGGGATGGAGTCACGGATGCCATTGAGCCGAGGGAAGAGGTCGCGTTGGCAGCTGCTTTGCCAGACAAAGTACCCTGAGCATGGGTGAGAGAGGATGAGGAGGATGATGATGGCTTGGTCATCCACTCGACCAAGTCTTCCGCATGTTGCGGCTCAATATGGCCAGCTGCTGAAAAAAAGGCCAAGCGTGTCCCGCGGCCACGTGCTGAAGAGGATGCACCGTGTCCAAGACCAGCACTGTTGCCTCTAGACACAGAGCCTGCTTGCCCTCTTTTATTGGCTTGTGACTGTCTGCCTCTCCTTGTTGGACTTCCAGACTTACTAATGGCCTGCAGTGAGATGTAGCTGCACTAAGCTGGGATATATTATATACTGATACTGCAGCTAGCAAAATCAACTGCCTGCCTGTAGTATTATTAATATGATAACACCACCAATCTTCTACAAGTAGCTTTAGCTGAACACTGTGCAGAGGTCGCACTACATTAACTTGTAGCTTTAGCTGAACACTGTGCAGAGGACGCACTACATTAACGTTTAAATAATGTAGCTGCCTGCAGTACTGATAGGATCAGGAAAACACCACCAACCTTCTACATTTAGCTTTAGCTGAACACTGTGCAGAGGTCGCACTACACTAACGTGTAAATAATGTAGCTGCCTGCGGAAGTGATAGGCTCAGGAAAACACCACCAACCTTCTACAGGTAGCTTTAGCTGAACACTGTGCAGAGGTCGAACTACACTAATGTGTAAATAATGTAGCTGCCTGCGGTAGTGATAGGATCAGGAAAACACCACCAACCTTCTACAAGTAGCTTTAGTTAAACCCTGTACAGAGGTCGCAATACACTAACGTGTAAATAATGTAGCTGCCTGCGGTAATGATAGGATCAGGAAAACACCACCAACCTTCTACAGGTAACTTTAGTTGAACACTGTGCAGAGGTCGCACTACACTAACTTGTAGCTTTACCTGAACACTGTGCAGAGGTCGCACTACACTAACTTGTAGCTTTAGCTGAACACTGTGCAGAGGACGCACTACATTAACGTTTAAATAATGTAGCTGCCTGCGGTAGTGATAGGATCAGGAAAACACCACCAACCTTCTACAGGTAGCTTTGACTGAACACTGTGCAGAGGTCGCACTACACTAATGTGGAAATAATGTAGCTGCCTGCGGTAGTGATAGGATCAGGAAAACACCACCAACCTTCTACAGGTAGCTTTAGCTGAACACTGTGCAGAGGTTGCACTACACTAACGTGTAAATAATGTAGCTGTCTGCGGTAGTGATAGGATCAGGAAAACACCACCAACCTTCTACAGGTAGCTTTAGTTGAACACTGTACAGAGGTCGCAATACACTAACATGTAAATAATGTAGCTGCCTGCGGTAGTGATAGGATCAGGAAAACACCACCAACCTTCTACAGGTAGCTTTAGCTGAACACTGTGCAGAGGTTGCACTACACTAACGTGTAAATAATGTAGCTGTCTGCGGTAGTGATAGGATCAGGAAAACACCACCAACCTTCTACAGGTAGCTTTAGTTGAACACTGTACAGAGGTCGCAATACACTAACATGTAAATAATGTAGCTGCCTGCGGTAGTGATAGGATCAGGAAAACACCACCAACCTTCTACAGGTAGCTTTAGCTGAACACTGTGCAGAGGTCGCACTACACTAACGTGTAAATAATGTGGCTGCCTGCGGTAGTGATAGGATCAGGAAAACACCACCAACCTTCTACAGGTAGCTTTAGCTGAACACTGTGCAGAGGTCGCACTACACTAACTTGTAGCTTTAGCTGAACACTGTGCAGAGGTCTCACTACACTAACGTGTAAATAATGTAGCTGCCTGCGGTAGTGATAAGATCAGGAAAACAACACTAACCTTCTACAGGTAGCTTTAGCTGAACACTGTGCAGAGGGCACACTACACTAACTTGGAGCTTTAGCTGAACACTGTGCAGAGTTCCCACTACACTAACTTGGAGCTTTAGCTGAACACTGTGCAAAGGTCGCACTACACTAACTTGGAGCTTTAGCTGAACACTGAGCAGAGGTCGCACTACACTAACTTGTAGCTTTAGCTGAACACTGTGCAGAGGTCGCACTACACTAACTTGGAGCTTTAGCTGAACAGTGTGCAGAGGTCGCACTACACTAACTTGTAGCTTTAGCTGAACACTGTGCAGAGGTCGCACTACACTAAAAAATAAAGTAGCTGCCTGCGGTAGTGATAGGATCAGAAAAACACCACCAATCTTCTACAGGTAGCTTTAGGTGCACACCTAAATACCTATATACAACACCTAGGATGCATATATATATATACACAATACACTGTAAGTGCAGATAACTGACTGACTGTCCTGCCTAATCTATCTAACTTAAATCAAATGACACTGTCTCTCTGTCTCTGTCTCTCAACGCCGGAACACACTACACAGGGCCGACGTGAAGGCGGCCTTATATAGTGTGGGGCGTGTACTAAACCCCCTGAGCCATAATTGGCCAAAGCCACCCTGGCTTTGGCCAATTACAGCTCTCTGTGCGGGTCATAATGCATGCTTGGCCAATCATCAGCCAGCAATGCACTGCGATGCCGCAGTGAATTATGGGCCGCGGCGCGCCACTCGAATTTGGCGCGAACGGCCCATATCGTTCACTATTCGGTGAACGATCGAACAGACGATGTTCGAGTCGAACTTGGGTTCGACTTGAACACGAAGCTCATCCCTACTGCATAGTACCAGGGATAAAGCCACTTGGCAGACATCAATGATCTTTTTAGCTGTCTGTAAGGGTAGCAGTCTGACTACGACTGTAAAGGGGACATTTTTCCCACTGACCACCAATGAAATGGTTTTAGGAAGAGTTCCTCTGGGGTAAAAGGATTGTGAAAGACTGTTTTAGAGGGCCATGCACTAACCCTTCTACCTGTAATGTAGGAGTTAACCAAAGTGACAATCCTGACCTGAGAATTTTGCTCCTCTTCTTATAGCTTGTGGGTTCCACCATGTATATGACAATTATATGCCTACTTTACCCGCCAATTACTTCAAAGGAGGAAATATTGCCTTTGTTGACATTTTTTTCCTGTTAGTTTAACAATACAACAAGAATAGCACAACTTTTATTTTCTGTTAGATATTTTTTTTTTAAAGGAAGTCTATTTAAGAAATCCACCAAGACAAAGTGCAATTTTAAAGTCATTTGGCAAACTGATTCTGCCACGAGGACTTAGTTTCATTCAGCTTGCTGCAGAAGCATTTTTTTTTCCTTAACGTTACTGTTCTTGTTCTCTTAATACATTTGGGAGGCCTGTCAAGGCCTATACGCTCTCTAAATAGCTTTGCAGATTAAATTTTTAACTCTACTCTCTTCATGCAGATGTATATTTTTGACAAAGCATTGCACTGAGTTGTCAGCTTCCATCTTCCTCACTGGAGATAAGTCATGGAAGCAGAGCCTCTAAACTCCAGATTGCTTCAGTTAAACCAACTTCAAGAATGTTGTTTTTTTTTGCATTGTGGAAGGCTTGTTAGCAATTTCATTTATTGTTACCGAAATCCTCATGCTCCAGAAAAAAAAAAAAAAATGCTGCTAAGGAAAAGGCTTCATCAACAGAAGCTAAATGTATGTGCTGACACATACCGGTATACTGTTTATTATGAAAAATTGATGCGATACATAGCGCAAAGTTTGGTGTTAAAACCCATTTCAGGACAAAATGGTAGCTGGAGCAGCATTAAAGTATAATCAATCACTAAAATCTCACTAAAACCTCTTATAAGCTGTACTTTTAAAAGACAGTTTAATATGTTAAATGTATTTAAAATAGTGCTTGGTTACTATGCCATGAAGGTTCTTGCTCAGACCACACCCTGTTTTATTGCTCTAGCAGAGGGGCAGTAAAAATGGGCAGATGAACTGTGGATTTATCAACACCCCCCCCCCCCCCCCAGTTGCCCACCTGAACTGTTCCAATACAGCCAAACGGAGCTGTACAGATGCAATTGTGGCACAGACCCAGCCTTTAACAACTGTTGAGATAAACTATAAGCCATGCTAGAAGAGCATTGGTTATAAACATAGATATCTATTATGAGCACAGCCATTGTTTAGCATTCTGAATGCAGAAATGAGCAGGTGTATCATTGCAGTCAATTACTATGCCTTGAAAAGGTATTCATACCTCTTGACATTTTCCAAATTTTGTCATGTTACAACCAAAAACGTAAATTTATTTTATTGGGATTGTAAATGATAGACCAACACAAAGTGGCACATAATTGTGAAGTGTAAGGAAAATGATACATGGTTTTCAAATTTTTTTACAAATAAATATGTGAAAAGTGTGGCGTGCATTTGTATTCAGCCCCCTTTACTCTGATACCCCTAACTAAAATCCATACTTTGTAGAACCACCTTTCACTACAATTACAGCTGCAAGTCATTATGGGGATGTCTCTACCAGCTTCGCACATCTAGAGCGTGACATTTTTGCCCATTCTTCTTTGCAAAATAGCTCAAGCTCTGTCAGATTGGATGAAGAGCATATGTGAACAGCAATTTTCAAGTCTTGCCTCAGATTCTCAATTGCATTTAGGTCTGGACTTTGACTGGGCTATTCTAACACATGAATATGCTTTGATCAAAACCATTTCATTGTGGCTCTGACTGTATGTTTAGAGTCGTTGTCCTGCTGGAAGGGGAACCTTCATCTCAGTCTCAAGTCTTTTGCAGACTCTAAAGCCTCGTACACACGATCGAATTGTTGGCCAACAAAACCGTGGACTTTTGTCTGAAGGGCGTTGGCCCAAACTTGTCTTGCATACAAACGGCAAGAAATTGTCGGCCAACAAATACGAACATAGTGACATACTACGTTGTTTTTCAGCTCTTTAGCGCCACCCTTTGGGCTGCTTCTGCTAATTTCATTTTAGTAGAAGTTTGGTGAGTGTTGATTCGCGCTTTTCATTTCGCACTTTTCATTTCGCACTTTTCATTTTGTACTTTTCAGTTTGTTTCTGAACGGCCGTTTGTCAACCAGCCATGTTGCGGAATTGGAGGAGATAACGTGTTATTTATTATTGGCCTTTGAGTTATTGCTTTGACCCAAGTCCAGTCCAGGAATAGGAGGAGGAGGAGTTCTTGGACCAAAAATTGGTTGCTTTATTAATCGTGACCAATTATGTCATATGCCTTTGCTGCGGGAGCTCCAGGAAAATAATCCAGATGTTTTTCTGAATTTTTCTAATGCCGCGTACACACGAGCGGACTTTACGGCAGACTTTGCCTGGCGGACTTTTCGACGGACTTTACAACGGACTTTCTAAATGAACGGACTTGCCTACACACAATCAACCATAGTCCGACGAATTCGTACGTGATGACGTACGACCGGACGTAATAAGGAAGTTCATAGCCAGTAGCCAATAGCTGCCCTAGCGTGGCTTTTTGTCCATTGAACTAGCATACAGACGAGCGGACTTTTCGACCAGACTCATAGTTACATATAGTAGGTGAGGTTGAAAAAAGACACAAGTCCATCAAGTCCAACCTATGTGTGTGATTATGTGTCAGTATTACATTACATATCCCTGTATGTTGCGGTCATTCAGGTGATTATCTAATAGTTTCTTGAAGCTATCAATGCTCCCTGCTGAGACCACCGCCTGTGGAAGGGAATTCCACATCCTTGCCGCTCTTACAGTAAAGAACCCTCTACGTAGTTTAAGGTTAAACCTCTTTTCTTCTAATTGTAATGAGTGGCCACGAGTCTTATTAAACTCTCTTCTGCGAAAAAGTTTTATCCCTATTGTGGGGTCACCAGTACAGTACAGACTCAAGTCCGTCGAATAGATTTTGTTTCAAATCTAAGTCCGTCCAACTTTTGAGAAAACAAAGTCCACTGGAGCCCACACAAGATCGAATTGTCCGACGAAATCCGGTACGCCGGACCAAGTCTGCCGTAAAGTCCGCTCGTGTGTACGCGGCATAAGATTGCCCTGTATTTGGCTCCATCCAACTTCCCATCAACTGTGATGTTCCTGCTGAAGAAAAGCATCCCCACAACATGATGCTGCCACCGCCATGTTTTACAGTTGGGGTGATGTGTTCAGGGTGGTGTGCACATAGCGTTTTGCTTTTCTGCACTTCATAACTCCCTCTCAGGGGGCAAAACCATGACTCCATGCACATACAGTATATCTTCAGTCTTCCAGGTTGAATGATGCTGAGTGTCAACCTTTTCAAATGTCCCCTTGCTTTCGTAATTCAACCTTAGAACAGAAGGTATTAATATGTCTCATTCTATCATGTATCCCAAAAATTTAAAGACGCATCCTCATTTCAGTGAGTGGAGTCATGCAATAAATGGTTTATGCTCAATCAGCCAAAATCTCTGGTGTGTGGTGTAAATATAACCTAATATCACAGAGCTGCATACAGCTGTTTCAGGCCTTTTGTCCATCAACAGTTCAGTGTATGGATACCATGGTTCTATAGCATAGGGCTTGGGGACCAACAAGACAAAATATCCATATGGGTATGGTGAGAAGGGACTAAAGCAATTAAAAAGCCCTCCAACTGAATCTATGCAAAGCACATGTAGCACTAACTCTCGGTGGAGCTGCTGATTTAAACAGGCTTGTTACCTTCACTCTCGACACCTCTGTTTCACCGGCACCGGGTCTAGGGTTCCATTGAGTTTACCTCTGGACGATAAAAGCACCAACACTTGAGTACGTTTTCAATGCTTTATTGAACCAAGTAACGAAGGAAGTAGCAGGAAAGAGGCAGGAGGGAAACTGCAGAGAAGCTCAAATACCTTTCTGTAGGATTCTTGAGAGCGTCCTTTAAAGTTGAATATTGTAATCAGATGCAATCCCCTTGTGGGACACAATCTTTGCTCGCCTGGATAGGCCTCTCTCACTTGCCTAGCAGCCAGTACGTAACACGAACAAAAGTCTCTGCCACAGACTTGATTGAAATAAGCCCGTACGATGCTCTGCCACAGGATGTATTGGTTTAGCGGTGAACGTCAGACACAGTACTTGGACCTCTAAGCCAACCCGGCAGTACAATGCTGTAGAACTACTTTAGGATACGTCCTCCAACCGAGTCACCAGGCCCCTCTCCAGACCAGCACTCTGCATGATCTTTCCATGACGGGTCCTCCCCTGGGATCTTCTCGGTTGTCCAGCTTCTTCACTCTGGATAGACAGCTCAGGACCATTCCTCGGCAGCTGTGGTAGGCCCCAGACAGACTTCTGGGCCCACCCATGTCCCGCAGCGACGCGGGCCTCCAGAACGGAGGACCGCGAGGTAGCACACTAACGCATACCTGTCGGCCAGGAGGGCCAGCAGGTGGCTGAAAGCAAACCCTAAAACATGGCATCTGTCCCATAAATACCCTCTCCCAGAATGCACCTCAGAGGACCACCTCCACCGTTGCCCTTCTAACACCAGCCAATGGTAACAACGACACCCACTGGCTCTGTGTGGAACTACACGCAATGTCAGCCAAGCTGGAACAGAGGCAAATCTAACTCCCCTTAACGAGCAATTCACTAAATTTACCTATCAGATGGTTGATCATAGATCACAAGATTTTATTTGGCCTGCAGCTAGGGTCAGCGGTGCATCCTATCCTCAAAGTGCTCAGTTTGGGGATTTAGGTCAACACCCCCCCAACCCGATTCCAGCACAGTACCCCCTGTTGCACTGTCATAATTCCTGTTGTTGGTTTCCAGTACGACCAGCATCCTAGCAACCAATGACGAGCTTGCCCCAGCATTCACACGAGGGCAGAACTTCCTCTGTCCAGACCTGCTTTACCTCCCGGATTCCACCCTGCTGCTACAGCTGATGGGAACACTGATATAAGGGGGGCTGTGATGGGAACCCTGATGTATGGGGGGAAGTCTGAGGGATATGTCTGATGGAGACTTTGATGTAAGGAGTGATTCTGATGGGAACACTGATTTAAAGGGGGACTCTGATGGGGACCCTCATGTAAAAGGAGAGTCTGATGGGAACATTATAAGGGGGGCTCTGATAGGGATCCTGATGTGGAGGGGGGATGCTGATGGGGACCCTGATGTAAAGGGTGACTCTGATAGATGATAATGTGGTGGGAACTCTGATAGGGACCCTGATGTAATTTGGTCACATGCCCGATGAAGGGGTCCGACAAAGCTCCAAAATATGGCATATTGTAACTATAATGTGATTGTTTAATAAAGCTTGGACCTATTTTGAAGATCCTTGGTGTGCTGGTGACATACTTCTCACTCTGATGTAAGGTGGGACTCTGATGTGGACCCTGATGTGTGGGGGGGAGACTGTAATTGGGACCATGATATCTGAGGACTCTGATGGCAACCTTAATGTACCTTAATGTAGGAGAGGGGGGTCTCTGATGGGAACACTGATGTAAGGGGGGCTCTAGGGAGGACCTTGATATAGGGGGAACACTGATGGGGACCCTGATGTGAATGGGGACTGTGAAAAAGACCCTGATATAAGTGGGGTCTCTGATAGGAACCCTAATGTAATAGGGGGGCCCTCATGGGAACCCTGATATTAAAGGGGTCTATTACTAAATTTCTTTCTCTTTTGTTTTTTCTGTCCGCAAATATTTGTCAAATGTATGATGTGGCCCTCGTACTGAAAATTTTGGAGACCCCTGGACTAAAGAAATCAAAAAACCTTAAACCAACCAAAAAAATCCAAGAAAAATGTATGCATTCATTTAAATTTTTTTTATTTAGTTTTTTTCGGTCCGCAAATATTTGTCAAATGTATGATGTGGCCCTCGTACTGAAAATTTTGGAGACCCCTGGACTAAAGAAATCAAAAAACCTTCAACCAACCAAAAAAATCCAAGAAAAACGTATGCATTAATTTAAATTTTATTAATTTAGTTTTTTTCGGTCCGCAAATATTTGTAAAATGTATGATGTGGCCCTCGTACTGAAAATTTTGGAGACCCCTCTACTAAAGAAATCAAAAAACCTTCAACCAACCAAAAAAATCCAAGAAAAAAGTATGCATTCATTTAAATTTTATTAATTTAGTTTTTTTCGGTCCGCAAATATTTGTCAAAATGTATGATGTGGCCCTCGTACTGAAAATTTTGGAGGCCCCTGGACTAAAGAAATCAAAAAAACCTTCAACCAAATCAATGCCATCAGTTATAATTTAGCCGTGTAATAGCCCTGGTAAAAGACAAAGTACCAGTTAGAAGTTCGGCTACTACTAATGAAAATCAAATCAGTCAAGAGTGGACTAACTTTTTAATGCTAGCAATAAAAATAATCATGAATTACTTTGAAATGAATTGTATTCTTCTCTGCAGAGGTTGAAATGACATCACACTACCTTTCGAAACAAGACAAGGTCTTAAACACACTAAAAATGAATGCTGGAAACACAAAGCGTAATACCACCAATTACATTATTTCCAAGCATAAAATAATTAATCAGTCTTGACCCTGGTCTTGAAAAAACTTTACACACGCTTTCCTTTACTAACCATATTTTTTTTTCTCTTTCAGGGATATAGCGCTGTTGATTTGTCGGATAATGAAAAGCAAATTGTTCCCGGAAAAAAGGTGCAATTATCCAGCCCATAATACACGAATAAATTGGCTTAATGTAACATTATAATGAAAACTGAGCAAAAATCCTCTACACAAGCACAATAAAATAATAAAAAGTAATAGAACAGGTAATAGATGTAAAATAAATGCTAAAAAAGAAGTTCAAATCATTTTCATACCAGTCAAAAGACACAGAAAAGGGCACATCCAATCACAATAAAACACGAGAATGAAACACTTTTAAATAGTAATATAAATTTTTGAGGACACTTCATGTCCCGTGATGTGGAATTGACATATAGGCTGATTTTCCTTCTCCTAATATAAGCTGGAGCTTTACAGTCCTAGTGAAACCATTTTATTGCCGGAGATATATTAGATATGGTTCATTTCTTTCTTCAATATGGCTCTAATTTTCCACTTCCGTGGCTTGACACAGACCCAAACACCAGAAGATGGTTCGCTGCTATAAACACTTTGGCTTTCTTTTGATTGCTATACAATTTAGTCTGTACAGTTCTTTCTGTTAACCCTTTGCACGGCAAAGAGTAGGAAAACTGAGGGACTTAAAGCTTATCGAAACCAAAGAACAAAAATGTCATATGTTGCAACATACTAGTCCTTAGATGTGGTGGCTGCATTAGTTTTCTTTTTTCACCTTTCTTTTCACCTGGTGAGCCTCCCAGTAACACACTTTCAGACCTAGGGTAACAAGGCTCACTCACTGAATCTGAATTTGTACTGTACTGAATCTATGGAGTAGCAGCGTTGATGCCCTTGGGCAAGACTACTGAACACCTCCCTTTCCTCTCTTCTCTATTGCATAGTGCCGGGGTCTCCAAACTGTAACCCAGGGGCCAGATGTGGACCTTTGATTGCCTTTATCTGGCCCTTGGGGCCCTATTCAACCTACTGACATCATCAATGGGGCACTGTTCTTCTCATTGATATCAACAATGGGGAACTACTCACCCCATTAAAAACCAATGATGGGGCACTGTTCCTCCCATTAAAACCAATAATGAGGCATTATTCCTCTCATTAATACCAATAATGCAGCACTATTCCTCTCATTAAAACCAATAATGGGGCACTATTCCTCCCAATAAAACCAATAATGGGGTACTTTTCCTCCCAATAAAACCATTGATGGGGCACTATTCCTCCCATTAAAACCAATGATGGGATACTATTCCTCCCATTAAAACCAATGAAGGGGCATTATTACTCTTATGACAACCAATGATGGGGCACTATTTCTCCCAATAAAACCAATGATGGGGCACTTTTCCTCCCATTAAACCAATAATGTGCCAGTATTCCTCCCATTAAAACCAACGATGGGGCATTTTTCCTCCCAATAAAACCAATTATGGGGCGCTATTCCTCCCATTAAAACCAATGATGGGACACTATTGCTCCCATTATAACTAAGGTTGAGGCACTATTCCTCCCATTTAAACCAATGATGGGGCCCTTTTCCTCCCATTAAAACCAATGCTGTGCCAGTATTCCTCCCATTAAAACCAATGATGAGGCTCTATTCCTCCCATTGAAACCAATAATGGCCACTATTCCTCCCATTAAAACCAATAATGGGGCACTATTCCTCCAAATAATACCAATGATGGGGCACTTTTCCTCCCAATAAAACCATTCATGGGGCACTATTCCTCCCATTATAACCAATGATGGGACACCATTCCTCCCATTAAAACCAATAAAGGGGCGCTATTCCTCCCATTAAAACTAATGATGGGACACCATTCCTCCCATTAAAACCAATGATGGGACACCATTCCTCTCATTAAAATCATTGATGGGATACTATTCCTCCCATTAAAACCAATGATCAGGCATTATTACTCTTATGACAACCAATGATGGGGCACTATCCCTCCCATTAAAACTAATAATGTGCCAGTATTCCCCCCATTAAAACCAACGATGGGGCATTTTTCCTCCCAATAAAACCAATTATAGGGCACTATTCCTCCCATTAAAACCAACGATGGGACACTATTCCTTCCAGTAAAACCATTGATGGGACACTATTTCTCCCATTACAACTAAGGATGAGGCACTATTCCTCCCAATAAAACCAATGCTGTGCCAGTATTCCTCCCATTAAAACCAATGATTGAGCGCTATTCCTTCCATGGAAACCAATGATGGGGCACTTTTCCTCCCATTAAACCAATGATGGGGCACTATTCCTCCCAATAAAACCAATGATGGAGCACTTTTCCTCCCAATAAAACCATTGATGGGGCACTATTCCTCCCATTATGACCAATGATGGGACACCATTCCCCCCATTAAAACCAATAATGGGGTGCAATTACTCCCATTAAAACCAATGATGGGACATCATTCCTCTCATTAAAAGCATTGATGGGATACTATTACTCCCATTAAAACCAATGACTGGGCATTATTACTCCTATGACAACCAATGATGGTGCACTTTTCCTCCCATTAAAACCAATAATGTGCCAGTTTACCTCCCCTTAAAACCAATGATGGGGCATATTTCCTCCCAATAAAACCAATTATGGGGCGCTATTCCTCCCATTAAAACCAATGATGGGACACTATTCCTCCCATTACAACTAAGGATGAGGCACTATTCCTCCCATTAAAACCAATGATGGGGCACTATTGCTCCCAATGAAACCAATGATGGGACACTTTTCCTCCCATTAAAACCAATGCTGTGCCAGTATTCCTCCCATTGAAACCAATGATGGGGCACTTTTCCTCCCAATAAAACCATTGATGGGGCACTATTCCTCCCATTATAACCAATGATGGGACACCATTCCTCCCATTAAAACCAATGATGGGGTGCTATTCCTCCAATTAAAACCAATGATGGGGTGCTATTCCTCCCATTAAAACCAATGATGGGACACCATTCCTCACAATAGAACCAATGATGGGGCACTTTTCCTACCATTAAAACCAATAATGTGCCAGTTTTCCTCCCAATAAAACTAATTATGGGGTGCTATTCCTCCCATTAAACCCAATGATGGGGCACTATTCCTCCCAATAAAACCAATGATGGGACACTTTTTCCCCATTAAAACCAATGCTGTGCCAGTATTCCTCCCATTAAAACCAATGATGGAGCACTTTTCCTCCCAATAAAAGCAGTGATGGGGCACTATTCCTCTAATTATAACCAATGATGGGACACCATTCCTCCCAATAAAACCAATGATGGGGCACTTTTCCTCCCAATAAAACCAATGATGGGTCACTATTCCTCTAATTATAACCAATGATGGGACACCATTCCTCTCATTAAAAGCATTGATGGGATACTATTACTCCCATTAAAACCAATGACTGGGCATTATTACTCTTATGACAACCAATGATGGGGCACTATTCCTCCCAATAAAACCAATGATGGGACACTTTTCCTCCCATTAAAACCAATAATGTGCCAGTTTTCCTCCCATTAAAACCAATGATGGGGCATTTTTCCTCCCAATTAAAACCAACGATGGGACACTATTCCTTCCACTACAACTAAGGATGAGGCACTATTCCTCCCAATAAAACCAATCATGGGACACTTTTCCTCCCATTAAAACCAATGTTGTGCCAGTATTCCTCCCATTAAAACCAATGATGGGGCACTTTTCCTCCCAATAAAATTAATGATGGGTCACTATTCCTCTAATTATAACCAATGATGGGACACCATTCCTCCCATTAAAACCAAGGATTGGGCGCTATTCCTTCCATTGAAACCAATGATGGGATACCATTCCTCCCAATAAAACCAATGATGGGGCACCTTTCCTCCCATTATAACCAATAATGTGCCAGTATTCCTCCCAATAAAACCAGTGATGGGGCAATTTTCCTCCCATTAAAACCAATGAAGAAACACTATTCCTCCCATTATAACTAAGGATGAGGCACTATTCCTTTCATTAAAACCAATGATGGGGCACTTTTCCTCCTAATAAAACCAATGATGGGGCATTAGATATTCTGTCCGGTTTCTATTGCTGTCTGTATCCCCATTTGGTGGATTTCCTCTTATTTCCTGTATAGTCATCAGGACAGGAAGTGAGGGGAAATCTCCTTAAAAAAGGGGTGGAGATAGTAATAAGAGGCTGACAGAGATGTAACTCTGTTCAACTCTACCCACACACCAAAATGGTTTGGCAGGACTTTCACTTTGAAGACTGTTGAAGTAAGCTTAGTTCGCCTTCTAGGTCTCGATCACACTGATGGTGGAGTTTATCACCCCTCTGAAAAGTACTCCACTATGACAGTTGAGTGGAGGTTTGCAGGTGTTCTCGAGTCAATACTGCCACCTCTCAATGCCTGTTCTTTTACAGGAGTCAGATCGCTGGGCGGAGATCATACTCAGGTATGTATTTTGGGGGCTGGGGGGGGGGGGTGAACTCTACCAGAAAGGTTTTTTACCTTAAAGTGGTTGTAAACCCCCCTTCCATGTGCCCAGTGAAGTGACTGGCCACATCTGATACACAGAGATGAAACGAATCCTCCTACATGAGTTGGACCTGTTTATCTGCAGTCTTCTCTTCTTTACAGCCAGTCAAAGCCCACAATATATAAAACTTGTCAAAAAAAGGGGGCGGAGAGCTGAAATTACATACTGCAGAGCTTAGTGAGGAGAGTTCGGAGAGCTGATTGGAGGGAAGGGACACATCCCCCTACACACACAGGAACACAGCTAAGGCTGTCAATCAGCTGGAGATCCCTCCCCTGTCACCTTTTTTCTCTTGGTGTCAGGAAAATGTATCAAGTGGGATACACACTGTAAGAAAACCGGCCGAATGATCGTCTGATTTTCCTCGTTTTCACAGCAAGTCAAAACCGAGGAAGGAAATAATGTACGATAATTCTTGCACGACAAAGGCTTTTTTTTTATGTTTATTGTTTCTAATCATGTGCAGTCTTTCATTTCTGATTTTTCTAGTCTGAAAATCGTCTGAAAATCATCCGAAAAAGGTACACATTTTTAAACGAAAATTGTTTGTTTGGTTGCTGTGCTGAAAAGTTTTTTGGAGTTTGTCTCTTCTAAAATTTTCATTTGGAAAGTTGGAATCGGCTGTGGAAATTTGTGTTCACACTATCAGCAAATTGTACGATCGCTCCTTGGACGAAATGTTCGCCTGATTTTTTTATAGTGTGTACGAGCCTTCAGAAGTGATTTACGCTGATCGCAGAGGAACGAAGAAGCAGACTCAATGTACACTTACTGCTCTGTATTGAGGCAAGTACAAACTATAGAGGGATATATTTTGTTCATATTTCATGTCTGAGGTTTACAAGCACTTTAATGCAGAGAATGCATTAAGTTAAAAAAAACCAAAAAAAAACCTTACAACCACTTTAAAGCTAAGTTGAATAAGTTTAGGATTTTTTTTTAAAGTGATTGTAAAGGCTTTTTTTTTTTTTTTTTTAATAACAAACATGTTATACTTACCTCCTCTGTGCAGTTGGTTTTGCACAGAGCAGCCCAGATCCTCCTCTTCTCGGGTCCCTCTTTGGTGCTCCTGGCCCCTCCCTCCTGTCAAGTGCCCCCTCAGCCAGCAGCTCTCTATGGAGGTACCCAAACCAAGTCAGAGCTCTGTGTATCCATTCAGACACGGAGCCCTGACCTGGCCCCACCCCCTCTCTCCCCTGATTGGCTGACTGACTTTGATTGACAGCTGTGGGAGCCAGTGGCGCCACTGCTGTGCCTACACCAATCAGGAGGAGTGTCCTGGACGGCTTAGACATTCGTGGACAATCTTGGAGAGAGAAGGGGCTCAGGTAAGTAATTGGGGGGGACTGAGGGGGGCTGCTACACGCAGAAGGTTTTTTTATCTTAATGCATAGAAACCTTCTGCCTTTGGAACCCCTTTAAGATCAGCACATAGGGAAAGTACTGAAAGAAAGGGTGAATATCTGAAAATGGGAGAAATATATTTTTTTTTTAATTAATAAAAACAACTGAGGATCTAATCTGTCATTACTCTTGGCAAAATTTAAAGAAAAAAAAATCCAAAAAATGAGTACATGGCACATTACATACAGTTTCGAGAGGAACACCCCCTCTTCCTCAGAGCGCTGCAGTGCTCTGAGGAAGAGGGGGTGTTCCCCTCGAAACGCGTCAGCCAGCAGTGATTCTTGTGAGCTCTTCCAGCACCTCTGGTGGGCTCTGCTGCTCTTTCAGCACATGCTGTGATTTGAAGATTATTCTACACTTCTGAGATCTTCTACTACTTTTTGTACTTTTTTACAAAATTCAAAAATGAGCAAACCTGTTGGCTTCAAAACAGCATCAAATCAGAGATTTTAGGGGTTTAAAGTCAGGTGTATGATTTACCAATTATACCAAGCAGGTGCCAATTTCATATGTAGGTTGAAACACAGTCATTAACTGAAACAAATAACTGTGTAGGAAGCTTTAAACTGGGTGAGGAACAGCCAAACTCTGCAATTAAGGTGAGGTTATGGAAGACAGATTCATGTCACAGGTCATACACCATAGCAATAAGACATAAGGTAGTTATACTGCATTAGCGAGGTCTCTCCCAGGCAGACTGGGTTTTCAAGATGTGCTGTTCAAGCTTTTTTGAAGAAGCACAAAGAAACGGGCAATGTTGAGTAGCATAGATGCAGTGGTCGGCTAAGGAAATTTAAATCAGAGTTCCACCCAAAATGAAACTTCCGCTCATTTGTCTCCTCCCCCATCCGGTGCCATATTTGGCACCTTTCGGGAAGGGGGGAGCGGATACCTGTCTTTGACAGGTACCGTTCCCCACATCTGGGAGACAGGGCCACGGCAAATTAAATCCCCAGCTCGGCTCTCTCCTCCTCCCTCATCCTTCCCCCACTGCCGGGCCAATAGGAGAGCGCAGCGGTGCTTCACACATGCACAGTAGGGACCCGGCACGAAGCCGTAATGCTTCAGTACCAGGTTCTGTTATCTGCAATGGGGGCGGCAGCACCCGACATCTGAGGGAGACATCAGCTGCATCGCTGGACATCAGGACAGGTAAGTGTCCTATGATTAAAAGTCAGCAGCTGCAGTATGTGTAGCTGCTGACTGAATTTTTGTAGGGGTGGGCAGACCTCCGCTTTAATGCAGCAGATGAAGGACACATTTTGGCTACTTCAACCTTCAACATAGGAAGAAGTCCAGCAGTGCCATCAGCATAAAACTGGCAGAAACCTGTGGGACCCAGGTACACTCATCTACTGTTAGGAGAAGTCTGGGCAGAAGTGATCTTCATGGAAGAACTGTGGTCAAAAAGCCATACCTTCAACATGTAAACAACGGTAAACGACTCAACTATGCACAAAAATGAAAAAAGTTGCAGAAAAATAGCAGCAGGTTCCATGGATTGATGAGTTTTGGCTGTATTTGGAAGCAGTTTATTGGCGAATGGCTGGAGAGCGGTACAATAAGTGTCTGCAGGCAACAGTGAAGCATGGTGGAGATTCCTTGAAATTTTGGGGCTGCATGTCTACAAATGATGTTAGAGATTTGGTCAGGATCAATGGTGTTCTCAATGCTGATAAATACAGGCAGATACTTATCCATCATGCCATACCTTTAGGGGGCTTGTGATTGGCCTCAAATTTATTCTGGAACAGGACAGCCACCCCAAACATACAGCCAATACCATTAAGAACTATCTTCAGTGTAAAGAAGAACAAGTTGGGCAGCGGTACTAGTAACCGTGCGGTGGTGGTTCTCTCAGCCTAGACAGGATCCTGCGGTTACCTTGGAGGTGGGAAGCTTTAAACTGGTTGAGGAACAGCCAAACTCTGCAATTAAGGTGAGGTTATAGAAGACAGATTTATGTCACAGGTCATACACCATAGCAATAATAGACAAAGTAGTTATACTGCATCAGCGAGGTCTCTCCCAGGCAGACTGGGTTTTCAAGATGTGCTGTTCAAGCTCTTTTGATGAAGCACAAAGAAATGGGCAATGTTGAGTAGCATAGATGCAGTGGTCAGCTAAGGAAACTTAAATCAAAGTTCCACCCAAAATGAAACTTCCGCTCATTTGTCTCCTCCCCCCATCCAGTGCCATATTTGGCACCTTTAGGGAAGGGGGGGAGCGGATACCTGTCTTGGACAGGTACCGTTCCCCACTTCCAGGAGATCGGGCTATGGCAAATTACATCCCCAGCTCAGCTCTCTCCTCCTCCCTCATCCTTCCCCCGCTGCCTGGCCAATAGGAGAGCGCAGCTGTGCTTCACACATGCGCAGTAGGGACCTGGCGTGAAGCCGTAATGCTTCAGTACCAGGTTCCGTTATCTGCAATGGCGGTGGCAGCACCCAACAGCTGAGGGAGACAGCATCTGCAGTGCCGACATCGCTGGACTCCGGGACAGGTAGGTGTCCTATTATTAAAAGTCAGCATCATATTTTATTTGGTCAAACAATGACATCATCACTGTGCTGGACAACATAGCTTGTGCAGAAAGCAGAGCTGTGGGAGGGGTCCAGCAGGCCACACCCACTATAGGCTGCCTGCAGAAAACTATAGGTGGAGGCGGAGTCAAGACCAGTCACCCTGAATAATGAGACAGAGCAGTAGTGAGCGGTCTTTATTACAGGAAGCTCCTGCACAGAGGTAAAGTGTCACACTGAATTACTGCACAGATCTGAAAGAAATACACAAAGCACACTAAGATTTCAATAAGAATACATGTGACTTTTGTATTTAGACAATGCTAGCTTATTCTGGAGTTCAACAGTTGCTTTTACAAAATACATGTAATGATTTATTAATGAATACATTCATTTGTATATTTTATATCTCCTTTGGAATTCAGAGTTTAGACAAAACCCATTCTAACTTTTTCTTTTTTTAATGAAACCTGATGCAACCGGAATGTCACCTGTAATCAACTGAATAAAAATTCCAGCGCTGAGCTGGTTAAAGACTTAGGTAATACAATAAAGATAAGAGACAGAAATAAAGACAAAAATATTCCTTTGTCGGGGGAACGCGTCTCTATAAATTCACCGTCGACGTCTCCTTCCCTTTCATCTGGCGGTAATCGCAGCTGTTTATTTTTATTTGTTTTGTTTTTTGTTTTTTTTTGCGTTTTGCCGAAGTCAAGACATGCCATCTCTGCTCTGGCTTCCTCTCCCTTTGCCGATCTTCAGGGGGAAATGAAATTCCTTTGCCGTGTTCGGTGTCTGCACCGTTGTCACATCCGATATCCAGTTCCTTATGGCAGTGAGAGTGTATTTGGGAGGGTCACTAGATCAGCACAGCCTCGGGGCTCCTCGCCTCAAGTACAAAAGACTCAACTCAACTCACGTTAGTCATCTAGGTGGCCTATCGGTGATGACGGAGCGGCAGCTCAGTCTGTGGGCTAGCCGTGATAACTGCCTTGAAATGTTAAGTGCTTAATTAACGACCTTTCATATCAGTTATTGAGGGCTCCATCTCTTCTTGCCCAAGGCAACTGTACTTTACAGAAAATCTCCCTGGAGTCAGAACCAACTTTATTACAGTGACATGCCGAAATGAAATAAATATATACAAATAATAATATAAAAAAGATTTTTTTTTGTCTTATTTTCTGTCCTGTTTTATTACTAACAGTTTTTTATGTTAGTCTCTTTGCTGATGCATCCAAGACTTGCAAACCCTTGTTGCGTAAAGGACAGATGGAATTATTTAATGAGGTGTTGGAAAGTATAACCATCAGTGAACAATTCATCAGTTTAGAGCACGCAGACAATCCCCATGGTCGATCGCGGCCCTGTGACAGGTAGATTGGGACCCTGCTGTGTCACCAGTTCCTGGCATTACCTGCTGTCTCTCAGGCCTCAGATCAGAATGGCAATAGAGAAGTCCTACGTTTCTCCTCAGGTCTGACATGTCATATGAAACGCACGAGGGGAGATCGGGGAGGATTGTCTTTACTCTGCTGGGTGCTGCTGCAGCTGAGGTCTGGTGAGTAAACTTTACAGAGGGAGGGTGGATTTGTGCTGTGGCTTAGCGTAGGGTGGTAGATGTTTGCACTAGAAGGGGAGCGTTTTTGCTTGTAGGGGGATGTGTGTTAGGTACTCCTGAGCTGCACTGTGTGTTACATACTACTGACCTCTGCACTCTGCCTTATATACTACTACTACTGACTGCTGCACTCTGCCTTACATACTACTGAACTCTGCACTCTGCCTTACATACTACTGAACTCTGCACTCTGCCTTACATACTACTGAACTCTGCACTCTGCCTTACATACGACTGACCTCTGCACTCTGCCTTACATACTACTGAACTCTGCACTCTGCACTACATACTACTGAACTCTGCACTCTGCCTTACATACTACTGACCTCTGCTCTCTGCCTTACATACTACTGACCTCTGCACTCTGCCTTACATACTACTGAACTCTGCACTCTGCACTACATACTACTGAACTCTGCACTCTGCCTTACATACTACTGACCTCTGCTCTCTGCCTTACATACTACTGAACTCTGCACCCTGCTCTACATACTACTGACGTCTGATCTCTGCCTTACATACGACTGACCTCTGCTCTCTGCCTTACATACTACTGAACTCTGCACTCTGCCTTACATACTACTGACCTCTGCACTCTGCCTTACATACTACTGACCTCTGCACTCTGCATTACACAGTACTGGCCTCTGCACTCTGCCTTACACACTACTGACCTCTGCACTCTGCCTTACACACTACTGACCTCTGCACTCTGCCTTACATACGACAGACCTCTTCACTCTGCCTTACATAATACTGACCTCTGCACTCTGCATTACACACTACTGACCTCTGCACTTTGCCTTACATACTACTGAACTCTGCACTCTGCCTTACATACTACTGAACTCTGCACTCTGCCTTACATACTACTGACCTCTGCACTCTGCCTTACACACTACTGACCTCTGCACTCTGCCTTACACACTACTGACCTCTGCACTCTGCCTTACGTAATACTGACCTCTGCACTCTGCATTACACACTACTGACCTCTGCACTTTGCCTTACATACTACTGAACTCTGCACTCTGCCTTACATACTACTGACCTCTGCACTCTGCCTTACACACTACTGACCTCTGCACTCTGCCTTACACACTACTGACCTCTGCACTCTGCCTTACGTAATACTGACCTCTGCACTCTGCATTACACACTACTGACCTCTGAACTCTGCTTTACACACTACTGACCTCTGCCTTACATACTACTGAACTCTGCACTCTGGCTTATATACTACTGACCTCTGCACTCTGCCTTACACACTACTGACCTCTGCACTCTGCCTTACATACTACTGAACTCTGCACTCTGCCTTACATACTACTGACCTCTGCACTCTGCCTTACATACTACTGAACTCTGCACTCTGCCTTACACACTACTGACCTCTGCACTCTGCCTTACATACTACTGAACTCTGCACTCTGCCTTACATACTACTGACCTCTGCACTCTGCATTACACACTACTGGTCTCTGCACTCTGCATTACACACTACTGGCCTCTGCACTCTGCCTTACACACTACTGACCTCTGCACTCTGCCTTACACACTACTGACCTCTGCACTCTGCCTTACACACTACTGACCTCTGCACTCTGCCTTACACACTACTGACCTCTGCACTCTGCATTACAAACTACTGGTCTCTGCACTCTGCCTTACACACTACTGACCTCTGCACTCTGCCTTACATAATACTGACCTCTGCACTCTGCCTTACACACTACTGACCTCTGCACTCTGCCTTACACACTACTGAACTCTGCACTCTGCATTACACACTACTGACCTCTGCACTCTGCCTTACACACTACTGACTCTGCACTCTGCATTGCACACTACTGACCTCTGCACTCTGCATTACACACTACTGGCCTCTGCACTCTACCTTACATAATACTGACCTCTGCACTCTGCCTTACACACTACTGACCTCTGCACTCTGCCTTACGTAATACTGACCTCTGCACTCTGCCTTACACACTACTGAACACTGCACTCTGCATTACACACTACTGACCTCTGCCCTCTGCCTTACGTAATACTAACCTCTGCACTCTGCATTACACACTGCTGACCTCTGCACTCTGCCTTACACACTACTGACCTCTGCACTCTGCATTACAAACTACTGGTCTCTGCACTCTGCCTTACACACTACTGACTCTGCACTCTGCATTGCACACTACTGACCTCTGCACTCTGCATTACACACTACTGGCCTCTGCACTCTACCTTACATAATACTGACCTCTGCACTCTGCCTTACACACTACTGACCTCTGCACTCTGCCTTACGTAATACTGACCTCTGCACTCTGCCTTACACACTACTGAACACTGCACTCTGCATTACACACTACTGACCTCTGCCCTCTGCCTTACGTAATACTAACCTCTGCACTCTGCATTACACACTGCTAACCTCTGCACTTTGCCTTACACACTACTGACCTCTGCACTCTGCATTACAAACTACTGGCCTCTGCACTGTGCCTTACGTAATACTGACCTCTGCACTCTGCATTACACACTGCTAACCTCTGCACTTTGCCTTACACCCTACTGACCTCTGCACTCTGCCTTACATACGACTGACCTCTGCACTCTGCCTTACACACTACTGAACTCTACACTCTACCTTACATACTACTGACCATGCTACACATGGTTAAACCATCCATAGAATTTCCAAATGATGGTGAGTAGTGGGAATGTCCAACGTGTTTCAAAATGTGTATAAATTCAAATCTTCTTCAGGGACTAATACCACTTCTGAAAGTATAGAGTACAAATGCAATTTACATTCCAAGAAAAATACCATATAAACATTTTAGCAATTATAAAATGTCAAAACTTACATAGCCACTATATTATTGGAGAGAGCATTCCCTTGACCTCCATGGTTATCATTCAAATCCAAGAAATAGCCATTCACCATATAAAGGGACCACTAGAAGAAATCCTTTAAAGGCAGCCCAAAGCAGGATGGGGGGGGGGGGGGGGGGGGCAATGTTCAGATTGCAAAAACTAAAAAGGGGAAACAAACACAAAAGAAAGGATTGTATCTATAAAAACACTCTCCAATCAAGATTTGTGCTAAAGGTTAGCCTCACAGATGATCCCAAGATTCCCCCCAAAACGGGGGAAGGCCAGGAGGTAAAGCAAAAAAATGTACTGACAATCAAAAAAATACTTTCTGGGCAAATCCAGTGTAACCTTCGCCAATCGTTCAAATCATACGGCTAAAGTAGATTGCAGCCAGTAACTTGCCCCCGTGGAAGTAGAAGTACCCTCACTGTAGAGCCTTAAACAGCGTGGTGAGGAAAGAAATGGCGACAATGTGGTCCCCAGCATTCCCTTATATATCCCAAGAGTCTATCATATCCGCCACACGTCACGCAACATAATGACGCCACGACGTGGCAGTGAGACGCCGCACACGAGGTGACGTAATGACGTCATCCGTTGGATGAGATGGAATGGCGTAAACACGTTGCGCCAGAGTGCGGCAGCTAGCATTGCAACAGAAGGAGACGCGGGAAACTCACCGCGTGTCCAGTGCCACACAATGCACAGCACGAAACATGGAGAAAGGGTGCATGAAACAAAAACAGCACCCAAATGGGCAGCACTCCGTATCAAAAACCAGATATACACATCCAGGGTTAGGGAGGTTACCCTGGGGGAAAACTAAAAAACCTCGACACACAAACCCCCCCCCCTATATCCAGTTGGGGGGGGCACTGAACCCCCGTCCCATTAGAAGGACCTGGAGTGGGATGAGGCCCCTGAGTGCATGATATGCATGTAGAGGCCTTGGTGTGCCGGATATATGGTGAGGCCTACAGATCTCGATCCCCATATTGTAGAGGAAAGCTAATCCTAATCCTACTAATGACCTTTGCACTTTACCTTACATACTACCAGCCTCTGTACTGAGTATTGTGTAAAACTGACCTCTAAACTCTGCTTTATTATTGATGTCTGCACTCTATGCTACTTACCGTATTTATCGGCGTATAACACGCACAGGTGTATAACACGCACATTAATTTTAAGAGGGAAGTTTCAGGAAAAAAATTAAAATGTAATAAGGATTTAATATTTAAGCAACATAAGGGTCAGTGCCCATCTGCAGCCTCACCATTGCCATCAGTGCAGCCTGATTAATGCCCATCTGCAGCCTCACAAGTCCCATCAATGCAACAGCCTCACCACTGCCATCAATGCAGCAGCTTCCTATTACAGAGGCCGCCAAGTAAGCAGGAGATTCTCACAATATTTAATCTGATGGCGCTCGTCCCGCCCCCCTCCCTGTCCCCCCCGAGGCAGCTAAAATTGAAGTATTGGCATATAACACGCACACACTATTTGCACCCAATTTTCATGGTGAAAAAGTGAGTGTTATACGCCAATAAATACAGTATTTGGGACCCCTGCAATGTGTACTACTTACTATTAATTCCTGAACACTGTGTTACTTATTTCTGACCTCTAAACCCCATTTTACTTTCTACTGACCCCTGCACTCTGCATTACTTACTACTACCCTCTGAAGTTTGCGTTACTACTAACTTCTGCATTATTTACTACTGACCTCTAAAATCTACATTAACCACTTAGTGACCGCTCTCGCGCACATTGCACTGCGGAAGGGCGGCCTCTGTAGGCAAAGCAATGTACTGGCATGTCTCTGCCTACTTCCAGGTTTAGGGTGCGCCCCCCCCCCCGACCAGCCCCTGCTGTGATTGTACACAGCGGCAGCCTGTTAGGAAGTCCTGGACATTCACAGCCGAGAGCTCTGTGTTGATATTTAACATAGAGCTTTGTGCACAGGGAGGGATCTGTCAGTTTCTCACCCCTGCATTGCAGGGACGAGAAACTGAGAGATCATTAGTAAAACATCAGCACACTTTACACAGACTACACATAGTTAGGCACATATTCACCCCCTTGATCGCCCTAGATGTTAACCCCTTCCCAGCCAGTGTCATTAGTACAGTGACACTGAATATTTTTAGCACTGATCATTGTATTAATGGCAGTGGTGATGTCAGTGGAAGGTATTCAGTTCCCCCTAGTGTCAGCTAGTGTCAGATTTTTCATCAGATTACTGACCCTGCACTCTTCGTTTCCTGCCACTGAAATTTGCACTCTGCATTACTTACTACTGGTCTTTGCACTCTACATTACTTAATTGTGAACTTTGCGTTACTTACTACTGATCCCTGAACTCTGTGTTACTCATTCCTGATCCCTGCATTCTGCTTTACTTACTACTGGCCTCTGAACTCTGTGTTACATACTACTGACCCTTGCGCTCTGCACTACATACTACTGACCACTGAACTCTGCATGACTTACTACTAAACTTAATTTTATGGCGGTGTTCCATGATATGGCATGTTTTTGCTTTATTTCATGGCGGTAATAACGAATTGTTTGTATGGAAAAGCGCGGGTTCTTCCTGAATGTATTGGACCTGCAATGTGGAGGAGATTACCGATTTATTTATTATAAGCTAGTATGACCTCCTATAATCTAGAGGTATGTATGGTAAGAAGCATGTGCACTAGGAGGTGTGAGAGCACAGGATTTGCAGTGGTTTGCCACAACACTAATTTAGAGGTGTTATATTAACTTTTTTGGCATGAACTTTTGGTTATTTTATATTATTTAATATTTGTAGTATTAATCATTTATATTATTTAATATTTATATTCATGCACTATGAATTTACTTAATTATTTGACACTGATGCACTTTATTTATGGTTGGTTTGTGATATGAAATAATATCTATCATGCACATGATTTGATATTTATTTTTTGTACTGGAGTGTGAGCATTTAAAAGGACAACGCACCTATTTTTGTATTTAAATTAACATTCTGGCCAATGGAATCCATGAACTCTTAACCACTTTTTGTGCCTGAATGCGTCTAAACGCATGTGCAGAACTTGATTTTGGACGCATTTTTATAGCTGTTTTTTTCCTGCCAAAAACAGAAGGAGGAAAAAAATGCCCTATGTGAATGAGACTTATTATCTTTAGTAACCACTGCCACTGGGACAGAAATTAATGAGAAATCCAAAAGTTAGCAGTTGTCCCAGGAATAGAAGGTGAGGGTAAATCTTTCAATGAGGACTCCTGACGATACACTAGCAGAATTTTGTTTGAAATGTTTTAATTTAAAGAATATTTATTTGATCACCTAAACTGAAGCTGTTATAGCTGCAAAGGGTGGGCCAACTCAATTTTGAACCCTACAGACTAATGCCCCGTACACACGGTCGGATTTTCCGATGGAAAATGTCCGATCGGAGCGTGTTGTCGGAAATTCCGACCGTGTGTGGGCTCCATCGGACATTTTCCATCAGATTTTCCGACACACAAAGTTGGAGAGCAGGAGATATAATTTTCTGACAACAAAATCCGTTGTCGGAAATTCCGATCGTGTGTACACAAAGCCGATAGACAAAGTGCCACGTATGCTCAGAATAAATAAAGAGATGAAAGCTATTGGCCACTGCTCCGTTTATAGTCCCGACGGACGTGTTTTACGTCACCGCGTTCAGAACGATTGGATTTTCCGACAACTTTGTGTGACCGTGTGTATGCAAGACAAGTTTGAGCCAACATCCGTCGGAAAAAATCCTAGGATTTTGTTGTCGGAATGTCCGAACAAAGTCCGACCGTGTGTACGGGGCATAAGACTGGGATCCCTTTGAAGTTAAAGGGGGCTTCCAGATTCCAATAAGCCTCCTGCCTGCAGACCCCCACAACCACCGAGCCAGGGGTTGTGGGCACAAGGTGCTTTAGGGGGGTGCCAGGCTGCTTGCTCAGATAAGGGTCTGGTATGGATTTTGGGGGGGGGGCCCCATGCCATTTTTTTATAAATTTTGTCGTGGCGTTCCCATTAAAATCCATACCAGACCTGAAGGGCCTGGTATGGATTTTGGGGGGGGGCCCCACACTGTTCTTTTTTTAAATTTTGGCATGGAGCTCCCCTTAATATCCATACCAGACCTGAAGGGCCTGGTATGGACTGGGGGCGGGGGGAGACCCACGCTGATTTTTTATCTATATTGCTGGAAATCGGCAATAAATTACAACTGCGAGCAATTTTAAATGACATTTTTTCCTTTAGAAATGTCATTTTGCTGTGGCACTGTAAAACACATCAGACAGATGCGCCACTTTACAGGCAGACTAAGGGGACTCCCCAGGCACGATATTTAAAGGAATATTTCATTTTTATTGTTTCACTTTAAGCATTATTAAAATCACTGCTCCTGAAAAAAATAGTTGTTTTAAAAACTTTTTTTTGCATTGATACATGTCCCCTGGGCAGTACCTGGGTCCCCAATCACTTTTTATGACAATAACTTGCATATAAGCCTTTAAAATGAGCACTTTTGATTTTTCATGTTCGTGTCCAAATGGCTCGTCAAAATTCTTTCCCTCCACAAACTGAGTCATATGGAATATTCAAATCTTGAAGTCTCTAATGACACACCAAAAATGTTAATAAAAAGTTAAGAGGGCACGTAATTCTTCTCCACAAAACCCAAAAATTAAAAAAAAAAAGTTTTAGTGTTGGGCTTTATAACAATTCATTGGTGTATGAACTGAAAGCAGAGGAATGATCTAGTACAGTGATGGTGAACCATGGCACCCCAGATGTTTTGGAACAACATTTCCCATGATACTCAACTGCAGAATGCATGGGCATTATGGGAAATGTAGTTCCAAAACATCTGGGGTGCCAAGGTTCGCCATCACTGATCTAGTATCTAAGTGTATCTAAGCTGAAAGACAAAAATATAATATATTGGATATTACTAGTCCTTGGTGTGATGGCTGCATTTGTTTTCTTCTTTTAAGTTTCTTTTGCTTTATTTTCAACTGTTAATTGTCACATACCTGGTTGGTGATCCTGACCTGAAGAGGAAGGCCCCTCATACAGCTCTGACCCGGGGGGGCACTGATAGTGGAACAGTAGCTGCAAGAGCACCAAGAGCATAGCGATGTATGAGTGCCAGTGATCAGTTCGGTAGTCTGCGCTGGTAGTAGCCGAGACATTACTGGGAGAAGGCTAGGAAACTGGAGCAGCTGACAGCATTCAAATGTAGTAGGCTGGACAGGCCAGTGATGGACAGACTGGCACGGAGCTTGGGCTGCAGATGCAGGGCAGTGTGCAGGACTGAAGGAGATGTAGCAGGATGTATAAGCAGAATACAGGGTCGGTAACAGGCATAAAAATCAGGCAGAAGAGTCGTCAGGTCACAGGTCAGTGTCAGCAATGGTGAGGCAGATCAGGCAGGAACAGGAGCCAGAAGCAGAATATAGGGACAAGCCGAGGTCAGGGCAAGTTGCAGGAAAACTTAGTCAGGAGCAAGCCGTGTCAGGCACAGGATTCAGGAACAAGCACACAGAACATTGTAGACCAAACAGCAATTAGCTTGGCACCAGTGTTGATAACGTCTGTGCTTATCTGTTCAGCGAGTTCCCGGCTTGTGCATGCACACACTTATGCATATGGGAACTCCATCTGTCCTATGGCCTTCCCTGATAGTAATCCTGCAAACAACACCCTTCTTGTCCCTGGGTTGGCTACGTCACTCCTCCACTGTATCTATGGGGGAAGCCATGGTTGCCACCCTATGCTGCTCTCCTGATATGGACTACAAACATGCTCATTTCTCTTCATCTCCATTACATCATGGGGCAAGGCAATCAATAGCTTACAGAAGATACCTAGGAAGCAAGAGATATTCTTCTGTGCAGATTACAGAAAGTGACAAGAACACAGCATTTCTGGCAAAATCAAGAGGTATTTTTTGTATTGGCTGAAAATGCTTTTAGCTTAAGCAGGAAGGCTAGCCGCAGGCCAGCCTGAATTTGTAGGAGGAGGCTAGCCCTATAAATATCTGCCCCATTCCTCCCCCTTCCATTGGCGTTTCTCTTCAAGTTATCCCACCCAATTACTTGTTGGGTATGCCCCCTTTTCGGCATACTGACCACGTGACCGTGGCACACTCCTGGTCACTTTCCCGCTTTCCTCCATTACCTTTCCTTGATTATCTTCAAGCGACTCCGAGTACAAAAAAAAGAAAGCTGATGCAGCCCCCACAGCACATTTTTTATGCTGAAAAAGCCCCCCTCGGCTTATACTCGAGTGAGGGTCTCCCGCTGTGTCATGCAGTCTTAATTGTTTGGCGGTCGTCCACTGTAACAAAGCCCTGCCTCCTCCTCGTCCATGATAGACGGAACAATGAACACTTATACAATGCTGGGAAACTGAATCAGTATTCCGTCTGTCACAGACGGGGAGGAGGCGGGGCTTTGTTACAGTGGACGGCCTCCGAACAGTTAAGACTGCATGACACAGCGGGAGACACCCGCTGTTTTGGTTATTAAATGTACAGATGGGCACAGTGAGGCTGCAAATGGGCACCGTGAGTCTGCAGATGGGCACAGTGAGGCTGCAAATGGGCATAGTGAGGCTGCAAATGGGTACAGTGAGGCTGCAGATGGGCACAGTGAGGCTGCAAATGGGCACAGCAAGGCTGCAGATGGGCACAAAGAGGCTGCAGATGGGCACAGTAAGGCTGCAGATGGGCACTGAGGATACACGTGGGCACAGTGAGGCTGCAGATGGGCACAGTGAGGCTGCAGATGGGCACAGTGAGGCTGCAGATAGGCATTATTTACCCAGTAGCTGCTGAAATTTCCACCCTAGGCTTATACTCGAGTCAATAAGTTTTCCCAGTTTTTTGTGGTAAAATTAGGTGCCTCGGCTTATATTCGGGTCGGCTTATACTTGAGTATATACGGTAACTCTTGTATTATGTTAATATATATTGCCAGCTTTAAAGGACAATGGATAGGAGCTCATCCCATTTGACGCACTTTGCATGATTGCAGAACAGACCTAGAACAAATTTCTGAACATTGCTCCTCTCTACTTGTTGAAAGTTCCCCTGTAGTGAGCAGATCTACCCTACCGGTACTCCTCCTTCTTTCTCTATATGTGCTCTAACCCAAAATCAGACGCAAACCAATAAATATACAACAGCCTAGCAAAAAAAAATGGGTGAAAAACAGATCTTGTTGATTTTCTTTATAAACGGTGCTTGACAAATAGCCAAAAACAAATTTGTCACACAAAGTGTTGTGCTCTAATCTTTAAACAACAATAACTGTATTGCGACAAACAGGTAGTTATTGGCAAGGGGCACTGCTAATTTATCCCCCCTGCCACTACTTTTCCACCACTTGTGCATTGTTAACAGAAGTTCCTCATGTGATGTTCAGTATTCTGTTTGAAATTTTTATCAAATATATTCCCTCAGGCAAGAAGAGTTGTTAGCAAGAATAGTTTGTGCCACCTCAGATTTTTTCATCCCCCCCAAAAAAAAGTATAAAATGTGATATATGAAAGTAGAGTTTGATGTATAACACGACTTGCATATTGTACTTCCTCTGCATAAGTTTTGTTTATATAGAAATAACTTTAGGTAGCTATAAAGTATCTTCATGTGCCCTAACTAACGCCTGGAAAGACCATTTTAGACTTAGAGTAGGGAATGGTTAAAATTGGTTAACCACTTCAGCCCCGGAAGGATTTACCCCCTTCCTGACCAGAGCACTTTTTGCGATTCGGCACTGCGTCGTTTTAACTGACAATTGCGCGGTCGTGCGACGTGGCTCCCAAACAAAATTGACGTCCTTTTTTTCCCACAAATAGAGCTTTCTTTTGGCGGTATTTGATCACCTCTGCGTTTTTTCTTTCTTGCGCTATAAACAAAAAAAGAGCGACAATTTTGAAAAAAACGCATTATTTTTTACATTTTGCTATAATATATATCCCACAAAAATATATAAAAAAACATTTTTTTTCCTCAGTTTAGGCCGATACGTATTCTTCTACACATTTTTGGTATAAAAAAAATGCAATAAGCATTTATTGATTGGTTTGCGCAAAAGTTATAGCGTTTACAAAATAGGGGATAGTTTTATGGCATTTTTATTAATATTTTTTTTTTTACTAGTAATGGCGGCGATCAGCGATTTTTATCGTGACTGTGACATTATGGTGGACACATCGGACATTTTTAACACATTTTTGGGACCATTGTCGTTTATACAGCAATCAGTGCTATACAAATGCACTTATTCCTTTGTAAATGACACATGCAGTGAAGGAGTTAACCCCTAGGTGGCAGTGTAGGGGTTAAGTGTGTCCTGGGGAGTGTTTCTAACTGTGAGGGGCATGGCTGTGTGTGGCACGTCACTGAAGCCTGCTCCTGATCACAGGGAGCAGAGATCAGTGACACTGTCACTAGGCAGAACGGGGAGATGCTTGTTTACATTAGCATCTCCCCGTCCTTCCTCTCCGTGAGACGGTCGCGGTTATCCCCGCGGACTTCGAGTCCGCGGAACCCGCAACCCGACTCACGGAGCTTGCCGGCGGCCGCGCGCGCAGGCCGCCTCTTAAGGGGGAACGTACAGGTACGTGATTCTGCCTGTACGTGCCAATCTGCTGCAGTATATCTGCGTGAGGCGGTCGGCAAGCGGTTAAAATGCTTCTTTTTCTTTCTTTTTCTTTTTTCTGTCTGTATCCTCATTAAGAAGATATTCATTCACTTCCTGTATAAGAGACACAACAGAAAGTGATATAAAATCTCCTTTAAATTTTAAGTAAACCTGTCACGAACCTGGTAGGAGACTGAATTGACAAGGTTGGCCTCTCTTGTATCTCCAGCCCAGGCTCCACTGAAGGTGGAACAGATGGTGTCGAGGGACAGGAGCAACAGTGGGTGTTGATAGCAGAACTTGCAGCAGGAGATGCAGGCTGGAAAAGTCAGGCAGGACATCAGGCCAGGAGCAGATGTGATGCACGCTGGACCAGCCAAGGTAAAAGGGGCACTTTGCATGTACTGCAGGTTCTGGAATGTGGCTTGTCGAAGCTCTCAGCAGGCTTTAGGCACTGCGATGACTGGAGAAGTTATGAAGGACAGCCGAAGCAGACACTCAGAAGTTGGAAGCAGGAGCGAGGTCACAGAGGTAGCCGAGGTCAGTAGTAGGCGGGCAATGAGGTACAGAAGCGTAGGCAGAAATGTGGTCAGGAACAGAGCCAAAGTCAGGAACAGGTGGGCAGAGGTACAAGCTGAATCCAGAATCAGGTCAGTAACAAGCCGGGTCAAACAACAGAAATCAGATACACTTGGGACAAAGGGAAAAGCTGAAGACCAGTCAGCACTGACAGTGAGCAACATCATTCCTTAAATAGCCCATCTGGTAAGAAACTGTGGGCACACTCCCGTATGCACGCACACGTGTGCTCGCATGCGCATTCCTATGAGTAATGCGTCCACGTGTATTTCTGTTAGCAATGTGCCTATGCTCTTTTCTATGAGAGATGCTATACGGAAAGGAATTCCCTTACAAAACCCTAACTAACTCATCTTATTGTAAAAAATGTACCCCGATTCTCAGCGCCAAGACCTCATCCTCATGCTATCCATGGAGAATCTGGGTGCAGACTCCTGTAGCCTGTCTCTGCTCACCATCAACAAACTGTAAGGATGAAAGGCACACTACAGTATTTTAACTGTATTTATTGAGCAGTCAGCAAAATGGCTGCATACAAAATATCTCATCCAAAAAAAGAATTTCTTTGACGCGTTTCACCACTGCTGGTTTGCTCCTTGTTAAACGTGTCAAGGAAATTCGATTTTGCGTTGAGATATTTCGCATGCAGTCATTTTGCTCTGAGCTGACAACATCCTATGTACATAAAGGGGTTATGGAGATGGGGGGAGAAGATGGGGAGGAGATGAGGACAGGGTTATGTCCTTTGTAATCCATCAGAAAGGAAGTAGACAGGGCTAAAGACCACATGCTTATGATTTTAGAGCTCAGAAGCCACTGGGTTGTCAGTTCAAACAGGAAGTTAGGAGCAAGCTATTTTTCTGTCACATGGACAGTTATTTTAACTGGATAAAACATGGAGGAATGTGCATGTCTTCCAGCAATGTATGAAATATGTTCTGTTTTTATTTTGCCTTGACATACATTATAAGTGAGGAAAAATTCCCTTTTAGATTTCCCCTCTATTGACGTTCCATTGGCAGCTTTCAAATGTTGTTTTCGTTATCACCTTCTATCCTGATAATGATAGTTGCCAGGACAAATAGAGAGGTAATCTCACCATAAGTGCACAGACAGCTATGAGAACTTGAAAAAGGATTGAAATGTTCCCTGCTTTATCAAAAATTAAAACAAAAAGTTTTTTTGTTTTTTTTTTGAGTTAGGCCCCTTTCACACTGGTGCCGGAGGTGCGTCGGCAGTAAAGCGTCGCTATTATTACTAGTTTTTTATTGCTAGTTTTACCCCCCACTAGCAGCTGAGAAAGGGTTAAAAACCACCGCTAAGTGCCTCTGCAGAAGCGCTTTGCCGGCGGTATTACCGCGCTGCACCATTGATTTCAATGGGCAGGAGCGGTGAAGGAGCGGTGTATACACCGCTCCTTCAACGCTCCGAAGATGCTGCTAGCAGGACTTTTTTTCCCGTCCTGCTAGCGTAGCGCTCCAGTGTGAAAGCCCTCGGGGCTTTCACACTGGAGACACAGCAGCGGCTGTTTCGGGTCGGTTTGCAGGCGCAATTTTTAGCGTAATAGCACCTGCAAACCGCCCCAGGGGTCTTAAAGTGATTCTAAAGTCGCATTTTTTTTTGTTTAAAAACAACAAACATGTTATACTTACCTGCTCTGTGCAGTGGTTGTGCACAGAGCAGACCAGATCTTCCTCTTCTCAGGCCCCTTGCCAGCTCTCCTGGCCCCTCCCTCCATTCAGACACAGACCTGTGGCCCGGTTCGGCCCCCTCTCTCTCCTCATTGGCTCACTGAGTTTGATTGACAGCAGCAGGAGCCAATGGCACCCACTGCTGTGTCTCAGCCAATCAGGAGGGAGAGCCCCAGACAGCCGAGTCTCTCGTGCAACATCGCTGGATCGAGATGGGGCTCAGGTAAGTATTAGGGGGGCTGAGGGGGGCTGCTGCATACAGAAGGTTTTTTTATCCTATAACATAGAATGCATTAGGATAAAAAAAACTCCTGCCTTTAGAACCACTTTTATGCATTTTTATTATTGCTTTAAATATCAATTATTCTTTTTTTACATATGGTTGCATATAATGTAGTTAAACAGATATTAATTCTATTTACCTTATATTCATGATGTTTATATTTATATTATTTTGTAGTCCTGATGAAGAGGGGATGGTGTTTGCCTTAGAAACAAGTTGGCTGTTTTATGTGATGATATAAAGAACAATTCAGACAATTTGGTCTCCATCACCAAATCATTTGATGGAGGAGAGATTATGGGGTGGGGGTGTTTTTCCGGGCTTGGCCCCTCAGTTCCAGTGAAGGGAACTCTTAAGGCGTCAGCATACCAAGATATTTTGGAAATGTCATTCTCCCAACTTTGTGGGAACAGTTTTGGGATGGCCCCTTCCTGTTCCAACATGATTGCGCACCAATGCACAATCAAGGTCCATAAAGACATGAATGAGCGAGTTTGGGGTGGAGGAACTTGACTGGCCTGTACAGAGTCTTGACCTCAACCAGATAGAACACCTTTAGGATGAATTAGAGCGGAGGCTGCAAGCCAGGCCTTCATGTCCAACATCAGTGCCTGACCTCATGAATGCGCTTCTGGAAGAACGGTCAAAATTTTCCATAGACACACTTCTAAACTTTGTGGACAGCCTTCCCAAAAGAGTTGAGTTGAAGCTGTTATAGCTGTAAAAGGTGGGCCAACACAATATTGAACGATACGGACTAAGATTGGGATGCCTTTAAAGTTCATGTGCGTGTAAAGGCAGGCGTCCCAATACCTTTGACAATATAGTGTAAATGCGTGCACATCATTGGGTATTGATGAAACTTTTTAATGGTATTATGGCATTTTCAAAATATTATTGTTTCACTAGCCCTATTTTTTCAAGTGTAGGTCTACCTGCCCCTAAATTTCCCAAACCCATGTCTTATACCTCCAGTGGTCAGCCCTGACTCCACAGTTGTCCAGTATCAAAACCTCTACAATTCTAGAGTTAAACCCCCCTATCCTTCACAGCCAAGGAAGCCACTATCATAGCCTTTGATCTGTAGTTACCATCAATGGGTTTAGTTCCACTTTAACTGTTGCATGGTAAAGGAGGACTAAGCCTTAGAAGGGGACTGGAAGGGAAATCTCCTAATGAGAGACACACAGCAAAAGTTTGGTCTAAGTTTGTGCTTTACCCACACCATTGGCCAGGGGCCCCCAACCCCCCAGCTGCAGACCAGTACCGGCCCTTGGCCTGTTGATAACCGGGGAGCACAGCAGGAGGTGAGCAGTGACCACGGTCCATAACAGTCCTGTCCGGACCGTGGCCGTGTCATCTAGCAGCCTGTGTGTCCTTTCCTGAGTCTCCCACCCCAGCGACTATGTCACCCTATCAGCAGGGCAAGGGGCGAGAGGAGAGGCAGATCAGGACAGAGAGTGCACCCTCTTGTTAACATGATAAGCTAAACAGCTCCCACCCTCCATCCAGATCTGCAGCTCCTCCCGCTCCCTGCCCCGCTGATAGGATGAGATTGTCAGCGAGACGGGAGACCCAGGAGAGGACACACGGGCTGATAACTGCCTCTGCCCTGCTGAAGCTTGGACTATGGAGGGGAACCAGAGGTTGAAAGGGGGCAGTGATGTAAGAGAGGAAAGGGGGGTCATGACTGCAAGGGGCACTGTGATGGGGGGGTATGATTTCTAGGGGCACTATACTGTAAAGGGGCACTGGGATTAATGTAAAGGGGACTGCACTGTAAAGAGACACTGTGATGTAAAGGGGACTGCACTGTAAGGTTGTATTCACACCTATGCATTTTTAGTGCTTTTTGCAATTTGCAGATTTGCACTACAGTCCATTTAACATGGTTTCCTATGGAACACGTTCTGTAGTCCAAATCTGCAAAAAGCACTAAAAATGCATAGGTGTGAATCAGGCCTTACGGGGTACTGTAATGTAAAGGGGACTGTACTCTAAAGAAGCACTATAATGTAAAGGGGACTGTACTGTAACGGGGTACTGTATTGTAAAGGAGGACTGTGATTTGTGATGTGAAGGCTAACTGAGGACCTGTGGTGGCTGGTGCTCCAAATTCTTTTTTGGGGGGGCGGAAACATTTTTTGAAAAAAATCATCAATTGCAGCCACTGTGCCATCAAACGCTGCCACTGTGCCCACTAAACGCAGCCACTGTGCCCATTAAATGCTGCCACTGTGCCCATTAAATGCTGCCACTGTGCCATCAAATGCTGCCACTGTGCCTATCAAACGCAGCCACTGTGCCAAACGCTGCCACTGTGCCCATCAAACACAGCCACTGTGCCAAACGCTGCCACTGTGCCCATCAAACGCTGCCACTGTGCCATCAAACGCTGCCACTGTGCCCTTAAATGCTGCCACTGTGCCTATCAAACGCAGCCACTGTGCCAAACGCTGCCACTGTGCCCATCAAACACAGCCACTGTGCCAAACGCTGCCACTGTGCCCATCAAACGCTGCCACTGTGCCATCAAACGCTGCCACTGTGCCCTCAAATGCTGCCACTGTGCCATCAATTGCAGCCACTGTGCCAAACGCTGCCACTGTGCCCATTAAATGCTGCCACTGTGCCAAATGCTTCCATTGTGCCCATTAAATGCTGCCACTGTGCCAAACGTTGCCACTGTGCCCATCAAACACTGCCACTGTGCCTAATGCTGCCAGTGTGCCCATCAAATGATGCCAGTGTGCCCATCATATGCATCCAGTGTGCCCATCAAATGCTGCCAGTGTGCCCATTAAATGCTGCCAGTGTACCCATTAAATGCTGCCAGTGTACCCATTAAATACTGCCAGTGTGCCCTTGAATGCCCCCAGTGTGACCCCCGCTCGCTCGCCGTCTGCCTGGCACTTACCCTGTCTTGGTGGGGCAGCGCGTGTCAGCGACGAGCGGGGTCCTCCATGCATCTCCTGCCATCCTTATCTCTCATCCTCTCCTCCTGATAGGCGTTCAATAGTGGCGCCTGTCGTTTCAGCCAATCAGGTGACAGGTATCAGATCCGAGCACCTGATTGGCGGAGAGGCGGTTTAGTGTCAGGAAAGCGAATAGTCATTCGCTTTTCTAACACAGCTGAGTGACCTGCGAGCGCCCAGCATGGCGCTCGCAGGTCACCTTTTTTGAAGCTATTAGAGCAAACACCCCCCTGCCGCTGTAATTCAGACGCCTGGTGCCCGAAAAGGGGCCGGACACCTGAATAGGGGGTGGCCGCGGCGGCCATAGATAGATTTATGCAATGCATGAATCTATCTATTGGTGATAGAGGGGGTGGCAGGAGAGAGGGGCCGGCGCCTGTGCGCCCTTAATGCACTGCTGAGGACACCGTACTGTAAAGTGGGAAATGTGATGTCTGTTTGCTTGCTGAGCTTCCATAATTCCAATGAATGTAATGGGTGGGACAGGGACAGTCGGGCTGGTAGGAGGAAAAGGATGGATGACCCTGGATGTCCTATAGGTAGAAAATGAAATGTACTGCCTGCTGCACTTTTCTAATGCACACTGTGAGAATGGCTCACAGTGTGCAGTGAAATCAGAGTAAGCCATTTCAGTACAGGAGAGGAGCCTGTGCAACTGTGCAAGACTGAACGGAAGGCTGGCGCTCAACTTTAACCTTTCCTTGTCTTCTCTCACAAACCGTTCCAACTTCCAAGCATGACACCCGCTCGTCAATGGGCCCGCGGATTAATGTGCCCTGGCTTCCATATCTGAATATGCTAATAACTGACCTTTGCAGACAGATCAGATCAGTGTTTATTATTCCCTCCAGATGTTCTGTCACTGGAAAGGAAAGGTTCTGCTCTTCGACGGAGCCACGCTCTTCATTTTGTTTTTCTATAAGCAAAAAAAAAGTGTTAATGCTGTTTTTTTTCCACATTAGCTCCCATGCTCCCTTCCCTGTGCCAGTGACTGTAGAGACATCAGGATCCACTTCCTATCACTTCACAAGCTGGAAGGTGACAGCTTCACCAGGGACTAATACAGTCCGACATAATTGAGTGTGGCCCCGAGCTAAGCAGCTGCCTGCAGCCAGTCTTGATTGTAGCTGTCATCAGGTAGAGCCTGGCGCATTAAAATACATTCCAACAGAATACTGTTGGAGCATGTATCTCTATAATTATAGATTATTTATCCGTTTACCACTACAAGAGTGGCTGAGTCGTGCTGTTTAATAGCCCAAGCCGCTGGACGGAGTTAGATTGAATCCAATAAAAACAGTGTGTTCCGTACACAGGGTGTACCCGTCCTAATTTTATGGATTTTTTTTTTTTTTTTTTTTTTACTGCCTGCCAAAATAAATATATTTAACTAGAATTAAGCCACCCGGAGAGTTTGGAATATCAGGGAAGTGTACATTAAATTCTAATGTTGTGGAGTGTGTTTATTTTTTTTTGGTATTAAAGGAGAGAAAAAAAAAACATTTAAATTTCAAATTGATTTTGAAAGATGGGAAGGGTGACAGGAAGGATTAGGCAGTTACTTTATATGGGAGGTGGAAGAAGCCAGATTTTATTGGGTGAAATCAGTTTTATAGTAGACTGTTAATCCTAAAACAAAAGACTTACATGAAAAGCTGAACACATGTATTGTGTTAACATTTTATATATTTATATATACGTTATATATAAAATTTATTTTAAAATTATATTTTATTTTTTACATTTTATCCTTATCTTTTCAATTAATAGGGGGTCTGGATTTGGTTAGTGGAGACTGGATCTAGACCCTCGATGATTATATATTATATATATTTTTTTTTTAATAAATATATACTGTATATATATATATATATTTTTTTTTTAAATATACTGTATATATATATTTTTATAATCCATATTTTTTGCTAGAAAATTACTATATATATATATATATATATATATACACAGTCTCACATAAGTGAACGCGCCCCTCAAATTTTTGTAAATATTTTATTATATCTTTTCATGCGACAACACTGAAGAAATGACACTTTGCTACAATGTAAAGTAGTGAGTGTACAGCTTGTATAACAGTGTAAATTTGCTGCCCCCTCAAAATAACTCAACACACAGCCATTATTGTCTAAACCGCTGGCAACAAAAGTGAGTACACCCCTAAGTGAAAATGTCCACATTGGGCCCAATTAGCCATTTTCCCTCCCTGGTGTCATGTGACTCGTTAGTGTTACAATGTCTCAGGTGTGCAGGTGTGTTAAATTTGGTGTTATCGCTCTCACTCTCTCATACTGTCACTGGATGTTAAACATGGCACCTCATGGCAAAGAACTCTCGAAAGGATCTTAAAAAAAGAATTGCTGCTCTACATAAATATTGGCCTAGGCTATAAGGAGATTGCCAAGACCCTGAAACTGAGCTGCAGCACAGTGGCCAAGACCACACAGCAGTTTAACAGGACAGGCTCCACTCTGAACAGGCCTCGCCATTGTCGACCAAAGAAGTTGAGTGCACGTGCTCAGCGTCATATCCAGAGGTTGTCTTTGGGAAATAGACATATGAGTGCTGCCAGCATTGCTGCAGAGGTTGAAGGGGTGGGGGGTCAGCCTGTCAGTGCTCAGACCATACGCCACACACTGCGTTAAATTTGTCTACCTGGCTGTCATTCCAGAAGGAAGCCTCTTCTAAAGATGAGGCACAAGAAAGCCCACAAACAGTTTGCTGAAGACAAGCAGACTAAGGACATGGATTACTGGAACCTTGTCCTGTGGTCTGATGAGACCCACATAAACGTATTTGGTTCAGATGGTGTCAAGCGTGTGTGGCGGCAACCAGGTGAGGAGTACAAAGACAATTGTGTCTTGCCTACAGTCAAGCATGGTGGTGGGAGTGTCATGGTCTGGGGCTGCATGAGTGCTGCTGGCACTGGGGAGCTACAGTTCATTGAGGGAACCATGAATGCCAACATGTACTGTGACATACTGAAGCAGAGTATGATCTCCTCTCTTCGGTGACTGGGCTGTAGGGCAGTATTCCAACATGAGAAGGACCCCAAACACACTTCTAAGACGACCACTGCCTTGCTAAAGAAGCTGAGGGTAAAGGTGATGGACTGGCCAAGCATGTCTCCAGACCTAAACCCTATTGAGCATCTGTGGGGCATCCTCAAACGGAAGGTAGAGGAGCGCAAGGTCTCTAACATCCACCAGCTCTGTGATGTCGTCATGGAGGAGTGGAAGAGGACTCCAGTGGCAACCTGTGAAGCTCTGGGGAACTCCATGCCCAAGAGGGTTAAGGCACTGCTGGAAAATAATGGTGGCCACACAAAATTTTGACACTTTGGGCTGAATTTGGACATTTTCACTTAGGGGTGTACTCACTTTTGTTGCCAGTGGTTTAAACATTAATGGCTGTGTGTTGAGTTATTTTGAGGGGACAGAAAATTTCACTGTTATACAAGCTGTACACTCACTACTTTACATTGTAGCAAAGTGTCATTTCTTCAGTGTTGTCACATGAAAAGATATGATAAAATATTTACAAAAATGTGAGGGATGTACTCACTTTTGTGAGATACTGTGTATATATATATATATATATATATATATATATATATATACAGTATATGATTTTTTTTTACTCTGGCTTTATTTTATATATAAAATTGTGCGTGTGCGTATATACACAAAAAAAATATTATATATATTTTTTTTTTTGTGTATATAATATTTTTTTGTTTTTTTTTTGCTCAGTCAGCAATAGCTTACTAGAAGATTGATCTGTTGTTGCAGGGAAAAGCTGATTGTTTCAGATCTTGGATTTAAAAGAGAAAGAGAAGGGAGGAACCAGGTGAGTGTAGTATTCTCTTTTTATTAAATTACATAGTTACATAGTAGGTGAGGTTGAAAAAAGACACAAGTCCATCAAGTAAAATAAAAACATAACAATATAAAACAATCAAAAACACAACCCCCCACCAAAAAAAAGTATCAGCATTTATTGCACAAGATTAAAAGCACTTACAAGATGTAAGAGATTGTCATGCTCATCACAATGTCACCAATCCCGTGGCATCCGCCATCCTGCAGGCTCCACCGCCTACCCCGCTGATACCTTAATACTACTCTCAGGTAGCGCCTCCCCTCTCTTTCCCCTTTTTTGTCTACCTTACAGAGTTTGGACACACTCACAGGATGGCTTCCTCCTTTAGCTTTTATCCATTTATGTACTTGGACTCATGGACTATACTGTATATACTCTCTAAGTCAGTGGTCTCAAAACTGTGGCCCAGGGGCTAAATGCAGCCCTTAGCTTGCCTTTACCTGGCCCCTGGGGCACTATTCCTCCTATATTTTACCAACTGATATCAACAATGGGGCACAATTTCTCCCACTGACACCGACATCGGGCCACCATTCCTTACAATGACACCAACAGTGGGGCATATTCCTCCCACTGACATCAACCATGGGGCACTATTCCTCCTATATTTTACCAACTGATATCAACAATGGGGCACCATTTCTTCTACTGACACCGACATTGGGCCACTATTCTTTTACCAACAGTGGAGCATACTCCTCCCACTGACACCAACCATGGGGCACTATTTCTCCCATTAATACCAATAATGAATCACTATTCCTCCCCTTAACACCAAATATGGTGATGTTTACTCCTACTGATACCAGAAAAAATTCCACTCCAGTCCGGCCCCCCTAAAGCCTGAAGGATAATGAACAGGCCCTTTGTTTAGAAAGTTTGGAGACCCCTGCTCTAAGTAGTTGCTAAGAGGAATTTGTTACTTAGGGGCATACACCTTTCTGTGCGCCAGAATTTCACTCATCAGATCTTTGACTTAGTGCTGGATGACAAGACCCATCGGGGCTGCTGACACCCAATGCCATTTTAAAACGTCACGCAGGACTCAAATGATTATTAAAACTTAAAGTGGAACTACACTTCATCTTAACACCACAAACCAAAAATGCTATATAATTCATGTTTAATATTTAAAGCAAACGCCCCCATCCATCCATGTCTCCGTGCTTTATTTTGTTGAGAAATCACTCCCTATCATTTCTGGCCATGGCCATCTTGAGTAAGGGTGGATGATTCATGCAGAATTTACTTCCTGGAATCCACCTGCCCTCAGCTCAGGCATACAACCAGGAGAGTATGTGCTTAGCTAAGAAAGCTCATCCTCCCCTCTACCCCTACTGGGAATTATGATGCCATTAGCCTAGGCCAGAAACCAGCAAGTAACTGAAAAAATAAAAAAAGTTTGTAACAAGCAAATATGATATTATTTTTTACTATTTACTAATGCTAGGAGCATAAGAATTAAGTACCGGTATAGTCAATGTTGAGTGAGAGAATGACGTTTTACTTTAAGAAAGTTACCGTACTTAAAAGTTGAACTACAGACAGATATATATTAAAAAAAAAATGTAATGTATTCATTAACTAACAAAGGTATTTAAATGTGTCTTAAAGTTGAACTAACGTCAGACATGTTTTTTCATGTTAAGTGCTGCATGCTAAGTAACGTATTACTAATGCAGCCAACACGTCTAATGATTGGTGAGATGCAATATAATACAATTTTTGGTTTTGGGTGTAATACCGCTTTAAAGCTTATAATAAAAAACTGCAAGCACAGTACAGACAAGGTAAATTTTGTTAAACATTACTCCCCACCCCCCTCCTAAATATCATAAAGCATGGAAAGCATGGAAGGATTTTATGCAAATTAAACAGTACTTTTAACCAGCAATTTTTTAATTTATTCCTTTAACCCTTTCATGCCTAAGCCTTTTTCTGACATATATATACACACAGTGGGGCAAAAAAGTATTTAGCAAGCCACCAATTGTGCAAGTTCTCCCACTTAAAAAGATGAGAGAGGCCTGTAATTGTCATCATAGGTATACCTCAACTATGAGAGACAAAATGTGGAAACAAATCCAGACAATCACATTGTCTGATTTTTGAAAGAATTTATTTGCCAATTATGGTGGAAAATAAGTATTTGGTCAATATCAAAAGTTAATCTCAATACTTTGTTATATATCCTTTGTTGGCAATGACAGAGGTCAAACGTTTTCTGTAAGTCTTCACAAGGTTGTCACACACTGTTGCTGGTATGTTGGCCCATTCCTCCATGCAGATCTCCTCTAGAGCAGTGATGTTTTGGGGCTGTCGCTGGGCAACATGGACTTTCAACTCCCTCCAAAGGTTTTCTATGGGGTTGAGATCTGGAGACTGGCTAGGCCACTCCAGGACCTTGAAATGCTTCTTACGAAGCCACTCCTTCGTTTCCCGGGCGGTGTGTTTGGGATCCTTGTCATGCTGAAAGACCCAGCCACGTTTCTTCTTCAATGCCCTTGCTGATGGGAGGAGGTTTGCACTCAAAATCTCATGATACATGGCCCCATTCATTCGTTCATGTACACGGATCAGTTGTCCTGTTCCCTTTGCAGAGAAACAGCCCCAAAGCATGATGTTGCCACCCCCATGCTTCACAGTAGGTATGGTGTTCTTTGGTTGCAACTCAGCATTCTCTCTCCTCCAAACACAACGAGTTGTATTTCTACCAAACAGTTCTACTTTGGTTTCATCTGACCATATGACATTCTCCCAATCCTCTTCTGGATCATCCAAATGCTCTCTAGCAAACCTCAGACGGACCCGGACATGTACTGGCTTAAGCAGGGGGACACGTCTGGCTCTGCAGGATCTGAGTCCCTGGCAGCATAGTGTGTTACTGATGGTAGCCTTTGTTACGTTGGTCCCAGCTCTCTGCAGGTCATTCACTAGGTCTCTCCGTGTGGTTCTGGGATTTTTGCTCACCGTTCTGGTGATCATTTTGACCCCACGGGGTAAGATCTTGCGTGGAGCCCCAGATCGAGGGAGATTATCAGTGGTTTTGTATGTCTTCCATTTTGTAATTATTGCTCCCACAGTTGATTTCTTCACACCAAGCTGCTTGCCTATTGCAGATTCAGTCTTCCCAGCATGGTGCAGGTCTACAATTTTTTTTCTGGTGTCCTTCGACAGCTCTTTGGTCTTCACCATAGTGGAATTTGGAGTGTGACTGTTTGAGGTTGTGGACAGGTGTCTTTTATACTGATAACAAGTTCAAACAGGTGCCATTAATACAGGTAATGAGTGGAGGACAGAGGAGCCTCTTAAAGAAGAAGATACAGGTCTGTGAGAGCCAGAAATCTTGCTTGTTTGTAGGTGACCAAATACTTATTTCCCACCATAATTTGCTAATAAATTCTTTCAAAAATCAGACAATGTGATTGTCGGGATTTGTTTCCACATTTTGTCTCTCATAGTTGAGGTATACCTATGATGACAATTACAGGCCTCTCTCATCTTTTTAAGTGGGAGAACTTGCACAATTGGTGGCTGACTAAATACTTATTTGCCCCACTGTATATATATATAATCAGGGACCCTGGGGAATAAAATAGCGATTGTTGGAATATTTTATGTCACACTGTATTTGCGCAGCGGTCTTTCAAACGCAATTTTTTGGAACAAAAAATACTTTCAATTATTGTAAAAAAAACAAAACAGTAAAGGTAGCCCAATTTTTTTGTATAATGTGAAAGATGATAGTACACCGAGTAAATAGATACCTAACATGTCATGCTTTGAAATCGCGCACACTCGTGGAATGGCAACAAACTACAGTACCTAAAAATCTCCATAGGCGACGCTTTAAAAAAATTAACGGTTACCAGGTTAGAGTTAAAGAGGAGATCTTTTGCAAGACTTATTGCTCTCACTCTGATGATCGCGGTGATACCTCACATGTGTGATTTGAACACCGTTTACATTTGCGGGGGCGACCTACGTTTGCGTTTTCTTTGATGTGCAAGCTCGCGAGGACGGGGGTGCTTTAAAATTTTTTTTTTTTTTTTTCTTATTTATTTATTTTTTTTTTTTTTACATTCTGATCACTTTTATTGCTGTCACAAGGAATGTAAACATTAATAATAGGCAGTGACAGGTCCTCCTTATGGAGGGATCGGGGGTCCCCAAATCCCTCCTTTGCACTTAAAAGTATCAAAAGCCAAAATCAGCGATTAGCCATTAGCCACTCGGTTGCCATTGGCAACCAAGTAAACTGGAAGTGACATCGCTTCCGGGATTTTACATCAGAGACCCGATTAGAGCCAAATCTAGCTTAGTTCGGGTCTCAGCCTAATCGGCGGACGAGCCGCCTGGTGGATCGAGTCTTCCGGTGGGACGGGAGGCCTGGGAAGAACGGCGGAAGGCGGCGGGGGGGAGGGGGGATGTCCCCTTCCGCTCCTTTAGAGTAACAGCCGAGCAGCTTTTAGCCTCATTAGTTGTTATCACTAAAAAGCCAACCACTGGCTCTAAAAAATGGTATCGGGGTGATGCCTGTAGCTGCAGGCATCACCCCGGTATAAACCCTTCAAGCCATAAACGCAATTTTGCGTATTGGTCGGCGTGAAGGGGTTAAGTTATACTAAGTCAATATGAATTAAGTGTCATCCCAATTTGGCTTCAGAAGTGGAAATATACTTTAAAAACCATAACAGGTTCACTTTAACATACAGTACATTTAGGAGACTTTCTGACATCAGCACAGTTGCAGTATTTGCTGGCTAGCATCATCGGCTTGGTTTCACTTGCAGTTTGAAGTTTATAGATAAAGTCAAGGCAACAGCTAGTTACATAATATAGATCTACACTCACCGGCCACTTTATTAGGTTCACCTGTTCAATTGCTTGGTAACACAAATTGCTAATCAGCCAATCACATGGCAGCAACCCAATGCATTTAGGCATCTAAACATGGTGGAAATGACTTGCTGAAGTTCAAACAGAGCATCGGAATGGTGAAGATTTTAGTGAGTTTGAATGTGGCATGGTTGTTGGGGCCAGACGGACTGGTCTGAGTATTTCAAAAACTGCTGATCTACTGGGCTTTTCACACACAACCATCTCTCGGGTTTACAGAGAATGGTCCGAAAAAGAGAAAATATCCAGTGAGCGGCAGTTGTGTGCACGAAAATGCCTTGTTGATTTCAGAGGTCAGAGGAGAATGGGTAGACTGGTTCCAGATGATAGAAAGGCAACAATAACTCAAATAACCACTCGTTACAACCAAGGTATGTAGAATACCATCTCTGAACGCACAACACATCCAACCTTGATCTGTTGAACAGGGGCTGAAAAATTGGGCCTTAGGCACTGGTGCTGGTGCCACTAAATTGCAACCCCTCACAGATACTCTAGTTGTAGCGCAGGAACGAGCCCTGCTGCAAAAGAATTGCATCAAAAATTGTAATTACACGCCCCTGTTATACAGGGCTGAAAAATTGGGCCTTAGGCACTGGTGCTGGTGCCACAACACTGCAACCCCTCACAGATACTCTAGTTGGAATGCAGGAACGAGCCCTGCTGCAAAGTATTGCATCAAAAATTGTAATTACATGCCCCTGTTAAACAGGGGCTGAAAAATTGGGCCTTAGGCACTGGTGGCTGTGAACAGAACCAAAAATGTTTTTACAAGCTATCAGCATGATCATTGAGGAGGAAGAGGATAATTACTCAGCATAACAGAATAGTCACTCAGCATCAGCATAGGCAGTCTTTGAAGGGATCTGACATTTCAAAAGAAATTATTCGGTTACATCAGCATCAGGTGCTTGGTAGCTGGTGGTGATCCAAGACTGATTCATTTTTATGAAGGTCAGTCGATCGACCGAGTCGGTGGACAGACGCACCCTGTGATCGGTTACAAAGCCTCCAGCAGCACTGAATGTGCATTCTGAAAGAACGCTGGATGCAGGACAGGCCAGTAGCTCAATTGCATACTGTGCAAGCTCTGACCAGTGATCCATCCTCAAGACCCAGTAACCCAGAGGATATTCGGTGGGAAAGGTGTCCAAGTCAGATCTTACCCCTAGGTATTCCTGCACCATGTAAAACAGACGCTGGCGATGGTTGCTGGAACTGATCATACCTTGGGGCTGCGGACTAAAACATTGTCTGAACGCATCGGTCAGATGGCCACCTTCTCCACCGCTCCTTCTTTGACTGACCGAAGCCTCAGCAACACGTCGTCCAGAAACAGGATTTTGTAACCTTCCAGTCTCTGGGAACTCATTGCATAGACCTTTCTGCAAGGCCTCCCGAAGATGTTTCATCCTCTGCGACGGCAAGATAAGGTCCGCAACCTTACCCTTGTAACATGGATCAAGGAGGGTTGCCAGCCAGTATTGGTCCTTCTTGATACCACGAATACGAGGATCCTTACGCAAGCTTTGCAGGATCAGGGAGGCCATGCAGCGTAGGTTTGCTGAGGCATTCGGTCCAGAGTCCTCTGGGTCACTAAGGACAACATGGTCCGCAGCCACCTCCTCCCAGCCACGTACAAGTTCATGTGTTTCTTGGGACTGATCCCTTAAAGACTGCTGCTGATGCTGAGTGCCAGGCTCCATCTCCATACTGACACAATCCTCCTCCTCCCCGTCCTCTTCCTGTGTGATCGGCGGGCACGCAGGAACACTGTCTGGATAAAGGGGGTCTTGAGAGCTAAGGAAGTCCTCCTCTTCCTGCCTCTGTTCTGCCTCAAGTGCCCTGTCTAAGGGGGGGCAGTGTCACTGATGCATGCACTGTCACTGCTCACCATCCTCGTGGCCTCCTCATATGGTGACAGGACAGTGCATGCATCCCTGATCATGGCCCACTGGTGTGGGGAAAAAAAAAACAAGCTCCCCTGACCCTGTCCTGGTGCCATAGTCGCACAGGTACTCATTGATGGCCCTCTGCTGCATGTGCAGCCGCTGCAGCATGGCCAACGTTGAGTTCCACCTGGTGGGCATGTCACAGATTAGGTGGTTCTTGGACAGGTTAAATTCCTTTTGGAGGTCTGCCAGCCGAGCACTGGTATTATATGACTGGCAGAAATGCACACAGACTTTCCTGGCCTGCCTCAGGCCATCCTGTAAGCCCGGGTACCTGCCCAAGAACCGCTGCACCACCAAGTTAAGGACGTGAGCCAAACAGGGCACATGGGTCAGTTGTCCCTGTCGGAGGGCGGAGAGGAGGTTGGTGCCATTGTCGCAAACCACCATTCCTGCCTTAAGTTGGTGTGGCGTCAACCACCTCTGAACCTGCCCCTGCAGAGCTGACAGAACCTCTGCCCCAGTGTGGCTCCTGTCCCCCAAGCACACCAGCTCAAGCACCGCATGGCATCTTTTGGCCTGCGTGCTTGCGTAGCCCCTTGAACACCTACGGAGCACCGCTGGTTCCGAGGACAAAGCACAGGAAGAGGCCATGGAGGAAGAAGAAGAGGAGGGGGTGGAGGAGAGAGGTGTGTCAGAATCATTAGTAGTGGCATTTTGGAGGCGTGGTGGCGGAACAACCTCCAACACTACTGCACCTTGTCCTGCATCCTTCCCAGCTGCCAGCAGAGTCACCCAATGCACGGTGAAACTTAGGTAACGTCCCTATCCATGCCTGCTGGACCATGAGTCAGTGGTAATATGCACCTTACCGCTGACCGCCCTGTCCAGCGAGGCCAAGACATTGCCTTCCACATGCCGGTAAAGAGCTGGAATCGCCTTCCCTGAGAAAAAGTGGCGTTTGGGTACCTGCCACTGACGAAGCGCACATTCCACAAACCCACGGAAGGGGGCAGAGTCTACCAACTGAAAAGGTAGCAGTTGAAGTGCTAGCAATTTTGCCAAGCTAGCATTCAGCCGCTGGGAATGTGGATGGCTGGGAGCGAACTTCTTTCGGCGGTGCAGCAGCTAGGGGAAGGGAAATTTGCCTGGTACAATCTGACGTCGGTGTACCGAAAGCAGATTGCCCACAAGTACTTGGCTGTGACACACCTAATTCTACACCTTCATTCCTCTCAGTGCAGGTCTCAGAGAGGACTGAAGGTATAGTGGGGTTGGAGATCTCAGCTGATGAGGAGCAAAAAGAGGTCCTCTTTGTTCTTTGGTGTGGGTCTTTTACATACGCTTGCCAACGAACTGCATGGCAGGTCAACATATGTCTGGTCAAGCATGTGGTGCCCAAGCGGGAGATGTTTTGGCCACGCGAGATACGCTTAAAACATATGTTGCAAATAGCAGCGGTGCGATCTGATGCACTCGTCTCAAAAAAGGTCCACACCAAAGAACTTTTGGAATAACGCGCAGAGACAGCAGCGCCCTGCACATGCGGAGCTTTGCGGTGTGATGCAGTCAGTGTGCTGCCCTTTGGCTGGCCCCTGGAGGGCATCCTGCCTCGTTGATGATGTGCCTCCTCCTCCTCCTCCTCTCTCCTATCAGGCACCCACGTTGAGTCAGTGATCTCATCATCCCCTCCCTCCTCATCACTGGAGCAAACCTGGCAGTATGCTGCAGCAGGGGGAGCATGACTGCCAGATTGCTGTCCTTCTTGGGCACCCCCTCTGTCCGTGCTCACGTTACTGCCTTCATCTAGCTCAGTATCATCATCAGAGCCTTCTAAACGCTGGGCATCCTCCTGGAGCATGTACCCAACACTGTGGTCAAACAGTTCGAGGAACTCCTTAGGAGGACATGGTGGGGCTAGGGAAGGAGTCACTGATGCCATTGAGCCGAGGGAAGAGGCCACGTTGGCAGCTGCTTTGCCAGACAAAGTACCCTGAGCATGGGTGAGAGAGGATGAGGAGGATGAGGACGGCTTGGTCATTCACTCAACCAAGTCTTCCGCATGTTACGGCTCAACACGGCCAGCTTCCATAAAAAAGGCCAAGCGTGTCCCACGGCCACGTGCTGATGAGGATGCACCGTCTCCATGACCAGCACTGTTGCCTCTAGACACAGAGCCTGCTTGCCCTCTTTTATTGGCTTGTGACTGTCTGCCTCTTCTTGTTGGCCTTCCAGACATACTAATGGCCTGTAGCTGCACTAAGCTGGGATATATATATATATATATATATATATATATATATATATATATACTGATACTGCAGCTAGCAAAATCAACTGCCTGCCTATAGTATGAGAACACGACCAACCTTCTACAGGTAGCTTTAGCTGAACACTGTGCAGAGGTCACACTACACTAACGTGTAAATAATTTAGCTACCTGCGGTAGTGATAGGATGAGGAAAACACCACCAACCATCTACAGGTAGCTTTAGCTGAACACTGTGCAGAGGTTGCACTACACTAACTTGTAGCTTATTTAGCTGCCTGCGGTAGTGATAGGATCAGGAAAACACCACCAACCTTCTACAGGTAGCTTTAGCTGAACACTGTGCAGAGGTCGCACTACACTAACTTGTAGCATTAGCTGAACACTGTCAGGAGGACGCACTACACTAACTTGTAGCTTTAGCTGAACACTGTGCAGAGGTCGCACTACACTAACTTGTAGCTTTAGCTGAACACTGTTCAGAGGACGCACTACACTAACTTGTAGCTTTAGCTGAACACTTTGCAGAGGTCGCACTACACTAACTTGTAGTTTTAGCTGAACACTGTGAGGAGTACGCACTACACTAACTTGTAGCTTTAGCTGAACACTGTGAGGAGGACGCACTACACTAACTTGTAGCTTTAGCTGAACACTGTGCACTACACCAACTTGTAGCTTTAGCTGAACACTGTTCAGAGGACGCACTACACTAACTTGTAGCTTTAGCTGAACACTGTGCAGAGGTCACACTAAACTAACTTGTAGCTTTAGCTGAACACTGTTCAGAGGACGCACTACACTAACTGTAAATAGTCTAGCTGCCTGACTGTGGTACTAATAGGATCAAAAGAACACCAGCAATTTTCTTCAGGTAGCTGTAAATACTGTAACAACACAAGCCTGCCTGTCAGTAGGAAGATAACAGGAACGGATCTAGCTAAACTGAATACAGTGTGTATATATATATACAACACCTGGGATGCATATATATACACAATACACTGTAAGTGCAGCTAACTGACTGACTGTCCTGCCTAATATATCTAACTTAAATCAAATGACACTGTCTGTCTCTCTCTCTCTCTATCTATGAACGCCGGAACACACTACACAGGGCCGCCGTGCAGGCAGCCTTAAATAGTGTGGGGCGTGTACTAAATCCCCTGAGCCATAATTGGCCAAAGCCTCCTTGGCTTTGGCCAATTACGGCTCTCTGTTCAGATGGCGCTGTGATTGGCCAAGCATGCAGGTTATAGTGCATGGTTGGCCAATCATCAGCCAGCAATGCACTGCGATGCTGCAGTGAATTATGGGCCGTGACGCGCCACACGAATTTGGCGCGAACGGCCCATATCGTTCGCAAGTCGGCGAACAGACGATGTTCGAGTTGAACATGGGTTCGACTCGAACACGAAGCTCATCCCTATCTAGAAGTATATAATGTTTGGCAGTTCTAAAGAAATAATGCATTCAAATTTAACTAAACGCATCCGATTTTAGTCGACCAAAATGTACTGGAGATTTTTAGTCAACTAAAATACGACTATAACTAAAACGCATTTTGGTCAAAAGACTATAACTGAAACGAAATTGAAATTTGATGTCAAAATTAAAACTGGGTTTAATACTTATTTAAGGTATTGCATTCGGTTGGTGTGTAATTATGCCTATAATCTTTATTGCTGTAGCTTCCTGTTATGTCTATAGATTTTGAATATAAGATTTCGAGTCCATAATAACTGCTGCTCCAATGTATATCTGTAATTAATTACAAACTATATATAGAAACAATGTTTTTAACAGGTTAGCACTCATAGATTATTAAAATCCAGCTTATCTTTTTTATGTATATCTAAATTATGTCCCCCCCCCCTTCTGATAAACATGCTAATGAAATTTGTTAAATTAAACTTTTCCAATGTAGCCACCTCTAGGTGGTAAGGTACTAGAGTTAGGTTTTTCTCTGGCAGAGTAGGTAAATTTAGGCAGGCCTGGCTGGTTGCTAGGCCTGTTTGTTTCATTCTGGGCTGGGAGTGGCTCAGGAAGCAGCTGATGAATCACAGGCAGCATCACTTCCCTGTCACCTCCCTCTTCCTTCTAGAATTTGCTGGACGGAGAGGAGGGGGAAAGAGGTGGAGCTGTCAGGGATATCTTAAAGCGGTAGTATAGTCATTTTTTTAACTTTTACCTACAGGTAAGCCTATAATAAGGCTTACCTGTAGGTAAAAAGAAAATTTCCTAAACCTGTACGGTTTAGGAGATATTCCCCTCACAATGAGCCACTGACTTCACCGGCGCATGCGCTCCGGGGATTCTCGGCTGAAAGTCCGGTAGATGCCGGACCTTGCCGGAAAGAAGTCTCCCGCGCGAATGCGCGGGAGTGGCGACATCGCAGCTCCAACCACTCACAGCGCCGGAGCCGCGATACCCGGAAGACTCTTCGAGGGAAAATGTCAACTCCCTCGGTGTGGATCGGGTAAGATACCGGCGCCTTGTTCTAAGGTAAGTATTTCATATTAAGCTAGTATACGGTGCATACTAGCTCATTATGGAGAAAAAAAAAGTCAGCGGGGTTTACTACCGCTTAAAGGAGCCCTGACCGATCCCCAACTTGGATTGGCAGGTGGCAGGCCTCCTCAAATACCTGGGGTCAGCCCAGCTGGGGAGGAGTTTTTGGGTGGAAGAGCTGGAGTGAGAGAGTGTAGAGGCTGTCAGGGCCCACGGGGAGCTCCCCAGTCTGGGGGTGGGTGGTTACCCTGGGCTGGGGTATGGGTGGATACGAGAGGAGTGAAGAGATCCCGGAATCGCAGGCACATGAGAGAACAAGGAGAGGACAGTGGGAGAGCACACTCTCAAAGTCTCCAGGAGGACTACTGTTTACAGCCAGGAGTGCTGGTGAGTGAGCACAGTTGGGAGGACTGGGGGACATGACTGAGAGAACTGGGAGATTGCAGTTTGAGATGGGTGCAGAACCAGAAGAGAGGACTGTGGAAAGGGCAGTGGGAAGAGGTCTCTGCAGCCAGGATAGCTGGCAGGGCCTGAAGAGAGCTATCTGGGATTATAGCTGAGTACAGGACAGTTATCACCTGAACTTTTTCTACACCACAGGGGCCCGGGGGTCCCTGCCCGCAAAAGGCAGTTAATTGAGGCCTGACTGAAGCAGTGTGGTGCTAGCTAGCCTGGAGGAGTAACAGTCTGCAGCAAGTGAAGTGCTGGAGGAGGAACGGTGTGCAGCAAGTGTTTGTGCTGGAGAGAAGATTGAGGTGTGTATATTAGAGTGTATATAGAAGTCCCAAGCATTTTTGCACTGGAAATTCCTGGGCATCCCATAATTCCCAAATTATATATATATAATTATTATTATTATTATTATTAATAAACAGTATTAATATAGCACCAACAGTTTGCGCAGTGCTTTACAATATATATCTATAGATATATATCTATAGATATATATCTATAGATATATATCTATATATATATATATCTATATATATATATATATATATAGATATATATCTATATATATAAAACTTTCCTACAGACTAAATAATATTCACTGATTTGGGTTATTTTCACCAAAGAATACAGAATACATTTTGGCCTAAATTTATGAAAAACAATTACTTATTTGCAATTTTTTATAACAGAGATGAAGAAAAATGCATTTTTTTTTCAAAATGTTCCATCTTTTTTCATTTATATAGCAAAAAGTTAAAAAACAAGTGGTGATTTAATACCACCAAAAGAAAGCACTATTTGTGTGAACAAATTGATAAATAATTTTTATGCGTATAATGTTACATGACCGCCGAATTGTCATTCAAAGTGCAACAGCGCTGAAAGCTAAAAATTGACCTGGGAGGAGGGGGATAAAATTGCCCGGTATTGAAGTGGTTAAAGGATAAGCAAACCCAGAGACAAATATTTAATATTTGGCAGCTTAACAGTCCGTAGATGTGGTGGCTGCATTCGCTATCATTTTTCAGGCATAGTACATTTTCAGCAATTACAGAAATTGCCTGTTGATCCTGCAAGAAGCGCAGTGTTCTTGTCACTTCCTGTCACATGTACTGAAAGAAAAAAAACAATGTCACCTCCCTCCTGTGAACTACTCACCTCTCTACCTCCCATGTAAAGAAGATGGACACTGAAGACATTTGAAGTCTAGCCTGGGTCACAGCTTTGGCTCCCTCCGTAGATACAGTCTATTACTGAGTGTTGGCACAAATGAATGGGAAGTGTGTTATTGGCGGGATCAGTGGATGAAAATAAAGGGAAAAAGTCTGAAAGGTCCACTTTACACTTGCTTCGACTTCAACACACATTAAAGCACTTACAGCTTCAACATGCTTTTTTGATGGGTTTTTGATGCTTCAGTGATGCTTTGATGATGCTTTTTGAAGCTTTAAAGTATAACTAAAGGCAAAAAATGTTTTTTATTGTTTTGGATAGAGTGGAGAGGGATTAGAAAACCCGTCACTTTTTATTGCTGTCTGTGCCCCCATTAGGGAGATCCTCCTCTCTATTTGTCCTGTTTACCATTATCATTGAAATCAAAAGCAAAATCCCAAATTTTAATTTATCCCTAGAAAAGTAATAGACGTGAAATCTTCCAATCGGGAAACAAGTTCTGGTGACCTGGGGGGGGACCAAGAGATTCCCTTTTGCAGGGATTCTTCTCACTTCCTGTTTTGGCTCTGGGACAGGAAGTGAAGGGAAATCTCCCCAATGGGATACAGATGGCGAAAAAAATATGACAGGGGTTATAACCCTCCTTTGCTCAATCCAAAATGAAAAAAAAAAAAATAGCTGTGCCTATAGGTCTACTTTAATTAAGCTTGGCACATGCCCTGTGTGTACTGTATGCTGAGTTTATATTTTGTTTTAAAGGGGCCCAGTAACATCCCTCATTAGTACCCTTGTTCAGCAGATCCCCAGCTTATTAGTACCTTCGCTCAGCAGATCCCCAGCTCATTAGTACCCTCGTTCAGCAGATCTCCAGCTCATTAGTACCTTTCACTCAGCAGATCCCCAGTCCCTTAGTACCCTCGTTCAGCAGATCCCCAGTTCATTAGTACCCTCGTTCAACAGATCCCAAGCTCATTAGTACCCTCGTTCAGCAGATCCCCAGCTCATTAGTACCCTCGTTCAGCAGATCCCCAGCTTATTAGTACCTTCGCTCACCAGATTCCCAGCTCATTAATACCCTCATTCAGCAGATCCCCAGCTTATTAGTACCTTCGCTCATCAGATCCCCAGCTCATTAGTACCCTCGTTCAGCAGATCCCCAGTTTATTAGTACCTTCGCACAGCAGATCCCCAGCTCATTTGTACCCTCGTTCAGCAGATCCCCAGCTTATTAATACCTTCGCTCACCAGATCCCCAGCTCATTAATATCCTCGTTCAGCAGATCCCCAGCTTATTAGTACCTTCGCTCATCAGATCCCCAGCTCATTAGTACACTCGTTCAGCAGATCTCCAGCTCATTAGTACCTTTCACTCAGCAGATCCCCAGTCCCTTAGTACCCTCGTTCAGCAGATCCCCAGTTCATTAGTACCCTCGTTCAGCAGATCCCCAGCTCATTAGTACCCTCGTTCAGCAGATCCCCAGCTTATTAGTACCATCGCTCAGCAGATCCTCAGCTCATTAATACCCTCGTTCAGCAGATCCCCAGCTTATTAGTACCATCGCTCAGCAGATCCCCAGCTCATTAATACCCTCGTTCAGCAGATCCCCAGCTTATTAGTACCATCGCTCAGCACATCCCCAGCTCATTAATACTCTTGTTTAGCAGATCCCCAGCTCATTAGTACTCCCAGCCCAACTGATGCCCCACTCAGTAGTATGCCTAGCTTTGCCAATCTACCACTCCAGCTCCAGCTCTGCTGATCCTCTACTCAGTAGTGACCCCCAGCTCTGCAGATCCCCCACTTATTAGTAACCTCCAGCTCTGCTGATCTCCCACTCAGTAGTAACCCCCAGCCCTACTGAACCTCTGATTTGCTGACCCTCCTATCTCTCTGGTCCCTGCTCACCTACTATTATATTGCTTCCACTTTGCGCACTACGTATGACATTGCTAGTTTCTATTTCTCCGGTTCCCCAGCTCTGCTGATCCTCTGCGGCTCAGTCCTCTCTCCCGAGTTCCCACTAACCTTCCACTATAGCATTCCTATGCTGCACACCATGTGTGCCGTCTGCTAGTTGCTCTACTCTAGACTCTGCTCACTTTCCTGCTGCTCCTCACTGCACACCAGATGTGACGTCTGCACCAGACACTTCCAGAATATATACACATGAACCAGAAGTGACTGCTGATGACGTCTTTTCGGTTCACTTGTTGGTTTTCCAGTGCATCCTGGGATAGCTCATACCTGCATTACCTCCAAAACAAGGTGAAGCTAACGCTGAATAGTAGCCCTCAAAAGCTTCAGGTGCTGCTAGCTAGCTATGTCATAGACTTCTATGGAGGCTTTGGAGATGCTTTAAAGCACCAAGAAAGCGACATGGGGTAGGGGTGCTGAAATTAATCGTTGCATCGTTGCATCGCGATTCGGGTGTCCCCGATGCGGCATTGATGCATAAAAAACGGAAAATCGATGTCCGGTGACGTCATTATTAGTAGCCCCGCCCCTCCCGGGAAAGCTCTCCGAGCATATTTTTAAAATGTTTTTATTTTAATAAATGTATTACAATGGATGCTGTGCCCCCCCGCTGTATGTGCTTTTTAAAAAACAATGTCACTTCATACCGAATTTCGCCGGTATACGATCATGTGACTCCTGGCCCTTCCCGTCCCGCCCCTCTCCACTCTCCTCTCTGCTCTCCTCTCACGTGTCTCCTGAGTCCTGACGTCAGCGGGGATTTCTCAGTCCCGCCCGCCTCTCTTCTGATACGATAACTATAGTCAGCGGGCGGGACTGAGAATTCCCCACTGATGTCAGGACTCAGGAGACACGTGAGAGGAGAGCAGAGAGGAGAGCGGAGAGGGGCGGGACGAGCCGGGAGTCACATGATCGTATACCGGCAAAATTTGGTATGAAGTGACATCGTTTTTTAAAAGCACATACAGCGGGGGGGCACAGCATCCATTGTAATACATTTATTAAAAGAAAGTAATTGTGGGGGGTTAGTGATGGCTGCATTTAATGGGCACAGGTGGCTGCGTTTGGCGGGCACAGGTGGCTGAGTTTGGGCACAGGTGGCTGCATTTGGGCACAGGTGGCTGCGTTTGGGCACAGGTGGCTGAAATTGGACACAGGTGGCTGAATTTGGCGGGCACAAGTGGCTGAGTTTGGGCACAGGTGGCTGAGTTTGGCGGGCACAAGTGGCTGCGTTTGGGCACACGTGGCTGAGTTTGACAGGCACAAGTGGCTGCGTTTGGGCACAGGTGGCTGAGTTTGACGGGCACAAGTGGCTGCGTTTGGGCACAGGTGGCTGAGTTTGGCGGGCACAAGTGGCTGCGTTTGGGCACAAGTGGTTGCGTTTGGGCACAGGTGGCTGAGTTTGGGCACAGGTGGCTGCGTTTGGGCACAGGTGGCTGAGTTTGGGCACAGGTGGCTGCATTTGACAAGCACAGGTGGCTGCGTTTGACGGGCACAAGTGGCTGAGTTTGGGCACAGGTGGCTGCGTTTGGGCACAAGTAGCTGCGTTTGGGCACAGTGGCTGCGTTTGGGCACAGGTGGCTGCGTTTGACGGGCACAGGTGGCTCAGTTTGGGCACAGGTGGCTGAGTTTGGGCACAGGTGGCTGAGTTTGGTGGGCACAGGTGGCTGCGTTTGAAGGGCACAAGTGGCTGCGTTTGACGGGCACAGGTGGCTGCGTTTGACGGGCACAGATAGCTGCGTTTGACGGGCACAGTGGCTGCGATTGACGGGCACAGTGGCTGCGTTTGATGGGGGAGGTTCAGTATTTTTCAGTTTGTTTGCGCCCCCCCAAAAAATTTTGAGCACCAGCTGCCACTGGTCAGCACAGAGACAGTACAGGGAACTTCACAGGGCTGTTTGTCATCTGTGGATTCTATCCCTTCTGACCTCCAATCAGCCGTGTGTGTGAATCTCTGTACCCTGTAGTGCACCGGATTAGTGCAATTTTTAAGGGAGTGAGGTTATTTTTAATTCAAAGCGGAGTTCCAGTCAATTTTTTGTTTATTAGAAGTCAGCAGCTACAAAAAAAGTGCATCTTCTGACTTTTAATAAATAGACACTCACCTGTCCCACAATCCAGCGATGTGGCCACCCAAACCCTCCATTCTCTCCCCCGCCTGTCCACGGCGCTGGCAATACTACTGTGGGCATCCAGCTGTGACAGCTTGCAGCTTCACAGCCGGGTGCGCATGTCTCACTGCGCTGTCCTGCATAGTCGGGCAATCTTTTGGGAACTGTGATGTGTCCCAGAAGATTGCAGGGTGGAAGGGCCGCCTAGGCGGCCCAAGCGGAAGTGGGAGCTCGTCGGTAATCGTGATGCATCGTGATGCATCGCGGAATCAAATCGAATCGTTGACCAGATAATCGTAATCGAATCGAATCGTGAGACCAGTGAAGATGGGCTATACTTTTTTAAGCAAAGCAAGTGCAACATGTAAATCGGACTGAAAGCTTACCATTTTATTTAGCAACAGATGCTTTGATTGGCATTTAAAGCACTTTAAAAAAGCATGTCCAGTCGCCATTGTCGCCATTCCACGATTGTACGCAATTTTAAACCGTGTCATTCTAGTTAACTATTCACTCGGTATAACACCATCTTTCACAATATACAACACAATTTGGCTAACTTTACTGTTTTTCTATTTTTTAATTAAAAAAAAAATGTATTTTTTCCCCAAAAAATTGCCTTTGAATGACCGCTGCGCAAGTACCATGTGACATAAAATATTGCAATGACCGCCATTTTATTTTCCAGAGTCTTTGCTAGAAAAATATATATAATGTTTGGGGGGTCCTAAGTAATTTTCTAACAAAAAAATACTGATTTTAACTGGTCCAGAAGTGGTTAAAGTGCCCCCGCCCCACAGCATTCGTGCAATGCATGCATCGGTCCCATATGTAAACGGCGATCGCACCACACATGTGAGTTATTACCGCTAACAATACAGCAAGAGCAATCATTTTAGCACCAGACCTCCCGTGTAACTACAAACTGGTTACCTGGGCTTATAAATTGTCGCCTATGAAGTTTTTAAGTACTGTAGTTTGGTGCCAATCCACAAGCGTCCTGCTATTTCGTGACATGTTATGTATCTATTTACTCTGCCATCATCTTTTATTTTTTAACAAACAATTTTATAGTATATTGTGGGTTTTTTTTTTTTTCATTAAAATTCACAAAGTGTTTTTTTTTTCCGAAAACAAATTGCGTTTGAAAAATGGCTGATATAAACAATTGCAACACTCGCCATTTTATTCTTGAAGGCTTCTGCCTAAAAAATGTATAATGTTTGGGGGTGATAGAAAGTACATTTCTATCAAAAAAAAAAATGTAGATTTTTACATGTAGGCATGAAGAAGTGTCAGAATAGGCCCGGAGTTGAAGCATACCTCCCAACATTTTGAAATGGGAATGAAGGACACCTAATAGTAAACCTACCCGGTTTCCCCGAAAATAAGACCTAGCGTGATTGTCGGTGATGGCTGCAATATAAGCCCTACCCCCCAAATAGACCCTAGTTAAAGTCCTTGTAGGTCTTATTTTCAGGGAAACAGGGTAGGGCTTATATGGGGGGTAGGGCTTATTTTGCAGCCATCACCGACAATCACGCTAGGTCTTATTTTCGGGGAAACAGGGTATGTAGGCATAGGACACGCCCCCTGCCACACCCCTTTAAAGGAGAATTAGCCAAAAAAAAAGGTTCATTAAATCCACAGGGACTTTTTTTTTACCACTACTATTCCTTTATATTGGCTTTTAAAATTTACAAATGCAGCAATTTAGAATTTGGATGAAAGGTTTAGCACTGGGAAACGCTTTTTGAAAGATAAAAAGTGCATTTTATATACATCTATATGGATCAGACCAAAATGAGGGACAAATGAGGGGGGAAAAGGGACAGAGGGACATTGCTCCAAATCAGGGACAGTCCCTCGAAATCAGGGACAGTTGGGAGCTACGGTTGAAGGGGTTAAACCAGAGTTTAGTGTCACTTTAAAAGTATCCCCCATTTCTAGGGGGCACTCTTACAACCTGCCTAATACTACATAGGAAAATGCACCTCTACACACACATATAGGTCTAAATTGGCCTTGAAAGAAATAATAGAATGCAGCCACCACATTGTAAGCTGCACTATAGTAGTGTTTCATTTTGGGGTTTAGATATACTTTAAAAACGAAAAATATGATTTTACCTTTCTCAAGGCCGGTTAAAATCTTAACATTGACTTTGCTAAGTGAACAGTCTCTACACTTTGGGTAAATCAACCCAGAGGGGTCTGTTCAATTTTATACATCCAGAATTGGTAAGATATTTCATTTTTTTTTTTTAAAAAGGCAGCGAGTTGTTCTGGAATTGTTGCTTGTTTTTCCTTGAATAAGGTCAGTTCTCAAAATAATATGTATGGATTTATTCTTCGTCCGCACTGTATGATAAATGAATTCTGTTTTGTGGTTTCAGCGCTGTGTCTGTGCATTCTGTGCAAAAAAAAAAAAAGTAAAAAAAAAAGAATTGGCATTAGCACATTTACTTATTGCTAAACATTTGCTCCCCCTAGTGGCTAAGGAGAAAATGACAGTCGCTCCTATGTATTTTTCTAGGAATTATATACTTAAAGGTAATAAGTATAATAAACAAAGGTAAGTGCAAGAATTCTACTTTGGATCCAAAGAGCATTAGAGGCATATAAATGTCATTGGATACAGTGGTGGATTATGGCAGAAATTGAATTGACATGTTTTATTTTGTTTTTTATTTTATTTGCAGAAAAACACATTAAAAAGTTATACTAGTATGAGTATTCTATAAACACTTATTCCTGTAGATTTTATATTAATTTAAGGCAGATTTAAGGTTGTGTCTACCATGATATTATAACGATTGACTTGGTCATATATAGTTAGACTTTAAATTTAACGCCGTTAATCAATAATTTAAATAATTGAATCTAAATAATATTTTTTTTTTATTATTATTTTAGTTCCAGCTGGGCAGTTTCCCAATCTTAGTTCACAAGGATAGAAAAAGAAAAAAGGAAATTCATATTTATAACCTTAAAATCCCAGCTGTCAGTTATTTCTGCTCTTTGCTGGATAATAGAGACCCGCACTGGTGTAAGTCAGCAGCAAAGTCAATGGAATTTTATTTAAAACATTATATTATTTGGTTTACAGTTACACAAAGGAGGGATGGTTTGGTAAAGTTTTTACATCACTTGAAGCTAAACTTTAAATTCACAGTTCACGTATATATATATGGGCTTTGTTGAACCTGCCAAAGGATTTGAAATTCTGTGCATCCAGTTTTGTGATCCAGGCACAGTGTAAATAGATCCTCCACAGCCTGATCAAGAACATACCTCCAGCTTGCTGATTGAATAATGTAGAAGCAGCAGAACGCCCAAAAAGTCATCCCTCTGCTCTCTTCTCCTGTCAGCGTGCTGTCTGTTTGCACATGTGCACTGCAGAAAAGGAGGAATGGCTTTTGTACTGGCTTTCCCTCTTCCAGACAGAGTTCTGCTGTGCACGGGGAATAAAGAAGGCTAATATTAAGACAGATTAGCATACTAAAGATGGGTATACACTGAAGTTTTTTTTTTTTTTTTTCGTTCAACCAGCAAGCTGATCGAAAAAAAACTCACAGATTCCTGCATCCACTCAAGCAATGTGTGCTATTGTATTCTGACATTGTAGACTGCTGACCCAGCTGAATTCTGAGACGTGCATTCCCAGCTTTTTACTTGGTGCATTTAAACATACACTGAATGAAATTTAAGGCTTTTTGCAGATTTGCACTACAGTACATGGTTTCCTATGGAACACGTTCTGTAGAACAAATTTGCAAAATGCAAAAAGCACTAAAAATGCATAGGTGTGAATCAAGTCTAATACTTAGATGCATTACTTGGTGTATAAAGAAAGAAAGAAAGAAAGAAAGAAAGAAAGAAAGAAAGAAAGAAAGAAAGAAAGAAAGAAAGAAAGAAAGAAAGAAAAAAAAAATGATGGACAAATAAAGAGGGAAGTAAGGGAGGAAAGAAAGAAGGATCAATAGATAGATATATAGATAGATAGGTAGATAGATAGATAGATAGATAGATAGATAGATAGATAGATAGATAGATAGATAGATAGATAGATAGATAGATAGATAGATAGATAGATAGATAGATAGATAGATAGATAGATAGATAGATAGATAGATAGATAGATAGATAGATAGATAGATAGATAGATAAAAGAAGGAAGGAGTGGAGGAAAGAAAGAAAGATAGATAGATAGATAGATAGATAGATAGATAGATAGATAGATAGATAGATAGATAGATAAAAGAAGGAAGGAGTGGAGGAAAGAAAGAAAGATAGATAGATAGATAGATAGATAGATAGATAGATAGATAGATAGATAGATAGATAGATAAATAGATAGATAGATAGATAGATAGATAGATAGATAGATAGATAGATAGATAGATAGATAGATAGATAGATAGATAGATAGATAGATAGATAGATAGATAGGAAAGAAAGAAAGAAAGAAAGAAAGAAAGAAAGAAAGAAAGAAAGAAAGAAAGAAAGAAAGAAAGAAAGAAAGAAAGAAAGAAAGAATTTATGGACAAAAGAAAGAGGAAAGGGGAGGAGGGAAGATAGACAGAGAAAGAAAGAAAGAAAGAAAGAAAGAAAGAAAGAAAGAAAGAAAGAAAGAAAGAAAGAAAGAAAGAAAGAAAGAAAGAAAGAAAGAAAGAAAGAAAGAAAGAAAGAAAGAAAAAAAATGATGGACAAATAAAGAAGGAAGTAAGGGAGGAAAGAAAGAAGGATCAATAGATAGATAGATAGATAGATAGATAGATAGATAGATAGATAGATAGATAGATAGATAGATAAAAGAAGGAAGGAGTGGAGGAAAGAAAGAAAGATAGATAGATAGATAGATAGATAGATAGATAGATAGATAGATAGATAGATAGATAGAAGAAAGAAAGAAAGAAAGAAAGAAAGAAAGAAAGAAAGAAAGAAAGAAAGAAAGAAAGAAAGAAAGAAAGAAAGGAAAAATTGATGGACAAAAGAAAGAGGAAAGGGGAGGAGGAAAGATAGACAGAGAGAGGGAAAGAAAGAAAGAAAAAAAATGATGGACAAATAAAGAGGGAAGTAAGGGAGGAAAGAAAGAAAGAAAGAAAGAAAGAAAGAAAGAAAGAAAGAAAGAAAGAAAGAAAGAAAGAAAGAAAGAAAGATGGTGGACAAATAAAGAGGAAAGTAAGGAAGGAAAGAAAGAAGGATCGATAGATAGATAAAAGAAGGAAGGAGTGGAGGAAAGAAAGAAGGATTGAAAGATAGATAGATAGATAGATAGATAGATAGATAGATAGATAGATAGATAGATAGATAGATAGATAGATAAGAAAGGAAAAATAGATGGACAAAATAAAGAGAGAAGGAAAGAAGGATATCATTATTATTATTATTATTATTATTATTATTATTATTATAATTATTATGGTACTTATATAGCGCCATCAATTTACACAGCTCTTTACATATACATTGTACATTCGCATCAGTCCCTATCCTCAAGGAGCTTACAGAGAGAAAGAAAGAAAGAAAGAAAGACAGAGAGAAAGAAAGAAATAGAGCAGGTAGAAAGATGAAGCCATTTACTTTATTCCTGTGTGAGTGTCACAAGAGATGATGAATATTTCAGATTCATATAACATATTAGTATTATTATATGTTTAGATAAATAATATAGATACTTATTATTATCTAGGTTTATTTCAGATACATCAACTTATTCTAAACTAAACAATCACCTTCTAAGTAAGTTTATTTTCTGATTGTGTAGTTTTCACTCTTTTATTTTCCCTGTTTGTTTATTGTGCTGCTATTTTATGTACTTTTTCCATGTAAAGAAGGAGAGAATGTTTTGTAGTGATACAAATGATCCATCAGTAGATTTTGGAGGCACAGACTAGAGCGGATAATAGTACACTTTGTGCTATTTTGTTGGTTTTTCATTTTGTTCTTGTTTGTGGAGTAAACACAAAGCTGACCGTTGTGAGTGGTGACATGCGGGAGGATTTAGAAGACGGTACATTGCTCCTTGTTCTACAGGGATCCCTGTCAGGTTCCTTTTTTCTGCATTAAATGTTCCTCCCCAGCGATAGCCTGAGGGGGCTTCCACTAAACAATTAATGCCAGGCGTCTCCGGAGATCTTAATGGGTATTTAGCAATAAGTTCACTTCCACCGCATTGCATAATGTGATATTTTGACAATCCCATAATTTAATGAGCTTCTGGAAAATCATTTTTTATTTTTTTTCCAAGCTCAGTTTACACAAAAGTTATTTGTAAACTGTTTACACATAAAAGTTGCTTATCAGCTGTAGACATAAAAAAAACATTGCAGGTATTGATTGTGAATTAGGAATTAGTAGTTAAAGGGCGATGGATGAGTGAGTGTCCCCATCACATGAAATAAAGGTCTCTATCAGATCTCCTATACACAGCATGTTCTGGGGAAGGTATAGCTAGTTTTATTTATTTATTTTGCAGATTATTGTTTATTTGTATCTTTGTTTTTTAATGACATCATATAGTCAGGGCACATTTAAAGGATAGGTTTATATTTTACAGAAGTGTAAAAATGGTGTGGTCTGAGCCTATATCATTAATGACCTTTGAAATAAGAATAAATTAAAGTATACAATTATCAATATGGTACGAATTTTCTGATTTTTCAAAAGAATATTCTTTTGAATGTCGACCATGTATGGCCAGCCTTAGAACCAGCAAACACTATATATAGATATGTCTATATAGATATATCTATAGATATATCTATATAGATTTATCTATAGATATATCTATATAGATATATATATATATAACATTTTCAGACACCCTAGAGAATAAAATGGCGGTCGCTACAATACTTTATGTCACACCGTATTTACGCAGCGGTCTTACAAACGCAATTTTTTGGAAAAATGCTTTAAAATTGCGCCTGCTCGTGGAATGGCGACAAACTTTGACATAGGTGAAGTTTAAAAATTTCTACAGGTTACCAGTTTTGAGTTGAAGAGGAGATCTTTTGCTAGAATTATCGCTCTCACTCGAACAATCGCTGCAATATCTCACATGTGTGGTTTGAACACTGTTTACATATGCAGGCGCAACTTACTTATATGCGTTCGCTTCTGCACGCGAGCACGGCGGGACATGGCGCTTTAAATTATTTTATTTTTTCTTCTTTATTTTACTTTTTATTTTTTTCTTTACACTGTTCCTTTAAAAAAAAAAAATTTGGGTCACTATTATTCCTATTACAAGGAATGTAAACATCCTTTGTAATAGAAAAAAAGTATGACAGGACCTCTTTAATGTGAGATCTGGGGTCAAAAAGACTTCAGATCTTATTATTACACTAAAATGCAATAAAACATTTTTTTAAAAAGTATTTTTTTCTTAAATAAAAAATTTCCCTTTTAAGACCATTGGGTGGAAGTGACGTTTGACGTCGCTTCCGTCATCCAATTTTATGGAGCCGAGTTAGGGTCATCATTCCCTCACTCAACACAGTGCCTCTAAGGGGAAAGGATCAGATCGGTAAGCGGCGGAGACGACCGGGACGTGGCGGGAGGCGGATTGGCACCTCTCACGGTGCTGATTAAAATTATCTTGCGGTGGTCTCCCGCCGTTTTTAAAAATACCAGGGTTATATGCTGCCATAACAATGGTATTCAGTGTAAAAGTACCGACGTATAACGAAGGCAGAGGGTCCGGTAGTGGTTAACCATGGAATATCTACAATTATATATCTGTTTAGCTCTCCATGTATTATCCACTAATCTTGCTATAAATACATTTAATAGTGATAATTCTATATTGTCTATCCATATAATATCTAAGGTTCGGGTTGAGGTCAGGACTCTGTGCAGGCCAGTCAAGTTCCTCCACGCCAAACTCTCTCATCCATGTCTTTATGGACCTGGCTTTGTGCACAAATGGTCACAGAGCCTGCCATCTGAACTACAGAGGTGCTGCAAAGAGGAGTTTCAGGAGGTGGAGCCAGTACAGGAATCACTGCTTGTAGGCAGCAGGGTACCATGGGATATGCATGCAGGGAATCCAGGAAGTTGTGGAAAGAAACATCCAGCAAACTGGCAGAACTCACAGCATGAAAGGAGAATTTGTAAGGGTTTGTAAAGACAATTTTTTTTTTAAAATAGCAAATATGTAATACGTACCAGCTCTGTGCAATGGTTTTGCACAGAGCAGAACCGATCCTGCTCTTCTCGGGTTTCCCGAAGGCCCTCTGGGCCCCTCCCCTCTGCTGAATGCCCCCATAGCAGGCCGCTTGCTATGGGGGCACTTGTGCGTGCTTGCTACCGAACCCTGCACTGTGTCCATAAGACACAGGGAGCTCAGCTCTGCCCCCCACCCCCACACTCCCTCTTTACTGGCTGTGATTGACAGCAGCAAGAGTCAATGTGTCAGCTAATGAGGAGCGAGAGACCCGGGAGAGGCACTACTCTCATGCACATCGCTGGATTGATATCCGGCTCAAGGTAAGTGGTTGTAAATGCCCAAGGTATAAAACCTTGGGCATTTACAACCACTTTAACCACTTGACATCCGCGCTATGGCCGAATGACGGCCACAGCGCGGACCTGAATTCCCGGGAGGCCGTCATATGACGGCTTCCCCTGTGCACGCGTCCTGCAGGGTGCGCGCCGAGCGCGCTGTGATCACCGAGTCACTGAGACTCGGCTGATCACCGATCCGAGTAAGGGGCCGTTCCCGGCCCCTTACCATGTGATCAGCTGTCAGCCAATGACAGCTGATCACATGATGTAAACAAAAGATTGGTAATCGTTTTTTTTTTTATACTCACGCTGATAGCGTGAGTAGAAAAAAAAGCCGATCACCGGCTCAGATGCGAGGGACAAAGGTCCCAAAGTGGAAGAGGCACATCTGCCTCATCTGTGCCACCTAACAGTGCCACCTAACAGTGCCCACAGTGCTACCTAACAGTGCCCACAAGTGCCACCTAACAGTGCCCACAGTGCTACCTAACAGTGCCCACAAGTGCCACCTAACAGTGCCCACAGTGCCACCTAACAGTGCCCACAAGTGCCACCTATCAATGCCCACAGTGCCACCTAACAGTGCCCACAAGTGCCACCTATCAATGCCCACAAGTGCTAGCTATTAATGCCCACCAGTAGTGTCAATCAGTGCCACCTAGCAGTGCTGCCTATCAGTGTAACTAATCAGTGCCCATTATTGCCACCCATCAGTGCCCATCACTGCCGCCTATCAGTGCCCATCAGTGCCGCCTCATCAGCGTACATCAATGAAGGAGAAAAATTACCTGTTTTAAATTTTTTATAACAAAATATATATATATTTTTTTTAAATTCAGTCTTTTTAAAAAATTTTTTAACAAAAAATAAAAACCGCAGAGGTGATCAAATACCACCAAAAGAAAGCTCTATTTGTGGGGGAAAAAATGATAAAAATGTCATTTGGGTACAGTGTTGTATGACCGCGCAATTGTCATTCAAAGTGCGTCAGCGCTGAAAGCTGAAAATTGGTCTGGATAGAAGGGGGGTTTAAGTGCCCAGTATGCAAGTGGTTAAGTAAACTTATATTGGATTGTCAAATATAACTATTGTTTGTATTGTTATTACAATTGCAATGTTATACAATTAAAGTGTATGCTGTGACCATAGATCTCCTTTAAAGTGTTACCAAAACACAACAGTACATTCAGTCTGTATATGCAGTAAAGCATGCTTGTTATACTCACTGTGGAACCTAAGAGGTTAATCCTCTGCATTGTGTAAAAAGGCTGCTTGATCCTGTCTTCTCTGCTCCTCCCCTTCTTCCACTGCCTCCAAACCATCTCCTGATAAGACAGAGTCTTGCAGGAACTCTGCACAAGCTCAATTTGGTGTGTATTGTTAGAGATGTTTTTTTTTTTCTTGGGAGAGTGCATGCGATTAGCACAGGGCCAATCAGCACTGTCCAGACAGAGGGTCAGGGGTCCTATGGCCTCATTGGACAATCAGGGGAGAATGAAAACTCCTCCTACAAGCTTTAACCGAACACTGATAGAAGTCACAAGACTGCTACTGTATATACTGCTGATTAAAAAAAAAATATTTAGCAGTTTATATTTACTAAAACTAATGCATTTCCATGGTCTGTGTACTGTGGGAGAGCAGATATAGTGAATGCAGGTTCCTGGGTTTAGTAACACTTTGATCATTTGTAAAGGAAACCTAATTTTACTCATAAAAAAATATTTCAGGAGCCAGGCATGTGACCCAACTTGCAAAGCATACTGGGCTCTTTTAATGAGAAGTTCCAGCATTGCCTGCATGCATAGGCACCAAATAAACAAATGGGTGATTCAGCTGATCTAGTCTGCTAGTCTCTGCTAAGTGACAAGGAAGAGGAGGGTGACTTTTGTGTAACTCACTCTGTGTATTCTGATCTCCCTGCTTTTGGGGTCTATTTAACAGAACAACTGCAGGATGAACTGAATAGAGCTTCTGTTGCTGCTTGAAGCTCGCCACCTACTGGAAGAAAGTGATAAATAGTATGTAGTACAAAAATCTCCAGCACTCGCTGCATGACGCAATAGTGCCATAACACAGTTTGCAGCTCCCACATATATTTGCACATGTATACCACTGAGACCATTTTTGTATTAGAAACTGTTCCTCTCCACTAGCTAGCAGGGCTGAATAAATTTGTTCCATCTATTGTCCATATAACAAATGCCTTCCTATTTGCACCATTCATAGATTTGAATTGATTGAGCATCTGCCAGTTTTTTTTAAACAAACAAGAGAGGACTTCTGCTGCTGTAGACCAGGCTGGCCTGCCCTTGTTGGACTGGGGTAGACCACAGGTAAGTCTCTTCTCAATTTACCATCATGTATGTTCCAGCATTGATACAGTTGTAGATTGGATCAATACCACCCAACAGAGCACAATAATACCTTGACATTAATATTACAAATACATACAACTGAGACCTGCTCTTTTTTGGAATTAGAACCCAGTCTCCTATTCAGGATCTACACCTCTTCCCTGGATCAGTTGATTGACTCCCATGGCTTCCCATGGCATTTCAATGCGGATGACACCCAAATTTATCTCTCTACCCCTCAGGTCACTCCATCAGTATCCTTACGTATCGCTAATTTACTCTTCAGCTTGGATGTCTGACCACTTCCTCAAACTCAACCTGTCCAAAACCAAGCTCATAATATTTTCTCCCCCGCGTGCCCCCTCTCCTGACTTCTCTGACAAGATCAATAGCTCAACTATCAACCCGTCCGCACATGCCAGGGTGTTAGGTGTTATCCTGGACTCTGAACTCTCTTTTCAGCCCCACATCCAATCAATGTCCAAAGCTTGCTGCCTGAACCTACACAACATCTCCAAAATACATCCTTTCCTAACTAATAACACTACAAAGCTCCTAGTTCACTCTCTGGTTATCTCTCACCTCGACTACTACAACTCCCTCCTTATTGGTTATCCTTTACATAGGCTGTCCCCCCTTCAGTCCATCATGAAAGCCAGATTCATCTATCTTATCAACCATTCAGTGTCTGCTACCCCTCTCTGACAATCCCTCCACTGGCTTCCGCTCACCCAACAAATTAAATTAAAAATACTAACAACCTACAAAGCCATCCAAAACTCGGCCCCGAGCTACATCACCAGCCTAGTCTAAAAATACCAACCTAATTGTTCTCTTCATTCCTCCCAGGACCTCCTGCTCTCTAGCACCCTTGTCACCTCCTCCCATGCTGGCCTCCAGGACTTCTCCCAAACCTCTCCTATCCTCTGGAACTCCCTACCCCAATCTGTCCAACTATCTCCTACTCTGTCTACTTTTAGCTGAACCCTGAAATCCCTTCTTTTCAGAGAAGCCTATTCCAGATAGCAAGCAATGGTGCTGCAGGTTTGAAATTGACTTGCTAAGCTATTGATAGACTTGCCAGGCTTCACAAGTTTGTTGCACAACTGCAGCAAGTCTGCATTGCATGAATTCTGCTGCAAGTTCTGATTCAGTTATGTTGTGCTATAGTCCTCCCACCACAGGGGTCCCTGTGGCTGGATTTTCATGCTGTAGACTTGCAGAGCTCTTGCTGTAGACTCACCACTGCAACTTTGCTTTTGCTAGAGACTTGTAACGCAAATGTGCTACAAATTGGAGAAGCGTCAACTAGAACTTGTACCTCAACTGCTCTGCAAGTTTACTACTTGCCAGTGAAAATTCGCAGCAAGTTAACAGGCTTACAATTCAACACTGCCACAAATTTGTGGCAAGTTATCCTTGCTATCTGGGTATCCCGCCTCCACCATCTGTACTTTTATTTGCTCCATCAGCTTATCCCCCACAGGTTTTACCTATAGTATTACTTGACCCTCCCTCCTAGATTGTAAGCTCTAACGAGCAGAGCCCTCTGATTCCTACTGTATTGAATAGTATTGTACTTGTATTGTCTGCCTTAATGTAGTAAAGCCCTGCGCAAACTGTTGGCACTATATAAAATAGTTACATAGTTAGTCTGGTTGAAATAAGACACAAGTCCATCCAGTTCAAAATATCCTCTTAGATTGTAAACTCTAATGCCCCGTATACACGAGCGGAATTTCCATCGGAAAAATCTTGGATGGTTTTTCCGATGGAATTCCGCTCAAGCTTGCCTTGCATACATACGGTCACACAAAAGTTCGCTGAACTTTTGACCGTCATGAACGCGGTGACGTACAACACTACGACGAGCCGAGAAAATGAAGTTCAATGCTTCCGAGCATGCGTCAAATTGTTTCCGAGCATGCGTAGGAATTTTGTGCGTCGGAATTGGTACAGATGATCGGAATTTCCGCTCAACTCTTTTTCCGACCGAAAATTTGAGAACCTGCTCTCAATCTTTTGCTGGCTGGAATTCCGCCAGCAAAAGTCCAATGGAGCATACACACGGTCGCATTTTCTGACCAAAAGCTCTTATCGGACTTTTGCTGGTGGAATTTCCGATCGTGTGTACGCAGCATAACAAGCAGGGCCCTCTGATTCCTCCTGTATTAAATTGCATTCTAATTGTACTGTCTGCCCTAACATTGTAAAGTGCTGGGCAAACTGTTGGCACTATATAAATCATGTATAATAATAATATTAATAAATCCTGTATAATAAGAATAGTTTTGCATTGTTTGCTGGACTATGCTAGGCCTTTGATTCAATGCTTCTAATACCTGCTTCAAGCAAATGTGCAAAAAAAAAAAAAAGAAGAAAAAAGCTATCACAATAGTTTGCAACAATTTAAATCAGGACTATAGGCAAAACTTTTTTTTTTTGCATTTTGGATAGAGTTGGGAGGGTTATAACCCCTGACAGATTTCTTTTTTCACCATCTGTGTCCCATTGCAGATATTTCCCTTCACTTCCTGTCCCAGAGCCAAACAGGAAGTGAGAGAAAACCCTGGCAAATTAAGGGAATCTCTTGGGATTCCCCAGGTCACCACAACTAGTGTCCCCATGGGAAGATTTCCCTGCTATTACTTTTCTGGGGACAACCCAAAATTTGTGATTTTTTTTTTTTACTTTCCCTTTCAATGGTGATGGTAAACAGGACAAATAGAGAGGGTGAATCTCCTTAACGGGGCACAGACAGCAAAGAAAAACTGATTCCCCTCTATCCAAGAAAAAAGGTTTGCCTTTAGTTATACTTTAACAATGAACATACAGTATAAAACTGGAGACCATTAAGTATTTGACTGATCACTGGGTTCCTGTACTGAGCTGCATCTGCTGCATTGAACTCCCAAGAGGTGTTTTCAGCCTTGCTTGAATTTTCCTCTACCGGACTACAGAGCACCTTCCCTTATGTTTTGAAGGTGAAGAAGAGAGAGGTGTTCTGTAGTGCGGCAGAAAAATAGCTGGAGAGGGCTGATAGCAACCTGACATTAGGAGTACACTGGATTTATGGATCCACAGGTATTTTCTATATTTGCAGGATTGTTAACCACATCCCGCCAGGCCTATAGCAAAATGACGACCAGGCAGTAGCTCTTCCATTCTGTCTGGATGTCATATCACGGGGGCGCACAGCGCGGCGATCTGTAGTGCGGTGTGCCGCTCCAACATACTGCATCTCTGATCACGGTAAAGAGCCTATGACGTAGGCTCTTTACCACGTGATCAGCTATTTCCTATTCACAGCTGATCACGGCGTAACTAGGAAGTGCTGATTATCGGCAATCCTCTATTCACGCTGACAGCACATGAGTAGAAAGCTGATAAGCGGCTCTCCTGACAGGGAGGGTCTGCACTGATAAACAGTGCAGTGATTATCAGTGCAGCCCCAGCAGCAGTGCCCATCAGTGATGCCAATCAGTGCCCATCAGTGATGCCTTTTAGTGCCCATCAGTGATGCCTGTCAGTGCCTCCTCATCAGTGCTGTCTATCAGTGCCCATCAGTGCCGCCCATCATTGCTGCCATTCAGTGCCCATCACTGCCGCCTATCAGTGCCCATCAATGCTGCCTATCAGTACCTATAAAAGCTGCCCATCAGTGCCACCTCTCAGTGCTGCATATCAGTGCCACCTATCAGTGCCCATCTGTGCCTGTCAGTGCAGCCTCATCAGTGCACATCAGTGAAGGAGAAAATACTTATTTACAAAATTTTAAACAGAAACGAAGCAAAAAGTAAAAAACCCAGTGGTGATTAAATACCACCAAAAGAAAGCTCTATCTGTCTCAAAAATATGATAAAAATGATGTTTGGGTACAGCGTTGCATGACCGCACAATTGTCATTCAAAGTGTGCCAGCACTAAAAGCTGAAAATTGGTCTGGGTTGGAAGGGGGTGAAAATGCCTGGTATTGAAGTGGTTAATGTGACGAAACATAGAAACATAGAAAATGGCAGAAAAAGACCGTGTAGTCCATTGTGAAAGCCCATTTGGGATTCGTGGTGCAACACTGGCTGCCGATTCACCGGGACTTCCCAAAGACATGGACTTCTCTGTTTGATTCTTTCCAAAGATGGACCATTCTCGATATTCCTTCACCTGTTCAGGTAACCTGGAGCAGCCTCAGTTAGGTGTAGTTAGGCTGAGAACGTTGTTGCATGTTATACATGTTCTACTGAACTTTCAGTGAAATTGTTTCAACTGCATTAAAGTGTTTGTAAACCCCAAAATTATTCAGATTATGGTCCCTGAAAGCAGATTATACAGCACAGTGCTTGTGCTGTGTAATCTGCCCCCTCTAAACTGTAAAAAAAACCTCCCTGAACCTGGCACTTCCAGTATCCCCTCTCTGCACTGACCACGAAATCAGGGCTGCTCAGCCCTGACCACCGTGGTCAGAGTGCATCCCTGCATCATGCATTGCTGTCCCCTCTGCTCTCCTCTCTCCCCCCTCATCCCCTCCTTCCTGCCTGTCATCTCCCTCTCTGTGTCTGTCTCCGCCCCCCCCCCCTACCACCTGCCGATATTATTGTAAAAAAAAAAAATAAATAAAATAAAATGGTCACTGCCAGCCCCTCTATTAGAGGCTGGCATAGCACACTATGTAAGTAGTTTTCAAAAACGAGCATTCAAAATACCAAATTTGAGCTGTCTTCAGGCCGGTCATGTGACTCGCTTTACAGCTATGATACAGAGCTTCTGCGGAGGAGACGAGCGGCCATGTGATCTACCCGGCTGACATCAGAGGGAGATCATGGCTCCTCCTGCAGAAGACATCCATCGGAGCTATAAAGCGGCCGCGAGTCACGTGACCGGCCTAAAGACAGCTCAAATTTCCTAGGGTCTCTGCTAAAAAAATATACATAAGGTTTGGGGGTTCCAAGTAATTTTCTAGCAAAAAAATATGAAAGATCGCCATAGAACCCGCAGCGATCTACGCCATATTCGGCCCCTCCTCCGTCCCCCCACTGTATTCTGCACATGTCTTATGCATGGGGCCCACTATGTGCTGGGTAGAACGCAATTCTGTTACTGGGAGTGAGAAAACAGAGGTACACTGGACTGGTGGAGCGGGTCCCTCCAAATGCAACATATACATCGCTACAAGTTTGTGGTGACATGGGACAGAACATCCTAAAGAGGAACTCTGTACATTCACTGCACACAAGTGGCTCATCTCTGAGTCGGGGCTGCCTTAATGGTTGATTCTTCCCATGACCGCAGCCTTGGCCTGGTCCCGAGCATTGATGAGCACACTTTCAGGTGAGGTGTTACCCCACGTGCCCAGGTGCAGCCAGACTTCATCCACAAGCTCATCTCTCTATCTCCCCCTATCTGAATATGGATTGCTCATTGTGCTCCCTGTGCTGCTCCTTGCTCTACATCTCTGCCAGGTTCATACACTATGATCCTTTGAAAAATGAATTTTATATTTCTTGAATGACTACAGAGCTGCATTGATTAGCAGTGAACCCTTCCCCCATCCAAAAATTGCCTTCACCTGTGTCAGATGGCTCAATACCGTGTCAGAAACCATGAAATCAGGCCGAGACAGAAGTACAGTTAAATCACACTTGTTTAAGAATAAAATTAAAAAGAACAAACGTAGTCAAAACATAGCCAAAGTTCAGTAAGCGGAACGGAAAGTCAGCCAAGCCAGAAGTCAGGGATCAATGCAGTAGAACAGCTAGCAGAATCTGGAGCCAGAAGGGATGTCAGCACAGCAATTCTTGAACAGGATCGCAGGCGATAGTTCTGTGATGCTGACCAAGGCGAAGGCAGAGCTTCTCTGGACTGGACGGCTTAAGTAGGCAGGACTGACGAGCAGGATATCATCAACAGCTGAGTAACTGTGGAGAGAAAGGAGTTGGCAATTAGCCGACAAATGAGCAGCCAGCTCAGTGAAGGAAGGGCTGAGCCCAGCCCTGACACACCCTCAGCCTTGATGCAGCTCAACATGCTAATTAATTATCAATTTTTTTTTCTACTTTCAACTCAGTGACGTCATCATGGCTGATGGGAGGGTCCGGCAGAGTGCTTTCTGAAAATATCACAACTCGATCACCAGCTCGAATCTCAGCCACTATCTGCCTAAAGTTTGCATGTTCTCCCTGTGCCTGTGTGGGTTTCCTCCAGGTCCTCCAGTTTCCTCCCACACTCCAAAGACATGCTGGCAGGCTAATTGGCTCCTGTCCAAATCGGCCCTAGTATATGTATGAATTTAAGTAAGGGACCTTAGATTGTAAGCTTCTTGAGGGTATGGACTAGGGATGAGCCGAACACCCCCCTGTTCGGTTTGCACCAGAACATGCGAACAGGCAAAAAATTTGTTCGAACACGCGAACACCGTTAAAGTCTATGGGACACGAACATGAATAATCAAAAGTGCTAATTTTGAAGGCTCATATGCAAGTTATTGTCATAAAAAGTGTTTGGGGACCTGGGTCCTGCCCCAGGGGACATGGATCAATGCAAAAAAAAGTTTAAAAACGGCCGTTTTTTCGGGAGCAGTAATTTTAATAATGCTTAAAGTGAAACAATAAAAGTGTAATATCCCTTTAAATTTCGTACCTGGGGGGTGTCTATAATATGCCTATAAAGGGGCGCATGTTTCCCGTGGTTAGAACAGTCTGACAGCAAAATGACGCTTCAAAGGAAAAAAGTCATTTAAAACTACTCGCGGCTATTAATGCATTGCCGGTCCGACAATACACATAGAAGTTCATTGATAAAAATGGCATGGGAATTCCCCATAGGGGAACCCTGAACCAAAATTTTTTAAAAAAATGACGTGGGGGTCCCCCTAAATTCCATACCAGGCCCTTCAGGTCTGGTATGGATATTAGGGGGAACCCCGGCCAAAATTTAAAAAAAAATGATGTGGGGTCCCCCTAAATTCCATACCAGGCCCTTCAGGTCTGGTATGGATATTAAGGGGAACCCCAGCCAAAATTAAAAAAAAAAAACAGCGTGGGGACCCCCCAAAAATCCATACCAGTCCCTTATCCGAGCACGCAACCTGGCAGGCCGCAGGAAAAGAGGGGGGACGAGAGAGCCCCCCCCTCCTGAACCGTACCAGGCCACATGCCCTCAACATTGGGAGGGTGCTTTGGGGTAGCCCCCCAAAACACCTTGTCCCCATGTTGATGAGGACAAGGGCCTCATCCCCACAACCCTGGCCGGTGGTTGTGGGGGTCTGCGGGCAGGGGGCTTATCGGAATCTGGAAGCCCCCTTTAACAAGGGGACCCCCAGATCCCGGCCCTCCACCCTGTGTGAAATGGTAAGGGCCTACCATTTCACAAAAAAAGTGTCAAAAATGTTAAAAATGACAAGAGACAGTTTTTGACAATTCCTTAATTTAAATGCTTCTTCTTTCTTCTTTCTTCTTTCTTCTATCTTCCTTCGGTTTCTTCCTCCATCTTCTTCTTCTTCTGGTTCTTCCTCCGGTGTTCTCATCCGGCATCTCCCGCCTCGGCGTCTTCTTCCCTTCTTCTCCTCGGGCCGCTCTGTATCCATGATGGCATGGAGAGAGGCTCCCACTCTTCTCTTCATCTTCTTCTCTTCATCTTCTTCTCTTCATCTTCTTCCCTGGGCCGCTCCGCATCCATGATGGCATGGAGGGAGGCTCCCGCTGTGTGATGCTTCTCCTCTTCTGACGGTTCATAAATAACGGGGGGGGGGGCCACCCAGTGACCCCACCCCCCACTGACGCACGGTGACTTGATGGAATTTCCCTGTGGCATTCCCCGTGACGCCACAGGGAAGTCCCGTCAAGTCACCGTGTGTCAGAGGGGGGCGGGGTCACCGGGTGGCCCCGCCCCCCGTTATTTAAGAACCGTCAAAAGAGGAAAAGCGTCACACAGCGGGAGCCTCCCTCCATGCCATCATGGATGCGGAGCGGCCCGAGGAGAAGAAGGGAAGAATACGCCGACGCCGCGGAGGAAGATGCTGGACGAGAACACCGGAGGAAGAACCAGAAGAAGAAGAAGATGGAGGAAGAAACCGAAGGAAGATAGAAGTTGGAAGAAAGAAGAAGCATTTAAATAAAGGAATTGTCAAAAACTGTCTCTTGTCATTTTTAACATTTTTGACACTTTTTTAGTGAAATGGTAGGGGTACTTTTGTACCCCCTTACCATTTCACACAGAGGGAAGGGCCGGGATCTGGGGGTCCCCTTGTTAAAGGGGGCTTCCAGATTCCGATAAGCCGCCCGCCCACAGACCCCCACAACCACAGGCCAGGGTTGTGGGGATGAGGCCCTTGTCCTCATCAACATGGGGACAAGGTGTTTTGGGGGGCTACCCCAAAGCACCCTCCCAATGTTGAGGGCATGTGGCCTGGTACGGTTCAGGAGGGGGGGGCTCTCTCGTCCCCCCTTCTTTTCCTGCGGCCTGCCAGGTTGGGTGCTCGGATAAGGGTCTGGTATGGATTTTTGGGGGATACCCACGCCGTTTTTTTTTTAATTTTGGCGCGGGGTTCCCCTTAAAATCCATACCAGACCTGAAGGGTCTGGTATAGATTTTGAGGGGGACCCACGCCATTTTTTTTTTTAATTTTGGCCGGGGTTCCCCTTAATATCCATACCAGACCTGAGGGGCCTGGTATGGAATTTAGGGGGACCCCCCCACGTCATTTATTTTTTAAATTTTGGTTCGGGGTTCCCCTGTGGGGAATTCCCATGCCATTTTTATCAATGGCACAATGTGTATTGTCGGACCGGCAATGCATTAATAGCCGCGAGTAGTTTTAAATGACTTTTTATCCTTTGAAATGTCATTTTGCTGTCAGACTGTTCTAAACACGGGAAACATGTGCCCCTTTACAGGCATACTATAGACACCCCCCAGGTACGAAATTTAAAGGGATATTACACTTTTATTGTTTCACTTTAAGCATTATTAAAATCACTGCTCCCGAAAAAACGGCCGTTTTTAAAACTTTTTTTTGCATTGATCCATGTCCCCTAGGGCAGCACCCAGGTCCCCAAACACTTTTTATGACAATACCATGAATATAAGCCTTTAAAATTAGCATTTTTGATTTCTCCCATAGACTTTTAAAGGATGTTCCGCGGCATTCAAATTTGCCGCGAACACCCCAAATTGTTCGCTGTTCGGCGAACTTGTGAACAGCCGATGTTCGAGTCGAACATGAGTTCGACTCGAACTCGGAGCTCATCCCTAGTATCGACTGATGTGAATATACAATACATATGTGTAAAGCGTTGAGTAAATTGATTGCACTAAATACCGTAAGTACCTGTAATAAATAAAATAAATAAGTATGTATGTATAGAGAAAGAAACAGGATTTTAAAGGTGCCAACACAATTATTATAAAAATATTCAAAATTGTATGTTAAATATATGTTTAAAAATAGCAAATTTATATAAAACCATCACAGAAAATCCATGCGGCTACAATACGTATGCAGTAGCTTCAGCTGAACATGTTTCACCAATCATTGGCTTCTTTAGGAGACTTTAGAAATACTGCATGCACAATCACTAAAATTAGAAAACAATACATAAATCAGAAAGGCAATTATGCTAAATCTGGGCATATATAAATATTTTACACATAAATTGTTACTTTATTGAATCATACAGATCACATATGTACAAATGTCTATAGATCACTTGGAAGGCTCTCTCACCTGAGGATCATACAGGATATTTCGTGAGAGAGATTTCAGTTGATTCTGCATGCAGTATTTCTACAGCCTCATGAAGAAGCTAATGATTGGCGAAACATGTTGAGCTGAAGCTACTGCATATGTATATAGCCACATGGATTCTCTGTGATGGTTTTGCTTGAACTGCTATTTTTAAACCTATATTTATTATAAAATTTTGGATATTTTTATAATAATTGTGTTGGCACCTCTAAAATCCCTTTTTTTTCCTCTATACATACGTTTTGAATTTCTCTCAAGGGATTTGGTGCCTTTAAACAAATAAATAAATAAACTCTGTGCCTCTATATTCCACTCAAGAGCCCACAGCCCTGATAAAAGCAGTGGACTGGCCCTCAGCAGGGGTTATGGAAATATCAAAATGCTTTTATAGGTGGATGCCATTCTGGAGGAGTAGGTATCTCTAGGAAGGTTGTATTTGCATGCACCACCCTATGTAACACCCATATGTCATGTTGAACCTCCATGTTTTAAAGAATGGAAGTCCAATGAATGAAAAGGGCAGGCTAGGGACCATCAAGCTGGAGAGGAAAGAGCTAGATGATGCTGGATGCCCTCCAGCCAGGAAATGAGGCCGCTTCTATCTGACTTTCCACAGCTTCTAATGCACATTGTGAGAAACTCATAGTGTGCAGTGATATCAGACTAAGCCATTTCAGCCCAGGAGAGGAGCCTGTACAACTGTGCAAGACTTAAGGAAAGGCTGGAGGTCAGCTTTAAGATGCTTATCCTGGATGGAACCTCCTTTTTAAAAATACAAATACAAACACTTTTCATATTTGGCAAGGCTAAAATAGAAACCCATTTTTTTTCATCTTATTAAGCGACGTTTTTCAAAACTCGGATCGAGCTTTACGAAACACCCAGCATAAAGATTAATGACATGCGCTATGCGGGTTGTTTTTTTTTTTTTTCTGTTAGGATAATATATGTCTCTCGTAAAAAGGAGATAAATGGACTGAGAAAGTCGCGTGCGACACTTGTGAGTATAAAACCAGTAATGATGATTCGATAGAGAGGATTTATTCATTTGAATCCAATACGACACATACACCATATCATGTTTTATTGCTAATTGAGTTTCCATCTTTGGTCTTCACATTGGACAGGGTGTCCATGATTTAAAAGTCTGAAGCAATATCCATTTTCTTTCAGACTTGCTTTTCTCTCTCCCTTTCCCATATAAAAAAGGACAGTTATGTGGATCAGCGCAATACAAGCATAACATAAATCTTATTGTTTATTTAGAGCAGAACTATTCCACGACGTTACGCACCATGAATGAAGATTGACGCTGAAGTCTTCCAGCAAAGGGCTGGCGGTCTACATAAGAATCATTGCTTAAAGGGTCAGTCCTCCAAAAATGATATTCTGGATTTGGGCAGATATTGACAGGTTAAAACCCTGCTGCCCAATCTGCTCGGCCCTTTGGCACTTTCTGTGTGGCCCTCTGGACCCCTTCAGACAATAATCTGTTTTTCCCTTATGCCCTGTTATAACAGTGACTTCTAGCAGTCTTATGTAATATGTTTCCAGTCAATGAGTGCCTCCTTAGGTATGTTGCCAGTCTCCAACAAATCCTATAGCATGTCCCCCCTTTCCTTCTGAAGAATCGGATCAAGATGAGATGACTTTGACTAAAATGTCATCCAAGCTTAAAACTGAAGTTTAGATATGGATATTTTTGCATAGCTACAGTATAAGTATGCATGTGCCATACTTGGTTGGTCCCTGTGGAAGCTGAATATCACACCACATTGAATTGGCCAGGCTGGTCATTGCCTCCCTCCTACCAATGGATTTTCTGGCTTCAGGAGACCTACAGGGTGCTTACCTGCACGTTCCCGTATTTCCTCCTGATCAACACTATCTCATTTTAGGTGATCAGCATTACCAGTTTGTCACCCTTCCCTTTGGCCTGCCCACAGACCCTCAGGTTTTCGCCAAGGTTTTCACCGTTCTTAGCTCTGCTCTGTTTCCAGGTGATACACATTGAGAATAATCTGGAATATCGCCTGCTATGCTATCAGGCTTCCTTCAGCCAATGTCCAGTGGACAGTGCAGACTCTGCAGACCTTTAGCTGGATCTTTAACCTGTGAAAGTTGTTGTTGGAACTGACTCACCTGGGCCTGACAGTGAATACAGCTGTGTCTTCCTGCCCATGGACAAACTTTTGTCCCACTGATCTTGAGCTTGATGGTAGCCCAAGGTTCTATCCAGTCCATTGCAACAAAACATTCTGGCAGTGTACCAGAAACAATTTCAGTTTTTGGGCCACCCCATATGTCTGACCTGCAAGGCCAGAATTTTCCTGGTGTGGTGAATTTTCCTCCCTAAAGATGTGGAAAGTTATTACAACAGATGCCAACCTGCCAGAGCAGTCCTAGATGCCCCATTGCTGCAGGAAACGTGGTCATCAAAGGAAGCTCAGTTTCCCATCAAAATCCTGGAACTCAGGGCTATTCAATTGTCCCTTAGTTCAGTTGGGAAGTCATACAACAAGAACCATCAAGGAAGCACCAGAAGTCACATTGCTCAAAAGGAAGTGGACTTTGTCCTCTCTTGCTGTTCAGTTTTCAGGAGTGAAAATTTGCAGGCAAACTTCCATCCAGAGGTGTTTCCAGGCCTTTTCTACAGGTAACGGATGCTGGTCATGGATCTTCTGTTTCAACAGATTTGACAACAAACTGGACAGGTTTGGAGCCCAGGTTCAAGAACCCTTGGACCTTCACAGTAGACACTATTGAACAATGACTCCAGCTGCATGCACCCTCAGTTAGCCTTTTGGTTAGCCTTTTACAATTGTAGCATTGGTTGATTATTATTTTTTTATCTCAAAGCTTTATTAAGAACACAAACAGTACAAAATTTAAGAACACATGAGACATTATAGCAATACAGTGATATTCATATGACCATACCATAACCCAGTATCCACAACACTTAATATATCAGCAGTACAGTGTCAACAGCCATGTCCCCCCCACCACAATCAGCAGATCAAATATTCCATCATACTATCCAAAACCAATTCGACAGGAGCCAAACCTGGCATGTCTAACCAGGGAGACCATACTGCCTGGAATTTTTCAGGGCACCCTCTATGTTGAAAGATATACTTTTCTAAGCGTAATGTGTCCCCCATTTGGGGAATCCACTCCTTGCTTGAGGGTGGGTCCGTAGACCTGCAATGCCTTAGAATCAATTAAGGTGCCTGGAAAAGGGCCCTTGCTATTGCCTGTTTCATAACCTCCTCTACATGAAGATCGTCCAGTATACCCAGAACACAGGGTTTGAGATCAGTGGGGATGACAACAATGGTTGATTATTACTTTGACAGTAGACACTCTGGTGACTCTGTGGGATCAGTAGATGGAGGGCATTCCAGTGATTCTCATTGTACTGAACTGGTCTGAGAGATTCTACCTGGACCCTTATGTATTGTCTAGATCTTCTGTCCCAAGGACCAGTACATCATCCCGCTTCTTGGTATTTGGTTTTTAAAGCTTGGCCGTTGATGACAAGGTCCTGAAAAGCAGGGGCTTATTGGATTTGGTCATCCCTTTCCGCTTGAAGCCTAGTGATATATTTTTTTTCGAAGTCTACCATCACGACTGGAAAGCCTATTTTGCATGATGTGAGTATAGGAAGTGGGATACATCTTATACTATCTATGATCTGGTCTAGGCTTGAGTACAATTAAGAGACAACACTTGGTCTTGGCTGTTCTGTTTCAGAGACCATTGACCTCTCATTCATAGTTAAAAGTGAAGTATGGCCAAAGCTCTTTTGGCCATACTTCTCATGTGCACATACTTGTGCTTTCCTGTGACCCAGAATCAGCAACAGTGGGCTAAAGCCTGTCGTTAGCTGATGTCACAGACCTGCACCAGACTATTACTATGTCACATGCACATTGCCAGATAACTGTGACTGCATTCCAGGCTGGTTGGGTAGCAGCTGGAGGATGTCCTCATGACAGCATATCTTGTCCTTCAGGTCTCTGACACAAAAACAGATGCCAAATCATCCTCGGGGGCCCTTGCCACAGGACTTCATCTGGAGGTATCTCAAAAATTACTATATATACCTAGGTATATCTCACCCATTGCTGATAATATGAGTTTGTACATTGTATGTATGTACTGTTATTAATCTTCTCTTATATAAAGCTTGTATTATTTATATACTGGTGTGCATCTATATGCTTATGATTATTATTATATGCTGGTTGCAGTAGTTCTTCTGCTTCCAATTATTTTGATTAGATTACTGGTTCACTTCCCAGGAAAGAAATCCCCTCTTCACAGAAGTCCTATCCTGGGTAGAGGCAATGGCAATGTTAATATTAATCTCACTCTTCCACTTAGTGAAAGCTCTGCTTCTCTTGTTTATCTACAGGTTTAACACTATATCCTGTTTGAGGAGAGCCATTTCTCATAACTTCCAAAAGAGGGCTATACTCGCAGGGTGGAGGGTGTCTGATTCTCTGCTCATCCTGTAAAGAGCTTTTCTAGTGTTACACAAAAATAGAGAAGTCCTGAGGCCAAGAGTGTCTCTTCTCCCTAATAGGGATGAGCCGAACACCCCCCTGTTCGGTTCGCACCAGAACATGCGAACAGGAAAAAAGTTCGCTCGAACACGCGAACAACGTTAAAGTCTATGGGACACGAACATGAATAATCAAAAGTGCTAATTTTAAAGGCTTATATGCAAGTTATTGTCATAAAAAGTGTGTGGGGACCCGGGTCCTGCCCCAGGGGACATGGATCAATGCAAAAAAAAGTTTTAAAAACAGCCATTTTTTCAGGAGCAGTGATTTTAATAATGCTTAAAGTCAAACAATAAAAGTGTAATATCCCTTTAAATTTCGTACCTATGGGGTGTCTATAGTATGCCTGTAAAGGGGCGCATGTTTCCCGTGTTTAGAACAGTCTGACAGCAAAATGACATTTCGAAGGAAAAATTCCATTTAAAACTACCCACGGCTATTGCATTGCCGACAATACACATAGAAGTTCATTGATAAAAACGGCATGGGAATTCAACACAGGGAAACCCCGAACCAAAATTAAAAAAAAAAAATGACGTGGGAGTACCCCTAAATTCCATACCAGGCCCTTCAGGTCTGGTATGGATAGTAAGGGGAACCCCAGCCAAAATTTTTTTTAAAAATGACGTGGGGTTCCCCCTAAATTTCATACCAGACCCTTCAGGTCTAGTATGGATTTTAAGGGGAACCCCGTGCCAAAAAAAAAAAACGGCGTGGGGTCCCCCCAAAAATCCATACCAGACCCTTATCTGAGCACGCAACCTGGCAGGCCGCAGAACTATCTGCGAACTTGCGAACAGCCAATGTTCGAGTCTAACATGAGTTGGACTCGAACTCGAAGCTCATCCCGACTCCCTAAGCTGCTTTCCCCTGTCTGCCTCAACCAGGACACTATCTCTCTATCCTTAAGTTTGCAACTGAAACACCTATGGAAATTTCTCTCTTTTGTCTTGACTTGGTATGTGCTGTTAGAGTCTACTTCTCATTCACAGTGTCTTTTAGGCAGATTAACTTCTAGTGCTTTGCGAGGCTTCCCGTTGCTAGCTGGATTAAACAAGGTATCGTTAGAGCCTATGGTTCTTCCTTTCACTGTTAACGTGTACCCTGTAAGATCTGTTAGCGCCTCTAGGGCTTTTCACCATCAGGCATCTGTTTCTCAGCGTTGCAAGGCTGTCACCTGGTCTTCTGTTCACAGTTGCCTGTTTCATTCAACCAGGTGGATGTTTTTGGTCTGCTCCAATGTCAATTTCAGGTATAAGGTGTTACAAGCTGCTCTCTGAGTTTTTCAAGTCTTCTTGACCCGTTGTTACGTTGATCTGTTGGCATTTTTTTGTTGTGTTGCTCACCCCACAGATGGACTGCTTTTGGATGCCCTATGGTTTAAAAATAAAGACCCTGTGTCCTGTACTGTCTTTTCCCTATGTTCTGCAAATTTCCCTATTGCATGTTACATAACTTAGACTAGCTGGGCTATTATATTCAAGCATCTCATCACTCACAATTCCCAACAGTGACTGCATCTGATAGGTTGCAGCTTCTGTATGGCTGATCATTTTCCACCAGCTTCAACAGTTTTTAAATCTACTTTTTGAGCAAGGTGGCATTCACAATGTCACCCAGCCAGTTTAGTAGTAGAAATCAGCATAGTATTCAGGTAGCTGTGACATAACTAATGACCTGGCATGCTATCAGGAACGATCGTGTGCACTGGGTCATCAGATTTTTTTTTTTTTTTGGTGGGTTGACAGGTGCAGGCATAATAAAGGATTAACAATAAGGGACTTTTTTTATGATTCTAGTTGATGTAGGACTTGTCAATTGTTTGGTGTCTTTATTTCTAAGTGACTTTTTTTCTTTGTAAATGAGTAGGGGTTCTACATAGGAATGGCAGTATCTAGGGGGACCCTTATTATTAAAGTGGGATTCCAGATTCTGATAAGCCCTCTGCTTGCAGACCTCCACAACCACTGGTCAGTAGGGACAAGGTACTTTGGTAGGGGGGGAAGCCTCCCCTGGCAAAATACCCCTACCTCATGTTGAGGGCATGTGGCCTGGCATGCCTTTCCTCCTACCCCTCTGTTTTGGCCATCTAGGTTGCATGCCCAGATTAAAGCTGGCCATAGATAACTCACTTTTTTTATACGCTAGTGGTCTGATTGAAAAAAAACTGAGTAGATTTCCTGATTCACACAAGCGAGTTGAATGGGGAAACGCTCCCTCTGGGCTATTGTATTCTGACAGCAGGCCTTCCCACTATTAGAATACACTGATTAGTGTTGATCGTACAAAAATATAGCAACAGTTCCATTTGAGAGGAGTCAAACGGCGCTAACTTTGTTTCCATCTGTGAACAGCTTAAAGTGTTTCTTTAGTTAAATCTTTTTTTTACCTTAATGCATTCTGTACATTTAAGCAAAAATTATTTTAGCATTTGGTGTTCTTAAGGGTGCCCCCCCCCCCCCTTTACACTTACCTATACTATACTATCCTATACTAGTCCTATACTATCTATCCAGTGCTGTGTCCGTCTGCATCTGTTCTTTCCTCTCCCGCTCCCACAGGCTTTGCGGCAGCCATTGGCTCTGGTTGCTGTCAGTCAAATCCTGTGAGCAGGGAGCCAGGGGTGGGGCCAGGCCACACTGTGTGTGTCTATATATATGCACACAGCCTGGCTCGGGAGCGAACCTGTATGTCTGCCCACAAGCTGCTTAACATTCTGACTCTCTGGTAATTCTGGTTTTGTTTCTTGACTAGCATTCAAGGACTGACTAGAGTTGAACATGTAGACATGTTTTGAAATGAAACCCATTGTTTTTCATCTCATTAAATAAAGACAACTCTAGAAAACAATAAGCGCGTTCGTAAAATTTGTCCTGCTGTAATTCAATGATGTTGTAAGCCATTCAAGCCAGAATAGGGAGAAAATAATCAGCAGAAAGGGAGGTTAGCAGGGCAGGAAATGTCTTGTTAAATTTTACATGTAGCTGCTGTGCTATAAATACATTGTGCAAGCAAAGCTTCCATTCTGGATTATTTATTTTTATTTTAGTTCAAGTTGCAGCAGTGGGCCTATTGAATACGACAGCCACAAGAAGTGGAGGATCTCAGCATTTAAACATCTAATGCTGTAAATGGCCGTGCTGGTATTATTTGCACAGGAATCTGACTATGATGTACAGAAAGAACATGACAATAGTACAGCTTTAGTTATTTACCCACCAAAATATAAATAAACAAACGAAAAATATTTAGTCAATGTCTACAAGCAGAATTTGGATGCAAGTTGACATCATCGAGGGAAGAGTGTTGATGTCGCTTTGCTTCTCCTATCAAGTCATCGACCCTCATGTTCAGGACACCAGTATTGCCTGTGGTCTCTCGGCATCTGATCTTTCCCCATTACTGATGTAGTGCTATCGCAGAAGAGCCAATAGATTTTTGGGGCCCTTTATCTTCCTGTGAGGACCCACAAACACTGACTACCTGAGGAGTTTCACTTGACTTTATTTAAAGCAAAGCCCTGTAAGGAAGTAAATGTTGGCAAATACAATTCAATAACAGCTTACAGCTTACCAGTCCAATAACTGGAATCTAGCTCCGACTTCGGCATGATACTGGCCATTCAGACTCCATTAACGGCATCAGATGGGTCTGGCAAAGTGGACCAGACCTAAACCAAACTCCTTCCTCTCTTTCCCCTTACTTCACTCCCCACCATCTCTCCTCTCTGGGTCCAGACCTCCATCCTTTTTATATCGTACAGGACCGGGGGATGGGCTCAGCAAAACACGCCAAGAAAAATGCAGAAATTACAGTTAACCCCTAACTTCTCACTGGGGCAGCAGTAACCTCTACCTGCCTACACACTGGCCAGTGGAATATCAGGCTCCCCGCTCCTCTTTCTCATAGTATGTCTTGAGCGGAGATGGGCTGAGGCAGCCGGACACCCAACTGGTTGTCTAAAGTTTTTTTCTGTGGCTTCTGCAAGATCTCTAATACTTGACTTGGAAAAACTTGTTTGTAGTGGCCTATACCTCCACAATTGTAACAGAGCACTGTGCCCAGGCTCTTCTTAATAGCAGTAGCTTGAGATGTCTTCCCAAGTGGCTCTTTGATTCTCACTACTAGCAAAGTCACTATCTGCATCATCTGAGCCACTTGTGTCTTTAGAGTTGCCATCAGCTTACATCAGTTGCACTCATTAGTCCAACCGTAAAAGACAGTTCCTGTTCTTCTCACTGGTGGCTGTGACTGGATCCATCTTGTCTTGGCTTGTTGATGTGGTCATCACTTTGTGCTAGAAGTAGGGATGGGCTGAACACCCCCCGGTTGAAAATGCAAACCATATTAAAGTCTATGGGACACGAACATGAAATGTCAAAATTGCTAATTTTAAAGGCTTATATGCAAGTTATTGCCATAAAAAGTGTATGGGGACCTGGGTACTGCCCCAGGGGACATGTATTGATGCAAAAAAAAAAAGTTTTTAAACCAACCGTTTTTTCAGGAGCAGTGATTTTAATCATGCCTAAAGTGAAACAATAAAATAGAAAGATTCCTTTAAATATCGTGCCAGGGGGTCCCCTTAGCCTGCCTTTAAAGTGGTGCATCTTTGTGATGTGTTTTACTGTGCCGCAGCAAAATGACATTTCTAAAGGAAAAAATGTAATTTAAAATTGCTTGCGGCTGTAAAGTATTTTCGGCTCCCGGCCATATAGAAAAAAATCAAGGAAGAAATTGGAGTGGGTCCCCCCCTAGTTTTAAGGGGAAAACCATGCCAAATAAAAATAAAAAAAATTACCCTTATCCGAGCAAGCAGCCTGGCAGGCCAGGAAAGGGGGGGACGAGCGAACCATACTAGGCCACATGCCCTCAACATGGGGAGGGTGTTTTGATGATGGGGACAAGAGCCTCGTCCCCACAACCCTGGCCCGTGATGTACATCCATCGTCAATCACGCTGCCCGACAGACCTGTAAAATAGAAAAAAAAAACTAAAATACTTCACCTCCATGGGAGGCCCGCCGACTGCTGTCTTTTCGCTGTGACAGCTGTTATATAGCTGCCCGCCCCCCTTTGACGGCACATGACGTCAGAAGTGGTCGGGTCACTCAGTTACATCACCGGGTGGCCCCGCCCTTGCCTAAATAAGAGCTGTCAGAGCCAAGATACAGCAGTTGCCGGGAGGCCTCCCATCGAGGCGGAGCTTTTTTTTTTTTTTTTCTCTATTTTTTGGGTCCAACAGGTGGCATGATTGAAGATGGATGGACACGTCACAGGACACTTTTTTTTTTTTAATAAAGGAATTGTCAAAAACTGTCTTTTGTGGTTTTTACTTTTTGACATTTTTTTTGGTGAATGGGTAGGGGTACATTGTACATTCTACATTCTCTGTGTTTGGGATCATTATCATGTTGGAATTCTGCCCTGTGGCCCAGGGGAAGGGAGGGGATCATGCTCTGCTTCAGTATGTCACAGTATATGTTGGCATTCATGGTTCCCTCAATGAACTGTAGCTCCCCAGTGCTGGCAGCACTCATGCAGTCCCAGACCATGACACTCCCACCACCATGCTTGACTGTAGGCAAGCCACACTTGTCCTTGTACTCCTCAACTGGTTGCTGCCACACATGCTTGACATCATCAGAACCAAATACGCTTATCTTGGTCTCATCAGACCACAGGACATGGTTCCAGTAATCCATGTCCTTAGGCTGCTTGTCTTTAAAAAACTGTTTGCAGGCTTTCTTGTGCATCATCTTTAGAAGAGGCTTCCTTCTGGGACGACAGCCACGCAGACCAATTTGATGCAGTGTGCGGCGTATGGTCTGAGCACTGACAGGCTGACCCCCCCCACCCCTTCAACCTCTGCAGCAATGCTGGCAGCACTCATACGTCTATTTTCCAAAGACAACCTCTGGATATGACGCTGAGCACATGCACTCAAGTTCTTTGGTCAACCATGGCAAGGCCTGTTCTGAGTGGAACCTGTCCTGTCTAACCGCTGTATGGTCTTCGCCATCATGCTGCAGCTCAGTTTCAGGGTCTTGGCAATCTCTTTATAGCTTAGGCCATCTTTATGTAGAGCAACAATTATTTTTTTTCAGATCCTCAGAGAGTTCTTTGCCATGAGGTGTCATGTTGAACTTCCAGTGACCAGTATGAGAGAGTAAGAGGGATAGCACCAAATTTAACACACCTGCTCCCCATTCACACCTGAGACCTTGTAACACTAACGAGTCACATGACACCGTGGTGGGAAAATGGCTAATTGGGCCCAATTTGTAAATTATCACTTAGCGGTGTACTCACTTTTGTTGCCAGCGGTTTAGACATTAATGGCTGTGTGTTGAGTTATTTTGAGGGGACAGCAAATTTACACTAGTAAACAGTAAATAGTCTATTTAGACATCATCACAATTTACTCACGTTGGCACATTTATATATATATTTTTTAATTGTTGTTTTGTTGTCATCACATTTCTGATACTCACAACAGCGCGAGGGATATCACTACATATATTCTAGCAAATTTACACTGTTATACAAGCTGTACACTCACTACTTTACATTGTAGCAAAGTGTAATTTCTTCAGTGTTGAAAAGATATAATAAAATATTTACAAAAATGTGAGGGGTGTACTCACTTTTGTGAGATACTGTGTGTGTGTGTGAGTGTATATATATATATTAATAGTCTGCCTTGAAGAAGTATTGATACCCCTTGAAATTTTCCTTTGTAAATGTATTTTATTGGGATTTTATGTGATAGGCCAACACACAGTGGCACATAATTGTGAAGTGGAAGGGAAATGATAAATGGTTTTCCATTTTTTTACAAATAAATATCTGAAAAGTGTGGGGGGGCATTTGTATTCAGTCAATGCATTTTGATGCAATTACAGCTGCAAATCTTTTTGGGGATGTCTCTACCAGCTTTGCACATCTACAGAGTGACATTTTTGCCCATTCTTCTCTGCAAAATAGCTCAAGCTCTTTTAGATTGGACGGAGAGTGTCTGAACAGCAATTTTCAAGTCTTGCCACAGATTCTCAATTGGATTTAGGTCTGGACTGGGCCATTCTAACACATGACTATGCTTTGATCTAAATCATTACATTGTAGCTCTGGCTGTATGTTTAGGGTTGTTGTCCTGCTGGAAGGTGAACCTCTGCCCCAGTCTCAAGTCTTTTGTAGACTCTAACAGGTTTTCTTCTAAGATTGCCCTGTATTAGGGTCATCCATCTTCCCATCAACTCTGACCATCTTCCCTGTCCCTGCTGAAGAAAAGCATCCCCACAATATGATACTGCCACCACCATGTTTCATGGTAGGGATGGTGTGTTCAGGGGGATGTGCGGTGTTAATTTTCTGCCACACACAGCGTTTTGCTTTTAGGCCAAAAAGTTCAACTTTAGTCTCATCTGACCAGAGAACCTTCTTCCACATGCTTGCTGTGTCCCCCACATGGCTTCTAGCAAACTGCAAACTGGACTTCTTATGGCTTTCTTTGAACAATGGCTTTCTTCTTGTTACTCTTCCATAAAGGCCAGATTTATGGCGTGCGCGACTAATAGTTGTCCTGTGGACAGATTCTCCCACCTGAGCTGTGAGTCTATGAAGCTCCTCAAGAGTTACCATGGGCCTCTTGGCTGCTTCTCTGATTAATGCTCTCCTTGCCCGGCCTGTCAGTTTATGTGGACGGCCATGTCTTGGTAGGTTTGCAATTGTTTGCAATTGTGCCATACTCTTTCCTATTTTGGATGATGAATTGAATAGCGCTCTGTGAGATGTTCAAAGCTTGGGATATTTTTTATAACCTAACCCTGCTTTAAACTTCTCCACAACTTTATCCCTGACCTGTCTGGTGTGTTCCTTGGCCTTCATGATGCATGATGTTTGTTCACTAAGGTTTTCTAACAAACCTCTGAGGGCTTCACAGAACAGCTGTGTTTACACTGGGATTAAATTACACACAGGTGGGCTCTATTTACTAATTAGGTGACTTCTGAGGGCAATTGGTTCCACTAGATTTTAGTTAGGGGTATCAGAGTAAAGGGGGCTGAATACAAACGCACTTTTAAGATATTTATTTGTAAAAAAATGTTTAAAACCATTGATCATTTTCCTTCCACTTCACATTTGTTTATGTGCCACTTTGTGTTGGTCTATCAGAAAAATCCCAATAAAATACATTTACGTTTCTGGTTGTAACATGACAAAATGTGGAAAATGTCATGGGGTATAAATACTTTTTCAAGGCACTGTATATAGTCTACACTATATATACACTACACTATATATATATATACACTAAACTGCCTGCACGCCACTAACTAACCTGCCTCTAGCTAACATTCTCTCAATCTCCTCCACTGTGTAATAACACTACATATGGCTGCCGTGTAAGCCGCCTTATATAGTGTGAGGTGTGGACTTGACCCCCTGAGCCATGATTGGCCAAAGGCACCCTGCCTTTGGCCAATTATGGCTCTCGCAGCAGAGCGCGCTGTGATTGGCCAAAGCATGCAGGTCAGGTGCATGCTTTGGCCAATCATCAGATGTCAATGCACTGCGATCTTGCGTTTTGCAACACTCTAATTTGCCGTGAACACCCCATATTGTTCACTATTCGGGGCAAACATCCCTATCTGGAAGCTATCCCAGATGCCCCCACATGCAGTGCTACCTGCTGGATTGTAGGATCCCTCTGCCTGACTTCCTGTGGTGATCCGCCCGTGTATCTGGGCCCAAGAACAACAACACACTTGAACAGTTTTAATAGGCTTTATTTATAAGATCAAGCCCTGTAGAGAAGGTAAGTTTAGCAAATGTAATACAAAGACAAGGCACTTTAAAGATTATAGTGCGATCAAATAGAGTTATATAACAATGGCTAGAAGACCTGCCTAGGATGCAAGAGGCCCTATCTAAGTCACTGGCCAGTGGAATGTTAGCTCAGTCCTCATTGAGGCCCTTGGATTACTTTAAAGAGTGTTCACTCCCCAGTGGGAGTATTTGTATTCCAAGAAAAATGAGCACAGTCCCCTCTAAACAGGCAGAGGAAGCAAGAGAGGGAGCAATAGGAAAGAAGTATGGAAGGAAAGAGTGAAGGAAGGAAGGCAGATAGAGGAGGGAAGGATGGAAGGAAGGAGAGACAGAAGGAAAGGAGGGAGAGAGGGAAGAAAGGACTGAATGGACAGAAGGATAGAAGGAAGAAAGTATATAGTGTATATACAAGGAAGGAAGGAATGAGGAAAGGAAAGGGAAGAGAGAGGGAAGAGTCAGAGGAATCAAAAGAGGTAGAGAGACAGAGGAAGGAAGGATGTAAGGAAATAGAGAAGGATAGGGAGGGAAATAAGAAATAAAGAAAAAAGGAGAAGGATTAAGTTAAGAAAGGAAAAGGGAAGGGTGGAAATGGAGGAACTGAAGGATGGAGAGAAAGGAAGAAGAATGTAGGAAAGACATTTGTGTTTTTACCCAATGCATTTTATACATGCAATTTATCTTCCATGGCATCATGTGGATATTTTTATTTTATATGAAATTATAGGTTTGCTTTGGCCAGATATGAGATATGTTAGCTGATAAATTCACTGCTTCTCTTATATTTGGAAGGATGGTGATTAACAACAATCTGAGCCTAATTAAGTTTTATCCATCTGTAAAAATTTAATGATGAGTTAAAATAGGAGAAAGTTCAGCAAGTGTCTTGTGAAATATGAAAGGGCTGCGTGTTGCAAGCTGCTGGGAAGCATTCACAGAATGTCACAATGAAGGTACAAAACTCTTCTCCTCCAAGGACCAATTAATGAAATGGAAGCATATCTTCCTAGATCGGCTGCCAATTGGGAGAATTCCGTCAATGGCGATGAAAATTAATAGATGATGGGGATTTACTTATTATTCCTATTCAAAAAGCAACACATGTCAAGCGAGTTAATTAATTTTTTGGAATGATTGTAAATACCACTTTAATTATTTAAAGTGTATCTGTGTGCATATCATTATTTAAAGATTAAAAAAATACATTGACATGTCTCACAGGTCTCTTTTACTGGCTCAGAGGTACAAAAATTCACATATTCTCTTAATATTATTGTAAAAGTAGCACATTTCCAGCTTAGCTTAGGAAGCCACCTTGTGGACAACATTTCTGGGGTCGCTAGTAGTAAAAGGGAAATGTTTTTTTGTATTAGAATTGTAACATATAGTTGAATGTTACCTTTTACATGTATGCTGTTCCATATTTTGATTATAATAATCCATTATAAAGTATTGGAAGAGCTCCCTCTAGTGGACATCTATCTACCAGGAAATGTGATTTGTAGCTATTGTTACAGACTGCTGAGATATGCTTAGTTAGCCTAATAGCAATTCATTTATTTTCTGATTATTCCCAATCCCAACACATAAATTTGAGAAGGGAGAAGCGAAGCAAACGTGATGTTTTACATGTTTTTCTCTGCACACAAATTATTGTGTAAAATTCTTAACACCCCTTTCCACAACCCGATTATTTTCAGGCTATTCATGAAATGTTACAAATAATAATAATGGTCAAGAAAGACATTCAGACAGTCAAAATTGTAGTGTTCTCCTTACACTGGTTTTCCGTGGAAATGTGCCCCCTCATATTGGTGGTCAGAGGAGAAATATTCTCTCATGCTGGTCATCTGAGTAGTGCCCCCTTTTATTGGTGGTCAGTGGAGAAATATCCTCTTCATGCTGGTCATCTGAGTAGTACCCCTTCAATTGGTGGTCAGTGGAGAAAGACCTCCTCACATTGGTGTTCAGTTGAGTAATGCCCCTTTTCATTAGTGGTCAGTGAAGTAATGCCCCTTTACTTTGGTGATTAGTGTAGTTCCCCCTTTACATTGGTGGTCAGAGTAGTGTCTCCTTGCATTAGTAGTTTATAGTGTAGTACCCTCTCACATTGGTGGCCAATGAAGTGCTCCCTTGTAGAAGTGGTCAGTGTAGCACTCTCTTACATTGGTGGTCATTTGTGTAGGGACCCCTTACATTGGGGGTTAGTAGTTGGAAAGTTCTCTTGCATTATTGATTAGTGTAGTGCTTCCTTCCATTGGTGGTCAGTTCAGAAGTTCCCCCTTCAATTGGTGGTCAATGTAGTAGTGTCCCTTCCCATTGGTGATCAGTGGGGTAGTGTCACCTTCCATTGATGATCAGTGTACTGCCGTCTTACATTATTGTTCAGTGCATATAGTCCCCTTACATTAGTGGTCAGAGCAGTGTCCTCTTCTATTACTGGGTCATTGAGAGGTTATCCTTTCGTTGGTGGTCAGTGGAGATGTTCACCTTAAAATGGTGAACCTTGAAGATGGCCCCCATACTTTGGTGAGCAATATAGTGCTCCCTTACTTTGGGGGTCAGTGGGAGAGGTGCTCCCATACATTATTCTTCACTGGAAGATGTGCCCTCTTTCTTTGGTTGTCAGTGGAGAAGTGCCCCTTAGATTGGTGTCAGTGAGAGCAAGAATGTTCCTTAGGGCTCTTTCACATGGGGCGGAAGTGATGATCCGCCCCGTGAACACCCGCTTGCTCAGCGGGGATCACTCCGCTGATCCCCGCTGAGCAGGAAGATGACAGGTCCGTCGTTGCACACTGTGCACCTGTCAGAGTGCCGCTCTACCCTATGGGGGATCGGGTGATGACGGACCGTAGAGTACGTCGTCACCCGATCCGATCCGAAAACAGATGGAAAAGTAGGTTTTTCCTCCGTTACACTTTTTTGGATCGGAGAGCGGGTCGGATGTCAGCGGACATGTCACCGCTGACATCCGACGCTCCATAGACCTCTATGGAGTGTCCGTTCAGGTCCGCCTAAAAAACTGACAGGCGGACCTAAACGGACAGTCCGTGTGAAAGAGGCCTAAGACTAGTATTCAATGAAAAGAATGGTACCTATGTAGTGAGATCCCAGGGCCCCTGGGGCATAATGGTGACCTCCAGTGTTAGGGACAGCTGACATCCTTCTATGTAGAGTGGGTTACAAGGCATGGTGGGTGTAATGCAAGGTAGATTTATGGGCGCCAGACACTTCTTGAATGCAAAGAGATTCATTTTCTCTTGAATGGAACTGGGGAAAAGAAGGTTATGGCCAGGATACCCTTTAATAGTTGCAATTTTATTTTGGCAGACTTCAAGATTTCTATAGGCAGACAGCCATGCAGGGAAAGGCATCCAGCAAGACACCACATCTGCAAGAGTAGGATCACCGTCTCCTTTGGCAACAGTCTTATAACAGTTTCTAACACAAGTTGTAACAAACTTCTTTACTTCTTCTACAATCTCCTCTTGTAGATCTTCTCTCCACTGAGCTCCCAGTCTCTCTCACTAGACTTGCTGATCCACTGCCACTGGATCCCCTGAGTTCTTCCAAACTTCGCACACAGTATCTTCCTCAAGCGTCCTGCTGGGTCCCTAGCATGGCACTCACAGATACTCCTCAAGCGTCACCTCACTGGCCTGCTCGGTCCCAGGCTTGGCACACAAGACTGCTCTGCAATCATCACCTTCGCTGGCTGGGTCCCTGGCTTGACACCCGCGGAAGTTTCCCAAATTCTTCACTGTCCCGGGTTGGTGAGAATACTCCTGGTGGTCCCTGGTAACAAGGTGGATGGTCCCTTAGTGGTGACAGCTTCCCCTCTACCTCTGACCATGACAGGTTCTCTGTCCAACAGAACCGTCACTTTTGGTTGGACAGCAAGCCGCAGTCCCAACCCTGCGCTGCTCTCTTGCTTCTGGATAGGCTTGCAGCCAGATGTCCCCGGGATAGACCTCAGGCTCTGGCCTAGCAGCCCGGGGCAGTACAACACACGTCCACCCAGACAGCCATCCAGGTGGCACGGAACCCCGATCACCTGACTCCAACCAAATAAATTGGTTCTCCCAGCAGACCAAGGGATTCTAGAAAATCCCTGCCCATTGGCTGAGATACCCCATATACTCCTAATCTGTCCCTGCAATGCCCTTGTTTTATCTAATTTTGCCAGGTACCCGGCCACCTAGCGACAGAAGAGAGAAGTGCAGCAATTGCAGAATTAGGGTGAAGTCAGTTGACCCCCTAGCAATTGGCCAAGACAACTATCACTTGGCAAATAAATTTTAGAGCAACCCTGCCTAAACATCAGAGTGCTACACCTACATCAGTGGTCAGTAAGGAGAATGCCCTTTACATTGGGGGTTAGTGGAAAGAATGCTCCTTACATTGGTGGTCAATGGAGAATACCCTCTTATGTAAGGGGTCAGTGGAAAAAAAAGCCCTGTCCAGGGCCATCTTAAGAGCATTATAGGCCCCCGGGCAATACAGTGGACTGGGGCCCTGTCTACACTACACTATATCCACTGACCACTACACTACACACCACACCACACTGACCACTACACTACACACCACACTAACCTACCTGATTCCGATACTGACCACTACACTACACACTGACCACTACACACCACACCACCCTACCTCATTTCTATACTAACCACTACTACACAAACTACAGTATCCACTGACCACTACACTACTACACAATACACTATACACTACCCACAGACCACTACAAAATACACTACATACTGACCGCTACACAATACTCTACCCACAGACCAATACACCACACACACACACACAATACACTGTACACCACACACACACACAATACACTATACGCTACACACACACAATACACTATACACTACACACACAATACACTATACACACACACACAAACACTATACACTACACACACAATACACTATACACACATACAATACATTATACACTACACACAACACATTACATTATACACTGACTTTATGGCTGCTCCCTCTCCCCAGACCATATCTACTCCCCCCCCCGGCCAGCAACAAAACTCACGAGTGAGTCTCTTACCTCTTTTATTTTCTTTCATGATGTGCTCTGCCTCTGTGTCGCCACCTGTCACACTGCCAGACTGCATGCCCCGGCAGGGACATGATCGGTGACCCGGAGAGGAGGAGGAGAAGATAGCGGCCACAGCTCACAGTGAAGGCCAGCCCTGCTCTCCCGCGATTGAGGACAGGCCAGCCCCACCTGCCGCACATGACCCCTTTCGCCCAATCCCAGGGCGCCAGGGGCCGGCCTGAGACTGGACATGGCGGCGGAGCGCAGGGTCACAGAAAATTGGAGCGAGGGTGACACATAGATGCTTAGCTGGGGTCACTAGGCAGGTGGGGCCCCCCAGGCAAGTGGGGCCCCCGGGCAACTGCCCAGCGTGCCCAATGGAAAAGACAGCCCTGGCCCTGTCCATTGATGATCAGTACAAATAATTTCCCTCACATTGATGTTCTGTGGGAAGAACGGCACATTACTTTGAGCATCAGTTGGAAGAATGCTACCTACACTGGTGCTCAGCTGAGAAGACCTCCATTACAGGTGATCAGCGGAAAGAAAGCCCCATACTTTCTGAGTCAGTGGAAAGAATGTCCCATTATAATGAGGGTCAGTGGGAAGAAAGACCCTTACATTAGTTGTCAGAGGAAAGAACTGTGTACTGCTTGACACCATTACATAATTAAAGGAGAGTTTATAATTGCAAATAGCACACCACAACTCCATACAAAGGATAGCTAAGACAGTGAAATAGGGATAATTTGAAGTCCCAAATATGCATTTAGTGGCCACTTTATTAGGTGCACCTTGCTAGTACCGGGTGAGACCCACCTATGCCTTCAGGGCTGTCTTAATTCTTCATGACATAGATTCAACAAGGTGTTGGAGACATTCCTCAGAGATTTTGGTCCATATTGACATGATAGTATCACTCACTTGCTGCAGATTTGTCGGCTGCACATCCATGATGCGAATCTCCCGTTCCACCACATCCCAAAGGTGTTCTGTTGGAGATCTGGTGACTGTGGAGACCATTGGAGTACAGTGACCTCATTGTCATGTTCAAGAAACCAGTGGTGAGATGATTTGATCTTTGTGACATGGTGCATTATCCGGCTGGAAGTATCCATCAGAAGATGGGTACACTGTAGTCATAGAGGGATGGACATGGTCAGCAACAATACTCAGGTAGGCCGTGGTGTGTAAACAATGCTCAATTGGTACTAAGGAGCCCAAAGTGTGCCAAGAAGATATCCCCCCCACCATTACACCACTAAACCTGAACCGTTGATACAAGGCAGGATGGATCCATGCTTTTATGTTGTTTACGCCAAATTCTGAGACTACCATCTGAATGTCGCAGCTGATATAGAGACTCATCAGACCAGGCAAATTTTGTCCAATTTTGTTGAGCCTGTGCGAATTGTACTTTCAGTTTCCTGTTCTTAGCTGACAGGAGTGCCACCCGGTGTGGTCTTCTGCTGCTGTAGCCCATCTGCTTCAAGGTTTGATGTGTTGTGCATTCAGAGATGGTATTCTGTATACGTAGGTTGTAACGAGTGGTTATTTAAGTTACTGTTGCCTTTCTTTCATCTCAAACCAGTTTGCCCATTCTCCTCTGACATCAAAAAATTTTCATCCACACAACTGCCGCTCACTGGATATTTTCTCTTTTTCTGTCTATTCTCTGTAAACCCTGGAGATGGTTGTGCGTGAAAATCTCAGTAGATCAGTCATTTTTTAAATACTCCGACCCACCCGTCTGGGGCCACATTCAAAGTCACTTAAATCCCGTTTCTTCCCCATTCTGAAACTAGGTTTGAACTTCAGCAAGTCATCTTCACCGCGTCTAAATGCCAAAATGCATTGAGTTGCTGCTATGTGATTGGCTGATTAGCAATTTGTGTTACCAAGCAATTGAACAGGTTACCTAATAAAGTGGGCGGCCCTCCAGCTTTGACACAAAAACACTTAGGAAACCTTGCCTGGTAACATTTTACATCTGCACACACACACACACACACACACACAATTAACGCACCTTATTGCTATCAATGGCATAATACTTAGCACTGCTTTGTTAAAAATGAATTGCATTACTGCTAATATTGACTTATCAGACCTAATAACTTTATGTTACCGCTAGTCATTTTTTAGTAAATGGGCAAATGAGTGATTATTGATATATTGTTATACATTTCTACTTCTGGCAGTTAGTTCAGCAAAAAAAAAACTGACTACTTTGTAAAGGTTTAGCCTCTGTATCAGTAAATTCAGTGTATGCATGTTCCATGTGGTTTTTTTGTTTTGTTTTTCATGCCTGTTGTTCGGTGTGCAAAAGCAAAACACCACAGTGACCCAAAACAGTGAATGTGAACACACAAAGAAAGTGCCCAAGGGTGTGCCTTTGATCCCCCTCCTGAAGAGGAAGGACCTCTCTCTGGCCCCCTGGTGGACAAGACTCCTAACAAGGGCAAGGCAAACTCAGGTCCATCTAGCCAAAAGGCCTGTCAGACCCAACTCTCTATTGTCTTGTGACTTGTCAACAAGTACTAAGTGGGTGGGGTGCGGGGGTCGCTCTCCAGGAAGCAGGGGAGCTAAGAACCAGATGGCTGAACATCCTCCCCTAGGCTTCAGGAAAGCCCAAAGACCCACACCCTACCATCTGTGAGTAAATGGAAAAAAATATATATAGTGCAATGACATGCGAGTGAATAAATAAAACATAAAAATGTGGCAGTGCTGTGCACAATGGCTAGGCCTTGCAGCTTGGGAACAGAAAATTGCCCCAGTCTCAGCCAGAAGCCTTAGCCTATGAGATGATGCAAAAATAAACCAAGAAGTGTTGTAGCCAAGTGCTCATTTTCACAGTGGACTCCCAAACCCATAGTTATATTGAGAGCAGCCCTCGGTCACCACTCACCAGGGGGCATGTAACACCACAGACTCTTCGCCTTCCCAATCCGTGGCCAGACAGGGCAGCATTATTCGAACCAAGATGTACTGGGCCCTTCAGAATCTCCCACACAGTACTACCAGCCCCCACCTTACGTAATGGACTGATCAGGACATTTTGATGATAGGCAACTCCTATCCTCATATTGATTAGTGGTTCCAAACTAATACCTACTGCAGTAGGGAACAGACACAAAAGATACGCTCAGCATCTTTCCAAATAACTGTTCTGCTTTATTATGACGCAATTAAAGGTTTTTATACACATGATTACGTAGGTATCACATTAATATTACAATTGTATGTTTATGGTAACAAGGGGCGTTACATAGGCAGGCTAATTCTAATCAGGACTCGAAAGAAGGCATACATGTACTGAAAACATTATTAGTGCCGTGTGCACAGTGAGGGCAGTGTGCAATACATACAAAATAGAATACAATTATATACAGAACTTACAAATTTCCATTACATGGATACTTAATTTGGATTCCTTCCCAAGGTGGAGGTCCTTTAGGACACCCATCATACCATCAAGGATACTATACAGCCAAGCATCCTAATCAGAAGGCTACAATGATGGCGGAGAACTCCTGCTGGACACTGATAAAAACAGATACTACACTTGATCTTACCAAAAAGACCAAGAAGCAGGTCTGCATGTTCCATATGTTTAGTACACAAAAAAACCATTGCACCTACATTAATGCTATCAATTGGAGTACGTTTTTCCATCCAAACTGCACTAATAGCTGAGGAAAGTGGAAAGATAATGCTGAACTCATGAGGAGATCTTGGTGGTATTGTTATCTTAATGTATTAATGTTGGTGTAGCGATACCCCCGAAGGAGCTTCTGTTGTTTGGTCAATCCGCTACTTTGCCTCTCAAGAACTGTCCCAGCTCCTCTGGCGCACCTAGCAATGTTATTAACGGAATAACACAGTAATAACACACAGACACAGTTCTGCTCTCTAAAGTTTACTTGGACCAGAGAAAAATTTAAAGTAATATTATTCAGCCTGTATAAGTAGCCAGGACTTGGTTGAAACAGTTCTCAAAACAGTTCACCTTGGCATTAAAGGGCATGTTCAAATTGATAGATCAGGTCAGTTGCGTTCTCTGTGCGCCCAAACTCCTCCTGTACCATGGCCAGGTAATCCTAAGCTGTACAGGTTGTGTTACTAAATCTCAAGTTCCTGATAGCCTCAGCAGCGGCTCCTCGCAAACTCTCACTGATGCGTTGCTTCTTTTGAGCCTTTGGCAGGTCCCACTCTTCTAGGGCCTGCATAGCCTGTTCCATCCAGACTTTATATTCTTCCTCTCCAGTGGGCACAGGTTGTTTTCCAGAGAAGATCCTCAGTTTCCGGTATCCAGCCCCAGAACACACTGGATTGCCCTTTTGGTATTTTGATACAAATTCTCCATGGCGGTGAAAAATTCCGTCCCGATGATGGCCGGGGGTGACGGGGAGGGAACTTCTTCTGTAGTTGACTCAGCTTGACTGGAGCTGGTAGGACCCTCGTCTGAAACCTTCAGATGCATTATACAAAGCTCTGTCTTGTTGGCCAATTGCACACTGGCACCTTTGAAGCTTTCAGGGACTCCTTGTCTCCACTCTAATGCCCCGTACACACGGTCGGACATTGATCGGACATTCTGACAACAAAATCCTAGGATTTTTTCCGACGGATGTTGTCTCAAACTTGTCTTGCATACATACGGTCACACAAAGTTGTCGGAAAATCCGATCATTCTGAACGCGGTGACGTAGAACACATACGTTGGGACTATAAATGGGGCAGTAGCCAATAGCTTTCATCTCTTTATTTATTCTGAGCACTTTGTGCTTTGGATTTGGATTTGTGTACACACGATCGGAATATCCGACAACGGATTTTGTTGTTGGAAAATTTTATAGCACTCAAACTTTGTGTGTCAGAAAATCAGATGGAAAATGTGTGATGGAGCCTACACACGGTCGGAATTTCCGACAACAAGGTCCTATCACACTTTTTCCGTCGGAAAATCCGACCGTGCATACGGGGCATTACAGTGCATAGGTGTGGGAGGTCCCACGGTCTGTTTTGACAGCAATCACCCACACCTTCCTGTCTGGGGACAGCGTCTTCACTGCTTGGATGATTTGTTCCTGTGACGGACCCCCCCATACTCAAGATGAGTCTGTCGTATCGCTCCTCTGTCCGGTATCACACAATCCAAGACCCCTTAGCTTTCCCATTCACTAGTCGTAGCTCAGTGTAGGGTGAAACATCAGACAGTTTATTAGAACAAGAATACAAGTCTTATATTCAGTTAAAGAGGAGGTTCCTACCTCCTGCTCATATTACCCTAACAATACACCTGTAATCAGAAACATAAATGAACATGAGCTAATTAACTAATCCCTTAAAGCAGCCAATATGACTCCCTAACTACAATACACATTATCATACATCTCAACACAGAACTCCTTCATACAATTGCAGGGTTAATTAGCACAAACAACAATGGGTGAAAGACTCTTGAGCTGTGACAAGTCATACTAGACTAATTTACATTATAGCAGACAACAGACAGATAGGTGACTATTTCTAATATGGCATATACAGGGTTCCCAGAGTCTGTGTGTCTTGGGGGGACATGGACCTGAATCCAAAGTAACACCACCTCAGGGATCCCCAGGCATACAGCTCACAAAGAGCACCGTTCCCCCAAATGCCAGGGCCCATAATCGCAAGGCAAGAGGCTAGCATTCAAATGTCTCCAAAAGTCTCTGTCCCGGCTAGGTCTTTTACAGTTCCTCACCCCAGGTCTCCCCTGGGAGTTCGATCACCATGCTCGACTCTGGGTGGGTTCCTTCTTCCTCACACCACTGAATAGCAGTGGCAAGGTCCATCCTGGTGTTTGTAGGGGAGTTGATTGCAGAGAAACAAAAAAAAAAGGATACGAGTCCCCATGTGTAGCGATACCCCCAAAGGAGCTGCTTTTGTTTGTTCAATACGTTACTCGGCCTCTCAACCCCAAAGCACTGTCCCAGCCCCTTTGGCACAACTAGCAATGTGATTAATGGGATAACACAGTAATAAAACACAGACACAGTTTTGCTCTCTCAAGTTTACTTGGACCAGAGAAAAGTTTAAAGTAATATTAGTCAGCCAAGTCCTGTATAAGTAGCCAGGACTTGGTTGAAATAGTTCTCAAAATAGTCAATAACACTCTGCAACAATAAAAGAATAATAACAGCGTACACAGATTAAAAGGACTCCCCAAACAAGCTATTTATTGTTGTAGAATACTATGGCTAAAGGGGAACCCCAGGCCAGCCTATAGTACCTTCAATACTAACACACAATGAAGTAATATAAACATTAGTGATGTGTCCCCTTTAAGACCAACAACAATAATGTTCTAAGAGCAAGGCCTTGTGTTGGAGCTCTGTGGACAAGGGTCCCTCAATGTAACAGAGTGATGGGGAGCAATGTAAAATAGCTGGTGCTGTGATATAGCACTCCTCTACATGATCCGGATAACAGGTGTCTATGCACAATGTTTAAGTGTGGTGTTTTATGGAAGGCAATAAGATTCCTGGGCAAATCCCCCTCACCAATCCTGTACGCATTCAGTGGTCCTGCAAAGAGCGATCAAACGATTCTCCTGGCTGCAGATGTGTCACAATGGCTTTCCGTCTGCTGACCCAGTGAATCAGCCAATTCCATGACATTCCGCGTTGCTGCAGAGCATCCTTCTGGAAGCATACGGGGTTGTGGGCTGGAGCTGCAGGCTGTGTGCCCTTTGGTAGGCCACAATCCCCTAACAAAGGAACAGAAGGTTGCTCTCCCGATGGGATCCAGGAAACAAGGCCTCCTTGGCCTGGTCCGCCCTGTACTTTTATAGTCTCTCCTACAATCCTCTTGCCTCTCTGCGGTGCAGCCTGGGATTTTCAGTCCTGCCCTCTCATACAGTCAGTCAGGCTGCCTTGTGCTGGGACTTTATATTCCACAGTCCTTTGCTGCTGTTCCCTGATGATTGGCTCTCAGTCTCTTCCAACAGGGAGGCTTCAAAGTGAACAGTTCTGCAGCTCTCTCTCCCTCGTGAATTCAACGAGCCTGAAGAGGTACCTGCTACATTGGTGTAAATGATCTGGTGCTCAGGCAGGCAGCTTCTACGCCCCAGAAGATTACCACAGTCTCATTACCTTGTAGTATAATGTAAAATAAATTCAATTGAAGCGCCACACCACTGCTAAGAGGTCCAGATACAACTTTATTCCATTAAAAGTCAGGGCTACGCATTTCGGGGATCCAGGAGTGTCCGCTTCTTCATTGTTTCTCCAGTGTAAATTGCAAGAACAGGCCTTGTCATCAGCTTGTTTGGCAGCGAACCAAGCTGATGACAGGGCATGTGCTTGCAAATCACACTGTAAAAACCCAGATGAAGGGAGTGCACCGTGACCCCTGTATGTGTTGGATACTTTTTGGATTGTACCCCTGACTTTTAATGGAATAAAGTTGTATCTGGACCTCTTAGCAGTGGTATGGCGCTTCAGTTTAAATTTTTATTAAAACTGTACTAATGACCAAGTCAAATTATTGCTACTTTTTATTCTACTCAAGTTCACCTTTAATTGGGGGAATGCAGTGCTTTAAATGTCTTTCAACATAAATCTGAAAGAGATTAGTTTTATGTAATACATATTATTAGTGCACATTCATTTATTAACCCCCTCCTGCCCATAATATAGTAAAATGACGGCGGACGGAATCCCCTCTCATTCTGGGCTAGCGTCATATGATATCACCCCAGTGTCACTGCTCTAGCGTGCCCGCGGGGCATGACACAACCCCGATCTCAGTAAAGAGCAGATGGCACGGCTCTTTACTCATGTGATCGGCTGTGTCCAATCACAGCCGATGACATGTAAACACGGAAGTGCCGTTTATTGGCTCTCTTCGCCTCGACACTGACAGAGTGTGAGGTGAGAAGAGCATCAGTGGCATCTCCTTGCAGGGGAGACCTGCACAGGTAATCAGGGCACTGATCATCAATGCCCTGATTATCAGAGCAGCCCCAGCAGCGCCCATCAATGCCACCTATCAGTGCCCATCAGTGATGCCAGTCAGTGCTGCCTTTCAGTGCCCATGAGTGCCTGCTCATCAGTGCCACCCATCAGTGCTGCCCATCAGTGCCCATCAGTGCTGTCTATCTGTGCCACCTATCATTACCCGTAAGTGTTGCCTATCACTGCCAATCAGTGACACCAATCAGTGCCCATCAGTGATGCCAGTCAGTGCTGCCTTTCAGTGCCCATGAGTACCTGCTCATAAGTGACACCAATCAGTGCCCATCAGTGATGCCAGTCAGTGCTGCCTTTCAGAGCCCATCAGTACCTGTTCATCAATGCCGCCTATCAGTGCCACCCATCAGTGCCCATAAGTGCTGTCCATTAGTGTCCATCAGTGCTGCCTATCTGTGCCGCCTATCATTGCCCATAAGTGTCACCTATCAATGCCCATCAGTGCCACCTATCAGCGCTCATCAGTGTTACCTATCAGTGCCACCTATCAGTGTCCATCAGTGCAGCATTTTAGTGCCTCCTCATCAGTGACACCTAATCAGTGCCTCTTCATCAGTACCCAAAAGTCCTGCCTCATCAGCGCCTATCAGAGCAGCCTATCAGTGCCCATCAGTGCTGTCTCATCAGCGCACATCAGTGAAGTAGAAAAACTTTTTTTTTTTTTTTTTTAACTTTCTGTGTTTTTTAATTGTTTTAGCAAAAAATAAAAAACTCATTAAATACCACCAAAACAAAGCTCTATTTGTGTGTGTAGCACTAACTCACGGTGGAGCTGCTGATTTAAAGTGGGCTGTTACCGTCACCTTTTTACCTGTAATTTCACCAACACCGAACTTAGAGTCCACGTTAACCTTATTATCAGACAATGTAGGCACCAGTCACTTGAGTACTTTACCAATGCTTTAATGGGAGATAACTGGAAGAAGTAGCAGGAAAGAGGTAGAAGAAGAGTTGCAGGGAAGTTCAAATACCTTTTCTTGGTGTAGCACTAAGGAATTGAAATCTCAAGGGTGAATATATCCTCCGTTCAGGATTTAATCTTTGCCCGCCCGGATAGGTCTCTCTCACTAACCTAGCAGCCGGAACGCAGCACGAACAAAAAGTCTCTGCCACAGACTTGAGTGAAACAAAACTGTACGATCCTCTGCCACAGGATTTAGTAGTTTTAGATGAACAGCAAAACACAGTACCAGAACCTTTAAGCTGACCCGGCAGTACTTGTGCGGTAGATTAGATTAGTTTAAGATGCGTCCTCCAATCGAGTCACCAAGCCCTTCTTAAGACCAGCCTTGCATGGTCCCTTCCAAGATGGGTCCTCCCCTGGATCTTCCCAATTGTCCGGCTTCTTCCCACAGGACAGACAGCACAGGACCATCCCAGCAATAGCAGGCCCCAGACAGGCTTCTGGGCCTACCCGCTCGGCTGCCGCAACGCAACCCTCCAGGCCAGAGGGCCGCGAGGTAGAACTCACTAACACATACCTTTAGGCCAGGAGGGCCACGAGGTAAAGCTCTCAGAAACATGGCGTCTGACCCATAAATACTCTCTCCCAGAATGCAACCCGGAGGACCACCTCCACCGAGTTGTCTACGGGACAGAAGAGCACTCATACACTTCAGCTTGTTGCTTTCCAACACCCACCCATGGTGACAACGACACCCACAGGCACAATGTGGAACTGCACGCAACACACCCAAACTGGAACAGAGGCTAATCTAACAGTAAATTAAATCTGAACTATGTACAGCCCAGATGACCCACTAAATTTACATATAAGCGGTAGATTGGAAAATCTACCAGCGCTACATGTGTAAAAAAAAGCCTATAAAAATCTCATATGGGTACAGTGTTACATGACCGCGCAATTGTCATTCAAAGGGTGACAGCGCTGAAAGCTGAAAATTGACCTGGGCAGGAAGGGGGTAAAAGTGCCCAGTATTGAAGCGGTTAAAGACCTTCTTTTATCTGTAAGGATTGTAAATACACATACACATAAAACAGCCATTTATGTTATGACTATGCCTTACTATCTTAACGCAAGTCTACCAGTCAGGGCCTGTCTGATTGAAAACAATGACATCATCACAGTCTGTGATGATGTGAAATGCCCACAATGCTCCTTGTAGCTAGTGACCATGTGACCTAGGGTGAGGGTTTTTTTTTTTCGTGGCCAGGAAGTAGAGCATTAAAAAAATAACCTGACTTGATTATGCATATATATATGTCTTATCGATTCACACAGAATGTCAATGATGGGCCTGCTTTAAGTATGTTAATAGAAAAATAGGTCATGGGTATGTAGGGGGTGAATATCTAATGTAATCAAGGTTCTCTAATCTGCCGCTGGTTAGGGTTCTCTCATATTTTTATTAGTCATGTGCAGAGATAAATATAACTAATTTAATGAAATACAAGTTCATTTTTTTTTTTGCAAAACAATGGTTTGCTGTCTTGTAACTTCTCAGCTATTTTTTGCTGATAATAAGCATTTTTTTTGCTCCGGGAGAGATGCAAATGTTTAAAAAATGAGAGTCTCTATTGTAATAAAGAGAAATAGCTGGGCTGATTTGCTGACCCAGTGGTAGTGCTCTATATAGACTTCTAGGAGAAAGGAATCTCAATCACAGCACAGGCTTTCATTGCCCCAGGCAAGAGGAGGTTTGGAGGTGATGCTGGGAGATTGGGATGAGGCTTGTGTTCGGGGAAAACACAGTTGGTTGGTTTGAGAGCCAGCGATATTGTGCCTCTTTCAGACAGGAGTCGGGTCCTTGGGGAAATCCTTGGGAACACTTAGCTGGAGATGAAAGAAGAGTCACAAAACCAAAGATCCCACAAGCACAGACCTCAGTGCCGTGCTGAAAAGCCTCTGAATTAAGAAAATATTGAACTGGATCTTTTTGGGTGCAAACATAATTAGATATACATGTGCTTGGTACTTCTAAGTATGGTTAGACATGGAGTGTAAATAAATGTTAGAGGGATCCTGAAATAGGTTGGGTGATATATAATATAATATGCCAGAAACATTCCTCAAACCTTAATAGGACTCAGTTTAATAAAACATTAGTGCTGCATTTTTTAAAACTGGCACAGAAATGGTGTTTGGGAGGGCTAGCACTATGTTTCCACTTGTTCCAATTATACACTGTATACATTGTATATACATACACATACTGTATATATACACACTCACCGGCTACTTTATTAGGTTCATCTGTTCAACACAAATTGCTAATCACCCAATCACATGGCAGCAACTCAATGCATTTAGGCATCTAGACATGGTGAAGTAGACTTGCTGAAGTTCAAACCGAGCATCAGAATGAGGAAGAAAGGGGATTTAAGTGACTTTGAATGTGGCAAGATTGTTGGTGCCAGACAGGCTGGTTTGAGTATTTCAAAAACTGCTGATCTCCAACTACATGCTGGTAGGTTAATTGGCTTCTGTCCAAAAATTGACCCTAGTATATGAATGTGAGTTGGGGACCTTGGATTGTGGGCTCCTTGAGGGTAGGGGCCGATGTGAGTGTGCAATGTATGTGTGGAGTGCTTTATAAATTGACGGCTCTATATGAGTACCTTAAATACTGTATTTATTGGAGTATAACACGCACTTTTTTCCCCTTAAAATCAGGGGAAAATCGTGGGTGCGTTTTATACGCCGATCCCCGCCGATTCCCGCTGCTTGTGAGGGGAGAGGAGTGAGGGCCACCGATATACACATAGCTGAGTGTACTCGGCTGGGCTCGTCTCCTCTTGGCTCCCCTCACAGTCACGCCCAGTCCCGCCATTGAACCTGTGTAATGTCCATCATAGGAGCCGGGCCAAGGGGTGGGACTGCGAGAGGAGCCGGGTACACAGGACATCCGGCTCTGTGTATCTTGGCGACGCTAATATTAAACTAGCAAGGCTGCAATCAGACTGGACAAGGCTGGGCAAGGCTGCAATGAGACTGGTCAAGGCTGCAATCAGACTGGGCAAGGCTGAAATGAGGCTGGGCAAGGCTGAAATGAGACTGGGCAAGGCTGCAATGAGACTGGGCAAGGCTGCAATGAGACTGGGCAAGGCTGCAATGAGACTGGGCAAGGCTGCAATGAGACTGGGTAAGGCTGCAGATGGACACTGATAAGGCTGCAGATGGACACTGATAAGGCTGCATTGATGGGCATTTAAATGTAAGTTTTTTCCTTAAACTTCCCTCCTAAAAGTTTTTTTCCTTAAAATTTCCTCCTAAACTTGGGGTGCGTGTTATACATCGGCGCGTGTTATACACCGATAAATAAGGTAAATAGTAAAATAATAGATGAGCATCTTAATGAGACACAGTGTATAGGGATAGGGACAATTGTAGATGCGCACCCACACTCATTCAGGTTGAACTGGATGGACTGGTGTCTTTATTCAACCTTACTAACTATGTAACTATGTAACGCTCTACTGGGATTTTCATGCACAACCATCTCTAGGGTCTACAGAGAATGGTCCGAAAGAGAGAAAATATCCAGTGAGCGGCAGCTGTGTGGAGAAAAATGCCTTGCTGATGTCAGAGATCAGAGAAAAATGGGCAGACTGGTTTGAGACGATAGAAAGGCAACACTAACTCAAATAACCACTTGTTACAACCAAGGTATGCAGAATACATTTCTGAACGCACAACACATCGAATCTTGAAGCAGATGTTCTACAGCAGCAGAAGACCACACCAGGTGCCACTCCTGTCAGCTAAGAACAGGAAACTGAGGCTACAATTCAGGCTCACCAAAATTGGTTTAATGCCACGGCCTACCTAAATATTGTTGCTGACCATGTCATCCCTATATAACTACAGTGTACCCATCTTCTGATGGCTACTTCCAGCAGGATAATGCACCATGTCACAAAGCTCCAATCATCTCACCACTGGTTTCTTGAACATGACAATGAGGTCGCTGTAGTCCCATGGCCTCCACAGTCACCAGATCTCAATCCAATAGAGCACCTTTGGGATGTGGTTGAACGGGAGATTCGCATTATGGATGCAGCCGACAAATCTGCAGCAACTGCGTGATGCTATCATGTCAATTTGGTCCAAAATCTCTGAGGAATGTTTTCAACTCCTTGTTGAACCTATTCCATAGATAATTAATTTTTGAAGGCGGGGAGGGGGTCCAACCTGTTACTAGCAAGGTGTACCTAATAAAGTGCCGATGAGTGTATAATAATATGTTGGGGAACTTAACTCAGTGGTAGTAGCAATTTCAGTAAGTCCATGCCAGTCAGAGCTGTGTTTCAGGTCTTTTCGTCCCATTTTTATTAAACTAGATTAAAGTCCAACACCAATCAGTTGTACATGCAGGGGTTTTCACTGTCAAAACAGAAAATGACAAACAATACCAAGCCACCTGGCTTCTTCACTTATCAGCACTGCTGCTTAGTCCTGTGGTTATAAAAGCTGTGCGCACCTGGACACACACCCTGCTGGTCTCCTGCAAGACCTGGACAATGGATTGGGGACTTCTTCTCTCCCAAAACTCTTCAAAGGTTCCACACTCCAGAATCCAATCCAACAATATCAAAATGGCAATCAGAAAGATGAGAGGATATTCAGCGCTGACACAAATAAAATTAAATGCATAAATGTAAGCAAATGCAAGCTAGCACTCAAGGTCAACTCAAATAATACCTCAAATAGACATAAATGAAGGAAGCGGTGCAGCGCAATTCTAAAATGTACGTAATGGTTCCTAAATACAAATAAATCAGAAAGCAGATCAGGCGAAAAACACACTTTGGGTACCGTCCACAAATCCACACTTGGTAAAACTTTTAGGTACTCCACAGCATATATAAAAGAAGAAGAAACGATCTAGTCCTCTCTGTATGATGGGGCAGTAGTACTGTCTTTCTCCAAGAAAAGTCTAGTCCCAACTCTTCTCCTGATGACTACCTACCAAGTGAATACTCAGTAGTAAACAAATGAGATGTCCAGCCACAGCTGCATAGCAGGACATAGGTGGGATCTGGCTCCCAGGTTTGGCACACTTTGTGCGAGTGCAGGGACAGTGCATAGCAGCAAGGAGAGGTTCCAGATAAGTAAGGAAAGTGCAGGGACCGTCAGGCTGAATTCCCGCTCCTTGTTGAATTCCCCCTCTTTGTTGCACAAGTTGTTGGCATCATCTTGGGATACTCTTCTCTCATCACCCAGCAGCAGGTTCTGACAGCAGAGTGAGAACTCTAATGCCGAGTACACACGAGCAGACTTTACGGCAGACTTTGTCCGGCGGACTTTTCGACAGACTTTCCGACGGACTTCCCGAATGAATGGACTTGCCTACACACGATCAACCAAAGTCCGACGGACTCCTACGTGATGATGTACGACCGGATTAAAACAAGGAAGTTCAAAGCCAGTAGCCAATAGCTGCCCTAGCGTTGGTTTTTGTCAGTCGGACTAACATACAGACAAGCTGACTTTTCGACCGGACTCGAGTCCGTCGGAAAGATTTGAAACATGTTTCATTTCTAGGTCCGTCGTACTTTTGGGGAAAAAAAGTCCACTGGAGCCCACACACGATCGAATTGTCCGACGGACTCTGGTCCGCCGGACCAAGTATGCCGTAAAGTCCGGTCGTGTGTACGCGGCATTAGTATCAATCACATATAGTGCCTTGAAAAGATATTCATACCCCTTGAAATTTTCCACATTTTGTCTATTACAACCAAAACATAAATGTATTTTATTGGGCTTTTATGTCATAGTACAACACAAAGGAAAATGATCAATGATTTTCAAATTTTTTAACAAATTTTACAGTGCCTCTGAAAAATAGCTGTCAAATTGGATGGAGAGCGTCTGTGGACAGCAAATTTCAAGTCTTGCCACAGATTCTCAATTGGATTTAGGTCTGGACTTTTACTGGGCCATTCTAACACATGAATATGCTTTGATCTAAACCATTCCATTGGAGCTCTGGCTGTATGTTTAGGGTCCTTGTTCTGCTGGAAGGTGAACAACCATGTTTCATGGTGGGGATGGTGTGTTCAAGGTGATGTGAAGTGTTAGTTTTCCGCCACACATAGCATTTTGCTTTTAGGCCAAAAAGTTCAATTTTGGTCTGGTCTGACCAGAACACCTTCTTCCACAACTTTACTGTTTCCCCCCATACATAAAAAAACATCCCAAGTTTTGAACATCTCAAGCACTGTTCAATCCACCATCCAAAAATGGAAAGAGAATGGTACAACTACAAACCTACCAAGAAATGGCCGCCCACCTAAACTTACAGGCCAAGCAAGGAGTGCATTAATCAGAGAAGCAGCCAAGAGGCCCATGGTAACTCTGGAGGAGCTGCAGAGATCCACAGCTCAGGTGGGAGAATCTGTCCAGAGGACAACTATTAGTCGTGCACTCCACAAAATTGGCCTTTGTAGAAGAATGACAAGAAGAAAGCCATTGTTGAAAGAAAGCCCCATTTGCAGTTTGCGAGAAGCCATGTGGGGGACACAGCAAACATTTGGAAGAAGGTGCTCTGGTCAGATGAGACCAAAATGTAACTTTTTGACCTAAAAGAAAAACGCTATGTGGGGCAAAAAACTAAAACTGCACATCACCCTTAACACACCATCCCCACCATGAAACATGGTGGTGACAACATCAAGTTGTGGGGATGCTTTTCTTCAGCAGGGACAGGGAAGCTGGTCAGAGTTGATAAGAAGATGGATGGAGCCAAATACAGGGCAATCTTATGCCCTGTACACAGGACCGGTTTTATATAAAATAAACTCCGAAGGTTTCTCCGACAGAACTCCGACGGAATTCTATTCAAGCGGTCTTGCCTACACACGGTCAAACCAAAGTCCGACCAAAGTCCAACCGTCCAGAACGTGGTGACTTAAAGCATGCATGACAGGATTAGAAAAAGGAAGTTCAGTAGCCAGTAGTCAATAGCTTCAGTCTCATACTTGCTTCAGAGCATGCATCATTTTTGGTCCGTCGGAACAGCATACAGACAGCATACAGTTTTGTCGAGAGGAATTGGTAATATTTAGAACATGTTCTATTTTTAGGTCCATCAGAAAAAAAGTCCAATGAGGCATACACTTGATCGGAATATATGATGAAAAGCTTCCGTCTGACTTTTTCTGACGAACATTCATGTGTACGTGGCTTTAGAAGAAAACCTGTTAGCAGGACAACGACTTTAAACATACAGCCAGAGCTACAATGGAATGGTTTAGATCAAAGCATATTCTTGTGTTAGAATGGCCCAGTCAAAGTCCAGACCTAAATCCAATTGACAATCTGTGGCAAGACTTGAAATTTGCTGTCCACAGACGCTCTCCATCCAATTTGACAGCTATTTTGCAGAGGCACTGTAAAGCTTCCAGTCTGTTTTTCTAACTCAATCAGCATTACAAAGTGATTTCCAGCCTTGTCTCGTCAACACTGAAACCTGTGTTAACAAGAGAATATAGTCCTTTTGTGGCAGGGCTGAAATGCAGTGGAAATGTTTTTTGGGGATTAAGTTCATTTTTATGGCACAGACCACTCTTCGTTACATTCTAGAGTATATGCAAATTGGCATCATAAAGACTGAGGGAGCATACTTTATGAAAAATAATATTTGTGTAATTCTCAAAACTTTTGGCCATGGCTGTACTTTACTCTGTATTACATACTACTGACCTATGAACTGTGCTACTTATCACTGACCCCTGAAATCTTCTAGTGATATTTTACCTTTTTCCTGTTGTTCAGGAAGATTAACACCTCTCTAGGGTTACTTACTCCTTATTTAGGGGGTCCGATGTGCAACCTCTGTAGACATACTAAAGACATAGTTATGCTGCGTACACACGAGCGGGATCTCCGACAGAAAGAGTCCGATGGGAGCTTCTCATTGTATATTCCGACCGTGTGTATGCCCCATCGGACTTTTTCCATCGAAAAGTCAGACGGATTTAGATAGAGAACACGTTCTATATTTTTCAGACGAAACAAATTACTATCGGAAAAACCGCTCGTCTGTATGCTGTTCCGACGCACCAAAAACGACACATGCTCTTAAGCAAGTATGAGATTGGCTACTGGCTATTGAACTTCTGTTTTCTAGTCCCACCGTACGTGTTGTACGTCACCGCGTTCTGGACGGTCGGAATTTGGTGTGACCGTGTGTATGCAAGACAGCTTGAGCAGAATTTCTTTGGAACTCCGTCGGAAAAACCTTCATAGTTTATTCCGACGGCAAAACCGGTCGTGTGTACAGGGCATAAGAGATTTAGTCCATGCTGCCAGAAACATGTTACAAACGAATGCTGTAGAAATAAACCAAATCATTTTGTTAGTAGAATTACAATTACCACCTGCATGAATAGAGTATAAAAAAAGATTTCACTCTAAAACTGCTTGATCTCTATTCCACTATTTTCCTTACTCAAATATCACACATGACACAAATTGGAGTTTAATGGTCATAGCAGACTTCTATTAACACACTGTATACTAAATAAATAACATATAAAAACGCAGTACAGTTTGAATGTGTAGCACTACTCTCTAAGGAGCCGCTAAGTTTTGGGACCCCGTATAGTCTGCACAGCCAGGCAACGCGCATTTTCCATCTTGAATCCAAACACAAGAAACAGACCATTGGCTTGGTTTTTAGGATATATTAGGGATTTCAACTTGGATAGGGTAACATGGGGTTATAGAATGCCCAATTTGACTCCAAGAACAACAAAGATTAGGACAATTTCCTTCTCTGACACACTGCAACAACAGATGGTTGACTGTGTTTCAGCTGTTAGCAAAGTAATCCCTTCATAGGAACTTGGTGTCCCCTGAGTGGATTTTTAGCAAAGTCCCAACTTGTAGGAGCACTTGGTCCCCTTAGTGAAAAATACCAGTCCCCTTGGCTACGGTATTTGATCCCAGGATAAGGGATTGGGTAAGCAATAAACTGTCCCCTGAAGACTTGCCAAGAACTTGCATCTAACAGACTTCTCCCTCATAGGCCCTAGGGGTGTAGCGGTACTCACACTGTCCTTGTCCTGCAGCTATGGATAGAACTGCTTTCAGTCTATCTACTGGGCTGGTTCCCTTCCAGGCTATGCAGGCTGTTCTTTTCCCTGGTGTACTGCAGGGCAGTGGTGATCCCCCTGTCAGCTTTTCTCCTTTCTCCAACCTCCATCCTGGAGGCAAAACCCCCCCTCCTCTCAGGCCCCCTCCCACGCTAAACAACAGCACCTCAACCATCCATATTTCACCTGACTCCTCTTGCTGGCCAGGCTTATCAATATTTATGGGCTGGATCAGCCACCCTACCAGACCTCCAGATCCCTTCCCCTATACCCCCGTCCACTAGCTTATAGAAGTTTCCATGAAAACTCCAGAACCAGTGAGAGGTGATAGAGGACTAGCGCCTTCCAGCCTGTCCTGAGTCTGAACCCTGACCCAATTAACACACTCATGCATCTACTATGAATCAAGTAAATTTTCTCACACCTATCCTAGCACTACCGGGTGCTACAAATGAATCCCCAATATCCTAATCCAGGAAGTCTTAAGATGAATTTAAAGAACTGTACTATCGGACATGATTGTCTATCACAGGAATCTACAACTTGGCCTAAAAGGCCTTTTGCGATCTGCAATAGCTCCCACCTCCATCAGGGACAGAAAGACTACAGCCTGCTCCTTCTGCATACAGGTCCACCCCAACTAGCCTCCAGTCCTGTCCAGGGCCTATGTGTGTTGGTTTATCCTCATAGGTGTGGTATGCTTGGCTCCCGTGTCACAAGAGAATGTATGCTCCTCCCATCCTGCCTTATATATGGGTGCTGACTCACCCCTGACATCACTGCAGGATGGCTCTACCTAAGAGGGCCTAGCACCAGAAGACACTGTCTGCTGTAACCAGACACTATTCTGGTTCAAAGCCACCTACTGGCAAAATGACTAACTTCACATGCCTACACACTTGTAACTATCAGCCTTAAGCCATCGCCCTGTTCTGGTTGTTACTCAGCACTGCAGTTCAGGTCTCCGTAATGCACATTTTTTCCAAAAATGAGAGACAAAATAGACTGCTGGACAGTCAGGCTGTGTCAGCCTGTGTCTGATCAACAGGTTAGTATGTATGCTCATGCCCTAGATAAAGGCCTGCCTCACTCTGACTTCTGTCTGAAATGGATTGCTCCTGCAATATGTTTGGTTTGCTTTTTACTCTACTTGTCTTTGCTAATGCTGAAGATTGGCCTATTATCTTGGCTATTGTCAATTAATGCACATCTACCTTTCATTGTTTTAGTCAGGTAAATATAAATCACTGCATATGAATATTTGATATTGCTTATTCCAGCCAGCAGGTGGAGCCCTCAGCCACTTTTCAAATACCGGTATTTACCTTCCAAACTGATTTTCTAAAAATCCTGTTTATATAGTTCAGTAGCTCAATCTCTAATTTCAACATGCGTGTATATGAATCATCTGAGTGACACATCCCTTTCCTATCGCTCGCTGCCTTTCCTGTTCATATGGGGCCCATTTGCAGTTTCTATTGGAGGCAGAATGGACTGTGCCACCCCACTTGGCATATGTTAATTAACCTGGTGGATAAAAAGATATCTAGACTTTTTACGTTTCCCAGCTCCTGACAATGATCAATGGGTTGAAATGTGTTAGCTGGAGCTGAAAGGAGTGACATCAGACTGGAAATGCCACAGAATACAAACTGATTGGTGATTTATGCATGCACTGCAGAGGGTACAGCACTAAAGGTGTAATATGCATTCTATTTTGATTGTGTGGCATATATCAGGATAGTTCTGTTTAAATGTGATTGGACCTCTTATAATAAGCGATTTGAAAAAGTTTGATAGGCCACACAGTGTAATCCTAAATTTGGGTGGAGACAATGTGGTTCCTAAAGTCAACAGTTGAGGGTGGAGGCACACTCATACTTAGCACAGGACAAAAAAGGTATGCTTTCCATTATTTGAATTGAGTCTTGCAGATATTTTTTTTTAATTAATTAATTATTTATTTATTTATTTATGTATGACAATGCTTATTATAAACAATATGCCAAAACAAAGTTACAACAAGTTATCATGCACAGTATATTGGAGAAAAGTACTTGCGAATATCAATGCAGTTCTATAGAAAGAAAAAAGAAACCAAGACACTTAACTTCAGCAGCCTGACTGATAACACTGCACTGTAAAGCTAACTAGGTACATCTGAAGTATAGTGTGTACCATGCCCTGGATATATCAAGGAGACTTGTTTCAGAATAGTCAAACATAACACAATGAAAATATAGATGAAAAAAAATCCAGATACAAAGAGAAAACTTGTCTTATTGTACTGACAGTACGTTATTGTCAAAGATGTAGCGTAGAACTTGAGATTCCTTTAAGAAAGATTTAGCCATTGTGAAATCAAGAATGGGATGAGGGTAGAGGGGAGGTAGAATAGAGGAAGGAAGGTCAGGTAAGTCCGGGGGGAGGAAAGGATGAGGAGAAAGCCAGAGGGTCACTCTCCATGGAGCAGGCAATGCCTGAGGTCTGTGAGCAGAGGGGTGTCTATCAGGTGGCTTGGCCTGTAGCCAGCTCGAGGTGGGACAAGGCCTGCAACTAGCCATCAGTGCAAGTGAAATATTTCAAGGGCCACCACCTCTCCCTACATTTTTCCTCAGTGTTGTAAAGGGTGGCAGTCAATTCTTCCATACGGAGGATGCTGTTGATTTTGGAGTCCACAGGACCCTAGTCGGCGGCTGCCTCCAAAGCGATGGGATGCAGGCCTTTGCCACATTATCAAGATGTATAGTGTGATTGTTTGTATTTCAGGATAGGTCTTTCTGTCAAGTGGAGGAGGCATGCAGCCAGGTTTCCACTTAGGTCGACCGATGTCAAATGTTAAATGTTGGGAGGTAGTTATCACATCCTCCCAAAAGGGTCAAAGTCTGGGGCAATGTCAACATGGGACATCGTACCCAAAGTTTGGTTGTAGTGCCAGCAGATATCTGGGACACTTCCATTCATTTTGTGGAGTACATAAGGAACCATGTGGTACCATCTAGAAAGTATTTTGTACCCCACTTCATGGTACTGGTTTACAATGGATGATTTGTATGCTGGGAGAAAGTTCTTTTCGACTTGTTGAGGAGTAATTTGAGCCCCCAAATCCAATTCCTATTGTTACATAAAGGGCAGTAGTAGGTCATCAGAGGACGCAGCCAAATAGTCAAGTAAAAGTGAAAGTGTGTTTCTGGATGGTCCCCTTTTCCTACAGAGTGATTCATATTGTGTGGATTTGTGTGGGGATTAGTGAGATCTCTAAAAAGTCTACAAGTAGTGTCTGATTTGAATGGTACTCCAGCAATCCAAAGGTCGGTCGGAAAGCCGGATGATGTCAGCCTGAGAGGGGAATTCTCCATGAGGCCAAAAATCCATGAGACATGACTGCCCCTGTTGACCTAGACTCCCGAGGTCTTTATTTTTAAAACCTGGGTGTGAAGTCAAGGTTACCTATGACCGGTGTCTTGGGCAAAAGCAACGAGGAGAGGTTGGTTGTAAGAAAGACTGATCTATCCATGTGTAAAGAAGTACCAATCACTGAGTGGTTCTGCATGTCCCCAGGTAACTGGGAAGTCAGCCACGGAGACGACAGGAGAGGGACAGAAATGTCCTCAATTCTTGCAGATCATTTAAACATTGTGGACATTTTTTGACTAGATAATGTGGCTGTTTATGCCTTTTTATGGTTTTAGGATTTTATGAATTTGTATGATTTTTTGCTTATTGTAGAAATATGGATTTTTTCTCTGAGCACCACACCACTATTTACTTTATATCATATTTGACAGAGGGCGTATATATCATTCTAGCTGGCTGTTGTATACAAGATTGATGGGAGTGCAGTAATTATATGCAGTATATTTATACTATTAGAGACAGACAGTCTGAAAGCAAACAGCTTCTACTGTACTCACTTAAAGTTCTGTTTCTTTGTAAAAATAAAGATTTATTCTAAATAGAAAAAATAAAAAACATTCATTTAAAAACATACAAACACACCTTTGGCCTTTGGAAAACATTACTCTGGACTGCGTAGAGGTAACATAGCAGCCACGGTCCTCTTGGCCATTGTTTGATATTGTGAAGGTCTGAAAAACTGGGCTAAGAAGATTGTATTGTAACTGTACTGTCTGCCCTCATGTTGTAAAGCGCTGCGCAAACTGTTGGCGCTATATAAATCCTGTATAATAATAATTAGTGATTTGTTACAACATTGTTATTCTAAAGTTGTTCATCCAAAAGCTAAGATACCGATTGCTCCTCTAACTCAACAGGATCCCCTGTATAGGTTTCAGTCTACGAGCAAAACCATGTACACATGGTTAGACGCTTGCTTCCCTTTCCTTACAGTGGAACACCGACTAACACAAAAAATACGGAGTGGGGAAGGGAGGATAGGTTTAGTGATAAAGTGTATGTCAAGCCAAAAACCTTTTTCCTAGTTTTGGATAAGGTGGGGAAGGATTAAAACTACTGTCTATTTTTATTTTTATACTGCTATATGTCACTCTCCTAGAAAGATTTTTTCTCAATTTCTGCCCCACTGTCCACAGTTTTACCAGACAGAAAGTGAGGAAAAACCTGCAACAGTGACGCAGGAAAAAAAAATCACATAGGTGCTAGCCTTTCCCGACTCTAATAAAAAAGGTGTTTTTTTTTCTGCCCGTATTGCTTATGAAGAGTTCCTCTCATTTTATTTTTTAGTAAAACATTGTCAGCAGGACAGGAAATAAGAGCAAATCTCTCTATTGGAGCCCCAGATAGCAGTTGAAACCCAACAAGGGTTCTAATTCTTCCCCACTCTATCCAAAATTAGAACCTGAAACCTTAGCGATATGCCCTGTGAGACGTTGCATATGAGTTGGGGACAACTCGCTGCAGGGAAGATAGGGGAAGAGAAGCAGGAGCATAGGAAGAAAAGAAGAGAAAACCAGAACAACCAATCCCTTCCACGAGTGTAATGCAAAGGGGTATTAGGTGTTTCCTGAGATGTAGGCGATCCAAGGGTTCCAAGTTTTCTCAGTTTTATTTTTTTTGTTCAAAGTAGCTCAGGGTTTTCCAATGATCAATATCCATGAAATTTTTGGCTTTGACCACATCAAACATGATGGTAGAAGACTTCCAGGACCTAGCAACAGTAATGCGTGCAGCTATAAACAGGAATGAGATCAGTCTCCCCACATATCCTGGCGCCTCCTGAATGGCTGGAAGCAAAAAGGCTTGCAACAAGGACTTTTTGAGGTTTGTTTGGGTCAGGGAGTGTATAAATATATATATACAAATGCAGTATCCTTTCACTTTTCGGACAGGCCCACCATATATGATGTAACATGCTCTCCTGACCACAACCTCTGAAAGCAAGGAGGCTCCCTGGCCATAAGAAGCTATCCTCGATGGAACTATACACCATCTTAGCAAGAGTTTGTAGTTGGCAGTTATATTGATATAAGACCTGGAAGCACAGCCTACCATCTTGTACCAGTCACCGAACCCCATTTCCACATGAAATCACGTTCCTGTTTTACCATATACGGGAATTTGGTGGATTTAAATGTCAATATAGAAAAAGTCTCTGGAATTTGACCAGAACCTTTATCAAGATTCCTACATAAGTATTCTGGGGCAGCCAAAGTAGACAAATTAAATTGATGTTTTAGAGAGGTAAAGAAATGGCTATCTGGGTGTAACGATAAAGTTTTGTGTACGGTAATTGATACTTCTCTCGCAGAGAATGTATGGATAGAATATCTCCATCTTTGCACGTATGCGCAAACCATAAGAAACCTTTGTTGGTCCACTATGTAAATGTTGAAGGGGTGAATGCTGGATTGTTGAATAAAGGGGCCAGGGGACTATGTGGTGATTTATCGGATGCACATAACATTTCCCAAAGGCTTAACGAGAAGGATAAGGCAGGACATAATAAAGGGAACATGTGTTAAACAAAAGGCTATTTCATGTGGCCCTCGCATCCAGGGCTTTTTTGAGCCAGAACGCGCAACTAGGTTCTGCCCCCTCTGGCTCTTGCCTTCCGATCCCCACTTTTGTGTTTACAAGGACAGCTTTCCTCTCTGATCCCTCCATGCCCTGAGCTGCACTCATGGCAAGGAGAAGAAATATTCAGATGCAGGTGCAGTGTAGTCCTAGGTGGGATGGGGCATTACATTGTAGGCTGCACTGTGATTCCCATCTGCACAGATGCCAACCAGTTATCTTGCTGCAAGTGAGAGAGAGAGAGGTGGAGCCACTTACACCGTGGGAAGGTACTAGAGCCGGGCAGGGTATGTTTTAAAAAGATGCGTGGAAGCTTTGGGAAGGGGGGTGATGAGGGCTGTGAAAGGAGATGTGTGCAGGGGTGGGGGATGAGGGAGAGTAAAGCAGGGGTCAGAGATGAGCAGAGGTAGAAGTAAGAAATAAAAAGACTGTAAAAGAGAGATGCATTCTGCACACTGTGCTTAGCACACCCTTAAACCCTACACTCTGTACCTAGCGCACTCCTGAACCACAGCACACCCCTGAACTCTGCATGGGGCACCCCTGAAACTGCACTTTGTATGTAGAATACCCCCTGCAATCGATACATAGCGCACCCTTGAACTCTGCACTATGTACATAGAACATCCTTGAACTCTGCACTGTGTGCATAGGGCACTCCTGAAACTGCATTCTGTACATAGTGCACCTCTAAACTCTGCACTTTCTACATAACACATCCCTGATCTCAGCAGATAATGCACTCCTGGTATTTATTGCCCCTTTAAGATCCCCCACTGTACAATTTGGCCACAACCATCATTTGATGCAGTTCCTTGGAGCTGGGGGGGGAGAGGATGGGCATTGAGTTCCTGCATCTATGCTCTGGGAAAAAAAGCCCTGGATACATTTATAAAGTCTTACAGAAACAATCAGCCCTTTGTGGGAAATCATAAGGCTTATGTGGCCCGCAATGAAATTGAGTTTGATACCCCTGATAAATGGGGTCTGTCCATGGCCGGAAACCACATTAAGTGGCTAATGGGTCTTGGAGAATAGGGAAGGGATTCCAATGTCATCCAGGGTAGAAAGGATTTTTGTGTATGGTATCGAACCAGCTGTGCCATTTGTGCCGCCTTAAAGTATTTAAGAAAACCTGGAACCCCCAGTCTTGCTCCATGTTTGGGAGAGAACAAAGTGTGCTTATTTGCCTTGGGTCTCTTATTGCCTCATAGGAATATCAATATCTTCTTTTGAAACATCAAAAGATCTGAGGTATTTTATGCAACCAGGATTGTTCTAAACAAATACAGTATCCTGGGTAGGATGTTCATTTTTATGGAGTATAATCTACTGAACCAGGGCGAAGGATTCACAGTCCATCTATTCAGGTCTGCTTTTAGCTTTTTGCATAATAGGGGATAGTTCCTTTAGTATAGTGTATGGGGTTAAGTGTATACCCAAGTATGGAAGGGCATCTGATTGCCATGTAAAGTTTTTATGTCAGGGATAGTCTGGTTATCAAGGAAAATATTCAGGGCCTGAGATTTGAAGTGGTTTCCATTAAGTCCTGAAATATTTGAAAATTGTTATAGAACAGCATGCTTGTTAGGAATAGTGATAATTGGGGAGGAAATTAGGATTAAGATGTCTTCAGCAAATAAGGCACACTGTTCCCAGTCTCCACAGGAGATGCTTCTGATATTTTTTTTTTTAATAAAATGCGTTCCTATTTAACCTATTATAAACCCTTAGTTTACTCTAATCAGCTCTAATTAACCCACTCTTCTCTTCTTCCTTTAATTATTAATTTGCTGATTACTTTGCTGATATAGGTTCTAATGATGAGGACCCATATATATACTTTCTCATAAACCAATAAAGCATACAGGTTTTATATATGCCTTTTAGCTCTCTGCATGTACATTTTATTGCTTGGCAAGCTGGTGACATTAGTATTTTTATTTCTATGAATTTTCTAGAAAAATGTTTATGTATGAATTCTGTGGGGGGAACCTTGTGGAAATGGGGGGCACAAAGGCAAAATTATTTGGATGTTTGGCACACATAGCAAGCAAGGCCCACACTGTATACTTTGAACATCTGTCATTTACCAGGTAGAAGACCAAGATGATGAGGGCTCTCGGCTTCTCCAGCCCAAGCTCCGCTGGTAGTGTAAAGGTTAGTGCAGCAGGAACACAAGTGCTTGAAAGAGTTGCTTTTGGGATAAAAGGTCCCTCTAAACACACCAGACTAATCGACATTGAAAAGTTACCTTTCAAAGAAAACTTGAAACAAGAAAAGTGGCAAAATTCCCTTTTATTGGGGGAATACATTTTTTTCCTTTACAATTTCAATCACTTCTTTAAAACTTTAACCACAGCTCAATTAAACAAACCAATCAATCAGAAATGTAACGTATTACCAATGTCACACTTAAAGACTCAAGCACCGTGAATTACAAGACCATATCAATCATTGACAATACACTGTCCACTCACAAGGGTAGGAAACAATACCTTTAATGAAGTTGCAACGACAAAATGGAAGGGTGGGCGGGAGAGGTTTCCAGACCTGTTTGAAGGTCAACTCTACTGAAGAAAGCCAGAAGCATGAATATATAAAAGTAGGAGAAGTAGTTCATTGGGTGTCAAGTTTCCTGCAGATCTACCAGTTACCAATATTCTTTGACAGCTGTTTCTATTCTCTTCAGCAATAAAGACACATGTTTGTTTCAAATATGCCCAGCAACAGCCAACAGCCAAACATGAAAAGATAAAATGGAGAGCTAACACCAGTACTACAGCACTATAGTGGTATTAACTATTTATACCCCAACATTGTCGAGGGTGGGTGCCACAGTCTCATGGTTTCCTTTTTAAGGAGTATAGAGAACAGGGCGCTCTGGACAACAAGGAGACTTTAACAAACAGTACATGACTACCTCTTGAAATGTGGTTAATGCACTACAGCAGCACTTCAGAAGAGGGAAACACACTCTATAGGAAAAACAAAGCAGAGAAGAAGGCGCTTCCTGGTTTCCTTTCCTTAAACTGTACCCCTTGCATTATAACTGGACCTGTAAAGAAAGTGGAGAAGAATCAGCAAAATATTTAGAGGTAAACATCCTGTGTGGAGCACTCATCTGGGACAGGTTGGCAAAGCCATTCCACAGACAACGTAGGTCACCGGCCAAGGTTAAAGTGAATCAACAGAATGTTTTTGGAAGGGCAGACCAGGACCACCAACAAGCAGGCAGCTGGATAACAGATAGAGGACAGAAGCAGAGTCACTGCGAATGCCCGAGTGGTCAGGGGGCCGACAATGCCCAGTGGGAGACAGCAGCAGGGTTAAAGGGCAGGCCTGAGTCTCTAATTGGCAGGTAGTGAGGTACCAAATCAGAGACAGAATCAGAGTCAAAGAGTCAAGCCAGATCAGTATTGGGAAGGCAAGATTGGAGTTTAGTAACAGAATAGGAGGTTTTAGGAGCAAGTCAGGACCAAAGACAGGTCAGTAACAGCAGATTATCCACAAGCACAGGACAGGTTGGGTCAATTCAAAAAGAATGAAGACTGGTCAACAATGATTTAGAGTCATGATTAGTCTGTTTGGTACCAGTGCTGATGGTAGGCATGTCCGAACATCCATGCACTTAGCAAATGCACATACTTGTCACGTACCAGGTAAGGGACTGAATTAACAAGGTGGGCCTCTCTTGTATCTCCAGCCCAGGCATCACTGAAGGTGGAACAGATGGTGCTGAGGGACAGGAGGAACACGAGTGTCGGCAGGTGTTAATAGCAGAACTTGCAGCTGGGGATGCAGGCTTGAGGAATCAGGCAGGACATTAGGTCAGGAGCAGATGTGATGCACACTGGACCAGCCGAGGCTAAAGGGGCATTCCACATGTATGGCAGGTTCTGTAAGTGTGGCTTGTCGAAGCTCTCAGCAGGCTTTAGGCAGGAACACACTGTAATGACTGGAGTGGTTATGAAGGACATCCTAAGCACACACTCAGAAGTAATATGAAGTCAAGTCGGAAGCAGGAGCGAGGTCACAGAGGTAGCCGAGGTCAGTAGCAGGCAGGTAACAAGATACCGAAGCATAGGCGGAAAAATGGTCAGGAATGAAGCTGAGGTCGGAAACAGGTGGGCAGAGGTACAAGCAGAATCCAGGATCAGGTCAGTAACAAGCCGGGTCATCAATGGATACAGGATACACTCAGGACACAGGGAAAGCTAAAGACCAGTCAGCACTAACAGTGAGCAGGAGCATTTCTTAAATAACCCGTCTGGCACCAAAAAATTTTGGGCACGATGTGTCCAAGCTCATTTCTATTAGCGATGCAGTTATGCTTATTTTTATGAGCGATGCTATACGCATGCGCATATCTATGCGACAGTTGCCATACTGGAATTCCCTTACATACTCATGTTTGCTGGTTCGGTTATGACCCTTTGTGCAGAGCCAAACAAGCACATGCAGGTGCGCTATTCAGCTAGTTAATGGAAATTCCATGACAAGGCCCTTACTGATGTGCTTCTCAGGATGAAAGGGCAACAGCCGACATACCATATCCTCTCTTCCAAAATTAGTTTGTACCTTAAAGTGAGATTCCAGTCAAATTCTAAGGCTACATTTACTTTTACCCCCATTCTAAAACTATTTTATCTACCCTATAAAAGAAAATATGCCTATTCTCATCTACTCTGAAGCTGCTCTGGTCTGGTCCCATGATCAGGTCCCAGCTCTGGCTTTGGTGTAGAGGGGAGGCTGTGACAACAGCTGCAGAGCCTAGGTGGTGACATCACCCATAAGGTTACTATTGTTGGCTGTCCCTACTCTATTAATATGGGACAGAGTCGTGCTTAACAAACATATACAGCATAAACATCTAATAGTGAACAGTCCTCCTTATTGGAAAAGTCATGTAAGGAGCAGGGTGATAGGTAGACAGCAGTGCCAAAAACTTGAAATGAATAGTCCACTTGTAGACTTTCAGACACAGTACAGTCCTATCCAATCCCTTGTGTAATGGATACCATATGAGACCACTACCGATGATAAGAAATGCCTGCTTACCACATGTACTGGACCTTTAAAAAGCCAGTAACGCTTGTGGCTGATTACCCCACCAGGGCCTTTGGATAGCAATCTGACCAAGAAATAGTAGTCCTGCGGGCGATCACTCTCTCTCCAGATGTTTAGGAACGTCGCACTTGAAAATAATAGGAGAGCTCCTCTACACTGAAGCCGGTCATGTGACCCTACCGGAGCAGGTTCAGAATAGGTAATAGATAAGTGTAGGCATCTTTTCAGGGTAAATAGAATAATCTTATAATGGTGGCGGGAGTACATTTAGCCTTAGTTAGAACTTAACTGGAGTTACGCTAAGAATTCCAATTTCAAAATGGTAGACAAATGGTTGAAGAGAATAAAAAAAAACAAAAAGGTAAATGGGACTTTGAAGGCAACAGAGTAGTTACAAAAAAGAATAATTTATTGAATACAAAAAAACAAGAAAAAATATACAAAATCACAATAAGCATATGAACATAAAAATAAAAAAATGTAATAAATAGAACCACTAAAAACAAAGATATGAAGTGGTCACGGTGTTTGTGCAGTCTTCCACTCGGCCCTACGCGTTTCGGGACTTATATGGAGCGTCCCTTCATCAGGGGCAATCGGTGGAGAAGAATCGCAGTTGAAATCTCACCGCCAAGACCGCGGTGACGACCGTATCAAAGAAGCAACACCCCGGGATCCAAAGGGGAAATTGGGGAGTGTGTTCGGGGTGGCGGTGAAGTGAACGGACGGACGATCCGAGTATCCTGTGGGCAACATACACTTAGCAGCTCTCATTGCTTTAGTCCCTTTATGTGACTTAAAACTACTTTAGCAGCCTATTTGGGAGCATTGTACCATATATTTGGTCCCTGGTCTGATCGTCTTTTCCTGCCTTCCCATCTGCATATCCCCCCTGGCTTCCTACTATGTTGAGATACAGCTCTGGTTTACATTGGTGGGATTATCCTTCTTGGTGAGCACTGCCTACTTGGTGTTGTCTGGGTGGACCAGTGTGGATAAGGTGGGGCCAGCCACACTCCCCAATTTCCCCTTTGGATCCCGGGGTGTTGTTTCTTTGATACGGTTGTCACCGCGGTCTCGGCGGTGAGATTTCAACTGTGCTGTCTCTGGTGCGATTCTTCTCCACCGATTGCCCCTGATGAAGGGACGCTCCGTATAAGTCCTGAAACGCGTAGGGCCGAGTGGAAGACTGCACAAACACCGTGACCACTTCATATCTTTGTTTTTAGTGATTCTATTTATTACAATTTTATATTTTTATGTCCATATGCTTATTGTGATTTTGTATATTTTTTCTTGTTTTTTGTATTCAATAAATTATTCTTTTTTGTAACTACTCTGTTGCCTTCAAAGTCCCATTTACCTTTTTGGGGTTTTTTTATTCTCTGTATCTAGGGATGGTGGCAACTTGTATGATCTACTTGGATGGTTTCCTTCTTTAAATGGTTGATAAGAAGTGAATTTGATTTTGCCGTTCGAGCACACTAGTATTTTGTCTAGGGGCTGCACTATTCAGGGGGGTAGGCAGCAATTTTTTGGTTCTTTCGGTTTACACAGTTTTCCCAGTATTAATAATGGTGACAGAGTGTTAAGTAGAAAAGAATTAATTTGTGTGATCCCCAGATACTAATTTATAGTGGCTGTGCTCACAGAGCCCAGGGCAATAACAGATCAGGTTACAGCTATAATTGAGAGGAAAGTTCTATACACATGTGACCTCTGGCTCTGAGAGATGGCTGGAATGATATGAATGAGCCACTCAGAATCTAATGGTAAGCAGTGGGGTGCAGTAAGTAGGAAACCAGCTGTGTGCTGCTCATGAGCATGCCTGTCATTCCTTTACCTGATTTTCAGGTTTACTCCTATTATACCAATTCTGGAAAAAGTGATCTACCCTGACAGAGAGTGGACAGGTAGGATGAAGGATGATTTATACAAGCCAACGGTCAAAATCTCACAAGCATATACAGAACCCAGGGATTAGTTGAAATGTCCTGGAGAGGGCAGAGGACAAAACCAGACAGATAAATGAAATGCCAGAAGTATCAGAAGTCAAATTAGGCAGTCAAATCCAGAATGGAATCACAAATGGGAACACGAGGAGTTAAGAGTTCTGATTTCTCTACACAATTTGGTCAACAGTTGTGAAATTTTGGTGAAGTTTTGCCATTTTGGTGAAATGCATTAGTGTCGATAGGGAAAACAAAATGTTAGCCATTTTTGGTGTTTTGTACAGCTGCAGTGGGCTTTACATAGTTCTTAAAGGGGTTGTAAAGATTTGTGTTTTTTTCACTTTAATGTATCCTATGCATTAAGGTGAAAAAACACCTGGCAGTCACCGGCCCCCTAGCCCCCATTTTACTTACCTGAGCCCCTTCATGTCTTCGGCGGGGACGCGCTGTCCCTCTCTGCACGGGGTCCCGGCTCTTGATTAGATAGATTGATAGCAGCGCAGCCATTGGCTCCCGCTACTGTCGATCAAATCCAATGACGCGGGGGCGGGGCCGAGTCCTGCATTCGTGTCTGTGGACGCAAATGCTGGTCTCAGGACGCGCCCGCCAGGTAACCCTCTCGGGAGAGCGTTTCTCCTAGGGGGTTATCTGATGTGGGGTAGAGCCGCGAGAGATGCTGGGGGACCCCAGAAGAGGATGTTCGGGACCACTCTGTGCAAAACGAGCTGCACAGTGGAGGTAAGTATGACATGTTTGTTATTTAAAAAAAAAACTATTCTTTACAATCACTTTAAGGATAACAGAAGTTCCTTTTGACTATCGTGGACCTATCCTTGTGCTAGAAAATGGTCCCTTATTTGCCTTATTATTGTATGTTTCTTTCACATAAATATAGGTAAACTGACAATGAAAAAGCAGAGAGTACACAAATGACAATCAAATGCACAAAAATAAAAATAAAACACAAATACAAATACAAAGAACACTAAATTAAATAAACAAGTACACCCCCCAAAACACCCTCTAAATAAGGAAATACACATCAACCAAGCCTTTCATTTTGGTACTGTGTGTTCCCATATATTTAATAAGGATATTTTTAGATTTTGAATAATCATGATGAGTTTCAAATAATGAACATATTTTCCAAGCAAATTGAGCTTATGTAACGCAAAGAACAAAATTGGGTTGCCAAAATTTCACCAAAATCACCATTGCTGAAAACACTCTGCTCAAAGAATAATTTGAAGTCAGAAACAAAGTAAATGAGTATGGGCTGCATACAGCAGGACATGCTAGGTGAGCAGAAAAATTGTATAACACAAAAAGAAAAAAACACTCTCAAAAGTAAATCACACTGTACAAAAGACATGAGTGTTAAGCCCCTTATAGGCGTACACACGAGAGAATGTCAGGAGACATTGGCCGGTTCAAAAACAAACGTCCGACGTTTGGCTCGTGTGTACGGCACCCTGTCCCACAGAAGACGCCATTTGCTTGGCTGATATGAGCTTCATACATGGGAACTATAGCATAACCATACAAAAATCATGGCCCACTGAGCCACGATAGAGTACGGCTTGCGTCATTGGTAGCAGTGGGATTGTGCACCTGATCGTGTTCAGAGCCCTGTCAGTAGTGTTCAAATTGTGAGACACTTTGTGTCTCACAAGAAGCTGCACACGACCATCTGCACATGTCACTACTGAAATTCTATTTGAATATATACATGTGTGTGATTGGTTCTTTTGAAAGAATAGAAGTGTCTGATTGGCTGATTCTGAAGCCACCACCTTCCTTTGTTATTCATGTTTACAATATAAATAAAAGCAGCGGATCATTGTAGTCAGTATTTTGCTAAGCTCAACTTGATACCAGCGTCTGTCTGTGTTACTTGGAGATAAACAAGTGCACTTTCCCGGTATTATACAAGAGCGATATGATTGTGCTTATTAGCGCATGGTATTATTTGCCTATAGGAGAAGGTTTAATTCGTCTTTTCTCAAGAGAGAATACATTCACTCTAGATCAGAGGTCTTTAAACTTTTCAGTACAAGGGCCACATTGTATATTTTACAAATATTAGTGGGCTGAAAAGATTCCCCTAACCCCTTACATCAGGGTCCCATCAGAGTCCCCCCTTCATTAGGGTCCCCATCAGAATTCTCTCCTTACATCAGGGTCTAAATCAGAGATTTCCCCTTTATCAGGGTCCCCATTAGAGATCTCCCCTTACATCAGGGTCATCATCAGAGATCTCCCCTTCATTTGGGGTCTTCATTGGGGTCCCCATCAGAGATCTCCCTTTCATCAGAGTCCCCATCAGAGTTCAGTCTTACATCAGGATCACCATCAGAGTTCCCTCCTCACATCAGAGTCCCTAATAGAGTCCTCCTTATCAGAGATCTCCCTTAACATCAAAGCCCCCATCCAAGTTCACTCTTACATCGGGGTCCCCATCTGAGTTCTCCCCTTACATCATTGTCCCCATCAGAGATCTCCCCTTCATCAGGGTCCCCATCAGAGATCTTCCCTTCATCAGGGTCCCCATCAGAGTTCCCTCTTATATCAGGATCACCATCAAAGTTCCCTCCTCACATCAGGGTCCTCATCAGAGTACTCCCTTCATCGGGGTCCCCATCAGAGATCTCCCCTTACATCAGGGTTCCACATCAGATTGCCTTTCTTCATCAGAGATCTCCCCTTACATCAGAGATCTCCCCTTACATCAGGGTCCCCATCCGAGTTCCCCCTTACATTAGGGTCCCCATCCGATTGGACAAGATCTGCAAACCTATTCATTCACCTTGAGAGCGGTCAACTAGCTAGCATCTGCTCCTGCCATATACATGAAATTGTTGCCTGGTTACATATAGTTACATAGTAGGTGAGGTTGAAAAAAGACACAAGTCCATCAAGTCCAATCTATGTGTGTGATTATGTGTCAGTATTACATTGTATATCCTTGTATTTTGCGGTCTTTCAGGTGCTTATCTAATAGTTTTTGGAAACTATCCATGCTCCCTGCTGAGACCACCGCCTGTGGAAGGGAATTCCACTACCTTGCTGCTCTTACAGTAAAGAACCTTTTACGTAGTTTAACCACTTCAGCCCCGGAAGGATTTATCCCCTTCCTGACCAGAGCACTTTTTACAATTTGGCACTGCGTCGCTTTAACTGCTATATGCGCGGTCATGCAATGCTGTACCCAAACGAAATTTGCATCCTTTTCTTCCCACAAATAGAGCTTTCTTTTGATGTTATCTGATCACCTCTGCGGTTTTTATTTTTTGCGCTATAAACGGAAAAAGACCGAAAATTTTGAAAAAAAATGACATTTTCTATTTTTTTTTTTAAAAAATCCAATAAACTCAATTTTAGTCGTACATTTAGGCCAAAATGTATTCGGCCACATGTCTTTGGTAAAAAAAATGTCAATAAGTGTATATTTATTGGTTTGCGCAAAAGTTATAGCGTCTACAAACTAGGGTACATTTTCTGGAATTTACACAGCTTTTAGTTTATGACTGCCTATGTCATTTCTTGAGGTGCTAAAATGGCAGGGCAGTACAACCCCCCCCCCCAAATGACCCCTTTTTGGAAAGTAGACACCCCAAGGAAATTGCTAAGAGGCATGTTGAGCCCATTGAATATTAATTTTTTTGTCCCAAGTGATTAAACAATGACAAAAAAAAAAATTACAAAAAGTTGTCACTAAATGATATATTGCTCACACAGGCCATGGGCATATGTGGAATTGCACCCCAAAATACATTTGGCTGCTTGTGTGGTACTTTTTGGGAGCCTAGCCGCGTACGGGGCCCCGAAAACCAATCACCGCCTTCAGGAGGGTGTAAATTTTTGATTTCACTCCTCACTACCTATCACAGTTTTGAAGGCCATAAAATGCCCAGATGGCACAAACCCCCCCAAATGACCCCATTTTGGAAAGTAGACACCCCAAGCTATTTGCTGAGAGGCATGTTGAGTCCATGAAATATTTTATATTTTGACACAAGTGACACATTTTTTTTTTTTTTTTGCACAAAGTTGTCACTAAATGATACATTACTCACACAGGCCATGGGCATATGTGGAATTGCACCCCAAAATACATTTAGCTGCTTCTCCTGAGTATGGGGATACCACATGTGTGGGACTTTTTGGGAGCCTAGCCGCATACGGGGCCCCGAAAACCAATCACCGCCTTCAGGATTTCTAAGGGTGTAAATTTTTGATTTCACTCTTCACTGCCTATCACAGTTTCGGAGGCCATGGAATTCCCAGGTGGCACAAACCCCCCCCCCCCCCCAAATGACCCCATTTTGGAAAGTAGACACCCCAAGCTATTTGCTGAGAAGCATGGTGAGTGTTTTGCAGCTCTCATTTGTTTTTGAAAATGAAGACAGACAAGAAAACATTTTTTTTTTTTCTTTTTTCAATTTTCAAAACTTTGTGACAAAAAGTGAGGTCTACAAAATACTCACTATACCTCTCAGCAAATAGCTTGGGGTGTCTACTTTCCAAAATAGGGTCATTTGGGGGGGGGGTTGTGCCACCTGGGCATTCCATGGCCTCCGAAACTGTGATAGGCAGTGAAGAGTGAAATCAAAAATTTACGCCCTTAGAAAGCCTGAAGGCGCTGCTTGGTTTTCAGGGTCCTGTACGCGGCTAGGCTCCCAAAAAGTCCCACACATGTGATATCCCCGTACTCAGGAGAAGCAACAGAATGTATTTTGGGGTGTAATTTCACATATTCCCATGGCATGTTTGAGCAATATATCATTTAGTGACAACTTTGTGCAAAAAAAAAAAAATGTGTCTTTTTCCCGCAACTTGTGTCACAATATAAAATATTCCATGGACTCAACATGCCTCTCAGCAAATAGCTTGGGGTGTCTACTTTCCAAAATGGGGTCATTTGGGGGGGTTTTGAATTGTCCTGGCATTTTATGCACAACATTTAGAAGCTTATGTCACACATCACCCACTCTTCTAACCACTTGAAGACAAAGCCCTTTCTGACACTTTTTGTTTACATGAAAAAATTTTTTTTTTTTGCAAGAAAATTACTTTGAACCCCCAAACATTATGTATTTTTTTAAAGCAAATGCCCTACAGATTAAAATGGTGGATGTTTCTTTTTTTTTTCACACAGTATTTGCGCAGCGATTTTTCAAACGCATTTTTTGGGGAAAAAACACACTTTTTTAAATTTTAATGCACTAAAACACACTATATTGCCCAAATGTTTGATGAAATAAAAAAGATGATCTTAGGCCGAGTACATGGATACCAAACATGACATGCTTTAAAATTGCGCACAAACGTGCAGTGGCAACAAAATAAATACATTTTTAAAAGCCTTTAAAAGCCTTTACAGGTTACCACTTTAGATTTACAGAGGAGGTCTACTGCTAAAATTACTGCCCTCGATCTGACCTTCGCGGTGATACCTCACGTGCATGGTGCAATTGCTGTTTACATTTGACGCCAGACCGACGCTTGCGTTCACCTTAGCGCGAGAGCAGGGGGGGACAGGGGTGCTTGGCGTCAGTGTGACAGGGGAGGGGAGGGGTGATTGGGGGGTGATCGGGGGGCGATCAGGGGGGATCGGGGGTGTAAAATGTGCCTGGCATGTTCTACTGTGTGTGTGTGTGTTGGTGCACTCAGGAATTCTGATTGGCTGGGAGAGATCACAAGGGGGGGGGCCACGAATGGATGGTCTCCCCCTTGCCTCTCATCGCTCCCAGACCAAAGCCGACCGCCTCGGGCACCGGGGGGTCCGGTCGGACCCCCCGCCCGTGGGAAGGCAATCACGTACCAGGTACGTGATTTTGCCTGCCCGTGCCATTCTGCAGACGTATATCTGTGTGAGGCGGGTCGGCAAGTGGTTAAGGTTAAACCTCTTTTCTTCTAATTTTAATGAGTGGCCACGTGTCTTGTTAAACTCCCTTCCGCGAAAAAGTTTTACCCAATCGTGGGGTCACCAGTACGGTATTTATAGATTGAAATCATCGTTTTATCTCTGGAATTAATCCCCTTTTTAATGCATGCCAATATTCTGTTTGCTTTGTTAGCAGCAGCTTGGCAATGCATGCCATTGCTGAGCCTATCATCTACTAGGACCCCCAGGTCATTTTCCATCCTAGATTACCCCAGAGGTTCTCCCACCAGTATATAGATTGCATTCATATTTGCCACCCAAATGCATTATTTTAAATTTTTCTACATTAAACCTCATTTGCCATGTAGTTGCGCACCCCATTAATTTGTTCAGATCTTTTTGTAAGGTTTCCACAGCTTGCGGAGAAGTTATTGCCCTGCTTAGCTTAGTATCGTCCGCAAATACAGAGATTGAACTGTTTACCCCATCCTCCAGGTCATTTATGAACAAAATAAATAGGATTGGTCCCAGCACAGAACCCTGGGGGACCCCACTACCCACCTCTGACCATTCCAAGTACTCCCCATTTACCACCACCCTCTGAACTCGCCCTTGTAGCCAGTTTTTAATCCATGTACTCACCTTATGGTCCATGCCAACGGACCTTATTTGTACAGTAAACGTTTATGGGGAACTGTGTCAAATGCTTTTGCAAAAATCCAGATACACCACGTCTACGGGCCTTCCTTTATTTAGATGGCAACTCACCTCCTCATAGAAGGTTAATAGATTGGTTTGGCAAGAACGATTCTTCATGAATCCATGCTGATTACTGCTAATGATACCATTCTCGTTACTAAAATCTTGTATATAGTCCCTTATCATCTCCTCCAAGAGCTTGCATACTATTGATGTTAACCTAACAGGTCTGTAATTCCCAGGGATGTATTTTGGGCCCTTTTTAAATATTGGTGCTATATTGGCTTTTCTCCAATCACCTGCTACCATTCCAGTCAGTAGACTGTCAGTAAAAATTAGGAACAATGGTCTGGCAATTACTTAACTGAGTTCACTAAGTACCCTCGGATGCAAGCCACCTGGTCCCGGTGAGTTATTAATGTTAAGTTTCGCAAGTCTAATTTTAATTCTGTCCTCTGTTAACCATGGAGGTGCTTACTGTGATGTGTCATAAGGATAAACACTTCAGTTTTGGTTACTGAAGCCCCCCAATTCCCTCGTGAAGACTGAGGAGAAGAATAAATTTAATACCTTTTGCCATCTCCCCATCCTTTGTAACCAGATGTCCTTCCTCATTCTTTATGGGGCCACTATGGTCTGTCCTCCCTTTTTTATTGTTTACATACTTAAAGAATTTCTTAGAATTTTTTTTGCTCTCCTCCGCTATGTGTCTTTCGTGTTACTACTCCTTACTACACCAGCTCTTCAGCCATTTGTTTACTTCAATAATCTCCCTCTGCTATTCTGGCATGGCCTGAGAATTCCTGAGAATACTACCTTGGAGGTCATTTTCCTCAATTTAGCTCCCAAGTCCTTAAAATCGTTCTTTAGGACACTCCATCTGTCTCTGACTTTGTCATTGGTCCCAACGTACAGTTTGGCGCTTCAGGTCTTTGTTACAGATTGCCCTCTCTGTCCTTTTAAGAATTGAGTCCCCTACCACTAGAATCTGTCTTTCTTTTCCCTTCGTCCCCCCCCCCCCACTCTCACTGGAGGAGTTATTTCCCCGGCAGATAGGAGTGTCCCTCAGCTCCAGCAGTGCTGGACCCTAACTGGTTTCACCAGTGTCACTCAATGGAGCCTACTTACTCCAGCCCTGGATCGGCCTCCCTGGCACTTCCCCCTCTACCCCTCCTGACGGTCACCCATCTACTCTTTCCTAGTGCCTGCACCTCTTTGTCTCCACCCGCTTCTGTGCTGGCCCCTGTCAGCACCTGCCGTGTACGTTCCAGGCTCTCCTTTAGTATGGAGGGACTTCTCAATGCTGACAGTTGCTTCCCTAGATTCAGAACCTGGGCTTCCAGGGAAACAATGTGCTTACATTTTGCACAGCAGTATTCACCCTCGATTGGATGATCAAGGAACGCATAAATGCCGCAAGATGTACACCGAGTCGCATCTCCACACCTACCAGGCATTGTACCTACTAATTTAATGAGGATTGGGGATTATACCCTGTCCAAATTACCTAAGAACTAGCTTCCTGACACTAATACTCAACAAGACAATACACAGGTACTCAACAAGACAATACACAGGTACTTAACAAGACAATACACAGGTACTCGCTGACCAACATGCACTCGCTGACCAATGTGCACCCGATGACCAACGTGCATTCGCAGACCAACGTGCACTCTCAGACCCGTGTGCACACATATACACAATACACAAGTACTAACGATCCACACACACTACTCAGACAACACTCAGGTACTCACAATACACAGGTACTACCTGACACTAATACTCAATACCGCCCATGTGCACTCGCAGCACTCATGTACTTACAATACACAGGTACACACTCACCCTACACAGGTACTTGAACCCTGTTACAACCTCTTGTTTTCAACTCTGTTTTTTTAACTCACCACTTAGTCCAGTTCCACTAACTCTGTTTTTTTAACTCACCACTTAGTCCAGTTCCACTTAGTCTAAGTTCCAGCAAGCTCAAAGATGAGCAGGCTCACAATGAGTTCTACAGAACGTTATACAGGCCTCAAGCACCTATGACAAATTAACCACTCCCCTTAATTAGTAGGCTGAAGGAAGCAAAGAAAAAAAAAAGCTGTTTAAAAAGTGACAGAAAATGGTGTTAAAAAGCTGCAAGGAAAAGCCCCAAAAAGAAACTAAAAATGCAACCCAGCAATAACCAGCAGTCAAAAAGCAAAACTTGTTCACATTCTCCACTCAAGGTCCCCACTTTTTAGCTTCCAACCAGCAGTCTAGTGCTGCTAAAAACGACTAACCGGGGCAGCTGTCACTGTGCCATGTTTTATGTACAGGAAGCTTAAACCCATCTTAAACGTTTGGCCAAAAATACATTTCAATACAATCTGGCTTCTATTTTCATTTCGGTTTCATCTCATTGTTAAATGCTTATCACCCAACTCAATGGATGCAGATTTAAAGTTAATTACACACTAAATATAATTTGCGATAATCCTTTCATCGGCGATGAAAATTCTTGTGAAACAATAGCACGAAAACAAGAAAGAAAATAATCTGTACACAACTATCTTTTCTAATTGCACTGCTTTAGCAATTGAACTTTGTGACATAGAATTTAGGCTGCATTAAAATAAAATGTACAAGTATTTAGTGGCTAATCCTTTTTAAGTATTTTAATGCCTAATGAAGAGTTATTGAAGGGAGAAAAGGCATATGCTCTTTCCGTTAGAGCTTGCCTGCAGGCGGGGATTGGACAGCTTGGACGATATTAATTAATATTTCAGGGCTTTGTATTTGGCGCGCTCATGTGACACGTGGTGTGGAAAGAACAGCTACACACAAGATCCACTGCTGTCTCTATACTCTGCACCCATAGTCTGTATAACTTTTTGGGGGGAATAAATTTCTTATTTTGATTTATTCTTGCAGTATTAGCTACCTAAACTTGATATATTTAGATATTTTTTTTATTACTGTGTATGGTAAAATGTTAAATATTATATATATATATATATATATATATATATATATATATATATATATATATATATATAAAATAATGACATTTATTATGTTTTGATTATCAGTTAAACTATTATAATATATATATATATATATGTAGGAAGGCCAGTATGGTGGCCTGAATTTATGGGAGGAGCCCGGTGGGTACTTAAGCAGCCCGCTCACCTGTGGTGCTTGTCGGTTTCCTGTGCGCGATACACGTCACTAGGCCGACTATTCGATATACCAGCGTCCGCAAGTCCTTGCCTCGCAAAAACTCCGTATTCGATATTGTTCTCAAAACTTTCGAAGTCCGCGTTTTTCGTTCGTAGTTTGTACCACGCGGCTGGCTTGGCTGTCGCAGGTAAGGTCCCGTCGGACTTTTCGTTTTCATATCGGGTCACTAAACCGTAATTTCAATTTTCGTTTCACTCGCTTTCTCATAAACTGCAATGTATATCGCATTTTTCGTTTCATGTCATGTCACTAAACCGTACTTTCAAATTCGTTACTCGCACTTCACTATTGCAATGTATATCGCTGTACTTTCGATATGTTACCATTTCGACAGCAGCGCGACGCAGACGTCGCTTCATTTCTAGCATGTCGGTGTTTATAAAAAAAAAAAAAAAAAAAAAAATATATGCATCAGTAAACAGCCATAGCAAGTCGCAATTTGCAAGTTATCGGGCCAAGTCAGTTCGATACCAATCATTTCTCATTTCTGAAACATTCTAGAACTCATTTCTGACATTTCAAATCATTTCAAACATTTCTCATTTCAGTCACCTACTGCGCTCCGATTCGAATCCTGTCGCATCAAAAAGATGCACCGATTCGTTCCGGTGTGCCCCAGTTATTTGGCCTCATTTCTATACATGCTCCAGAGTTACGTTATGGTCTGTCATTAGTACCTCTGTCATGCTTATCATTTCATTTTCACGTATCACGTTCCGACATGAATCCAGTCGCATGCTAAATGCACCGATTCGTCTCGGCGTGCCCCAGGAATGGCCTCATTTCTATACATGCTCCAGAGGTTCGTTTGTCAGTCATTCGTACCTCTGTCATGGTTATCATTTCATTTCCACCTATCACGTTCCGGCATGAATCCAGTCGCATGGCAATGCACCGATTCGTCTCGGCGTGCCCCAGGACTGGCCTCATTTCTATACATGCTCCAGAGTTACGTTTTCAGTCATTCATACCTCTGTCATGGTTATCATTTCATTTCCACCTATCACGTTCCGGCATGAATCCAGTCGCATGGCAATGCACCGATTCGTCTCGGCGTGCCCCAGGACTGGCCTCATTTCTATACATGCTCCAGAGTTACGTTTATCAGTCAATTGTATCTCTGTCATGGTTATCATTTCATTTTCATGTATCACGTTCCGACATGAATTTAGTTGCATGGAAAATGCACCAATTCGTCTCGGCGTGCCCCAGGATTGGCCTCATTTCTATACATGCTCCAGAGTTACGTTTATCAGTCAATTGTATCTCTGTCATGGTTATCATTTCATTTTCATGTATCACGTTCCGACATGAATTTAGTCGCATGGAAAATGCACCAATTCGTCTCGGCGTGCCCCAGGATTGGCCTCATTTCTATACATGCTCCAGAGTTACGTTTATCAGTCAATTGTATCTCTGTCATGGTTATCATTTCATTTTCATGTATCACGTTCCGACATGAATTTAGTCGCATGGAAAATGCACCAATTCGTCTCGGCGTGCCCCAGGATTGGCCTCATTTCTATACATGCTCCAGAGTTACGTTTATCAGTCAATTGTATCTCTGTCATGGTTATCATTTCATTTCCATGTATCACGTCCCGACAGGAATTCAGTCGCATGAAAATGCACCGATTCGTCTCGGCGTGCCCAGGATTGGCCACATTTCTGATACATGCTCCAGAAATCCGGATCATAGCTGAATCGCAGACACCAGGGATTGACCCGTATCTCTGTCATGCAATTTCTACCATTTCACTCCCACAACGCATCACCATTTCGAAACCAGTCGCATCTGAGGTGCACCGATTTGTCACGGCATGCATCACTGGTTCCGATCGCATTTCATACCTATACCAGAGCTCGGTTAGTTGCCAGTCGCTAACACGGCACAACCAATTCGAGCCGCGGTCAAAACAATCATTTCTCTCATTTTATTTAATACTGTACTCCTATTCGAATCCAGATGCATCAAACAAGCACCGATTCGTCCCAGGAGCACCAATATTTTCAGTTGCCCCATTTCAATACATGCTCCAGAGCTCAGTTCACGGTCGAACAAATCGTGACACGACCAGGCCGCACCTCTGTCATGCAGTTCATTCATTTCACAATCAAAGCAAACATTTCGAATCATTGCATTGTCACAAGATTGCAAGCATCATACAAATCATTGCTTCAAGTTACTTAGCAATCCCTTCACGAATTGTCACCTTTTCATTTTTCCTCAAAAAAAAAAAAAAAAAAAAAAAAAAAAAAAAATCCATACCTATACCGAAGCTCGGTCGGTTGCCAGTCGCAAAACACGGCACAACCAATTCAAGCCTCGGTCAAGGTAAACATTCCTCTCATTTCATTTCATGCTGCGCTCCGATTCGAATCCAGATGCATCAAACAAGCACCGATTCGTCCTGGTGTGCACCAATGTTTCTTCTGTTGCCTCATTTCAGTACACGCTCCAGAGCCCGGTTCACGGTCGCATCAGTCACGGCACGACCAGGCCGGACCTTTTTGTCATGCAGTTCAGTCATTTCAAACATCAAGGCAAACATTTCGAATCATTTCGTTCTCACAAAAAAAAAAAAAAAAAAAAAAAAATATACGAGCTCAAAAACAGGATATTCTCATCAGATCAAATCATGTCACAGGCCGGCAGCGAAGACTTCACGGCCCCTCTGTCGGCTTTCACACAGGCCTCATTTCACTACCTCACAGTACGTACGAAGTGGGAATATTCGTTCAGCAGCCATCGACGAACAAACCATAGATCGGCTCTTACAAACAGAACTAGACCAAGAGTACGTTATAGGCCTTTCACTCAGCCCCCTTTCAGCACTTTGAGAGTCAGCCCTATTTGGGGCTTGTCAAGAGCAAATTCACAGATAAATTACGTTTGGGGTACCACCTGTCTGCGCCTCATTCTTCCCACATCCCCAGTCTCAATTCCCTGATTCCCTCCGAAGAATTCTCCCTAAAAATAGTCCTCCGTAGACATGCCGATACAAGCAGTCATCAAAGCAGGTACAGGTGCCTGGCTTTCCAGAGCCGACATCTCGGATGCCTTTAGGCTCCTGCCTATCCGTCCATCCCTTTGGTGCTGGCATGGCGTCAAGTGGAAGGAGGCATATTGTTTGGCCACAGAACCGACGTTCGGTTCGAAGAGCAGCCCTTGGCTCTTCGACACATTCGCTCAGTCTCTTGCTTGGATACTGTTACACAAGGCTCAGTGACAAAAGTCATCCATTACCTGGACGACTTCCACTAATAGAACCTCCCAGCAAGCCCCCAGGAGACCTCGACAAACTCAGAGCGATATTCGGAAAACCCAATCCTCCCATCACCGAGCACAAAGTAGAAGGCCCAGCACATAACATCACCTTCTCGGGGCCAACTTAGACACCTGCGCTATGCAAGCCAGTCTCCCCCTCGACAAACTAACCCGCATTAAGGCGGTCCTTCACAAATTCACCCACATCAAGGGGTTTACCAAGAAGCAGTTGCAATCTCTCCCGACAATCCTGAATTTCGCCATACGAATTATTCCACAAGGCCGCACCTTCGGGTCACGCCTGCTGAGATTCCTGCCAGAAACACAAGACCCCGATCAGATCTTAAATCTAGACTCCGCAGCAATAGCGGACCTATCTATGTGGGACGAATTCCGTCCTCCCGGAATGGCATATCCCTAATTATACCCATGGTTTCAGCCCTGTCACCCCAGGTGGTGACAGACGCTGCAGCCACCACAGGTTTCGCTGCAATTTTTGGCCATCATTGGCTTTCAGGACCCTGACCTCAACAGATACTGTTGATACCCGGCTTTATTCAAAACATCTTCCCTCCTCGAACTCTATCCCATGGTGGCAGCTGCACAACTCTGGGGTCACCATTGGACAGGGCAAACCGTAGTCTTCACCACCGACAATCAGGCCACGGCAGACATCAACAAAGACAGGTCCAATTCCCCAGCAGTCATGTCCTTCCTGCGCAGATTGGTACAATTGTTCTTACAGCATCAGTTTAACATACACTGTGCATTTATTCCAGGCAGACAAGTTAGCTGCTAACGCACTGCCACGTTCTAACTACACCTCCTTTTCAAACAGGTTCCCGGAGCCGATCCAGTGTCGGCCCCTATCCCTGCCTGGTCACAACTGACCTTGGACTAGTTTAACATTTACAAGGAGCAACGCAGCTCATCAATCGCTCACTCTCTCATAACACACTCAAAGCCTACCAGACAGCTTGAAAGGCATTCAATAAATTTCTCACATCCTGCCGTAAAGGACCAATAGATGTCAAACAGGTACTGGCCTTCATTTCATACTGCCACACTCAGCTGGCTTTATCTTACAATACCATTCGGCTACACCTAGCCGGCATACAACATTTCGTGACCCTGGAAGACCCCACAAAATCTTCACTGTTCTCATCACACGCTATACGAGCCATCCTAAGGGGCATCCAGAAACAACAACCAGTGATCAGTACTAAGCGCTTACCCATTACGGGGCCCATGTTCAGGGATATGTCGACTATTCTGGCTACTTCGCCATTCGGTCTGCTGCCCAGCACGGTCCTACAAGCAGCCATATAGTTGGCTTACTACGGGTTCACCTATAACCACCCCTCAGACCAAGTATTACGCAGACGGCACTTGCTTCGCCACCAAGACCATTTCATCCTTCACCTCGAGGTTTCTTAAACCCAGGAAACAGGCTCTGGAGTGGACATTCACCTCTACAGAACTAATAACAGCTGGTGTCCAGTCACCGTATTTAACCGTCTCCTCTCACTCCTGCCTGAACAATCGGACACCAGTCCTCTTCTACCATTCCCAGTTAAACCCTTAAACGCATGTCACTTTGCAAAACACATAAGGATACTTCTCCGCAAATCTTCACCTTAAACCCAGTCAGTACTCCGGACACTCCTTTCGCATCGGAGCAGCCTCCGCGGCAACCCGCCGGGGGGTTCCGGACCGCGTCATCGGGGGGCTAGGCGGATGGAAGTCGGCCTGCGTCGCCCGGTATATACCCAGTCCTCGAGTGGAGATGGCACAGGCATTCTCCAAATTGGCTCAATGGATACCTGAAAACCAATATATATTATACCCCTACCTGAATGTTTTTGCCCCCTTATTTTGGCATACCGGCCATTAGACCAAGGCACACTTTCAGGTCCATTTCATATGGTAAGTCCACACTTCCAGGTCCATTTCCGATGGTAAGTCTTATCTTTATTATAAGTGTTATCTATGTCCATATCGGACATAGGGCTCCGACCATAAGTAGGAAGGCCAGTATGGTGGCCTGAATTTATGGGAGGAGCCCGGTGGGTACTTAAGCAGCCCGCTCACCTGTGGTGCTTGTCGGTTTCCTGTGCGCGATACCCACCCTCCCATCCCCATTTCAAGGCATTCATTTCATTTCATTCATTTCATCTCATTTCTCTCTACAGAATAATCATTTCTTAAAACCAGGGTATGCCCCCTTATTTTGGCATACCGGCCATTAGACCAAGGCACACTTTCAGGTCCATTTCATATGGTAAGTCCACACTTCCAGGTCCATTTCCGATGGTAAGTCTTATCTTTATTATAAGTGTTATCTATGTCCATATCGGACATAGGGCTCCGACCATAAATATATATATATATATATATATATATATATATATATATATATATATATATAGGCAGTCACCGAGTTACAAACACAATAAGGACTGTAGGTTTGTTCGTAAGTGGAATTTGTTTGTAGGTCGGAACACTGCATTTGTTAGTGTAACTTCCGCCTGTGCTTGGATGTGGGATGTTCTGGGCGCTTGTTATGTTATCTGGGGCTCTTCTGGCCATGCAGTTCATGTAGTACTGCAGTGTGGGATATGTCCAGAGGTGCTCGGAGGTATCCAGGGCCAGTGTGGAGCACAAGTGGTCAGCATTTGAGGTCGTTCGTAAGTAGGAGTCAACTCGGGTAACTTGGGTGTTCGTAACTCAGGGACTACCTGTATATATACAGTGCCTTGAAAAAGTATTCATACCCCTTGAAACTTTCCACATTTTGTCATGTTATAACCAAAAACGTAAATGTATTTTTTGGGGATTTTATGTGTTAGACCAGCACAAAGTGGCACATAATTATGAAGTGGAAGGAAAATGATAAATGGTTTTCAAAATGTTTTACAAATAAATATGTGAAAAGTGTGGCGTGCATTTGTATTCGGCCCCCCTGAGTCAAAACTTTGTAGAACCACCTTTCACTGCAATTACAGCTGAAAGTCTTTTTGGGCATGTCTCTACCAGCTTTGCACATCTAGAAAGTGACATTTTTGCCAGATGTCCCCGGGATAGGCCTAAGGCTTATGGCCTAGCAACCCGGGGCAGTACAACACAAGTCCACCCAGACAGCCGTCCAGGTGACACAGAACCCCGATCACCTGACTCCACTTGCATAAATAGACTCTTCCAGCAGACCAAGGGACCCAGGAAAATTCCTGCCCATTGGCTGAGACACCCCATTCATTCCTAATCTGTCCTTGCAATGCCTTTGTCTTATCTAATGCCTCCAGATACCCGGCCATCTAGTGACAGAAGAGTGAAGTGCAAAAATTCCAGAATTAGGGTGAAATCAATTGATCTCCTATCAATTGGCCAAGGCAATTATCACTTGGCAAATAAATTTGATCACAACCCTGCCTAAACCTCAGGGTGCTACACTTCTTTGCAAAAAAGCTCAAGCTTTTTTAGATTGAATGGAAAGTGTCTGTGAACAGCAATTTTCAAATCTTGCCACAGATTCTCAATTGGATTTAGGTCTGGACTTTGACAAGGCCATTCTAACACATGTATATGCTTTGATCCAAATCATTCCATTGAAGCACTGGCTGTATGTCCAGGGTTGTTGTCCTGCTGGAAGGTGAACCTCCACCCCAGTTTCAAGTCTTTTGCAGACTCTAAGTCTTTTTAAACTGTGATGTGTATGGTGACCCTAGATGATGTTGTAATGTGTATGGTGACCCCAGAGGAGACTGTAAAGTGTATGTTGGCTCTAGAGGAGGCTGTAATGTGTATGGTGACCCTAGAGGAGATCGTAATGTGTGTGATGACCATAGAGTAAATTGTAATGTGTATGGTGACCCTAGAGGTGACTGTAATGTGTATGATAACCCTAGAGGACATTGTAATGTGCATGGTGACCCTAGAGGAGACTGTAATGTGTATGCTGACCTTAGAGGAGACTGTAATGTGTATGGTGACCCTAGAGGACAATGTCAGGTGTATGCTGACCCTAGAGGAGACTGTAATGTGTATGATGACCCTACAGGAGACTGTAATGTGTATGCTGACCTTAGAGGAGACTGTAATGTGTATGGTGACCCTAGAGGAGAATGTAATGTGCATGGTGACTCTAGCCGAGACTGTAATGTGTATGCTGACCTTAGAGGAGATCGCAATGTATATGCTGACCTTACGGGAGACTGTACTGTGTATGGTGAGCCTAGAGGTGACTGTAATGTGTATGGTGGCTCTAGAGGAGGCTGTAATGTATATGGTGACCCTAGAAGATATCCTAATGTGTATGGTGAACCTCAAGGAGACTGTAATGTGTATGCTGACCTTAGAGGAGACTGTAATGTGTATGCTGACCTTAGAGGAGACTGTAATGTGTATAGTGACCCTAGAGGACAATGTCAGGTGTATGGTGACCCTAGAGGAGACTGTAATGTGTATGGTGACTCTAGAGGAGAATGTAATGTGTATGATGACTCTAGCGGAGACTGCAATGTGTATGCTGACCTTAGAGGAGATTGTAGTGTATATGCTGACCTTAGAGGAGACTGTACTGCATATGGTGACCCTAGAGGTGACTGTAATGTGTATGGTGGCTCTAGAGATGGCTGTAATGTGTACGATGAACCTAGAAGAGATCCTAATGTGTATGGTGACCCTCGATGAGACTGTAATGTGTATGCTGACCTGAGAGGAGACTGTAATGTGTATGGTGACCCTAGAGGAGAATGTAATGTGTATGGGGACCCAAGAGGAGATTTTAATGTGTATGGTGAACCCAAGGGGAGACTGTAATGTGTATGTTGACCCTAGAGGAGATTGTACTGTGTATGGTGACCCTAGAGGAGAATGTAATGTGTATGGTGACTCTAGCCGAGACTGAAATGCGTATGCTCATCTTAGAGGAGATCGTAATGTATATGCTGACCTTAGAGATGACTTTAATGTGTATGGGGACCCAAGAGGAGATTGCAATGTGTATAGTGACCCTAGAGAAGATTGTAATGTGTGTGTTGACCCTAGAGGAGACTGTAATGTGTTTGCTGACCTTAGAGGAGACTGTAATGTGTATGGTGACCTTAGAGGAGAATGTAATGTGTATGGTGACTCTAGCGGAGACTGCAATGTGTATGCTGACCTTAGAGGAGATCGTAGTGAATATACTGACCTTAGAGGAGACTGTACTGTGTATGGTGACCCTAGAGGTGACTGTAATGTGTATGGTGGCTCTAGAGAAGGCTGTAATGTGTATGGTGACCCTGGAAGAGATCCTAATGTGTATGGTGACCCTCGAGGAGACTGTAATGTGTATGCTGACCTTAGAGGAGACTGTAATGTGTATGGTGACCCTAAAGGAGAATGTAATGTGTATGGGGACCCAAGAGGAGATTTTAATGTGTATGGTGAACCCAAGGGGAGATTGTAATGTGTATGTTGACCCTATAGGAGATTGTAATGTGTATGGTGACCCTAGAGGAGAATGTAATGTGTATGGTGACTCTAGTCGAGACTGAAATGTGTATGCTCACCTTAGAGGAGATCGTAATGTATATGCTGACCTTAGAGGTGACTTTAATGTGTATGGTGGCTCTAGAGGAGGCTGTAATGTGTATGGTGACCCTAGAGGAGAACGTAATGTGTGTGATGACCATAGAGGAAATTGTAATGTGTATGGTGACCCTAAAGGTGACTTAATGTGTATGGTGACCCTAGAGGAGATCGTAATGTGTGCGATGACCATAGAGGAAATTGTAATGTGTATGGTGACCCTAAAGGTGACTGTAATGTGTATGGCGGGGGGATTTTAACTATCCAGACATAGACTGGGCTCACCAGTTCCTAAATGTCTTGCAGGACAATTTTATGGGTCAGATGGTAGATGCACCAACTAGAAATAAAGCGTTACTGTATCTACTGAATACCAACAATACAGACCTGATCACGGATGTGGAAATACGGGACAATTTAGGTAACAGCGATCACAAGTCAATTGGCTTCAGTATAAATCACAAAAATAGGAAACATAAGGGGAATACAAAGACACTGAATTTCAAAAGAGCCAACTTCCTAGAAGGCGTAAATCAGGATAAAATCTTAGGAACAAAGAACACGGAGGAGAGATGGGTTTGCTTTAAGAGCATATTAAATAAGGGCATTAGCCAATGTATCCCATTGGGTAATAAATTTAAAGGAGCGAACAAAAGTCCTGGATGGCTTAACTCCAATGTAGAAAATGAATATAAAAGCAAAGGAGAAGGCCTTCAAAAAATGCAAGGTTGAGGGATCATCATCAGCATTCAGACTTTATAAAGAATGCAACAAGAAATGTAAGAGTGCAATAAGGACGGCTAAGATAGAACATGAAAGACACATAGCGGAGGAGAACAAAAAAATCCCAATAAATTCTTTAAGTATGTAAACAGTAAAAAAGGGAGGACAGACCATATTGGCCCCATAAAGTATGAAGAAGGACATCCGGTTACAAAGGATGGGGAGATGACAAAGGTATTGAATTTATTCTTCTCCTCAGTCTTCACGACGGAATCAGGGGGGCTTCAGTAACAAAAACTGTAGTGTTTATCCTCATGACACATCACAGGAAGCAGCTCCATGGTTAACAGAGGACAGAATTAAAATTAGACTTGAGAAACTTAACATTAATAAATCAATGGGGTGGGCAACTACATGGCAAATGAGGTTCAATGTAGAAAAATGTAAAATAATGCATTTGGGTGGCAAACATATGAATGTAATCTATACACTGGGGGGAGAACCTCTGGGGGAATCTAGGATGGAAAAGGACCTGGGGGTCCTAGTAGATGATAGGCTCAGCAATGACATGCATTGCCAAGCTGCTGCTAACAAAGCAAACAGAATATTGGTATGCATTAAAAAGGGGATTAATTCCAGAGATGAAACGATAATTCTCCCGCTCTACAAGACTCTTGTCCGGCCGCACCTAGAGTATACTGTCCAGTTCTGGGCACCAGTCCTCAGGAAGGATGTACTGGAAATGGAGCGAGTACAAAGAAGGGCAACAAAGCTAATAAAGGGTCTGGAGGATATTAGTTACGAGGAAAGGTTGCGAGCACTGAACTTATTCTCTCTGGAGAAGAGAGGCTTGAGCGGGGATATGATTTCACTATACAAATACCATACTGGTGACCCCACAATAGGGATAAAACTTTTTCGCAGAAGGGAGTTTAACAAGGCTCATGACCACACATTAAAATTAGAAGAAAAGAGGTTAAACTACGTAAAGGGTTCTTTACTGTAAGAGCGGCAAGGGTGTGGAATTCCCTTCCACAGGCAATGGTCTCAGCTGGGGGCATTGATAGTTTCAAGAAACTATTAGATAGGCACCTGAACGACCGCAACATACAGGGATATAAAATGTAATACTGAAATATAATCACACACACAGATTGGACTCGATTTTTTCAACCTCACCTACTATATAACTACGTAACTACAATGGTGACCCCAGAGGAGACTGTAATGTGTATAGTGACCCTTCAACTTACCTAAACCCATTAGATTATAGTTGAGTAAATACGACCAAAACAAAAACAATTGCAGATGACTAATATACTGTACGCCTAAACCTAAATCGAAATTTGACTCCTAAGGCCCCTTTCACACTTAAAAGTCACGCGATTTTACCTTGATTTGGTGGCGGCGATTTTGATGTGATTTCGCCACGATTTTAGGGAATGCCTGTGTAAACTTGAGGTCTATGGACCTCAACTCGCATGAAAGTCAGACCAAAGTATTACAGGGACTACTTTAAAGTTGGCACGACTTGAAGTCGCACAGATATGAATGGTTATCATTGGAAATCATGGAGAACGACTTGTCATGCAACTTTGCAGTCCCAAGTCGCACAAGTGTAAAAGGGGTCTAATCTAACACTGTATCAAGGGAGTTGAGGGAAATGGATTTAAAGGGGCCTGCTCCAGCATCTAAGTATGGTGAGGAAATGGACACTCCACTACAGACCAATGGTAAGGGGTTGGAGATGGAGATTAAAGTAAAAATAAAGTCCTACTGCAAAAAATGCAAGCAATTCAAAATTTATTGCCACTAAAACTTTTCCCCCAAGCTGCTAGCAATTTTTTACTTCCTACACTCTTTGGCACTGTAAATTTAAAAACAGATCCAGATGGACATGGGCATGACTGAAAATACCACTGCACCAAACCGCATGGTACCAGCCACTGCAGTCACTTTACCCTGCAGCTTTTTTTAGCGAGAGTCAATTTAAGGCAAATGTGAACCTAATCACTACTCTTTTCTCATATAAGCTTTAACCTTCATGTATAGCTTTCATTACAATACTATGAGGTGATCCTCCCATGAAGGTCTTTGTTCAAGTTCTTCCTGTTATAGGGTGACAGTGCTCTGTCCCTGTGTCTCAAGTATCCTCCTGGGCTACTGATGGAAACTTTAAGTGGGTATACATCACCCAAGCATGGTCCACTATTATGACTGTCAGTGCACCAGTCCTGAAAAGTGCCATGTGGCCATCTGTCAAGTACAAGGTGTGACAGTTTAATTCCAAGAATGCTCATGACGTAGCACTATGGTGGTGAGTCACACAGCCATTCACACTTGAGCATGTTCTGACATGTTCTAACTTGCATTCACCTGGGTTGCAGACCAGTTTACTCAGTCTTTATGGAGTAGCAGAAGAAATAACATTGCGCGTTGCACTGTTGGTCGAACATGAGTGACAGGAATCTGGAGCAGTGGATTAACATCAAATTTTGCATGAAAAACTGGCAAAAGTGCAAAAGCTGAACTTTAGCTTTGTTACAACAGGCTTATGGTGAATATTCCATGAAGAAATCAAGTGTTTTTGAATGGCATATGTAGTTTACGAATGGGTAGGAATATGTCCAAGATGATGTAAGAAGTTTGCACTCAGAAACACAAAGGACAGATGTAAATGTGGACAGAGTGTGAACCCTTGTTCGCTCATCCTGGTGTGTTTTTTGTTATCACACAGGGATAGTTTGAGTTTATAGAACATGGTACAATAGTCAACCACCTTTGGATAGAGCTTAGGATCTCCGCTCAAGCTTCCACAGCCCTGTTCGGTGGATCCCATTGTGGGTGCAGGCAAGATGAGAGTCTTCCTGACTCAATACAAACTGCAAGGTATGAAAAGTATCCCAGTCATCGCACACCATGCAAAGTTATCTATTGTGAGAATAATAGCAGCCTCAGGTGAGTCCACCTGAGCCACACCTCCCAACTAGTTTCGCACCCGACCTTGGGGCTTAATCATGGACAGAGTGAAATGCATCAGGGGCAGGGTTTAGACTGAATCAGTTGAGGCTGCTATTACTTTTACGACAGATGGCTTTGCATGGTGTGCAGTGACTGGGATACTTTTAATGCCTTATGGTCAACCAACATTTTTTTCTTGGAAATTCTGAAAAGGTCACACAAATCTGTTCAGGGGAAAAGACTACACAAGGAACGACTACAAGCACTAAATGTATTCTCCCTGGAGAAGAGACGCTTGAGAGGAGATATGATAGCGATATAGAAATATCTCAATGGTGATCCAGCGTAGGTAGGAAATTATTCAGTTTCAGGGAGTGTAGAAAAACACGGGGACACTCAATGAGATTGGCTGCATAAGATTAGCAGCAACAAAGGATGAAAAAGGCAGAAACAAATATTTTCTTTAATAAAAAATCTCTTGGTTGTTTATGATAGAAAGTGATTTAGCAAACTTCAATTAGATTTTATGTACTTTAGCATTTGAGGGTAGGATAGGGTTAGGTGTACGAATTAGGTTACATGTTAAGGGTTCATTTTGAGAGTTGTCATGTGGCTCTTTCTTAAGCTTTAGGTTGAAGATTAAGTGTTAGCTCTAGGTGGTGGGTTACGTGGTTCAGTTAGTGAGGGGGGCAGAGATAGTGTAAAGGGGATGGAGACCTGACCCCCAACTAGGAAGGAAGTTTAGATATAGGAGGAAGTTTAGATATAAAGACAAATGGGGAAGTGCTGATCCAAAGGATGATGAATAATAAACCATGGTGGAAATCCCATATATGATAAAGGTTCTTTATATTATTCTTGCCAATAAAAAACCTTTATCATATATGGGATTTCCATCATGGTTTATTATTCATCATCCTTTGGATCAGCGCTTCCCCATTTGTCTTTATATGTTTTCTCTCATCTGGTCTTTTGAGTTTGGGAGGTGCAGCCTCAGTTTGGTGATTATTATTTTTCCAACAGGACTTCCTTGCGCCTGTTTTTTTGTTGATTTTTTGAAAGAAGTTTAGAAACTAACATTAGAAAGTATTATTTTACCAAAAGAATAGTTGATGTTTGGAGCAGACAGAGGTAGTGAGTCAGTGTACAGTAAGTGGATTTGAACATGCTTGGCACAATATAGATTTATACAAAAAGGTAAAAAAATAAATAAATAAAAAAAGCTGAAAAAATAGCAGATTGGATGGACCACTTTTTTTTTCTTTACTGCCATCACTCTTGTTTGGCTCTATATTTCTATTATGGATACGTTTAGAGTTTAAGTTAAATGAGCGAACAAACTGCCCATATTTACAGAAATCAGTCCAAACTCTGTCATTTAGTGGCCATAGCAAAACCGCCAATAGAGGACATGACCACCAGCATGGTTGCTTACATTCTAGCCCTGGGGGGTCTGTTTTTTGCTTTTAGAAGAGTGGCAGGACAGTACCATCATGGCAGTAGATTGTCATGTGGTGGGTCAACATGGTCAGGTATCACTCATAGTGAAAAACGTGGATATACTGTACATCAATAGATGACGTGATAACTGTTGGATTTACTTTAGGGGACCATATTTGGTCGATGATGTCACCTAGGATCTCCAGTTCATTTGTTTACAAAGAAGCCAGCAAGGATCTGTCATTTAGTGCCTTTTAAAGGAGTACATCATGAAGCTATCAATGCTCCCCGCTGAGACCACCGCCTGTGGAAGGGAATTCCACATCCTTGCTGCTCTTACAGTAAAGAACCCTCTACGTAGTTTAAGGTTAAACCTCTTTTCTTCTAATTTTAATGAGTGGCCACGAGTCTTGTTAAACTCTCTTCTGTGAAAAAGTTTTATTCCTATTGTGGGGTCACCACCAGTACGGTATTTGTATATTGAAATCATATCCCCTCTCAAGCGTCTCTTCTCCAGAGAGAATAAGTTCAGTGCTCGCAACCTTTCCTCATAACTAAGATCCTCCAGACCCTTTATTAGCTTTGTTGCCCTTCTCTGTACTCACTCCATTTCCAGTACATCCTTCTTGAGGACTGGTGCCCAGAACTGGACAACATACTCTAGGGGCGGCCGGACCAGAGTCTTGTAGAGTGGGAGAATTATCAGTTTATCTCTGGAGTTGATCCCCTTTTTAATGCATGCCAATATTCTGTTTGCTTTGTTAGCAGCACATTGGCATTGCATGCCATTGCTGAGTGGATCATCTACTAGGACCCCCAGGTCATTTTCCATCCTAGATTCCCCCAGAGGTTCTCCCCCCAGTGTATAAATTGCATTCATATTTTTGCCACACAAATGCATTATTTTACATTTTTCTACATTGAACCTCATTGCCATGTAGTTGCCCACCCCGTTAATTTGTTCAGATCTTTTTGCAAGGTTTCCCCATCCTGCGGAGAAGTTACTGCCCTGCTTAGCTTAGTAACGTCTGCAAATACAGAGATTGAACTGTTTATCCCATCCTCCAGGTCATTTATGAACAAATTAAATAGCATTGGTCCCAGCACAGAACCCTGGGGGACCCCACTACCCAACCCTGACCATTGCAAGTACTCCCCATTTATCACCACCCTCTGAACTCGCCCTTGTAACCAGTTTTCAATCCATGTACTCACCCTGCGGTCCATGCCAACGGACCTTACTTTGTACAGTAAGCGTTTATGGGAAGCTGTGTCAAATGCTTTTGCAAAATCCAGATACACCACGTCTACGGGCCTTCCTTTATCTAGCTGGCAACTCACCTCCTCATAGAAGGTTAGTAGATTGGTTTGGCAAGAACGATTCTTCATGAATCAATGCTGATTACTGCTAATGATATCGTTCTCATTACTAAAATCTTGTATATAGTCCCCTCCAAGAGTTTACATACTATTAATGTTAGGCTAACTGGTCTGTAATTCCCAGGGATGTATTTTGGGCCCTTTTTAAATATTGGTGCTACATTGGCTTTTCTCCAATCAGCTGGTGCCATTCCAGTCAGTAGACTGTCTGTAAAAATTAGGAACAATGGTCTGCCAATCACTTGACTGAGTTCCCTGAGTTCCCTACCCTCGGATGCAAGGCATCTGGTCCCGGTGATTTATTAATGTTAAGTTTCTCAAGTCTAATTTTAATTCTGTCCTCTGTTAACCATGGAGGTGCTTCCTGTGATGTGTCATGAGGATAAACACTGCAGTTTTGGTTACTGAAGCCCCCCGACTCCCTCATGAAGACTGAGGAGAAGAATAAATTCAATACCTTTGCCATCTCCCCATCCTTTGTAACCGGATGTCCTTCTTCATTCTTTATGGGGCCAATATGGTCTGTCCTCCCTTTTTTACTGTTTACATACTTAAACAATTTCTTGGGTTTTTTTTGCTCTCCTCCGCTACGTGTTTTTCATGTTCTATCTTAGCCATCCTAATTGCACCCTTACATTTCTTGTTGCATTCTTTATAAAGTCTGAATTCTGATGATGATCCCTCAACCCTGTATTTTTTGAAGGCCTTCTCCTTTGCTTTTATATGCATTTTTACATTGGAGTTAAGCCATCCAGGAATTTGTTCGTTCTTTTAAATTTATTACCCAATGGGATGCATTGGCTAATGCCCTTATTTAATATGCTCTTAAAGCAAATCCGTCTCTCCTCCGTGTTCTTTGTTCCTAAGATTTTATCCCAATTTATGCCTTTTAGCAAGGTTTGTAGTTTAGGAAACTTGGCTCTTTTGAAATTCAGTGTCTTTGTATTCCCTTTATGTTTCCTATTTTGTAATTTATACTGAAACTAATTGACCTGTGATCGCTGTTACCTAAAGTGTCCCGTATTTCCATATCCGTGATCAGGTCTGTATTGTTGGTAATCAGTACATCCAGTAATGCTTTATTTTTAGTTGGTGCGTCTACCATCTGACCCATAAAATTGTCCTGCAAGACATTAAGGAACTGGCGAGCCTTAAATGAATGTGCGGTTCCCTCTGCCCAGTCTATGTTTGGATAATTAAAATCCCCCATTATGATAACACTTCCAATCCTTGCTGCTAATCCAAATTGTGATAGAAGATCTGTCTCCACTTCCTCCCTCAGGTTAGGGGGCCTATAGCATACTCCCAGTATTATTTTACCCTTAGCGTCATCCCTTTGGAGCTCTACTCATAAGGATTCCACCTCCTCCCTAGCTCCCTCAGTGATGTCATCTCTCACATTCACTTGTACATTATTCTTGATATATAGGCATACCCCTCCCGCTTTTTTACCCTCTCTATCCTTGCAGTAAAGGGTATACCCTTGAATGTTTGCCAGCCAATCATGAGAGTTGTTGAACCAGTTCTCTGAAATTCCCACAAAATCCAAATTCTCCTCATACAACAGTATCTCTAGTTCACCCATTTTGTCTGCCATGCTCCTGGCATTGGTGAACATGCCACATAGTTTAGACTGGTCGCATATTGTCCTTGTATTGGGTGTCCGGAGATTGCAACTAGGACTTGCTACTATACTTACTTTGGGTTTTTGTGCTTTGGTCAACCTACCACTAATCCCCCCAATACTGCCCTCTGGAATATGTTCCGTGCTGACTATCTCTACCTCTGGACCCTCCCCCCCATCACCTAGTTTAAAAACCCCTCTAACTTTGTGGCCATCTTCATTCCCAGCTGATCTGCATCCTCCCCATTTAGGTGCAGTCCGTCCCTTCTATAGTACTGGTTATCGACTGAGAAGTCGACGCAGTCCTCCAGGAACCCAAACCCCTCCTTACTACACAAGCTCTTCAGCCACTTGTTTACTTCCCTAATCTCCCTCTGCCTTTCTGGTGTGGCTCGATGTACCGGTAGTATTCCTGAGAATACTACCTTGGAGGTCCTTTTCCTCAATTTAGCTCCTAAGTCCCTAAAATTGTTCTTTAGGACACTCCATCTGCCTCTGACTTTGTCATTGGTGCCAACGTGCACCATGACAGCTGGGCCTTCCCCAGCCCCTCCCAGTAATCTGTCCACCAAATCCGTGATGTGCCGAACCCGAGCGCCCCGTAGATAACATACTGTTCGGCGCTTCATGTCTTTGTTACAGATTGCCCTCTCTGTCCTTCTAAGAATTGAGTCCCCTACCACCAGAATCTGTCTTTCCCTTCCCTTCGCTTCCCCCCCACTCTCACTGGAGGAGTTCTTCCCCTGGCAGGTAGGAGAGTCCCTCAGCTCCAGCAGTGCTGGTCCCTGACTGGTTTCACCAATGTCACTCAATGGAGCATACTTATTGGGACGCTCCAGCCCTGGGTCGGCCTCCCTGGCACTTCCCCCTCTACCCTTCCTTACTGTCACCCATCTACTCTTTGCTAGTGCCTGCACTTCTTTGTCTCCACTCGCCTCTGTGTTGGCCCCTGCCGGTAACCTGCCGTATACG